>OY804519.1:16096490-16755088 GCA_963680855.1 Lepeophtheirus nordmannii | reverse complement strand
TTTGACTTTAAATGTGATTATGAATATATTTCTTAGTTCCTATTTACTAATGAATATTTTCATCAATAATTATTATTATTAGGGCCGATAATGGGGTAATGTAAGTGAATTTGAAGTAAAAGAGTATTAGTTCAAGAAGAGTAAGGGTCCTTAGGAATTAGGAGAAAATGATTACATCTTTTATGTTTGTTTCTCAAAAATATATTTGAAGAATTGATAGAAATTGTCAAGTTTTCTTTTCATAGCTAGTTACATGAAAAAAGAATGTTGATTAAGATATTATATGCACATATACAGAGGTAGGTATATAAATAGCTATGTCTACCATGGCAGGCCATATATAATTTATTATGAGACTGCATTTTTCTACAATCATCAAATTTGAAAGAAAAGTAATCGTTAATTTATGATGAATCTATAAATATAATAAAAATAATTGAAATCACGAAAAGCGATTATTTTAGACCATTTAGGATTTATGTCTTATATATTATTTTTATTTGGGAAATCTGCATTGAGTTTTTATTTATTTACCTATACGGCTATAACTATATACCCTTTTCTCCATTGGCTAAATATACACCTATCATATAATTATTTATTGACAACTTTTCATTTGTATTTAGTTACCATTGGGAACGAGGAACAACACCTGTGAAAATGAGTGTGAATTATGAGCCCCAATAAAAGAGTCCTCCTCTTCTTCCTTTCTATTATTATGTTGCAGTACCTAAATAGCAGTAGTGGTTATTTTTGTGATAACTACTGCAGTGCACACCCTTCAAAACGGAATTGTCCATTTCCTTCCAAAGATTTATCGTTTTCTTCTTTCTCTCTCTTTTTGTGTGTAATAATGTTTCTTTTTTTATTATTTTATCCCCACCCGCTGATTTGAGAGATTTAACAATCTCACAATGGACCAGTGAGATATATCCACATTTTTCCTTCAGAAACAACAAAGAAAAAACGAAAAGAAAGAAAGTCAACAGAAAAGTAAACAAGTCAACATTTATTTATGTATTTTTTCCTGTGTTGGAGGAAAAAATAGGAAATAAAAACTTGTCAAAAGAAAGGTTTTCTTTTTATTCTTCTTCTTTTTTGAATTTCGCGGGAAGGACTGACCAAAAAAAGAAAAGGAAAATAATAATGAAAAAAGCAAAGAAAGGAAAAAGAAGAACTTTGACAAATTATCTACTGAATATACATATATTACTAATCATACGTTTTACTTAAATAGTGACGTATGTATATAAAATATAGAAAGAAAAGAGGAATTACCCGAATTTCTCTTTGATTTCAACAAGAGAAATATGGGCGGTAATTTATACCCTATAAAACAAAGTTGATGTGACCTCTTAACATTTAATAATTCTATTTCATACCGTGTGTCGTCTTATGGGATCTACCCAACTTACAAAAGAAGATATGGTTACATATAAGTAACCAACCTATACCATGAGATGTGTTTTTTTGTTTCTTCTTTTCTTCGCGTTTTGAATAATAATGATTATATTTAATATGTATGATATATTATTTTAAATTTTCAATTAGCATAAAATGCTCCTTTTCATTCCGAATCTTCCCACGCAGGAGACACAGCAGCAGCTTAACCCATCATCATCATCACCATCCAAAAAGCAACAAACTATTTTTTATCTTTCTCTTTCTCTCTCTCTCATACTTCTAACAAAAAATAACAAGAAAATAGAAATTGGCTGAGAACAAAAAATTCAACATCATCTGAGTCTTTCTTATTTCATTCTTCCCTCTATCCCACAGAGCTTGAGCTAAGAGAAAACAATTAATAATAATATTTATTATTGGTTTTACCTACATGTATCTAAATTATAGGTAGATAGACAGAAAAAGGCTAAGCAACAACAGCATACCTAGTTACCAATACATCGTATGAGGAATATACATACATGCCATGTATGTATAAATCAATACATTTCAAACGATGGAACTGATCCTACAACGCGGAAAAACTGTTATTACAATATACATACAGAAGGATTGTTGAAGTAGGACTTAAAATCGGTCCCATACCTGATGTTATAAATCCTTTAAAAACGTCTCTAACACGGTGCCTTCCATTTCCCCTAATATTATGCTAATGTACTTTATTTTATGAGACCAATTCCTTCAGTAAAACTTTGAGTATCCTTCATGCACCGGAATGGGATGATATGATCAATTAAAATTAAAAAATCGTTCCTCTAGCAACAATACGCGGACTGGGATACAATCCGACGGTTGTTGTTTATGGAGATGATTTTAAAAGTCAGTGTTGTTCAACTAATATTATTTAATGCCTTTTAATTATGATTTAGTTATTACAACTTGGTAAATAATAGGAATTTATAAATCGTTTACTATTGCTTAATCATCCATTCATCATCTGAAGATTCGGAAAAGTTGTTCCGAGGTCGATTTATGAGGATATCTTCTTAGAAAATTGCATTACTAATCATATTCAGTGAAGAAGAATAAAAAATGCGTTAACCCCGCATTTCAGCTTATATCATCATGATTGCCAAATATTATTGATTTTGTCATTTTTAAGCAAATAATAATTATTTAATAGAATGAAGGTTGAGAAACTTTGCTATGGACTTATAAACTCATTAATGTCATTATAAATCAACGAAATACAAAATTATTGAAGGAGTAAAATTTACACAAGGTCGATAAAAATGATTTAAAAAAAAAATATATGTACATATTATAAATCACTCAGGTGGAATCAGGGTACAAAATTTTGTATAAATAGTCTGCATATTTAAAGGTATAAAATCTATTTCATTAAATAGGTTCTCTAATGAGTCCATTTTCTTAAAATATAGCGTTATTGACAAGTTCCTCTATTTGTAATGCAATTAATTTTTGAATGGACTTCTCATTTCATTTTCCTTTTACATATTACATGTTATGTCAGTATTTTGTAGAAGTGAAAGAGTGTGTTCACAATTACTATCGGGTACCTCTGCGTTTTATTGGCTAATTGTATTTGACAATTATTAAATAATACTCAATGACTGTTGAAATGTGAAAGGATTGAAGTGAATTTGAAGAGTCATAAATCCAGGAGAAGAGGCACACTTTAGCATGATTAGCATGACTTTTTAATAATCATAAGTTGAGTTACTTAACATTGTAGCAAGTTCTACACTCAACAATACAGAAAAAAATGAATTCAAATTGATTTTTCAATGTAGTGGTACCAACTGATATTTTTCTTTTCTTCCTTAAACTCAACTTTCTAACAACATTTTGCCCATATCTAGTTGTTTGCAATTTTTCATTTGTACATCTTATAACTCTAGCTATTTTAATTATTGTCAATCATTAATTAATGCTATCATTGGCTTTTGATCTATTAATACTCCTTATTTAATATATATTTCACTTTATCTAACTCTGGACACTTGAATTTTATAAAGGGTGACCGAATTCATATCAATTAGTCATTTTTATCAGAAAAATCAAAAGATGACACCCATAGTATGCATAACTGAGGATCCAACATCTAATTTATGTTTTTTTTTTTACTTCATAAAAAAAAAACACAAGGGGAAGCACCAAATAGGTCTAAAAACCAGGTTCATTAGATCAAACTTTTAAAAAAGCTTCACTCATTTTGTAAAAACAAATAAGAGTATATACTTTATTTTGAGACAACAATTTAGTGGGCAATTAATATTTAAATGGGAATAAAGGAATGCATTTTGTAATTCTTATTTATGTGTACATTTGAATATTTTCATGAGTTATTATAGCTCTAACTATAATCGAGGCCCACAATGGGTTCATCGAAATACGTTTTTAATAATAAAAATGAAAGAAATTTAGCTCAAAAAAGACTATTTGATTGATTTAACATGTCTTCAGACAATGTTTTCTTATATATATATATATATATATGTCCAGATAATTTTTTTACAAATTCACAAAAGGTCAGAGTTTCTGTAAAATATTATTATTTAAAAAAGCAAAAACAAATATAAATTTAATTTTTAAATTTATTCAACCAACACTGATCGGATAAAGTGGTAATCAAAATAATTATAGACTCATTTATTTTAACTCCTCACTTATATATGTACATAATATGTAATATGAACAAATGATAGTATGTATGTATGTATGTATATGTATATATTTAGTTAAAACAATACAAAGAGATGTTCAAAAATTCCATCATGCAGAAATAAGTAATTGCCTGAGCGCAACATGATTTCCAATTATATTATAATATTCTGTAGCCATGTATGAAAACATCTTTATCATAACGAACCAATTGCCTCCTCTTTACTCTATTCATAAACATTCAATAACTAGGAGTAGGTGCAGAGTAGATGTATGGATAGAAACACGTGGATATAAACTTACATATTGAGGTACTTATGTTTCATTCTACATGCAGAGTAAGCATAATAGAGGAAGAAATCGTTAAAAAAACGAAGGAAGAAGAAGAAAAGGTTTCTCGTATTGTTGTTGTTGCTCAATCATTTCTTTGAAAAACTAAAAAGAACTAAAAATATTTTGGCAGTTTTTTTTCTATTTAAAGAAAAAATTAATTATATTATAAGGCTTTCCGATCCTTAGCGAAACTCTCTCAATATCGTACAGATAAAAAGGTTTGGAAGTATGAATTTTTTTTCTTCGAACTATAACGTTTGTTTGCTAAGCATTAATCTAATTAATCACACTTTTCACTCAAGTCAATTAATAAAATTCAATTATACGTATTTATTGTAGGATTTTGATATTGCAGGCGATACTTTGTTAGTACTTGACAAATGAAGTAGCGGCATATGGGTAGGCAATTCGTTTCTTTACTAATTTTTTATTGTCTACACTCAGGAACTGCTTCATCAAAATTAACCAAATACATTCCTAGATTGATTAAATAACTTGAATTGACAAATCATATGTAATGCCATAATATGAACCACTACCATGGCCTAAAAATATCATTAATTATTTACACTGGTCAACAGTTAAAAATCCAATTTTGAATAACTTATATTAAACTTATACCCCTTTAGGGTTTTTAAAAGTTCCAATTTGTTGAATTGTATTATTTGATGGGATAAAAATACTCTTTACAAATGATGTTATTGACAAATTACATATAAAGTTTATAATATACCTACATATACAGGAGTCACGCAAAGGTGGAGGACAAAGGGCCATTTTTAGAATGTTCATGAAATGGGAAATTAATTAATAGTAGTTTATCAATAAAAATATGTTTCTTTATCTTCATGGGCCATTCTGGCAGAAGCTCACAACTTCTTACTATCCCCCTTCTCTACTTTCAAAAAATGGGCAGGGGAAAAGGAAAAAAGGGGCTCTTACAAAGAGAACGATCCAGTTTCCGATCATAGGAGTCCCAATAACTGTACAAAATCTGTTCCAATTATGTGTGCACAATGAACATACAAATGCCTATAAAGAAGATATTCCTTTTCTAACTACATCTGACTCAGGAGAACAAGGACTCTACTCCTTGACCGCAATACTGTAATTTAATTAATTGTAATTAGTATCTTTTTGTGATTTAAAAATTGATTGAGCTAACTTTCTCTATTACCTTCATTTTATTATAGAATAAAATATAAAAAAAACCACTAATAATTAATCATCATTTATTCTCTAATGATCTTTGTCAAACACATGTATCTCACTCTCTGCAGACATTTGGGAAAAACCAAAATCAATAAGAAACGCATAGGAAAATACAAAGAGTGTGGCTCATTTTTATAAGAACCAATCTAAAGGATTTCTTCAAAAAAAAAAAATGGTGCAAAAGGAACCCATCATTATCATTTTACGCTACATGGGCAGAAAAAATGGCTGATGGATGCATTATTATTATTATTATTATTAAGGAGTTATTACAACATTTAAAGAGTGTGAAATTATATTGTAATTTGACGAAAAACATATGTATTTAAATGAAAGGAACGCACCTTAAAAAAAAGAAGTACATATCAACATACATTTGATCTTTTTTTTCTCCCGTTTTTATTATCTAAGTTGAAATGATGAGGTTTTGAATTGAATTCTACATGTTATACATGTAGATATGAGGCCTGTATGCACAAAAGCATGTTAGGTTCAATTTTATACAAAAACTAATTCTGAATTATATAATAATTGTACTTTTCAACTAATTACGTTTCCATTGTTTGATCCTTCAGAAGCATCCTAAATTCCCAGACGAAATTAAAGAAAAATAATAGTAAATATTATTTTTGAAGGAACAAATCGGAGCCAATTAAAGTCCAAAAATCAAATGAAGCAGGTAGTCTAATGATGCATTTTGTACAGTCATTGCCGAAAAAAAAGAAGAAATCTTTGGATGTTGAGGACCATTTCTTTAGCTTTAGTTGTAAGTATTTATTCCCTTAAAAGGAGTGAATGAATATCTCAGTTCTTTCAACACAGTCACGTTTTTAATGTATGTAAATGTGACGTAATACAAGTTCAGTCAATAACATGATTCTACAAACCTCATTGGTTTGCAGAAAATAGAGAAAAGCTCTCGCAAATATGAAAATAAATAAATAAAATAAAGTCAGGAATGGAAACTAGAAAGCCCAAATTTAAAGGGTGTTTCAGACTCTGTATCTAAATAAACTCTCTTATTTTTGTATTTATAGTTTGGTTGTATATTATAATTATGTAATTCAAAACACACAAATGATTTAATCAATTGCACTTACCATTTTGATTGAATTTTAATCCTCACCTGCTATAAAAAAGCAAAAACGAAATGAAATGTCAGCACCACCAGGTGCAGCAACACGACACATGAGAACAACTTATTTTAATCATGTGAGGCTACAAAACAACAACATATTTATGTCAATGTCTATATTCTTTTAAATGATGGTAATTACATACGTAGCTATAACTTAAAAAAAGAAATCCTAAAAAATGAGATCAGGAAATTAGTATTTCATCTGATGAAAATGTCTTTTTTCAGCCCCTTTTCCGTATGCATTCTAAGGCAGCAGATAGGATCCTTTTTTTTATAATAGAAGGTGTTGCCTATATGTACTTTTATTATTATTATTATTATTCAATTGGACATCTCGAGAGTAGGAAGTTTTGGGAGTATCAAGTATCGTCATCATGATGAAGTGATGTCGGATAAAGATACAGAGTGTGGATTATAAATTAGATACACTGCTCAAAAAGACGGCCCCACATACTTAACATCTGACTGAGTGACATATAATCCGTTAAAATAGTTGTCTTGAAACGTTTGTCTAAGAGAGATACATAAAAAAAAATCATGTTAGAAGGAGTACATAGATATATATACATACAAAGTTATTTTGCCTTGTTGATTTGGGGATGTCATATATGTACATACATAAATGTTAGAATTTTGTATCAGTTGTAACTCTACAAATTATTTGCAATTTATACGCAAACACATAACATCTTATTTAACACACGCCATTCAAAGGACCAACAACACATTTTGATCCATTAGAATTACTTATTTATTATGTTGGTTGTGTACAAGTTAGGATTTTGTAGCAGTCATAAATTGTACAAGTAGATTCTATAGATTGCAATTTGTACGTCTCTTAGCGTCTTGTTCATTTATTTATTTATTTATACAAAGCAATCTACCAATTTAAATTATTAGCAGCTGTCAATGGATGATGCTATCATTTTATTTTGATCCATTTATTAAAATTAATTATAATATTTCATTTATACCTATGTACATATATGTTGTGTACAAGTTATCAGTTGTACAAGTGGAAATTTTTTCGACTTTTAACATCTTATTTACTTATAGCTTGTAACATCAATCATTTTGATTAGAACCAACTATTCCTTTTGAGTAATTAAAATTACTTTTGTACATATTTGCGAGTGATGAAATTGTGAACCCCTCAACTTTATTATGAGCCATGGAATATTTATAAAAATTAGTTAGTAATTGCCATTAGAAAAGTCAAAAATAAGTATATCAAACTTCTCATGGAATTAACATCATTGTAGTGTAAGTAGTACTCATGACATAACTCAGGGGGTTGTTACAAGTAATGTAAATAAAGTAAATCAATCAATCAAAGAAAGAACAACACTCGGTTTGGATCACATGCGGATTATATGTATTTATTTTGAAATCAGGTGTTCCATCTATATACCTGGGTATGTTGTTATTACACATGAGTTACAGCAGACCAAATACAGGGCTATTGAATATCGTCGTCAAATAAAACTTCATTTGGCTCAATTATCCTCATTGTCAGTGACATTCCAACTACCAAATAACGCTCCTTTAATCTCCCCACATTGTACCAAGAATTGAAAGCATTTCTCTCTCAAATCAAAAGCTCTTTTGATTATTCCCTGATTAAAACGTTCAACAACACCCCTTTGATATTTTAGTTTCTATACTGGCCTTTAGGGTTAAATTGATCCTTAATATGATAATAAAAATCAGTTGCTCCCCCAAAAGGCATTATTATCTGAATTCGTTTAGTATCTTTCAAAGCACGAATATGGGTTGACATGATTCAAAATGAAATTATTTATTGCTTTTATAAACATAGGATGTTTATAATATCTCTGGGATGGATTGATGATGACCTCACTAACTTATGTCTATGATATCTACGTCATTTTGTAAATATTTTTCCATTGGTCTTTTTTTTGTATTGTATAAAATTTTAATAATTTATACAATTTTCTAATATTTCGAAGGACCTTTTAAAAATTAAGAGGAGAACTTAAGTCTCCAAAGCCCTCCTTTAAATCCTCTCTTAATGATACTATCCACATCTTCGTTTCAAATAAACACGTTAACGAATAATACTTTTAATTATTTGTCAAAAGATTTCTATAGGTTATTTTTTGTATTTTTGAAGAGAAACTTACTTTGTATTTTTTTCATTTTTTTGTTTGGAGAAAGAGCCAAAGTGAACGTCTAACCAACAAGCAAGCATACATACATCCATACATAGAGCCTACTCACATTTGTCCGTCCTGATAGTATCTTGACAAATGAAGTGAGTGAAATTCAATACATAATAAGTGTCCATGAATCACTCTGTACTTACATTTGGGTAAGAAATAACGAATGGTTGTCGCTTTTTTTTTAGCATCTAATGATGTCAGACGCCCTCCTGCTTCCTTCTTATGTATATGTGTACCTTTATTTATGGGTCCTCTAAAAAGGAAAAAAAAATGTTGAGTTTTTCAGTGATTTGAATCACAAATAGATTGAAAATTTGTTAAAAAAAATTAACACTTTTTTTTCTTTTTTTTTTGACTAAAAGGAGAAGAAATAGGGGGGAAAAAAGAAAAAAAAAACATCACTGTCCGTTTTTCTTCCCATAATTTGTAAAGCATTATGTATTATTATTATTTTGAGGAGGACCCCATGGGTCGTCGTCGCCCAAAGTTTTTTTTTAAGCATCTTGATTGCTACCCCTATTTAAAAAGGTGGAAAGACATAGTTACATAGTTTTGTGTTAACAAGAGGCTTCTTTATGATTCAGAATCCCCAAAATATCAACAACTCCCATGTATTTTTTTATTTTTTTTGGTTAGCTGTTGATTTGTACATAAGTATACTCATCTCTCTTATTAGTATACAGATGAACTCAACTTATATCTTACTCGACATGAACAACGATATTGGTCAACTAGGATATTCAGAGCCATCCGAATAGAGGGAGGAAGAGGGGACATTACCCCTCCAATAATGCTAATATGCCCTTTTTATAGATCAAACGTTGATTTTTTTTCCTCATATGTACCCCTTTAGCAGTACAATTTGTCCCTTTAATATTTTAGACCTTTCGGCTCTCCAGATATTATAATTTGGAGCCTTTTCCCACCCCTCTTTTGAGAGACGAGCCCTATAGGTGAAATGTTTTCTTTGATAGTAATTTAATGGGTTACTTTTGTATATATTTAAATTTTCCCGCAATTGATATATCAGAAAAGCTATTCGCTCTAAAACATCAAGAACTCCTCGCCAGCAGCTCGGGGAACAGAGAACGATTAGTCACCCTAATTAAATAAAAAATTGTCCAACAGTTCAATAAAGGAAGGATATTGGCTAGCTATTAGTTAATTTTGGAGGTCCTTTTCTATTTTTTTTCTTGGAGGAAAAGTTGTGAGAAGCAATTGTCTCAATAGAGAGGATAATGACGTCACATATCTTCTCATACGTTGCTTCGTCCTTTCTCTTTTCTTTTATATATAGCGTACCTATATAAATACACAATTAGTACGAAATGAATTTAATAATTACCACCATTTGCCGTAACTTTAAAGAGAAGAAGAAACAATCGTCATTGTTACATAAATGAGTACATAATTCAATTAAAAATCTGCAAAAACATGTCCACTAACTCCTCGTCATCTTACTTTATTCTTGTACGATTATGTTAATAAATAATAATAATAATTAATACTTAGGCACATAAAAAATAATACGTCAGAGGGAGGCAACAACAAAATGGTGGAGAAAAAGAATTAAAGGTGTGTGGAGAGGAGGAGGAGGGGGGCTGAATGCATAACTCATAATTACTTCTAATAGAGAATGATGATGTAAGGAGTAAACATCGTAGTATTTAGTGTGAATTTATTTATGTAATAGTAAGGGAGAGTTGAATAAACTTTTGTTATATACTCCACAAAAAAGAACAGACTGTTCTTTTTATTTTGACAAAAAAATATTTCAATTAAATTCCATTTAGTTGATTCACAAAAGGAATATAATTGTCAACGTCATGTTTCATTTAAAATTGTATGGTGGAATGGTATACTAATGTAGGTAGGTACCTAACACTATAGAAAAAAAAAGCAACTCAGAATTCGCACAAAGTAAATACATATTTTTATTTTTTTTCTCATGGTTTCTAATGGGTAATGATTATAATGAGTATTTGTAGACTTGGAGCAAAAGAATGAAATACATAGGAGTAACCATATTGTGAACCATTTCCTAATTATTACCTATCTATTCAGTTGTTGAGGATGTGTTTTTTATATATACTATTTTACAACCCCCTTCAAAATGAGTAGGTAGGCTGCTAGTATGTATGTATGTACTCTCAGATCCGAGGAAAGAAGAAGTTTCTAATAAAAGAAAATTCCTTGTTGACAATTTCATGTCGTGTATTTCTATACATATACATCATAAAATCTCTTTCTCCTCCCTCAAACCAATAATACTTATATAATCCTTCTTGATTTGAGGTAACCCCCACCCCACAGAACAAGAGCAATAAAGGAAGAAAGAAAATTCCACAAATCCTATGGGTGGCCCATGAGAAATAGGAAAGAAAATAATAATAAAAAAAATCCTTTAAAATGCCATTAAAAAGAAGCTATTTGAAAGGGCTTCTCATTAATCCCTTGCCTAATTAATTGGAACATACCAATATATAATATGTACCTACGTATTTGTATACATATGTTAAAGGGAGGAGATACTTAGGCATGGTGAGACTCGGTCCCATACCAATTTCCTTTTTAGTCCAATCTTTTCCAGACCTGGAGTTCCTGAAAAAATTAAAATGGTCCACATTGCATGTATAGAGGTTCCTTTTTTGTACATTTTATTGCCTTGGGCCCATGCTACGGATGTGGACTATGACTCTCCTATTATTAATCTCAGATCTAGATCAATATTTCTGTGAACGAAGTCTACATAATAGTTCTCAAATTGTTCACAGTTATTTTATCAGTCTCAGACTGTGAATCCAAGATTTGATTACTCACATATTGTACAACATCTTATAACATTATCCAAACAAACAATGATTGATCAATTGAAATCATAATTGACATTATGAACATTTCATTAAAATGTCTGTTCAGACCGAAGCTTTCCATAGATGAGACCGATCAAGAAAATGTACGGCACTTCTGAGAAAGAACAACAAAGATTTACAAAGAAATTAGAAAAGGAAACATCCTTAATGGGGATATGGAACATAAATCCAATGATAAATTGATATCCATACTTCCAATTCCATCTAGAAAAGAAATAAAAATGTAACATATACCGTAAAATCCTCCAATATCTAGTTTATAGTCAGTTATAACTTTAGCTGAGGTGTCGTGCGGAGTCTCTCAGAGGAGGGTCAACTCATCATCCATGGGAATTATGAACGTTCCAAAAATGTTCAATAATTAATTATTGGGGTGTCAATCTCTCTTGTTTGCTATAGTCCAGAGTTTTGTATGGATGTAATTTGATATAGTTAGTTATGCACAAATTCCTCGTATTAGTAGAAATAAAAAATCATTCATTGGTATTTGTTACATAGACAAGATGATTAGAGCCACGTTTTCAATAGCACCCTGTAGCCAGCTCTCTCTTCCTATACGTTCATTAAATTAATTGGCGAAAAATAAAATAATAAAATAGAATTGGACTCAAAGTAAAACAAAAGGCATTCATTTATATAATATGTATTTGTGAGACTAAAACATGAATCCAGTCTTTTTTCTCTTTTCTAGAAATTTAAATACAAAATGAATATTGAGGTTACTTAGCTATAACCCCAATATCACATACTATATGACATCAACTCATGTTTATAAAAGACGATAAATAGAACCATAATTTATAAAAAGCTCAGGACCTTTTTGGACTTAATCTTAAAAAATATCAACCCATGTTTGTTTGTGAAATCTAAGATCTAAATTAAAGTACACAAATATTTCTTACAAGAAATATTTCAAAGTAACAAAGTTAGATTTTACTCCATCAAAGAGGGCCTAAAACTTGGTGGGTGGTTATCTATGTTGGTAAATATATTAAAAGTAATGGATTTGAAAATGAAGTGTTGGAGATTAAATGTGGCTTGGAATTCGAGTTTGTATTTACATTATTTTACGTTGATATTTATTTTTTAGCTAATGTAAAATTTCCAATTACAGAATAATAAGAAAATTCAATGATACGATTTGCAGATAATTAATTTGATAAATAATTATCAATTGCCATTATTTCTGTAGCTCAAGTTTTTCAATGTTGAGGCCTTGCAAATGTACACACATTTGTGTGTGCAGTGACACAAAACATAAAATTTATGAACACATCTAGCAGCACTTTTTAGAATATTTAATATAATTAATTTTTTATAAGAGCTGGAGCAAGCAATATTTAAACCCTATTTGAAAGCATTTTAGGTTCGCTGCATAGTAATCAGCTTTTGAACCAATAACTATGGCTCAACAAAAGAATAGGAAACTTGAATAAAGTAAAAGTTTTGCACTTTTAATCTTCTCTACCAAATTATGTGGTGATTGGGAAGTGAGATTTTCTTTTAAATTTGTTCAGTATCATCCTAGTTTGACTTGAACTAAAAATGTAACTAAAGGACTAAACCTTTATCCCTCAGCTTCAAATTTACCATGGAGTCTTAAACGACGTGCTCAAGGAACAAGGCCTGAAGAGTATAACCTTGATCAGATGTATATATGTATAAAGGCAGAGAGAAGTCATACTGTATGTATGTACGCAGTATTATTGTTCATATTCATGCCTATGTACCTAGATAGATATACTTGGACTTCTCAAAGACACACTCTCTCACACGATTTATCCAAGCTCAGACAATATACCTACTATGAATGTATATAGCTATATCTACACATGAAACACAAAAGATCACATTCAAAATCATTTTATATTATCATACATACGTATGTATGTATGTATGTATATATAATATAACATTCATTTATGAAAAAAGAAAAAAACCAAAGCCATTCACGAATTTTTATTTAAATAAATATTAGACTGTATAAAAGGTTTATGATTTTTAATAACCATATATATATATACATATATATATATATATATTACAAGTTAGTACTAGAGTATGCAGTAGATAAAAAAGAGAAGAGACTTTAAACATCATTCAATAGGAGTTGAATATGGCACGACGACATTGAATGAATATAATAATAGTTTGTGACATACATAGAGTTTCAAATACATTTATTAATATTTTACGTACAAAAAAAAAGAAAAAAAGAAAAAAACGTTTAACAACATATGTATACTCCATCAGATACGAAGATCTTTTGGAAATAGTAATAAGAAGACTAATAGGAAGAAGAGACAACGATTTTGGCTGTGGTAATTGAAAAAGAAGTCATAAAAAAATTGGTCAAATTGTTACAATAATAAATATAATAAAATTATTATATTGGACTTTTTTTTTTTCACTCATAAATTAGGAGTCGAATCTCCCTATTACAGTATTACATAGACATAGAAAAACCTTCAAGATAACAGTTGATGTTAAAATAGATGTAATTGAGTCAGATTTCATTTATTATTTATTATGTATGTAGTGTACATACATAGAAAGAGAGAGAGAGAGAGAGAGATGAGCTCGGTGTTTCTTGAGAAAACGAATTAACGGTTTTTCGTGTACCGATGTATGTATATGTACAACATAAACAAATACATAATTCCAACTGATTGACACGGGATTATAACAATACAAATATTAAAGTGGATTCGGGGCTTCTTTTAAATGTAAATATACCTACTTACATATTGTAAGAACCTATAGCTTCATATACCTATACGTTTAACAGACTTGAATGAACTCTTGTATCACCCTTCGGAGTCACGGCAACTGAGTAAAAACCACAAGTGTGCAAGTTGTAACTGCAACTTGTAATTATCTGTAACACCCGTAGTTTCAAATATCACTTAAGCTATATTCATTGATGCTATCAATACTTTGTTTCCACTAACGTCACGCTAAAGGGGTTATTAAATTGACCCATTTTCAAAACAAACAAGAAATATCTGGAAATTGGCTTTAGAAAATGCAAAAAAACTAAACGATTCTCATGCCATTCGCAGTTTAGTCGTTCAATTTCTGAAAGAAAAAAAATATGCATTAAGACGCTCCTTTGCTCATTTTTGAGAAACTAATTAATGCAAACAGTTGTGTATATTAATATTATAATTAATTAAATGGAAAGAAAACTCTGTGACAAATTGAGTCATCAATAAATTTATGATCATTATCTCAAATTATAATTGCAAAGTGCTTATAAGCAACTATTGGTAATCAGCAGATCTGGTTCATAAAGTAGGTATTTGTTTGAACATTGCTGCCTGTTTCAACTCGGAGGAGAGATTCTTCTTAGCTGAGAAACTTGTTGCTTGTAATTGATGAACAAAATTACCTATTAATTATATAAGCTACCGAAGTAACTCTTATTCATTAGTCCTTTTCATCAAAAAGACACCCTTGGGAATGAAAATTGAATTATTGCATTATAATTCAATCACATTTAAAATGCTTCACCCATATTGTTTGATTGCATTTAATTTGTATAACAATCTCCCAACTTGTATTTACCTTACAAAATATAATATAATATAATATATCAATAGATATATGAATTGAACAAAATGACGTACAAATAACCAATTGGTTTTAAGTCCAAAAAGTCTTGTGAGGAAGACATAATAGGTATGTATTTTAATTCATATCTCTGTATGTACTTTACTTTTATCCTTGCAGTTGTTAGAGATACGAAATCTTTTATCTAGGTAGGTGCAATATGCGATGCCAAAAACTGTATTTAGAACATTTGGATGTGTATCAAGATTTGGCCAGAAGGACTAGGATACGATAAAGAGACACGTTTCCATGTACAAACATAGAGAGTAAAATGAAACATCCACCACACCACGTATCCCTCCTCCTTCTTTCTTTCTACCTCATGAAACAAAGACATGTAGGAAATTTAAAAGGTCATTTTTTATATCAGCATACCTCTTTTTCATCATTTCTCTTAATGTTATTTAATAAACTAGAAAGAAAGAAGAAAAGATTATAATTATTAATGATACGTTTAAAAAAATTAAATTGATGATATAAGTTAAAATTAAGATATAAATCAAAATGGTTTGTTAGTTAGTTATACATATACCTAGTTAGTTAGTTAGATAGTTAGTAGTTATTTTATATATACATACATATAAGTAAATAATAATCTTTAAGACATTATATAAAATGCTCATAATATTTCCACATGAACAATAATCATAGTTATAGGTTGAGATATAGAAGTCCCATGATCATTAAAGAACAAATAAAAAACACATCAGCTGATGTCCTTATGTTTCTAATTATTATCAATGTATCTATTTAAGTCATTTTATAGTAGGAATCATCTGCATGATTAAAAAAACTTTATTCTACATTAGCATTTGTGAGAAAGACTGAACTTTTTTCAAATAAAAAAAAAGTAAAAAAAGTAAAAGAAAAGAGTCTCAATTTTTTTACAGATTTGATCCCGTTTATATCAAATGGATCCAAATGAGTTTGACATCCCTATTTTAGTGGTCAATGTCTCGAGCTTAGTGAACTTAGACTTTATTTTGTACTGGATTGGGTTTCGTAAAAAAAGGCTAAAAATCTGTGTTTTGAATTAAGCATTGACTCAGAGTTCGGTTTTGATATTTGGGTGCGATCTAAACTCTACGTTTGATTTACCATGATCAATGGAAAACCTTTTCCCCTCACATAATCCCTCTACTAAAAGAGGTGATGAAATGCATGCAACAACCATTTTTTTTTTTGAATAATTTGAGTGATGTAATTCCCTTTTCCTTCGTATCCATCATTTCAATAATATGCACCTATGTACATGGTTGGGAAACCGTTTAAAAGAAAAGAAAATGAGATGGAAAATAGAGCAAAATAGGATTTTTCAAAATTTTGAGAACCTATGGGGTTATTTAGGTACATATATATATGTTGGGCATACATAGTCATTTTATGACATTTCACATTCATTTATTCCTCTGTGATGATACAAATTCCATAAATCAATCAAGGAGTCTATCTATGACTGGATGAAGAGTTATCCAACTCTTCTTTAATGGGGAAAAAGGGAAGAAGACAAATATAATATACCTACCAAGATTATGGGTATTGTATGCATGAAATATTGGTTTTTGAATATGTTTAACTACGTTTTTAATAGGGACTCATGTTGAGATGAATATTCGTTTGAAGACAGACATCCATACTTTATACAAAAAGAGTACCCATTCTTCCTTTTTCTTTAATAAAATGTATTTCTGATCAATTTAAAAATAAATAAATATTTGTATTTCATCCTTTTCTTTCATTCACCTCAAATTTAGCACACACACACCCCTTCCCAGACATTGACTACTGGGATCATCATTTTTGTAAGTATATCTATATATTTATACAATGTACACATTTTCGAAGGTACTTTTGAAGAAGACAGGAAGGCTAGAAGATGGAGTCTCATCGTCCATAAAAGGATTATTGTGGAGAAATGCCAACATAATTCAATAATAATAATAATAATAAAAACCACCATTACTTATTTTGTTACCATCATCATCATCATCATCCATCCAATAAGAGAAAGAGAGACAAGACACAATTCTCTCTCAGAACAGAACATAACATAATTGGAATGAATATAATATGTATGGATATATGTACATATTATATTTTGGTAAAAGGTAAAACAAACAACAAATATCTTTCAAATCTGATTAACCCTTTCCGATTCATTAACCAGAATGAATGTACAAATGTACTAATACTTGAGAGATGTCCAATGAATCGAGACGTTCTTTAAAGAAGGAATGGAAATTGCAAGAAAGAGAGAAAGAGAGAGAGAGAGACTGAGTGGTATCATTTGACTAGTGAGGAGAATGAAATAAAAGGAATCATTTGAGAACTTACATATATATTTACATATACATATGAACATTCTTAGCTATCATGATCCTTCCATATCTTTTTTTCCTTCTTTCTTTCCTTCTCTCACTTTTTATCATAATGATACCTACATAGCTATAGCAACTACTCATATAAATACTTTCTATTTAAATAGGCTGTTCAATACCGTGAGTTCAACCTTTAAGGACCGACATCTAACAGAGTATAATGAAGTCATTATTCTTTTTACGTAAATAATAATAATAATAATAACAATAACAATAAGAAAGGGGTCCAGTTATCCACACACACACACAAGACAAGACAAGACAAAGAAGTTCTCAAACTTCTTCTCAAGCATCAGACAAACATCCATGTACTTATTTGTAATAAATCTATTTTATAGTTACCAATGTATGTATAGAGGAGGTTCATAGCATAATATATTATGTATGTATATTTGAAGACTCTTAATGCGTTATTTTTTTGCCATTAAGGAGAATAAAGAAGGAATTTAAAAGATATATATATATACCTTATGTATATATATATGAAACAGGAGAAGCTTATCTCCAATCTATCTATCCATCTATCTATATCCAATTATAATTACGTCGATACTCATGATGAAGAGACTAGAGGCAACAAGTCGTGACTTATTTGTACATAATAATATTATACATGACTAATGCAAAAACCTATTTATGTATCTACGATCCATTTTTCAAAAACCCAAAAACAGTTCTTTATAAATCCATCATTTCGTGGAAATTGGCATTAATTAGAGAGGAGAGAGAGAGAGAGAGAGTCAGCAAAGGCATCGACAACAACGTCTTTTCATCATCATTTTGTATAGAAGATGGATGATAATAAAAATAAAATAAAGAAGTCCATGGTGAAATTTTTCTCCCCACCCCTCCTCTCCTCTCCTCATCTCACTTACTCACTCGAGCCGAATAAGTCTCAACGATTTATTTTGATGTTTGTATTATGTAAATGTACATATTATGTACCTATATAGTTACGAGAGAGAGAGAGAGAGAAAGAGAGAAAAAAGAAAAAGAAAATGTCAAAATGGCAGGAGGAGCAAATGATTTATTTGATTTTCCATTTGTTAGTAGAATTATAAATCATTGTTAAGTAAACAGCAAAAAATTATCATAGAGTATTCCCGTATCCACAAATGAATGTAAATAGAACCATCGTTTAATTGTGGTTGTATTTGCTGTTATCTGTTACAAGAAGAAGAAGAACAACAACAACAACAACAACCGTGAAAGAAGAGCGTGTGTCTTATTTATCTTGAATATTTATTTATTTTCTTCTTTTATTTTTTGAATAATTCCTTTTTTTTTATTTTTTTATCTGATCTTAAGATGTATTATTTTTATAACCAATATATATATATATATATATATATTGTGTAACCATTTATTCTCTTAGATTTTTGCCGAAGCATTCAACCATAATGTAGACATTAACGATCGATCGATCGATCCCCCCTGTTTTACCTATGTATGTACAATTTGTTACTGTTTTGATGTTTCAATCTACAACATACATATGTATATGTATATACGTAGTAACCAAGTTTTGGAAAGTCAAACAACGGATACGCATGTAGAAGTAAGTTAAAAAAATACTCGCAAGTGAGGTCACACATAGTTAATGGTTAATACCCATGTTGTTGTTGTTGTTGTTGAGTCATTGGTGCTCACGCATAATAATAAAAAAAATCATTTAATGATGGAACTATGAAGTATTTTTTGTGTATGTGGGTAGAGTACATGTGCTGTGCATGTAGAAGAGACAATCTAGAAAATAATAGGGATGTATCCGGCCCCTATATTTATTGAGAAATCTTAAGAAGGCGTCGTAATCGGACGGCAATCTTTGCTAATTGTTTTTTTTTTCTCCATAGATATGAGCCAATGACATCATCATCACCATCAATCTATCTCCGAGGTATACATACATACCCCTATTTTTGTTTATAAGAACATTAAATACTTTAATTAAGCGCAAATAATGACAAACTATTATCACGTATATAAAAAATATTTAAAGAACTTTAAATATTTTAATACTATTGTTAATGATACTCTGTTGAGGATGCATTTCAAGAATCAAATACAGGGATGAGAAGGAAGGGAATTGATTTTATGTACTGCATTAAGGATCCATACAATGTCCAATTGTAATAAAAGTATCCCATGTCATTATGTGATCCCTACACTTTTTCTCCTCCAAATTCAGTGTGTACATAGATGTTAGCCAGTTCTTCCCTACTGTGGTGAGACTATTCTTTAGCAATTGTAGGGAAGAGAATCTTCAAATTCAACAAAAAGACACTCAGATCATTTTGCACACTCTCAACCTTTCCTCCTCATAAAAGGCGGGGGGGGGGGGGGGTGGAAGGTCCAAAATTAATTAGTTGGTAGTAGTTACGCGATTATTCTTTATTATCTAGCGGTAGGGAATTGCTCACAACATAGAAAGAGTTCAGTCAGTCCACGTTTAGGATCCTAATAGCAAGTAGAAAAATCGAGAGCAGTGTACATTTTTATGTGGGTGTGGGATCGAAAGAAAAAAAATCCTGAAAGATAAAAAGTCAACACTTTTCATCAAACAACAGGAATGTTTTTATTTTTATTTTTATTGTTGTTGTTATTACTATTATTATTATGAAAGAGTAAATTTAGGAGAGTGTCATCGACGTGCTTCCCATCCATTCCACCCACCTTTTCTTGCAGTTAAAAGTATCAGTTAGACCCTATATATTGTATGTACAAAAGAAGAAGAAAAAATTGATGATGGCTCAGCTATTTAGAGTGATACTCCCAAAGAGACGCTCAAATCATTTTTGACAGTAAACAGTTAATTCCTTGTTTTGTTGATCCACAACTATTTTAAAAATTTGTCGTCTTTCCCGCCACATTTTTCTTATTAAAAATATCAAGAAAAAAAAAAGAAAAAAATATTATTTTCCTCTTCACTGAGCATCAATAAAAATTCCCTTTTATGATTGAAAAACAATATCATTCACCTTCTTATAATATGTACAGTGTGACAAACTCTTCATCAAGATAGAATGTCCAATTAACAAAGTATAAATATACGTATATTGAGTATTTGAATCTATATACAGGAAGATTGGAGGTGATTGAAAAATATGAAAGAAACAAAACACAAATATTTCTTTGATTGAAGTTTTGATTCCTGATATTTAATTAGATTTTTTTTTTTTGGTTCACTTTTAATTGAAATAAAGTATATATAAAAGGAATTTTTTTCTTTCTTTTTTTAATGGTATAGCTGATTGAATTAATAAATTAATGGTATGTGTACCTAAATGAATGGGGTAAGGCATTTCTCCCCCCCCCCCCCCCCCAATGTTTTTGATTTACCTATACCCAGAGGTGGGGAGGAGGAAGGAGAAATAAACAAATGGGTTGATCTGTTCACTTAAATAAGGAGGATACATTCACTAATTAAAAGGAAAGAGCTGCTATTACAAATGAAGGTGATTACATTTGACCATGACACTTGGATCCTCCTAAAGGGAGTAAGGAATTCATATCACATTGACATTAAATAAATTAAGTAAATATTGTTTGTTAACTGTCGATTTTCTACATCTCAAATCCCAGTTCATTAATGTTCTGATGAGGGTTAATTGATTGAACTACTAGCATCTGTATTTAACCTGTAAACAGCTCTGTATTCAATGAGAGTTGACTCTCTACCAACTGATTTTGGACCTTTTTTTGATGGAGAAAAGGTTGCGAGAAGCTATGATGATTGCTCTGTGACATAATGTTTATACCGTTGACATTTGATTCGAAGGATAATTATTATTATTGGCCTGAGACTTCTTCTTCTGCTACCTACAATCTACATACTGAGAAGAACAAATTGTGTACATACATACATATACATACCTTGTCAGTCCCTCATCAACCATCTGATAAGCTGCGAATGAAACAAAACATTTCCTATTTCTTTCTTTTTATTGTTATTTTAAGGCTTTGAAACATTCATAACTCCAGATAAGGTTAAATAACATGTAGATTTTTTAAATCTACCCCTTTGAGGTGGTTTTAAGTTTCAATTAAAATACTATGTAGAATGCATATGTGTACGCAACAAGGAGTTGCTCTCTGTCTCCATACAAATCAACAAGTCCAAGATCTACTCCTAGATTATCTTTTGTCAACTTATGGTTTTGACATTTCATTAATATATTACTATATGGTTAATTAATTATTCATCATTATCCTTCAAGTGTAAAGAAAGACAAAAAGTCAATTCAATTTAAGGAAATAAAGAAAAACAATACATATATATGTACGTAAGAACATATTTATAAACGCACACACCACAATTTTCTCTTTTTCTCCAACCTATAATTAAGCTAACCACTATTTAATTATTGTCGGAATGCTTAATTACAAACAATTATAATTGATCCCTTGTACAAATAGTCTATTGATGGTAGTAGTAGTAGTAGTAGTAATGATGATGATGGATTATTTTTACTCGAGAATCTATAAACGGATTGAAAGGTGTTGTATTCCATATTCAGTTAATGTAAGTAAACATGTAAATTCTCTTTAATTGTATGTAGTGAGGGAGCATTACTATTTATGTAATCATGGAAAATATATTTACACAATATAGGTTTCCATTGGGCTATAATTTATATTAGAACATATTGAACCTTGGTTATAGTATAAAACAGATTGTAATTTGCACCAAATTAGAATACAAACTATAATGGGCTGATCCGGAGGAACAGTCCTTTTTCAGTTCTCAGTTCTGATATTTAAGAACCGTTGTCATCTTTTGGTATCCAAGGTGCCAATGGTGTATTAAGACCCAGAAATGATCAACTTTAATCATGTAGAACCAGCTCACATACTATACAATTACATTTACGTTTAGGAGTGAATTGAATACATGTATTTAACCATGTCAAACCTGTTTGAGACTTAAGGCTGTTGACATCAATTTATAAGTTATAACATACTATTCAAATTTTTCAAATATAGAAGTAAAAGAATACATCTTATTTTGTTTTCATTACTTTGCTCTATTTAAGGACAATTAGTTGAATAGTTACTATTATTTGAGAAAAATAATCCTCCTTACTTTTTGCTTGAGTGTTGATGGGTCACATATATGTACATATACAAGGGTATAAATACGAGCTAAAGGAGCCAGAGAGGGATCTTACATCAGACTATGCAGGTTTGTGCTATCTATAGGTATTACATTCCTAGTCTCAACAACATCAACAACAATAACATGCAGTTTTTTATGAGGAGCAGTCATAAAATTAATATGTATAAAATAAATCCATGTATGTACAAACTATGTCAGTGAACTTGCAATAACTGAAATAATAATAATAATATTTTGCTATTTTAGTTCAAGGACGACGTCATAATAAACCAGTGGATACATTTATAGCTAAGTACTTACACATATGTATGTACACTTATAACTGCTGTGTTTCACTCTTAATGCATTTATTCTTTTTATTTTTATTCTTATTATTATAGCCCCCTTAATGTGTTTTTAATATACACTTAAGTATGTAAGTAAGTAAGTATTCACATTGTGACCAAATAAGGAAATAATAATAATATTAAAAATATATACATAGTTGGTTGTTTTTGTAGATACTTTTGTTTTAAGGAAGGGGAACAGAAAATGGAAATTGGAAAATGAAGGGAAACGACAAAGTGTTGGGTTGGAGGGAGACGAAGAAGATGAAGAAGAGGTATTATTGTGTAATCTATGTACCTACATATACATACATACATACATAGGAAAGTATGTATGGGTACAAATACTAACCACAGTCATTCCTGCATCCTCCTTCTTCAAAGTCATCATCGTAGAGTTGAAGAAAGTTCCTAGAAAGATATCTACATATGTACGTATACAAAGGTAAATAAATTATATGTGTGGATATCATTTACTATCCATCAAATCTTAATGAAAACGTACATATATATATATATGTATATATATATTTATACGTATATACAGATCAATCTTATATTTAAGAAGACTCCTGTTGGGATGATCATGAAGAAGAAACTTCTTTCTCTCTCTCTTTCTCGAGGTTTAGACATTACTCTTTCATCATTATTGATTGCTAATTTAAAGAGAAATAACATAGTTAATGTGAGGAGGGCATTATTCTAATACATATATATAAAGCCATCCATAAATGACAAGAAGAAAAAGAAGAAGAAAAAAGGAGAAGAGAAGATGAAACCATTAAAACGAAGAAAAAGAACCCATCAAGCATTAATATAGGTATATTGTAATAATAACAATAAAAGTCAAAAACTGTTATGCGTACTTTGAGATGCCCCCTTTTTTGATAGATTAAGAAGACACGAATAGAAACATACATTCAATATACGACCCATTTATGTATCTAGAAAACAATGGGTTCCTCCATATTTGGAGTTCTCTTAAGTGCTTCAAAAAGTGAAGGAAATTGACTACTATGTTACATTTGTATGTACATATGTATGTATGTAGATACACGTCTATTTGCTTACATATAACTACATACTTACAATATATGTACATTTATTATTCAATAATGGTAATAGTTGTGGAAAAAGTGTTGAAAAGTACTTTATTAGCCTATTCTCTCTCAAGAGGAGGCTCTTTACTGAATTGAACAAATGAGGCTACCTGCAAATGGTTAAATTGTAGAGCTAGACGAAAAATCACTCTAGAAAGCCAAGATCAATACAAATTATATATTTAAAGGGATCGAGACTAAGAGAAAGAAACAAAGTTGATTTTGTTCTTTTTATTTATCGAAGAAAATGATATTTTTGATCTATAGTCCTGGTTTTGGGGCCAAGACTCTAAAGACCAAAACCAATCTTAAGAAGTGCATAGTGAGACTGCCTTGTTAAAGTGTTTGGGTCAATGCCACCTCATCCAGGATCAAAACAAGTCTTTGAGAAATTAGTTGTTTTGATCCTGGTCATGATAAGGAGACACATAATTTGAAGGATTGAGATCATAAATTGGTCTTCAAAACCGATCTTGAAAACTATTTACATCTCAATTGTGGAGTCTTTACTTCTAAAGTTGTAATATAATATATTATTTATTTTTTTCACAGGGACTCTTTTTATTTTATTTTGAAATTTTCAAACATTAAAAAAAAAAAAATGATAAAGAGGGACCCTTTCTTGTTATATTTCAGCATTTGTCATAAAACCTGCCCTGCTGCCTGGCTGACTTTGGAATGTGAACTCACAACAACTCGCTAAAAGGATTAAACTCTCCATCAAATAAAATATCATCTTTTTTGACTCGTAAAGTAAGTTTTTGAGTGAATTGTTGACAACCAAAATTATCAATATATATATATATATATTTGTATGGAGACAATCCTCTTAGGCGTAGGTATGTCGATATATTGATCCAATTATCCAATAGATTACATTTGAGCATTAAAAAAACAAACAAAACAAAACAAAAAGCTGCTACAGATATCTATGTGAGCTCAAATTCATTTTGGAAATTAAAGCTTCCAAGAGCTATAATTAGGCGGTGTCTGTGCATCATTTACTCACATGATCATATAAATAATGTATCTATATCCATTATTCCATCCCATTCAAGGCCATTAAATTGATTGATTTACAAAATTAATAGAATGAGAAAGAAAGTTGGGTCATCATTATGTGTCTTGTATGATATAGCCACACGTATATTTATATGTATATAACTCAATTCATAGTTACATGGGTAGGTTAATAGAATCAAAAGGCCCAAGAAGTGCCAAAAAATATCACATTAAAAATACAATAAGAAGGATCAAAATCAGAGGATGAAGTCACCAGTGTTCAGTAGTTAGTATTAAACGAATTTGAAATAAGTTTGCTTGAATAATAATGAACCTATTACTCTATTAAGTAATATTATATTAACCAACACTGGATGTCACTTGGATAATATTTATGTAGGAAATGTTGTCCCATAGTGCGACTTTTGTGGCCAATTCAAACACGTCGTTTGTACGATTTAGGACGGACGTCAAAAGTTTAAGGCCAACCTTTTCTTCTCCAAATAGGGACAGAAGAAAATGTCCAAAAATCAGTTGCTAGGGGTCAGTTAGTTTTTTTCTTCCTAAATACGAGACTATAGAACATTTTCACGTGATGTCACCATTGTGATAGTCGACCATCTTGATAAATGTTTAGCTTTTTAGTTTTTTTTAAAATTTTAAACAAGGTTTGTTTTGGAATTTTGTCCCTTTTATTTAATAAGTATAGCAACTACCTATATGTCTCCAACATGGCGTCACTGTCAGTTGACTATGCAATCCGTTATGTTTGCAAAATAATAGTTCACAGCTGTGCAATAATTAATTTGAGTTCAACAATGTTTAGAACAATTTACTAAGAAGGGGTTATGAGTAGTAGTAATTCTACAGCTGACAAAATAATACATTTTTATATTTGATGGATATCTATGTATGGACTATACATAGAGTAGCTTTTTATGGAAAAATTGGACATTTGAATCTACATTCGTGATTGCATTCCTCTAATTCATGCACGAATATTCCACCTTATGTACAAACGGCTATTTCTATTGTTGTACCCTATGTATGAATGATGTACATAATATTATATCCATCTTTGATTCTTAAGGGAGATAATATGGACGAGTCATTCTTATTGATCACCATGGAGGAGAAAGAAGAAGAAGAAGAATCAATATTTATCTTACATGTTGATGATTTACGAAAAAAAAATGTATTTATTTGAATTTAGTGAGTAAATAATGAAGGGAAAGAAATGGCTAAAAAACTTTCATTCTGGCCTACTATGTATGTACATACATTGTTTCTCAAAATGGAATGCTCTACAGATCCTTATTCTTCAAACAATGCTCCTTCCTATGTATTAGAGACATTTTTGGATAAATCCATTCTAGGCTCCGATACTTCTTGTGAACCATGAAAATATCCCAATTATGAATAGAAATAAAGAAACTACCGCATTTAAATCTTAATTACACAATTTATCAATTGTGACTCAAATTAGTTAGTAAGGGCCTCAAATCAAAGTATATACTCACACTTATTATATGTTTAGATGATTTAAAACTTTATTTTGTATATTTTAATAGTATTTTATATAAAGTAAAAAAAAAAAAAGCAGAAATATCTTTTCGTTTGTTACTTTGTTTATGTTTGTTCCTCACATATATACATTGGTAAATACCTACCTATATAATATTAATGATAAATAAATAGGTGGATGATGTTCTATTTGATTTGAATTGATGGTCAAGTAATGAATAGCTGTTATTTTTATTTTTTTGATATTGTTAAAAAAATGAAAAAAATGCAGAAGGTAGGAGGTTTTCAAACAAAAAATACATGTATATTCAATAGAAATGTGTTTGCTTAAACACACATACATACATACATAGGTAGGAAGGTAACTTCTTTTATCATTTTCAACATCAGTACAACATATGATCCATGATGCACTTATATACATCGTTTAAAGACGTCACTCAAATGAGAGTCACGTGGGTGCCATCATTTGTGTCCAAATTGTGGAATCAAATAGGAATGTAGCATTTTCACTAAGTGCATTCTTAAAACGAATTAGTGATACACCTCGTATTTTGAGTTTGTGGACTATCCACAGTATATGTAGAAATATTCGACTCCATACCTGTAAATGTCTAAATTTTGATACATCAGCAACCGCAAATCTTCTCGATTTTAATTGTACTCTTATTTTTTATTTATTCTTTAAAAAATAAATAAAAAAATACGAATTATAGGTTTTGAATCAGCATATTATCCGAAACCCTATTTGCAAATTCCAACTATCGATATTCGTAACCAATGCCTGAAATGAAGAGAAGCAGCAAGTGCTTGAATCTCCCATTACTTACAATCTACATATGTACATAAGTATGTATCTTTCCATCATCTTCTTTTGCCTGGTTTTCTCATACATAATATTTATTCTTATAATCACTTTTTGTATGTGTAAAGTAGAAAGATGACTTAACGGTTTAAATATTAAGAAATATATATATATATACATAAAAGATTGAATATTTAATGAATGATTCCCCTCACCCCGGGTGTAACAAAAAAAAAAAAAAAATGAATGCCTTGCCACATACATGAGTAATTTTTTTCTAATATTATATATTATCATTTTCTGTCAAATATGTCATATTCTAATTTATTTTATTTTTATCTTTCTTTCTTTTTTCCAAAGGAGTCTCACAGAGTGTCGAATTTTTCTTCTTTTGGGTCATCCCGTAGGAATCTTTTTCTATTTTATTTTGTTAATATATTATTATTAATAATAACTTTAAAAAAACATATATTTTTATTTTCCTTGTAAATACCTTCACTTCAAATATTTCCACAAAAATCAATAAAGAATCGACCAAATCATTCCCAAAGCAGCCATCGTCAAGGTCAGTTGCAACAACTATTTTTTGACGTCATTTTTTTTAACAGCTATTTAGTTGCAGCCATAGAGAAAGAAAGAAAGAAAGACTGTTGTTTCTATTGATACAATTAATTGAACAATGGTACGGAATCAAAAAATTGTTCCATGGATTTAGCTAGAAATAGGACCAATCTATGGGATTTTAATGCATCTCGTTTGGGTTTCCTGGTATTTGAACAGTCTTGAACAATCCAGACTCAAGCATTTTGGAATGATAAATAGAATCAATTTCCCAAACTGTTTGAATTACATATATTGCTGTCTTCAAACAAGAGACAATGGTGACGTCATCCATAACTGAAAATTCATAACCCTTCTGTCAGATAAAGTCAATGGCTCAGTCTTGCTCAGGCTCACACCTAGTCAGTTCCACTATGCTTTTCTTTTTCTACATATCGTTGCAACAGAAAAGTACATATTATGTGGAAAAAATCATTTACAGTAAAAGAAGTGGAGAAGCCCCCTCCCAGCCAGAGTCAAAGGGTCAAACGAACGTTGAATCACAAAGAAAAGACAAATGAGTTACATACTATCATCTCTGTATTTGAGATGATGATCCACAGTAGGAATTAAATTGAAAATTTGTTAAGAAATGATTTTTATTTTATTTAAAAAAAATCATTTCTTAACAAAGGGTGCCTTTGTAGTTAGTTAGTTTCTCCCTCTAACATAATTTATCATTGAGATGGACTCCTCGTTCAATTAATAGGAATGATAATGACGATAATTAAGTGGATGATGGTGACATTAAGTCACTGTTATTGCTATGATGGATATGAAATGAAAAATTGACTCTTGTCTGATTGAATAACTGCCCCTTAAATGGGATGAAATCCCTCCTATCAACTGATAATGAATTAAAAAGTTTTAATACATAATATGTACTCATAAATGATATAGGTGAAGATATTCACAGTTAGTTGATGCTTGGGTTCTTAACATTTTATTTAAATATACCTATGTATAGGGAGGAAGGTAATTAATAGGGATGTATCGGACCCAAATTTTAAAAAAAGTGTCCAAATCGAACCCAAAAGTCGTTCCTTGGAGCAATGATATCATCACCTTGGCTATATTGGAGGCATAAACTTACATTGTTAATAAGAAGAATAAATACATTAGTAAAGTCCTAATTAAGAATAGTGATGAACTCTTTTCGTCCATTTCACCTGTCTCAGTATTTTTTACCAATGGAATACACTTTACCAATAATGCTACACTGTGACGTGCATCTTAAAATTTGAAACGTTTTTCAAAGACCGATATCACGGAAGGGACAACATGGGTTCGGTTGTTATTTATATATGTATTAAGGACCGGTACAACCCTAGATAGTAATTATTGATAGAGCCCATCATAAATCAAAGGGTTAATTATTGGGTGAGAAACATCATATGAATATGAAGGTATAATTTGAATATCTATGGCCAATTAACCCAAATTAGAGCTCGATTTTCTGTGTATATATCATATGATTGGGCTTATATATATATATGTATACATATACAAATAAAATATTTCTCCTTTACAAATAAAATTTAGCACCCTCGATCATGTCTTTCAAAATAAAGAAATTCTCGAAATACCAAGAATTAACATAATATACTCAATATTTTAAATGTTTTTTTAAAGGGATTTGATGTTTATAGCATCCTCCTCCTAGGGACCAACCTACCCAACTACAAAATCATGAATAATAATCTATTATATGATCTACTTACATTCATACGCAGATGGGTTTTATGCAAATTTCCCTCTAAAGGAATCCGAGAAAATGATTTTATTATTGTTTTATTATCTTTCCATATTTTAACTCAAAATCATAAAAAAAAATCCTCATGAAGGATGGAAAAATATAATCAAATTAGCCCATGGTAGTTGTCCGGTTGGATTATGGAAGTTCTCTAAAAGGATTCCTTATGGGTTCAAATACCAGCATCACCATCGTCCATGAAAGAAAATTTTATAAGCGAACCTATATAGATATTCAATATTATTTTTAGAAGAAACTTTCAGTTCTCATAAGGATGGAATTGATAACGTCATAGTTTTTATAACTTACATATAGTGCAGAATAATACTGTGTCTGTTCCAAGATTTTCGTTCAAGTTAAATACAAAAAAGTCAATCTGAAGGAAGAACACTTTACTTTGATAAATGAATTGTTTAACTTTTTGCTCGATTTAATTTACGAGCAATTGGAAGTCTTTGTGGTTGAGTAATCCACATTATTGAATTAAGTAAATCGTCATTATTTACATACCTCCTCAGAAATTCCACAAAGTCTCATTTCTACTTTGTCAAGATTATTCCATATTTAAGGAGTCGAATGTAATGCAAATAAAAGTGTTGCCTCCAATATAAATAAAAACAAAAAATGAGATATTTGAATCGGTTGAAAAAGCCACTTTTCAAGTCGTCATCATATCTTCCGGGAACGACATGTAAAACTTGATAGAAATGTACTGAGCTGGACTAGGACCAATTGCACAGCCCTAATTTCTTAACTTAAACGAAATAAATATTGCGAAATGACTATACATTAAAGCTCTAAATAAATAATTAGGGTATCCTAATCAATGGTGCAGAGAACACCATTCTATTTACTCAGGGCTACTCCAAAGTTAATCAGTGCTATACACAAATGTATAACATGATAGGCATGTATCAGTCTCAAACTACCAATCCTGATCCTGTCCTAAATCTTGAGAACGTGTCTAAATCTGACGCAAGAGCCGTTTTAAGAACAGTCATTGCTCAATTGCGTCATCATATATATATATATATATATATATATGATCCATTAATGTCATCATTAATCTATCTTGGAAGTTTCAGCATCGAATGTTTAGCTGAATAGTAGATCTTTTAATTAAGTATTATTTATATAAGAATAATGTCAAACTATTATCGTTCACGAAGGATATTTGAAGTTTATACTTAACGAATGCAATTCGATAATTGAGATACTTTACCCTTATATGTGTAATAATGATGCCTTGTGGCATGAGGGCACTTTAAAAATTGGCACATTTTTCAAGGACCGAACACAGGGACGGAATGGATTCTAAGCTCCATATTAAGATCCAATACAACCCTAGTAATAATATAAAAAGACACAGTGTTTGAAGGATTACTTTGCATCCAATATATAAACACAATTCATGACGTATTCTGCAAATGATTTCCCTATTATTATTATTATTATCGTTTTTTACTGGGGGAGGGGGGAGCAGATTATGCTGATCCTAAAGAAACATTTGTTTACAAAATGGCTACTACAGAATGTGTAATGTTGATCTTAAAACAGAGAGAGAGAGAGAGAGAATAAAAGAGTCACTCAATCTATTCTTGATTATTTTTCCAAATGAGCTTTAATTTACTTCTAAATACACGTATGTATGTGTACATATCTAATAGTGATGTCTGTACATATTAATATAAAGAGAGAATGAGCAGGGGAGTAGGGTCTTCATAAATGAGCAATAAAACCAAAAAATAATAATAATATATATAAGTATGTATATATAAGAGCATTAACTCCTCATAAAAAAAGGGTTAGAATGAAATATCGTTAAACGTGAGATCCTAAAAATAAAATCATAAAAATGAAAAATAAAAACTAGAGCGATTTAAATAGCACCTCATTCAAGTCCAAAAAAGAGAAGAAAAAAAAAAGAAAAAGAAAAAAAAAAGCAACAACAATCCATCATCTGTTACATCACAAGCATAATAATATTATGATTATAACTGCGAATTGGTATATAAAATATAATTTTAAAAGTTTCTCGTCAAATGATGATGACAATTTTCCTTTTATAATATTTACCACGAGTAATGGAGTTAATTAATGCTATGTTACATACCTACATTCATATATAGGTACATATATGGACACACAAATTATCTCTTATAGTTTAAAGCAACAGTACTGAAAAATATCGATGCAAAGAGTATTGCAAATCATTCTTCATAATTGCAAACAAAATGAAACAATCAATGCTGCTACATCGTCCTTGTAAAAAACAAAAAAAAAAAACAACCACATTTGTACAGTCATACTTACACTGAGAGACAATGATTGCATCATCATCATCACTTTCCTGACCTCCTCCTCCGAATATTTCTTGTGTCATTCAAGCACGTATCAAAATTCTTAAGTGATTGCCTTTTTTTATTTATTTATTTATAGTATGTATGTACATTTATAGCTGAAAATCTTAGACATACATATACTTGATGAGAAAAGAACCATTTTGTCATTGAGAAGTTACGTCACTTCTTGTAATAAAAAAATAAAAAATAACAAACGTCTTATTTATTTATTTATTTATTACTTTGTATAAATAAATTTATACTTTTCACCAACGTCATTTTCATAAAAGAATGATTTATAAAACATAAATATAGTAATAACATAATTTAGATTTCACAAGAGGACAAAAACCTTCGCTAAATCCCCTATGATGGATAACAACTTCGTCTCTCAACCTTTCCCTTGAATAAAAAAAAGGCACAAAGGCACATCCGTTCAGTTTCATCCGAATATCTTAACGACTTGTCTGTAACAAAAGCCATGGAAGGAACAAACTTTGCTCAATGACAATATCCTCATCATAGATATCAGCCATTGACGTCATCATAGATCCAACTCGGCTAGCTTAGATGAAGAATGCACATCAAATGTTTGTATGGGGATTTTAAATATTTTAATTAAGTCTTTATTCAGTATAATGGTAAGATATTCTCGCTCATTGTGCCTGCATCAATTGGTAAATCAATTAAAAAATCTTTTAATTTGACTGAAGAAATTCATTTGGTAAATTATTTGTCTAATACAAAATAAAAAATGATACCTTAAAGAGGAACGTTCTTTGAAGGGACTGATAACAGAGCCCATATAAAGGAGTATCACAACCCATGGGAATACCATTATAATGAATAAAGGCCAATATATAGTTAATCATTCACAAATATCAGTTCGTTGGCTAAACAATTCATTTGACCCATGGACCAATTCAAAGGTCAACAACTATGTAGCCTCCTTTTAAATGAATAGCCGTTGTTCACTAATTAAATCATAAGGAATGTTTTGTTTTATCTAATTCTTTTGTTTAATTTTTTTTTGAGGGGTTGATGAATACCTACGAAAGACGCCAAAGAACAGAGGGTTTGACCAATAAATTATTATTATTACTTTTTTTTTATCAAGTCTCATCATTACTATTATTACCAACCATGATTTTTCAAAAAAAAAAAAAAATCCTTATTGAATTATATATATACACACAAAAAAAAAAAAAAAATCTACGAAGGTCGAATTTGGTATCTCATAGTTTTAATTATAATGTACATACTAAATTTTTTTTTCATCCATTCTTTGAGAAGAAGGAATCAAAGGAAGAAAGAGTTTTTTTTTTTTTGAATTAGGTACTCACTTAAAATACTCTCTCATGTCTTGTTATTATTATATCGTAGCTTTGCAAATTTAAGAGACTTTAAATATTTATATTTGTATAATTTTTTGCCTCTTTCAAAATTTGTCAAAGCCTCTTCTTAATGGACCCCCATTAAAATATTTTATTTATTAAACTATCTTTTATATTTAGGTATATGCTATATACATACATAGATACGAGTACAAGTACCCATTTCTTAAAAAAAAGGGCAACATTCCTTTTACATATATATATATATATATATATATTGTATATATGTACATACAATGTTCTGTACAAGTTGAGATTTTGTACAAACTGTATAATTAAAACAACAGATATTTTAATCACTAATGAGTCTAATAAAAATCGAATTTTTTATTATTATTACAAGTCATGTAACTGTGGGTCTTTGAATGCTCCATAGAATACAGTGATTACAACCTCAATGGGTCATTCATTCAATTATATCTTTTATCATAAAGTCTTAGAGTAAATTGTCTGAATAGTTAGAACATGAACAATCTCATCTCTTCCATATCCCAACTTGTAGAGCATATATTGGGTCCATTTTAACCATACAGAGAGTTGTTGTGAATCAAGTTTAAAAAACAAACAGACAACAACCCACATATAAAGCTACGACGTAATTAACTTTCAACTTGTAGATCACAAACTGGTACATAAACACTAAATAATATATTGTGCGTAGATATAAAACGAAGTCACATATCTTTCTATGTATACATAAATATATAAATCCAAGGGCCCCCTGTTTCCTTAAACAGTATAATAATAATTATTCTCTTTGACCCACACCCAAGTTCACGCTCTTTTTCCACATCACGAACTAAACCTTTGCTATATACCCAAGTATGAGCCTACTTGGGTAATAAAGTTATATGTACAAACAAAACCCTCTCAGCTAAAAGAAAGAAAAACAAAAACAAAATTTTCCTCAAGTTATCATTATTATTAATATTATTATTTTTCGCGAAAGTTTTTTTCTTCCCCTTTCTTTTTTGCTTTTTGAAATTTATTTATCTCATAATTTGTCAGATTTTTATTGTTTATTTATTTCTTATTACGTCATGCACTTTGCACATACATACATTTACAAATATATATATATATATATTGTAAGGTTGTTATTATTTAAAAGTGTCAGATGGAGCCACAATTGAAGGGGAAATAACTTTATTAAGGGGCCTACAACGTAAACACAATAATAATAATAATAATAAAAAGATAATTAAATAGACGTGGGTAATAATAATTATGAGCCTTGAAGCTACCTTCTTTCATTTTTTTTAATCGTTTTTAAATTATTTAATTGTGTGAATGAACAAATTTAAACAATGTAGATATGTACATATAAATAAATGGAAAGAACTTACATGTTGACTTGTCAGGGAGACCTCTTTTTTGCAAAAAAAAAAAAAAAAAAAACAGACAAATGTCCAACGTAAGGCTTTGCAACCCTTGTGCATTTGTCCTATTTTTGAGACAACATTTTTTTCTACTGCATCAAGGTTTTTTCTATTTGGGAACGAGGGTCAAAAAAGGCTATCTGCAATAATTCAGGCCCCTTATTCAATTTTTGTCATTTTACAAGAATTTTTTAAAAAATGTGGCCTATTCGGGTCAAAATTGGCCATTTTTAGATGTTTTGACCCAGGATTCTCATCCAAAACTATATGCCTAATATTTTTATTTAATGGGTACATAGGTTTGGTGGGCTCTAGGCAAAAGGTTTTCCTCTTTTATTGATTCAAGTAAAAAACAAAAACTAACAAACAGCTAATTTGATGAAATTATTAAATTTGACGCAGGGTCATCATTTTTTGGATCAAAAGATAATTTGAATCCTAAATTATAAATATTGCTTTGAATTGAAAAAATTTAGACACCTCTCGAGTTATTTTAAAAAATTATCCAGACACCTGATTTAAAAAAAAAGAAAGGAACGACGCTTGGTCACTCTAATTAAACATAATTTGAAAGAACAGTTGATGATAACATCAATTAATAGCATGATTTAAATAGCCGGTTATGGGACGTGCAAACTACAGGCCAATTCTATGTATGTATAACTTAAATACATACTTAAATAATATATATATATATTCCATGTAACATATCAATTACAAGGTCAAATATTTTTATAAAAGTTCATTGCCACAAACATTTATTGTCCTTTTTTATGCACCTATATATATAAAAGGTCAATGTTTGACTCCTTGTCCTTCCAGAAACTATAATAACATTCATTACCTAATTAAGACTTAACTTTTCTTTCCTACATATTAGATGTTGTTAAATTAAAAAACATTAACATACCCATAATATTTGATGTTAAATTGTATTTCTATAATGTGTACCTACAATTAATTTATTATTAATCATTTGTCTACATACTAATGAGAATTGACATAAAATATTTAGTTATTCCTAGAGGTCTAATTAATAAACCCCATTGCTTTTGAGGCTGGGTGGTTAAAAATTCTATATTTATCATTATATCTCCAATAAGACGGCAATAATTTATGTTGGCCATTGTTCTGACCATCCTTCATAATTATTCTCTTGTTGCATTCAATGACGTCAAATAAAGAAGAAAAAAAATTTAAAGATTGAAAATATGAAGAAAAAAATCATTAAAGTTATTGTTAAATTATGTTGTTGAAGAGATTCAAAAGAGAATTTTATTTAAGCTCATCATAATTTTTCAATAAAATATTTATTTTTTTCATTTTGAAAGTCTATAAGAAAGGACAAAAGAATAGAAGAAATACCGACAAGACTCAAAAATTCAATAGACTTCTCACGTATTGTAAAATAAAAAATCAAATTCAAAAAATTTGATATAAAAAAATATTTAAATGGATGTGAGAGTCCAATCAAAAAAACAACATGCGCACATCCCCTTTTTTAACTTTTTCTACTTCTACATCACTGTTTTTAAATAATAATCGTGGCTTGACTTCAACAATTACAAGACGAAGAAGAACAACCGTCTTCAATTTAACAAGAAGTAAAAATAATAAGATTTCCCGGGAAACAAAAAATAAAATATATTTTTATAATAAAATTCGGCGACGCGGAGTCCCTTTTTAACATAAAGAAACCATTTTTCTTTCTATCTGTCTTTCTTTCCCCTTCAAAGTTACAATATGGACATGACCTTGAACATCTCAAGTAATTTTTTTTCTTCCTTTTTTTGGGGTTGATCCTAGATGGGCTTCAGTTGTGAAGAGAATCTCAAATTTGGATTGGAGCATTCTGGTTCATATTATTATTTGTATATGGAATTAGACCTTTCTGTATGAATAATCATAGTTGTACTTATAAATAGGTTCCTTCGTTCTACTCAACGATGGGGGAATGGATTTCAACTCATTTAAAAAGAACTCCATTGGGGAAAATGATTTTAGAATGACAATCAAATCAGACCGTTTCCCAACAGCTCTCAACTCTTCTTCACTATTACTCTTTCTTAATACAAACATCTACTTAAAACCAGACTCATTCTCTACCAACTACTTTCATATTTGTATATATTTGGCTGCTATACGTAAAACGATAAGCCGGTGTGTGGTTAGAGTAAAATTGATATATCTGTCATTATAAAAACACTTTTTACAATGAATTTCTCGAAAACAAGTCCAATATATAAAATCTTAGTTGTTGGACAGAATGAGACTCAACCCGTGTACTTCAAAATGGACTCACCTGTGCTCGTCATATCCTTCACATATACCGTATGAGGATCTGTCCTAACAAGTGTAGTAATCTTTATTAAATGTTTTGGACAGATAATTTATATACGTACTATTGGTTTTAGACCTCTCCGATAATAATAATAATAATAATAACAATAATAAATAGTGGAAGATGAATTATGGATCCCTTTGTGCAAGAGAGGTCCAGGGTTCCAATAATAATAATAAAAATAACAATAATAAGAAAAATAATCATCATCATTATCATCACAAGGGAACGAACAGACTGAAAGAATTATGGTCCAATAAAACGACCGTTTGGTTTGGTTTTTTTTTTGCTCTCACTCTAAATACATACATACATAAGCACATACTTTATGCATAATGACTTTTTCCTTTTCGCCTTCATGTCGGTGTGCAGAAAGAATCCTACATAACACAAAGAGATACCTTTTTTTTGTTACTAATTAAACCCTGTGAGCTATGGGGGAATAATAACTCGTTGCTTTGTTCTTTCTCTCCCTCTCTTGTCCTCTCAATAGGTACATTGATACTCCTTCTCCTCCTCCTCTTCCCAAGAAATATAAATATTCTAGAGCATACAAATGCTCGATTTGATGCTTGAAAACCCTACACAAAGCCCTCATATTGTATGTAGAACAAATTAAAAAGGATAGGAAATCATTACTTATTTAAATTTATAGGTATTTTCTGTTAACAGTTTGTGCTGCCCTGAATATATATTATATTATACATACACATACAGTAAGCCCTCGATCTAAGAGCAAGTTTCGTAAGTACTTATAAGTAAGCAATTCACAGCGATATCCAGAATTCCATGAGTCCTAGCTTGTCATTTCAAGATCCCTTTCAGTAATAAAATCCACAAAACTTTAGTTTCTTGTTGCCTAGTGCTCTGAGAGTATACCTTCAGAAACAATGAAATGGACCACTTTTATTAGGCGTTACCTTCAGTGAATATGATTAAGTGGACGAATGTATCATCCAAAAGTAAAAATAAACACTCGATTGCCAAAGGACTCAAATGTCTCGTAAATCAAATTTTGATTTGAACTTATATTCAAAGCCTTGCAACTTGACTTGGATTCGTATCAGAGATATGCGACTTGATTGTAGTTTGTCTCTTTAGACTTGAGCCTCAATTTAAAAGTCTCCTAAAAAGGGACTTGTTTACAATTTTGGCTTGTATAAAACATGTAGGTACCTATGGAATGAATCCTCAGATCCTTTTGATCCATTTTCTTCTTTTCCCCTTTTCCAAGAAAATGGCACATACATAAGTTTGTATGTAAGCATGTATCTTATCTGGACTTTTAAAGAAGAAGAAGAAGAAAATAAATAATAATAATAATAAAAAAATACTACAAGTTATAATTAGCTCCGAAAAGTAAAATTATATTTACAAATTTATATTTGACTTACTTACTTTGGTATACCTATATTTCATATCAAAATAATATATCTATGGACATTCTGACCATGAAACCTTTTGATGATTTTCTTTTTTTTTCCTTCTTATTATTTTCCTATGACTTTTACATGGTAATCCCTATAAGTAAATACATAATGAAGCCACCATGCTTGTTGAACATAGTACATACCTTCTAATTATTTGGCATGCAAGAAAAATAATAACTAGATCAACCTTCTAAATACAGTCATATGTATACATACATATCAAGACATAATTATAACAATTAGTGAATGAGTACCCATGTAGTACGTATCTAGATATAAAGGCCATTTTAAAAGGGTCTTCATGTGTAAGGATTATTATATGTACCTATGTAGATACATTATCGAGAGCCCATAAACAAACTGTCTGGTCAAACTTTTCCCTCTTCATCCCTTTCATAATAATGATTAAACAATTCACGTATTTTTGTGAAAACAACAACAACAACAATGAATGCAAAAACGTGACTCTTTGGGATTATTGCATATTTTATAGGTTTTTTATAGAGCCTTTCTTCGAAAAGGGGAAGGAATAGCACTAAAAAAAGGGAGGAAAAGAAGAAGAAAGTAATGATAAATGTCTATGGAAACATTATGGACCCCTTGTTGGTGGCTATTGAAGCATTTCTTGCCCTTGAGTCATAATTTGTGAGTAAAGAAATGATGGGTTTGCAATGGATGAGACAAATCAGAGAGTATTTAATGTTAATGTTCCCTATGTATGTACATTCTACATACATAATGCATTTGCCACGTGAAACAAAGCACACAATTAATGGTAATAATTCTACTAATGTAACGACCCTCTCTTAAACCTTGAAAACATCACTCTTTGGTTCTTTAAAGAAGAAGAAGAAGAAAACAAAACAGAAAAGTGATAAAAGGGAAGGGATTTAAAAACCCATTCACCTTCTGTCTCCCTTTTTCTTCTTATCAATCTTCTCCCTCAACGTTGATGTTAATGATAAAGACGCATTTTTTATGTTTGTAGCATATGTAGTTAGTTATATCTCCTTTTCCGTACCCATGGACCAGCTACAAGGGTAAAAAGGTGTTTACCTACCCTTGTTGTCTACAACTCTTTTACTTATTCAGAGATGTCTGTCCACAGACAGCAGACGAGACAAGACACAAAACAAAACACTAAAGATAACGTACATAAAATGGTTCAAATCCCGGATTACTCCTTATCCAATTACATGGATCGGTGCATTCCACGCAATTTTCTAGTATAAATTCAAACAGGAAGATTTTTTTTTTCATCTCCCTTTGTGATGTGATTTGTGGCAAACCATTATTTATTACCTGATCTACATATTTACCAAAGAGCACTCCCTCCCCCTACTTCCAAACCGTCTACATACATACATACAACCATAATTACAGTAATAATAATAATAATAATAATAATAATTTGCTAATCTCATTCAGGTGAGGATGTGAAATGGGGATCAACGTGTCTTGACTCTTAGACCCAAAAAAATATGTTTAATGTCTATGTAAAAACCAAACCAAATTGAAATGAATTGTAGTTAGTGATATACATATATTTGCGAATAAAAAAGGTTTCGTTTATCCGTAAAGTAATATCGAAACTTTCCCCATGGTCAAGGTTATTTTATAGGCTATGAGTCCATTTAAAAAATTCAAAAAAGATGTTTTGAGTAGAATTTGGACCATTGATTAACTTATAAAATCGAAATTGGGCCTTCGTACGGCTTATTGTCTAAAATATTTGATTGTTTTATGTAATAAAGTCAAGTTATAGATAGTCAAAAATCCCTTCCATCAAAAAGTCACAGTTTTTCACAAACCATATGCAAATATCCAATGGATTTATAGAAAAACCAATCCTAAAGAAGACATGGAAAAATTCTTTAAAAAATCCTTTAGATATTTGTTTATATATGTACTTCCTTAAAAGCAAAAGAGATATTTCAACCGATGTCTAATAAGACTCAATATTTCGTATATATATTTTTATAAAACAAATCCAAAAAGAAATGAGGTGCGTAAATCATTCTTTTGAAATTTTTGAATCCCAAAACCAAAGATGAAACCCATTCTGAAAAACTTAAATGATAACTTTAAAAAAAAAAAACGAATAAGAACAAACTTCCTTTTATTTTTTGAATTTTTGTGATAAAACTACTTTTTGATAATGTTTTTTTTATATATATAAATATAACACAAAAAAATATCAGCTCAGCCACAAAAAATTCATATCAGTCCTAACAAATATCCCATATCGTACAGTAGATAACATAGCTTATACCAACAGCCTACATAAATATAAATATTTGATCCATCTTTTGACCCTGAAAAACTTGATAAGAACAATTTAACGGAATCAAAATTAGAACCGTAAAGCACAATAAACGTACACAGATGTATGTACATATCTACATAAGTAGTATATACCAAGGTATCTATAAACCATTAATGACTATATGACTCAAAAGAATTGCCGAATAACCAAAATATTGATTTTTATCTTTTCCTATGTATGTATGTATGTATATTTATAACCAGTGAATTTTTTTTGTTTTTCTGTTTTGCTTTTTGGCAATCATAAATGATTCTTCGACTCTAAGTATTATTATTATTATTATTACCACCAAATGATTGTTATTGTTGTAGGAATGGGCCTCAGATATTTATGTATGCATACCTACCATTAATTCCCCATTATTTCTCTTTCTTGATAGATTTAACGTTATCATAACGCATTTGAATATTTTATGAGAGCATTCAAATAGAAAGAATGAGCTTCGGAAATTTTAAAATTGTTTTTGCTATACCACTAATCAAAAAATAATAACACTGTATTTTTTTGTCAGCTATCGTTTATTCTACTATTCATTCCCCTGATCAGTGTTCTAAATGCTGGTTGATTGAGCTCGAATGTTGAGCATATAGCAATGCCCTACTAAATAATATCAAAGTTGGGAAAAACTGGCCAGCTACCAATTGATTTTAAATCTCTATTTTTTTTTCTATAAATTCAGAGGAAAGGTTGCGATGTGCAAAGAAGATAACGTCACTTAATTATTTATAGGTATCCATTTTTTTTTCATCGCAATTAAGAATGTGAATTCAGGGAGGTTACGTAGTGTGTTATACAGATTTTTATGATACTCTTAGCAAACAAAAAAGTAGGCAGCAAAATTTCTAAACAAACTGAGAATATTGTTTCCCTTTCTGTTAGAGCTTTGGTTCGAAGAAACAGGATTTCTTCTCAATTCTTAATCTATAATTAGAAGTTATTCATTTCCATTCAAGGATATGTTAATCAATTAACTCTTCCCCCTCCATTTTTGACATGCTAATTATTATGACAAGGTAATTATAAGTTTATTTTTACTGATAGGTAAGTACATCCTTATTTGCACGACCAAAAATACTTCTAAAAATCACGCCCGTTTGGAATCAAATTTTTCTAGCTATGGTTATTATCGGTATTTTAATCATAATTTATTAAATTGCAATTTTTTTTGAAAAAAAAAAAAAAAATGGTATCAGGACGAGGGAATGAGGATATGGAGTTTATTTTACGTACCTCATGGAGTTTTCCCCATATATGGCCTACATACATATATGTATGTATATCTACATACATATAAAAGTATGTAAAAAGGGCTTCTAAACTTATTTTACAGGGCTATAACATATGGAGCTTAATATTCCATTTGCACAATTTGTGAACAAAAGTAGAGGCGCAAAAGAAACAAAGGGGAAAAAAATGAAACTTCATGATAATAGTTTATAACATATATAAAAGGGATTCAAAATGGAGCTTAGATTCAGTATTTGCTGACTGCTTTTTGTTCAAGATGTTTCAATCTACAAACATAATTGAATACACTTCGTAGAGTGAGATTGCACCTGATTGTAACCTATATGAAATCTACTTTCACCTTCCTTGTGGGATGTGTGAATATTAATATTACCTATAACTTTGAGCATGGCATAAAGACCCGTTTTCATATAGAGCTCCTTATCATCTTGAAAGAATAAAAACAAAAAAAATATGTTTTCGTAAATTTGCACATAGTTATGAATATATTAGAGCTCTTCTTTTTATTATTATTATTATTATTTACAATCTCTTCAAGACTCTTTCAACTCTTGAAACATCATATTTTTGAACAATTACTTTATATTTTTTTTTGTTTTGTTTCTTTCTTTCTGCTTCTTCCGTTTAATCAAAAATTGTGAAAGTTTTTCTTGTTATTCTTTTACATCTATGTAATTGCAAATATATATATATATGTATATACACTTACATATACATACATACTCATAACTCCATATTTACACCAATTACTTATTTATTTTAATACCAAATTTGGAATTTTTAATTTCATTTTTTTTTTTTTTCGTTCCAAAAGTTTTTATAAATATTTTTAAATAGAGGCATTTTTCATATCATTTCAATTAGTATAACCATCCTATGGTTGTGGAGTAAGAGGCACCCAGGAAAAAGTATATAAATATACATGAACAAGGGTGTGTAATCCATAGTTTATTATTATTATTTTTTAATTTATGGGTCACATTACTCAAAAAAAAAAAAAAAAAAAAGTTAAAAATTTCTCCTTGTTCAAATGATTTTAAATATTATGTATGTAGGCATATATTGTATACATAAACATAATATGTAATTAGTTAGTTAGTTATTTCAATGAATGAGTAGAGTTTAATGCCTGGCTACAGCCAGAATGGATCAAAATCTATTATCTCTGTGAGAGATGTTTTAAGACGGGTTTAAAAAAATGGATTGGATATTTTGTTGAGTTATTTTGAAATATTTAACAACAACAGGAGGCTTAATTAACAATTGAAGGCCAGGATGGTGCAGTTACTTGATGGAGTTAAGCTAGGGTGACTAATTGCTCTCTTTTGGCCCACGGGCAATAATTATAAATTCATGAGATGTCCAGATTTTTCAATAAAAGTAAAGATCCTAAATATATCATTAGTACTTTTAAAATGGGTAATATTTATTCATAAATTTATCAATTTTATCAATATTAACCGTTCTCCTCCTTGATCGGGTCAAGTGCCCTTCTTTTCTTGGAAATCAAAATATGGTTATATATATATGTAAACAAATAAAGTATTTATTATCCTTTAATAGAGTTAAGTTCCGTCCTAAAGTTTAGGGCGTGTCTGAATTGGACACAAAAGTCGTTCCATGGAACAAACTTAGCTAAATGAACTCATTATATAATTTAACACGTGATGTCATCATAAGTCGGTCCCAATAATATTGGAGGTATCATTATCCAATGTGCATAAAAATGGTAAACACTTTAATAATGTTAAAATATTGACAAACTATTCTTGTGCTTGAGAGATACTTGAGATTTGACTGAAGGTACTCAATTGGTAAACTGAAGTAGGATACTTTACTATAATATTTTTTGGAATTATTCAACGATCTATTGCTGGGACAAAAGAGAACAATACGGGGTCAATTTTAAGCCCCATATTAAGAGTCATAGAAATACAAATTGAAAATTCGACAATAAGTTCTTATTTATGACTTATTTAAAAATGAAAGCCGGGATTATGAAGGTACTTGATGATACAGACTAGAATGTGTGATTGCAGGCCATTTAGTTGAGTTATTATGAGATTTTTTGAATCTAATAATAGGTCCTTATTCCTACAGTTACTTAACAATATCTGAGAAAGAAAATTATCACCCTATGGAATATCCTGAATTATCAGAAGAACTTAATTTCCTTAAAAAATCTATTGAACAAGAGTTGGTAAGTGTTGGAGAAGGGTTTAAAGACTACATATATTAGCTCCTAATATATGTACAATATTACAACTAACATTGTACAATATGTATGAATATTGCTTAGGAAATTTTTCATTTGAGGAGCCCAAGAGGATTCCTTCAAGAATTTTAGAGTTTCAAATGAACCAGCTCTAAGAACCACTGCCATGGAATATTGATAGTATTATACAAGATATGTACATCTATGAGAGTGCTTCTTACTACCTCATTAGTATTTCTCATTTTGTTTATCAATTAGAAACACGTTTGATGAAGCATATCTAATCCTAAATTGACGTGTTTTTCAAACAAACAAACAAACAAGAAGTATGCTGAGATATGGTGTGAGATGCAGTTGTCTATAAAGGGCATTTATTTATGCCATACATATGAAAAGTCATTAGGTGCAAGAGAATAATTCATTTTTGTTACAATTACCTACAACATAGTTACCTGTACATCTATAAAAAATACCTGTATGTACATAAAAGGTCATTATGCTTGTTTGTGCTTGCACATGTTTTCAGTACATGATTTACTCTCAGGGAGATCAAAGATGCAAAACAAAGTTTTGGAGAATTCAATTAGCAGCAGCAACAGACCTTCCCCGACTTGACAACGACGAAAAATATGTACATACAAGAAAAGGTGAATTTTCGCCAAATAATACAGTGGGCGGAGGACCCTAAGTATGTGTACACCCCTCTCCTCCTTCTTCCTTCCTCTGAATAGAGACATTTTTAACCTAGCTAATTCACATACCCATAATGACTTTTCCACGTATGTTCATGCATGGGTATATCCAGTAAATCAATCCTCATAAACCAACACTAATAAATAGGCCATTTAAAAAAAAATCATTTTATTTTTAAAGGTCAAGATCACATTAATGGTATTAAATACGTACAATGTATATATATATATATATATATATATATATATATATATACATGTTGAACGCATAAAAATAGAAGAATCCAACAAAAAAAAAAAAAAAATGCCTGATCATGTGAATAAGGCTTATTCATAATATTTAACCATTCACCAATATAAAACCAACATGCTCCAATTTTTGGTCGTGCATACCTATATAGTGTTTGTACATTACTTAATAGTGATCTCAATGTTTTTTTATTGAGTTTGATCTTGTCTCAACCAAAAAACTAAGAAAAACATTATACCAATCGGTTCCAAGGAGTGTCATTTTACTTTTTATGATCAAAGGTGGATCAGTTTATATTGAGTATTTAACTTAAGGGGTGGTATAATTTAGGTACCAGCAATTTGAGACTCACTTCAACGATTAACCCAATTAATCTAAATATATGTTACTATACATTGAGTTAATTCGATTAAGTGGGTCAATCAAATCTGGCCAAAGAGTAAATAATAATTACGTCAAGAGGGTCTGAACACATACAATTATTTTGCCCAATTTATATTCTTTATTTATTTATACACATTCACAGTCGGTGAGCCTCCATCCTATTTCTTCGAAACTCTCACGGAATTGATCAAATATGTATATATAATATATAAAAAACATTGTTTTGTCTTTATTCTAAACAATACACAAAATAACAACAACGATAGCGTCGTTATAATTGAAATTTAGTTAACTTATGATTTTTTGTTTAACTTTGATGAATATGAAAAACAAAGAACAACGTTATTCAATTACTTCTATAAGAACATATTTTTTAATTATGATTATTCTTTAAAAATACAACTGGACGAGACCTGAGTCCTTATTCCTAAATTAAACCAACACAGTATTAGCTATATGTATATGTAGGTATAAAATCATGGGAAAGAATTGCAAAAATTATATTGAAGATTCAAATTATATTTGTACAAATACGCAAATATGTTGTTACATAGTGTATCAACCGTTTAACAAAAATGTGCTTTTTCTTCTTTTTTACAGGGAATAAATGTGGTATTTTCTGTCTATTGGTAGATAGTTCCTGTTATGCTACTGTCACAAAACTACAAACACCTTATGGCAATAACCCAACGGGGTTCGACACTTTGTCATTGCTTTAATATAATTAAGGGTCTTCGTAGTAGAAGAAGAAGAAGAAGAAGAAGAAAATGGGGTTTAACCGTTTCTCTTCCTGACTTTTTTTTTTCAATTAAAGAAAGGTTTAACTTAAAAGCTACTTATCTTAATGTGAGGAAAATGCTTTAAGGCCCTCAAGCTATTGACCCTCTTCTCTCTTTCTCTTTAGCTCTTTGACCTACTCCTTCTGGAATTTTATTTTTTTCTTGTTACAAAAATAAATCAAATGTTATTATCATTTTACAAAAAAATGCGATGTTTTATTTTTAAATTTGATATAAAAGAAGAGTAAAATTTGCATTCTCATGCAAAAAAAAAAAAAAAAAAAAAAAATGAAAACCTTGATTCGTTTCATAGCAAATACTCTTGTTGGAATACCTGTCCCAATTTTGATTCTTTTTCTCTTTTCTATGATTTGCTGTACATACGTACATACATATTATTCTTTAAATCTCTTCTTTGAAAGAGATTTTTAAATTTGTAATTATGAATCAAATTCTGCATGTATGTATGTACATTTTACATATATGAGTGAGTGTACGTAAGCGGATTTAGTTTGTCATCTAGGTAATTATCACCCCTCATACATATGTTGGTATAACCTTAAAGGTCATTGATGATATGTACATATGAAAAAAAAAAAAGAATAAGAAGAAGTGAGGATTTAAACCTTTGCAATATTAAATTAAATGTCTGTCAATGAATACGTTTTTGTTATAATGAATTACATAGAGTCGACTCCGTATATAACGAGAGACATCTCTAACACATTAAAGACCCATACTTTTGATTTTTGGACAAAGAGAAAGAGATAAAGGATTTACATGTACATACTTCTGATAGTTTATATATATATATGTATAGTCTCAAAAAATGGTTGTCGACTTAGTATGGGATAAAAATAATAATTATTATCATTTGTCCTTCTTTTTTCTTCCAAGTTTTTGAGTTGCCATAAGCATTGACTTCTTACACAACTTGCCTTATACTTCAGTTGATCTCTTCCAATAAAATAACTCTATAAATAGGAAAATATTAAAACAATAACAACAGTAAGGGACTTTTTAAATTACTTGTTCGATGGCAAATTTGATTCTTATTAGAAACGAACTCGACTGTATCATGTACATACACATAAATATTGAAATATGTTGCAATCATAAGAGGATCAACACACTCTACTGGCTGTTAGGAAATAAGCACACTACTTTATATTTGATTAATTAATTAATTATTATTATTATTATTTATGTATATACATATGTATTTTTGTATAAAGAGATTCTGATTGTGTAACCTCACGTGTATTTCCACATTGAGTGAATGACGAAATTCTATTCATGTATCTTTAATAAATGAGACAATATTTGTGCTTGCATAGGCATGAAGTATATAAGCAATATTATAAATGTATAGATGCCCATTCAATGGCTTTGTTATTATTTATTCTTGCAAATACTATCTATGGTTGTATAGTCTCACCCATGTTTACATATCTAGGTAAACAGACTATGCACAAATACCCTGTTACGTACTTGACACCTGCTTTTTGTAAATTGATTGGACATCACTGGAACAAAATAATCATAATCATAATATCTATGTATATAGATTTGTTCTTCTATCTGTTTTTATCTTGAGTTAAATCTGACGGAATTTAGAGTTGCTTTGTTTTTTTCTGTTTTTCCTTCTTTCTTCCTTCTTCTTCTTCTTTTTTTTTTTAGCTCCACACTCGTTTTCTTTCATGCATAAAATGATTTAATTATTATCGTTTCTATCTCTTATTTCAAATACATTTGCGTACATTCATATTTTTTTTTTTTTTTGCAAATGAATTACTATTTGTTTCTCTTTACCAGAAGGTACTTACTATACATATTATAACTTATGTATGTATGGTTCTACATAGAGTCTTTCTTACCTGTGCAAAACTCAATAAGTAATCAGGAATTTATGACAAAACCATGAGAACGAGATAACAAAAGCGTCGTTTTTTAATTAACTTTTATTGCTTTGATTTTTTTTTTTTTGCCTTTTTTCTATTGTTTTTTTTTTTTTTGAATAAAGGGTTTACGCTTTATCAAAGAGGGGGGGGGGAGGGAATCCCAGTCTATTGTAGAATCATGATGTAGGTAGGTATATGTTCTAAAACCGTCTTGTTGGCAGTTTATATAGGTGAGGGGGGGGGGACCCACTCACTCCGAGTCTTTGTTTTAAATGAATGTTTAAGTAGTTTCATCCTAATAATTTTTTTTTTTTTGCAAATGATATTTTTAATATAATTCCAGGCACTAAACAAAGAATCATTGTGAGATGTTTTTTTCTTTTCTTATTTAAAAACAAAAACCATCTTATTATTGATTCTTTGCAAATGTTCTCTCAAAAGTATGTTGATATTTAACTAAGTAGGTCCTGCTCCTACAAATTTCCCACAAAAGAATTTTATACGTATAAAAATACAGAATATATTTGCACAAGGTTTTTCAATCGCTATGATAAACTTTGTCAAAACCTTTTAATAGAGTTGGGGCTATAAGTGAAAATATTTTCGATCCATTGCGTTTGCCGGCTTAATGTATGTAACGCATTTTGCGTAGTTTAATCAAATTTATTGACAAATCAAATCTATGATTTCATTTACGTCATTACTAAATAATATAACTCTAATTTTTGATTCGTCATTCTTTATTATATATCATTTATCAGTTCAAAAATGGATAATAATTACAATAATGCCTTTGAATATTTGAATTGTGACTAAGAAAATAATATGAGTCCATCTTATCGTACGGATCAAAAACCAAAAAACACTAGCGATAAATCTTAGCTAGATTCCAAAAAATCATCTGTTCTGACGTCATTCGGAAGGTTATATAAATTTTAAACACAATATAGCCAAATATTTTGTTTATATATATATATTACTATTTTTCAGGCATTTGACAAAGCAATCTAAGCATAAATCATGATTAATCTTTATAATGGGCCTCTAATAAGCCCCCCAATAACGCCCCATTATGTACCTATATATGTATGTATATTTTGCAACGTTTGATTATTCAAATTGACCGCTCTTTTGTATTTGACTAAGAATATTCTTGAGTGAGAAAAAGTAATTTTAAAATTCGGTTGAGAATTATTTTATTTATATTGTAGATAGATATATATATATTTATTCTTCCATTTAGAAACGTTCTTTTTAGTTACGAGTTTTGTTGGCATAAAATATTTTTATATAAATATGTACGGGGCAAATACAGCATCATTTCTTTCATGATTGATAATTAAGCCAAATCAATTATTTAATGGAGTAGAAAAGTGGGGAGGGGGGGGCGGGTAAAAGAGTTTGACATTGATGTTAATGATGAGACATGAAAAAAAAAAAAAATATTTGGTATACATACTTACAATATCACATCCAAATCATCCCAACGGTCCAAACATACCAAAGTGAACTTTAGTTCCCTTCATGAGAGAAAAATATAGTTGATTCAAAAGATATTTTGAATCAACTTAAAGCGTCATCATTTTGCAAAAAAAAAAAAAAAAAAAAGTAAAGACGCAGGTGTAAACTCAAATCATAAATAGGTACATATGAAATAAATAAAAAAAACATTATTTGTAACCACATATTTACATATTTATTTTTTAAATTAAATTTCATGCAGATTCAATTCTTTTTTCGTTTTTTTTTTCGTTTTTTTGCGCGCAACTTTAAACTCTTTTTTCTACCCTCAAATAAATGGTCTCAATGACTAGAATAATGGGTTTGACAAATTTTTAACTATATGGAGTGGCCTTTGTAACCTAGTTTTTAGGCCTATATATAGTATCTGCATACATAGGTAGGTCGGTCGGTTGGTATAACTCTCATAAATAGTCAAGTCGTGACTCGACTACAAATGACTCAATGGAAAAAACAAGTATGAAAATAAAAGGCATCATAATTCAGACATGGGCATAAATTAAGACAATACATTGCAAAAAAAAAAAAAAAAGGAAGGAGAAGAAGGAATTAGCAAATAAAATGATGGATTAGAGTAATCCTCAATTTCCTATATATGTACCAAGGGTTTGCAGAATATGGTGAGTTGACAATGGTAATAATATTAATGAGAAATATCTAAAACCATAAATCTGTTATTATATATATATATATATATATAAATCTTTTTCTTTTTTTTTTTTTTTTTTTTTTGCAAATATCACCTTTGTAATACATCTAAATGCCAATAGCATCATAATTCAAATAAAAACTCATTAGAATCCATTCGGCACAGATTGTAATTAAAAATCAAAGCACTACTGCCTATGTATACCTATACTTATGTATGTACATACATGGATACATTCCCTGACTTAGGCTTTTAACATATTTTTATCTCATCATTCTAACACACACACACACACATACACTATATCAAAACCACTATCAACCAAAATTCCTTTGGTTGACTCTTATCTCCGTGGTATGTTTTTGCTTTGATTTCCCGCTTTTTTGGGGGGGTTTGTCAATAAGGCAAATAATAAAGCTACTCTTCCCTCGATGGTCTTTCCTATATTATTATTTTATCTTTTTATTTTTTGTCAATCATTTACAACCATTGTTTTCGAAAATAAAATAATAATAAATGAGGAATTTATCTGGGAAATATGTACATACATAGATAATAATATTTGAAAATATTGACGAATGATTATGTACATATGGAAAAGAAATCATCTTACTTTTTGGGGATTTAAGGGCAATATGAACAATAGAGAGGGTCATGATATCAAATTCTTAAGATACAAACCGATACAAAATTTATTTTTTCGTTTCGTTATGAATATTTTACATAGTATTATTATTTAAAAGGTAGGAAATGTTGAAGAATTTTATTACCCTCATAGATGTACGTAATTATTTTTACATTAAATTATACCACATACATATGTATATCATTAGCTATGAACATCAATTACTTATTATGAATGGATTTGATGCTATGTAACATATATGTAGAGTAGTTTAGAGGCTCTAATATACTTTAGAGTAAAAGATCAATAAACTCTAGAGGATACATTCCCATATCTACGTATGAATCTATTGATATGAAATCATTAACAAGGTCAAACCTCTCTTAATGATGAAATGTTTTATTAAATAATTATTTTATTCACTTATAATTATAATTGTGGAGAGTCTATGTTTTTATGTGTGTGTAAACATACTTAATAGTCGTTTTATTATTATTATTATTATTACTCTATGTTTCATGGTATGGTTATAGTTCAGTAACATTTAATTTAAGTTCAACTTATGAGCCCTCATGTGTAATCCTCTCTATGTGCAATAAGTTATCACGATAGAGTCATGAAGCACCATGACGATTATTGTCAAATTTAATTCAACAAAACACATATAATTAGAGAGGCATCATTCCCAGAGGTGTAAGAATGTTTTCAAATCTGATGCAGAATTCGTCCCAGGATTTCAATCTTTGATAAATGACGTCATCATGGATATCTACCAGTCACATCCTCAATCCAATGTTTATCATGTATATTCTAACTAAGCCTTATTTAATTTTGTGAGGCGAACTAGTACATTAGGCTTTAATTAATTAATTCAATTGGATAACTGAACTACTCTACAATAATATTAATGATTCCTTGTCGAGGGACTATTAAATTTGCTGTATTTTTAAACGACCAATAACATGAACGGAACTGTTATTAATTCGCATATTATGGACCGCTACAAATCTATCTCTAATGTATGCCAAAGGATTTTTTCCCGTACTATAAAGTAAAACAATTTAAGTATAAATAATTGGTTTTTTTTGTTAACATAATTACAGCAATCGTAACAACCAGAATGTTTATAGTACAACTTTGTGAGATGACTTTAAGAAAAGGGGTTCTCACGGGCTCCTTCTCCCTTTGCCTTTGAGTTACGAATTATGTAGATGTATCCAGTTATATCTGAAGATTAGAAGGGAAATGCTTAAAATGACGGTAAACACCGATTGAGTAGAGCAGAATACTCTCTTCCAGCATGGTGATAATCCTACACTCATCTTTCTATAGAATATTGAGAATTCCTTACCCATATGAAAAATTAACATAAAAAACCTATCTACTCGTATCTACGTACCCAAGTTTAATCTTGAGATGGTTTTAGTGTATGTAACCGGCGATGAAAAGCAATTTTAGCATTATTAGATTGATGAGAAGAACCGCCAACAAGGATCTTGATATCCACGTATAATTACTAATGTGTGCGGGCAGGGGGGATGTTTTACAAAGATCATAAGAGGATTGATTATTATTATTATGTGTTTTATTACATTTTGATCTAAAATAAAATTTGATTTTGTTTTCCTGGAAGGAACACACGATGACATATATGTAGTAGAGAAAGTCAGCTCAATCAATCATTAAATCACACATATGTATGTACATATAATATAATTAAATTACAGTATTGTGGTCAAGGAGTAGAGTCCTTGTACTCCTCAGTGAGATGTGGTTAGAAAAAGGAACATATACATATTGAAAACTTTATATATGTAGGCCATTCCAATTGCTACTTCTTCAACTTTCTCAAAGACATGAAAGAAGTCGCATATATGTATGTACTTTTATTGAAATCTATTCTCGATCTATTCATTATTTTTGTTTGAATTAACACATCATGTGCTAAATTCAATTAACTAGTCAAATTCATGTTCTAACTTACGTCACACACGTGTTTAAGTACATAATGGTGTTCCAATTTTGTGAAGGGGTAATCGGGTTATTACAGAATGGATGCTGAATTTGCAACTTGAAATGCTTCTTAAACTTCAATTTATCCTCTTTGAAACTGCAAAAATACAGTTTCCAAATACATGTCTTTACATAATAATCAATGGCGTATAATGGGAGGTCAAAGTTTCATATTTAGTTCACAAACGCAATATTTCAAATTGTACATATATATGCTACTTTATTATTTTAAATATAAGATAAAGTTTCACTAGCGACTGGAAAGTTCGCTTTTTTAAGATAAATTGAAATGATTACAACTTCCAGAGGGCACAAATTGTATTTCTGAAGGGGCATATATGACATAATCATTTAACTTTTGATCTGGGAATTGGAGTTATGTATGAATCCCCATTTTTATTTTTTTTTGTTATTCCCCCCCCCCCTCTTTGAGCTAAAAGTTGAATTTTATTGACTGAAAAGGGCAAATTAGGATTATGGAAAGGACGAATTGCTCCTCCTATTCCGACAGCCCTGTATTTACAGAAATTTTTTATAAGTCAACATGGTCTCTCCCTCTTCACTTAAAAAAATTCAATTTTCATGAAACCTCCCTCATTGACAAATTAAGTATCATTTTCAAGGTCAGTAATCACTACCCACTTACTAACCAACGTCTTCATTACTTCTTCTTTTTCTACTCCTCATTATTTTTACTTATTTTTTTTTTTTGCATGCGACTGCTGCTGTGTTGGGAGGAACATTGACAATTATTTATCTTGGATATTTTATTTTTTTACTTCTCCCAAAATTTAAATTGTATTTCGTATTTTTGTTTTTGTTATTCCTGTAAGTATCAATTCCAAAAAGATGTGTAATTTAAATAGTTCTTCTTTTCTTGATGATTTAGAAAATAAAAAAATAAAAAAGACTAACGTTGTAGAACCATTTGCATTTAATCTCATTTGTTACATATATGTATGTGTTTTTTTTCTGTATTTTTTACATAACAAGCTTCCTCATTTATGTGCTCAAGGATGTGGAATGAAGATTGAATTTTTTTTTTTTTACTTCTTTCTTGAAATGGAAGAAAAAAAATTTAAATTAAATTTATGCACATTGCATTTACTTATTGGCTTGATGTTTATTTTTATTATTTTTTAGTGATAGGAGAGCATTGACCAAGCTTGTACATACATGGTTAAATAAGTAGTATATAAAATCATGTATTTTATGATAATGCTAATAAAATATTGATGATGAAATTGGAGCTTGTAAAAGTGAAATTATACAGATAATGATTAAACGAGTTAACAGCTTTTTCGTGTTTATTTTATAACCATGGGTCCTATATAAAGTTATGTGGTTCGTCAATACAAAAACATTAAGAAAGAGTGAAGTCTACATTTACTTAAATGCATAAACTAATTAGCTTTAAATTTCTATTAATAAGCTATTGAGATTAATTCTTTAATTGTACTTCACCGGGTCATAATTTAAAAAAAACATGATAGATCATTTATTTTGAAAGTCCATATCGGAGCCAAATAAAGCCTTATAAATTAATTAAAGGTTCTAAACAAGGGCTAAACAATTTTTTTGAGTAAAAAAGTCAAATTAGCTATATTGTCTGCCTCGTGGAGTGTCAAAAAACAAAAACAAAAAACAAAATTAAGCCTGATTTAATTTGACGACAAGAAAATAAAAAGAAGATTTAAAATAAAAGGGCAGGATGAAAATATCTCGTGGGCCTGAGGTTACTGACCAATACTCTAAATCATCAGTGTTTCTCAAAAGGTTGATCGTGAACTATTTAGAATCAATCACAGTAAATAACTTTTTTTACCGGGTGAATTTGATAGGTTTAAAAATTCCTTAGTCAAAAGGACAGTAGTAAATGGTCAGGGCATAATGTTCATAGGGAAATGTGGGTTTGAGTGTAAGACCAACCAATAATTCCTTCTTTAAAATATCGTTTGTATTGTATTGACGCCAGGGCTAGACTCATATGGATTATTTGGGACTGATAAGAGTGATATTTAATAAATTGGTCAATTTTCTCCCTCCAAATTAACCTTAGAGATCTCTGTAAAAGTTCAAATATGCTACGCTTCAGGCATTGTATCATTTTTTCCATCACCATAGCATGAATCATTTGTCATGAGACGTTATATCATCAGGATTATCTTTTTGTGAATTTTCAAATTCTGGATTCAATTTTATTTTACTTTTTTCAAATTATAAATGGGAGTTGACAGTGATGTCACATACCTTTAATTACATTGATTAATTATAATTAGGTTCAAATTATTAATTAAGGGGGGTATAACTTTTAGAATTAGCCAGACTGGCCAAGTTAGGATATATTGAATAGTTGATTGTAAAACAATTGTTGATCTCATTTTTAAGGAATATAAAACATTTATAATAATCTGTAGCTTCGTCCAATACCAGATAGATCTAAAACAGCTTAGAATTGGCCGATTTAATTGACTCAGTCCAATCCTAGTTGATGTACACCGTACAATATATACTATTATTATTTAATTGTAGAAAACTCCAGATTCATTTCCGTTCGTCTATCTTAAAGTAGAAACGAAATGAGTAAGTACATATGTAATAGTAATGAAAAATCGTTAAAATTGTATTTTTTGAATAGTATTTAGATGAAATAAACCGCGTGTTGATTTATTGACACTCTCAATAATGTGTGTAGGTTTTTTTAGACTCCTACAGAGTATTTATTATTATTATTATTATTTTTCTTGGTGTGCTTTTTGCATTATTTTTGATCGGTTATTATGAAGAAACAAAACAAAAAAATAAAATAAATAGGTACGATTTCAATCATATTTACTACGATTTGATATTGATAAATTAATATTTACAAATAAAAATAAAAATAAGAAGAGGAAAAAGATGAAAAGAGATTCCCAAAAAAACATTTAAATTATTTCTGATATTACATACATAGTTTTTATCTTGTTTCTGGTAGAGCATCTATGTAAGGAATATATGTACACAACAGAATCTAGCTCTTCGTACGCACGCTCAATGTCTTCGTCCCTTTCCTAATAAAGACATTCGATCCAAAGACATCTTTTTCAAACATGCAATCTCATTTTCGGTACTCCTTTGTTGTGCTCATACTTTTGAGGACTCTATGTACCTATAATTTTATTTTATTTTTTAACATGTATTTTTGAGCAATATGAATCAGAGGGAGTAGAGTCATACACTGGATTACCTGGAAAATTGTTTGTACATCCAAACTGACTCCAAGCTTCCCTTTTAAAGATAAATTAACCTTGTAGCTACCAAAATTCGATGGTAATGTGGCTGTATGATCATTGTATGATAATCGGTGTCTTAGTCAATGGTAAGGTTGCTCAATACATTACTTAAATGTCCAAGTCCCTTACTAACCAAGTTTCTTGCAATCCATGGTATTACTTAATACCATGCTGTTCATGACTATTCAATAATTCTAGTGAATACAAAACTGAAGGGTTTGTGTAGGCATTCTGTGTTGTATACGGTGAATCTATTACTTCGTCTTTCTTGAGTACTATGGGAGTAAAGAAACTTCATACCAACCCGGAACATCATCATTGAAGGGGAACTTTTGGTGTTCAAGTCATTTGCAATCCGAGGTATTACCTTCAGTAAATAATACGGGCACAAGCTAACGTTGAACAATTTTATTAGTAGTTGAAAGAATACGGATATTCTTCTAATTACGAGCAAAATACATATCAAAGAACTGCACGTAATATTAAGTATAAAAGTACTGCTATTGGATGGGCAATAATTAATTTATTAAAATCTACGATTTTTGTCACGAGAAACTGAATAATTCTCGTATGAGTTTCCTAGTCTTGTCCATTTGGGAGAGTGAATAAAAGAAATAATTAACAGTCACTCACACACCAAGTATTTTTGACATTTGAGATCCTATTGTATTTCTAGTGTATGGATTTGATTTTCCCATAATGAATTTGTTCTATAAACCCAAAATCCTTTTATATGTAGATTCAGTTAAATAACAATCTCTACTTCCTAAAAAAACAGAAGAATAAAACAAAAACAAATATTTAATTTCTAATTCCGCCAACTGCTAAATCAGACCTTAGATTGTGTTTTTTTTCTTCGTATATTGTTATGTGTGCTTACTTAAAGCTCATTAAGTTCTTATTATTTTTATCATTATAGTCCCCCTCCCCCCTCCTTCTATCCCTCCTGTTATTGTTGACGAACTCCCTACCAGATAAGTAGGAATCATTCTCTTAATGATTCCTAATGAATCCCTCTGTATGATAATAATAATAATAATAATATGTAAGACTACAATTATTTATAAATTCATAAGAAAATTCGTTAAATAATGATAAAGAAGTCGTTAATTGATAATATGTACATTTATATGAAGGTATATATATAATCGTCATCTTTTAATGTAGACTGTGTTGATGCATATAGGTAGCTACTTGGGTCCTTGGACATGCTCATCATATCGGATATCATCCCTGAGAAGTTGTACGTCTTGTAAGTGATGAACAACGATCGAAATATTATGTATGTACATATGTATACAAAAAAGGGAAAAGGAGAAAAAATGAATTTGCCTAATAGTAAGCGTGTCTTTTTTTACTTCATATATATGTATATATATACAAACAAAAGCAAAAGAAAATTGAAAATCAAATTTGAAGCAAAAATCACATTGAATAAAAATTTATATTTTATTTTGAATTCCTTATTTACTACTCATATGCCGCGTTGTCTGGTGTGTAATTTGGATTTAAATGACAGAAGGAAATAATATTGTGCTACTTCTCTTCTTGAGATTATTTTATTTATAATTTCTTCTGGATTCATGAAATAATTAATTGAAGAATAAGGATTTGTTAAAAAAGTGAACTGCTACCATAAGTTGGAGTCATTTTCTTTTCTTTTTTTTCTCTTTGAATGTCGAAGTTTTGCGCGAGCATAAAATCAATTATCACCATCAAACATCATTTTTAATTGAAACTATGGATTAATTCCAGTGCTTTTGAGCCATACCAACTCACATAATACTTATGGTATGTAGAAATAAGGTGACCATTTTATAATTTTCAAAAAAATGACATGTTTTTGTAGAAGAAAAGTGCTTTTTTAAAAAAAAATTTTTATAAAAATATGGATCTTTAATTTTAATAAAAAAATCTGAGCATTTTATGAATTTATAAAAAATTACCCGGGCGTAATATTAAAAAAAAGAGCGTGTCCGGGCCAAAAAGAACAGTTCATCGCCCTATTCATGTAGGTATGTTACGGTCCTTAATTTTAAACGTCCCCTCCTAATTATATTAAGGAGTCGAGCAATCAGACTCAAAAACAGATGCTCAAAGCTATATATTCATGAGTATCATTTCGTGCCGTCATCATCAAATCATCTTGGAGGTATCATGAACCAATTGTTTAGAATAAGAATAATATTTAATTGAGCTTAAATTAAAAATAATGGCCAACTATGTATTTTAATGAAGATATGTGCATTACAATAAAAAAAAATATAATTCAAGCTTTATTACTCAATGCAACGAATTCAAACTACAAAACTAAAGTATGCTTTAGTCTAGAATTGAATGGTGTATATAGTTTATACCTTGTTGAGAGACCGAAAAGGACAAGATGGGATTCAATTTTTTTTTAAGTCGTCGCATACTCCATATTACGAACCCTTAGCCAAAAATACATGAGACATCAAAAATAAATTAGAAAATCGTGAGGTAAAAATTTCGTTTATTATATGTATATACATACATATATATGTAGTATGTATTTAGGCACATAGGTAATGCCTAACAAGTACAAGATCAGTTATTACCTTTTGTATGTATAATGTTTATTTTAGAAAACATCAAATTATGAGGTGTAAATTTTCTATTTTTTATTTTATTTTTCTTTCCTCTAAGGTTAAAATCATAAATTTGCAATGCTGCAATATATATATATATATATATATATGTATTTATGTAGCCATTCTATTTTATATTTGTAATAACATTTCTGAGATACATACCTGTTAATTGCGTTTAATTAATAAATTCCTTCGTTTTGAGCACCTAAAAATATATGTCATAAATATAATCTTCCCATTACCTATATTTGTTTATACTACATTTAATTTAATTAGGTTTATTCGATGCTACATAATTAAAGGGGTGGTTGGTTGGTTGACTTTTTATCCATCTATAGTTGCTGCTTTTTCTTTCGTGAGAAATTAAAAAATCTGGTCAAAAAAGTGGGGCAAATGTACAAATAATTCAATTCTAAGAATAAATTACTTGTACATATTATACTTTTCCAAGATATTCTTTTGTTTTTTTGTATACTTATAATATATAAGTATAAGTCCAATTGTATATCATATCATTCCCTACCCAAGCTGATGCTACAGCCCTCATATTTTTCAATTTCCTTTGTTCTTATTAAATCAAGAAATGAGGATGAGGAGAAAGAAAGAAATTACTATTATTTCATAATCGGTGAATCCTTTTGAGCAAGTAACAACTCCTTGTTCATAACTACATACATCCGTAATTTATGTAATACATTTGTTTAATAATAAATGTACATATTTTGATCTGTATGTACCTCTTCCGTCTCATCAGTTATGCATTAAAAATCTCTCCAAGGTGTCCTTGATGTGTACATAGTTATTGTTCTGGTTGTTATTACTATACATACATACTCTTTTCTTTTAATATCATACATACATATATTTAGGCATTATATATACATTACTAAGGCATCCTAATAGTTATTATAAGCAAGCAAGCCAAAAATTCAACAGAATCTTGATTTATATCTAATTAAAAGTTGGAAAATGTTGAATTTACCTTAGAAAAATATTTTGTTTTTTCTGTATGTATTCTGTGTGCACATACATAGATGATGCTGATTTCATATCTCTTAAGGTTTTTTTTTGTTTTTTGTTTTTTTGATATAAGGAATGAGACTGCAAAAATAAAAGTTTTTTTTTTTTAGTTCACCATTGTTTTGTTCTTTTGGAGTATTTTATTTTCATTATATTATATTATTGTTATTCATAGAAATGCATTTATTTTGGCGGGAAACCACACTTGATACTAAATGCTCTTACACATGATTTTAAGGTTACGACTAAATACATATGTACATACATAAGTATAAAGTATAAAAGAAGATATAAATTTGTCCTCCTCTCAAAATGGAGTTCACTTTTTTTTGACGAATCCATATTCTTCAATTAAAAATGACGTCTGATAGTGATAATTGATTTTATGTTCGCACAAAACTTTGACATTCAAAAAGAAAAAAAAGAAAAAATTTGACTCCAACTTATAGTAGCAGTGAATGTAAATCTATTTTGGAGACAAATTAAGAAGTTTAATATCATTTTGCATTTACAAGTAGAGAGTCAGCTGTGTTATATGATAAAGGAATCAACTGAAGTCAACAGCTAAATAAGTACAATTTATTTTCCTTATTTCCAAAAAGTTAATCGTGAATTTCACAACTTTTCATTGTTATTGATTTACCAAAAAGTGTAGGGTGAACAATGGTCCCTTGCCCCCTTCGAAGCCTATAGTATGGGCAATGTTACATAATAAGGAGACTCATATATTATAATTAATTACGTATTCCTAATCTGACTCATTCATTCATTCATTCATTCATTTTGTATGTAACTAGAGAAGGGGATAGCTATAAATCTTACTTAGCAGGCAACTGCTTTAATCGGATTCAATGTAATAGGTACATAAGGCATATATGTACATATATATAAATAAGTAAATAAATAAAACCATAAGATACTCCACTCCGACCCTCCATCCATCTATCCAATCACTGAAACCCCTTTCAGAAAAATGTGGCTTTCCAGTCTTACGTAATGAATGATGAGCAATCCTTAATGACTTAACGTCTTTTGGGTTGCTGTTACTATTTTAAGTATATGAATATTTGTAAGTCACAAACCTGAGGTTAATATGCAATAATTATATGGAATATATGTACATTCCCTATCATAATTTCCCCTTAAATCTAAATATGGATAGTCACTAATGAGGAGATAGAACATACCAAAAAAAAGAAGAAAAAAAAAACCAACCAACTAAACAACCAATAATTTCAACATGTTCCTTTCTGTTTTTCAAAAAAAGTTGTATAATTATTTATGATTCCCTCTTCGTCTGCAAAAATACATAAATATTTTTATTGAACAATTATATATATATATATATATATATATATATATATATATATATATATATTTGCTAGGCAAGTGAGTGAATTTCTTTTAATTACCAAACTTATTATATGTATGTACATAGATGAGAGCTGCTACATCCATTTAGTATGACCAAATCAGCTATTATAAATTGTACATATTTTCTAATTAGTGTCAGCTACAAGGGTATATACGAGTGAGTTAACTTGCATGTAGGTCTTTACCTATTTATTCAAAGAGGTTCAATGATGCCTATCTATCTATCTATCTATCTACATACATAATATTCATAACTGAGGCAGATGAGATAATGAGAGACCTTAGATTTTGACGTACATTATAATGATAATAACCCGACAGAATGAGAGAAGAAAAATATAGTGGGGGTAATTACATGGGTAGATTTATTCTGATTTCCTTTTTGATTTGCAAAAATCTGAATTCGTTAATATTTTTTTTTTTTTTTTTTTTTGCACTCTTAACGATTTTTGTCAGTTATTATTTGACTCTACCCATATTGAGGTTGGAAAGATGAGGCATGAGGCAACAGCATGCCCAATATTCTAAAGCTTTTCCTATACAAGTTCAATGTAATAAAAGTGAAAACACTTGTGTGTGTATACCTATGGTTACAATGGATATACATATATTTCATGTCTAGACCCCTTTAAATAAAGAAGAAGAAAAACTGCATTTTGCATATAGGTACATACTTTTATTTTACTCAAAATGCATGGCTTGAATTTTATTGCAGGTGGTATCCATCTTGAAGGGGTCATGTACAGTAAAAAAAGCCATTTTCAAGATGCAAAAGGGATTGTACAAGGCATCATATAGGGGCTTGGGCTCGTGGGTAAAACTTTGTCAAATATAGGCAAAGTAATTTGCAGCATATTTATGGGTAATTATATTGTCAATCCTCTCTGTTTGCTCACACAAACGGCTTTATCCATCGTCTAAATAATATAAAAATTGACATTTATTCCTTTGTTAACCGTTGATTTGGTAGAGTTGGCTATTCTGCTAACAACTGATTTTGTGCCTTTCTTTTTTTTAATTTCTCTTTTATAATGAAAGGTTGAGTGAACCAATAAGGATCACATTCTGCTAAACATGACTGACATCCTTCTTATCCAGCTCTCAAGAGCGTCACTTTCTTCATTTCTCCATGACATCAGAAGGGGAGATTAATAAAACACTATCCATGAATAATAACAAAAAGATACATAAAGTTCATGAAATCATCTTGATCACAACCCAAGATACTAAAATATTAGAGCCCATTCTACTTATGTTAACCGATGTATGAATGACTAGTCAAAAAGTTGATATTCCGGTATTTACTAATGACGTAAATTAAAACATGGATTGAATTTGTCAATTCAATTTAGTTAATCCATACATTTGATTTCTTAATTTGATTAAACAACGCCGATATGTGTTTCATTAATGTTTATAAACAAACGCAAATGATCAGAAATATTTTCGCTTATGAGCACAAAGTATATGCCTGCCATATTATGTCAGGTACTTGACACTCGGTAAAACCTTTTATGACTTTATGAAACATTCGTTGAAAATCTTTGGATTCTAAACCCACACTAAATGTAATATGTAAGATATGCTAGTGAAGTTTAATTTGAATTCCTTTTATTTTTGCTTCTTCAAAATACTCACATTCCTTTCATGAGGGATCTTAAACACAAGACAGGTTAATTATTAATAATAAATAAAAAATATCTTGGTGGTCATGATTCACTATTTGATTTTTTCTTTCAACTTTGACCTTGAGAGACGTAGTATTTTGGTTTTTGACAAGAACTGGTGATGATCTGCAGTTGATGTTGTTGATGATAGACTTCTCTTCCAGCCAGAAGCTTCTGTATTATTTCTTCAAAAATCCAACACACACTGTTAACGCCTTAGAATAATGGAATAATAGAAAAAAAATGTATATATTTTTTTTTTGTCAATGGCTACGGGACATTTTTCCTTTGACAAAGACTTTTAATTTAAAGAACAAGAAGTTAATTGAATACATTTCTTTGTTGTTGCAAGGAGTCATTAGGAAAGAGGAGGACGGAAGTAGTGATGAATTCTCAATATAGAGTGTCTATACATAGGTACCTATAAGACAACACACAGTCAAACTTTCCAACGACTCACCGTTTATTTGTATCAACGTATCTACAGATAAATTATTATTAAATGAGTTGTTTTGTTTTTTTTTAAAAAAAGAGTCAAAAATGGGTCAAACTTAATTAGTTAATGAGTGACAAAGAGTTCCTTTTTAAGTCACTTTCAATTTGAATAAAGTCTAATAATACACCTTTTCTATATGGTGATAAACTAGTCTGGCTTTTTCATTTTACGAGCAATAAAAACTCCTTGACATACTATGAGATTTTTCACGATACAAAATCATAATGTACTGTGTAAGTTGGTGATGTGATTCGCAAGATGAGTCTTTTTTGAAGGTCTTGATCTCGAAATGCGTAGTTCTAGCTCAATTCACTCGCTAATAAAGTGTCTTGCAATTATAGATTATAGCTAGCAACTACATATATATATATATATATATATATATGGATACATATAGGAATGATCTCTCTAATTGCTCCTAAATAGAGCCATATTTTGAACATATAACGAACACCAATTATGTGAAAGTTGTACTCTTAGACTAAAGCTGATACAGAATAAATCCATAGCAAGAAACATAAGTTAATGAATAACAACGTGTCCAGTGACATAGTTTAATGCACTACTGGACTTGTGACAAAATTCTTTACCTATCATTCAAATTATATCGCAATTCGAGGTGCTACTGTATATACATACAAATGTATCTATGCAGATGCTCACTGTACTAATATGGATATTATTTGATTGTTTTTACCTGTCAGATTGAATTCATTGGAATAATCCATTGATTTTTCCGGAAAATGATTTTAGATATTAAACGTTTCATTTAGGCCCATTTAAGCAAAAACAAAAAGAAGAAAAAAAACAACGACAAAGCAAATGTATTTGCTGAGATTTGCTAAGACTTATAATCCATAGTACATAGATGTATTACCAAAACCATTCATATATACTGGTTGGTCAATAGTGTATATAGACATTTAAAAAAATTATACTAAAAGAAGTGTTTTTAATCGAATACCTATATTTAGGTATGTGTTGTGAGAATCTTGCTTATAAATAGCCTGAATGGGTAACCATGGCTACCGCATAAGTGTTGGTTTCATACGGTAGCCAACCCCATTGTACCTTTATTTGTATATTTTAGTAAGGAAAAATTACATAGCTCAATTAAAACTTTTTTCAGTTTTTATGACATATTTTAATGAAGTATATATATATATATATTTCCATGGGCCGATTTTAGCCTATAAAGTAATATAATAGCTCTTAATTTAGGCTCTGATATATCTATAGTATATATAAAATTACTTATGTTTGAAAATAATTTGCAAAATGATGCGAAAGAAAAGTTCTATTCAGCACATGGTTCAACTTTTGTATCCCTGCACCGTGATCAAAACTCAAAGTGTAGCTATAAAAACGTATTACTGAACCATAAATAAATGAGTTATTCCTAGGGGTCCCTAATGACTTCATGAATATTTTATTTACAGCTCATCTCAATCAAAAATGAATAAAAACTAATGAGTAAATAATTAATTATTATTAATCCTGGAATGAACCTTTAATAACTAAATAAGTAGATATTATGTAGTTATCCGGATTTTTTCAAATAGAGAATACTTAGTATTTAATTTACTTCTATGTATATATGTACATAATATTAAAGGCCTCTTCCAAAACTCACTCCCCCGCATGTACTTAGATGCATGCATCTCTTCAGACAGAAGCAACTCCAATTATCCTCATAATGAACCATACATAAAGCCAGCAGCAACAACAAAACACTGAAAATAATAATAAAAATAACAAGAAACAATCTAATTATTTTCATTTTTTTTTTTTTTCAAAAAGAAGGAGAAGGAGAGGTCCAAAGCACTTCCCACGCAGGATGAAGCAAAAAAATATGTATGTATGTGAGTATCTAGTTAAAAAAAATATCTATTTTTTTTTTGTTAAATTCCGACCTTTAAAAAAAACATAAATAGTTCACGAGTTTTTTTTTTTTTAGAAAAAAAAAAAAAAACTTTTGTTCATTTATTAATGAGAGTTTTTAAGTCTCATCATCATCATCATCACCACTTCACCTTCTTCTTCTTCTTCTCAAGGGATAAGTACGGACATGGCATAGCAAGGAGGAAGGAGGAGGAAGGGGAACAAAGAAGGAAAGTGTTCGGCCTCACTGTCTCTACATACATACATATATACATATCTTTATTATAGTAACTACGAGAAGTATATGTAGTCTCTTCGTGTGAGGGCATGACTGACTAAACTCGCTTACGAATGTCCTCGTAAATCAGATTTTTCTTTTTATGTACATATACTCCTATCTAGTTATATCATGTCAGTGGAGTTACTTATGTTCCTCTTCCGCTGTCTATTCCCATTACTAACTAACTATTATCCCTTAAATTTCGAGCTTACCTACTACCCATGATAAACAAAGGGACCCGAAGTCTCTGGGGTTTTTTTTGTGTCTTTATTCTTCCAATTTTAATTTAATTATGTAAATTCAAAAAGGGACATTTATGTACCCATATATACATATGGCTGTAGAATCCAGGGTGTGCACAGGGTGAACCCCCCTGCCAAATTATCAATGTTTGACTAAATCTCAATTATAAATATGTAGTTTTTTGATTTATTTATACTGATGGCAAAACTATCCTTCAAAAGTTATTTCTTTTAGCACTGATTACGTGCTTATATTGTATGTATTTAGGTACTTGATCAACTTTTGGAATAGTCTCGACGAAATGGAATGGAGGCTCTGTCTCATTAATGAGAATGCATAAAATCACTTTATATTTGAACTGATAATGTGAGCAAATAACTCATCTAAATTACTTAATACATAGTAAAATTCTGTCTTTAGGATCGATTGGAATATATTATGTACTTTATTGGACTAGATCTTTTTTTTTAGGATGATATAACACTACATACATATTTTAATAGAAAGTAATGCTCTTGGATCATCCAAACACCTGTGTCGCACTAAGAATTACCCTTATGTCATAATAATTTAATCTTTTATTTATTTTTTTTAAAAAGGGTTTAATCTAATGTCTTATTGTTAAAATCCCTCATACAAAAATATACAATGGGTGAATGGGCGGAGAAGAAGAGGGTGGTGTCCCAGGGGGATGATGAATGAGGGGGCCCATTGTCCTTTTCTATTGTACATAAGCCCTTCTCATTTGAAGGGGGCTCCAAAATGAAAGAAGGATGTACATATGCATTCATTTCCTACATTCAACTTTTGAGGGACCAGAAATTGCAAAAATACTCAAATCAAGAGGAGCAGAGTGCATCATTCATTAGATTTACTCCCTCATTTGGAAGGTGACAAAGGTGAAAAAAGGTACATACATACCGACTCTTTATTCCCTTTACTTATTCCCCTACCTCCTCTACTAGATAGACACTCTCAAAACCATTTAAACCCTGCGGTTACATTAATGAGTCTTTATTATTATTATTATTATCGTTATTTCGACTACTAAGTATATTTTTGCAAAGCAACTTTGCATACGGAATAGGGGTAGATAGGAAGTCATAAGGCACAACATTATGCAAATTTATTGTCTATCTTCCTATGTATTTCCTCCCCGCACTTGGTGTCTTTCCTCTTCTCCAAAATTTGGAGATATTAATATTAAATATCAAAGAATTGTTCAATGTATATTTTTTCATTTTTTGGAAAAACAATTATTCTTAAATATTTATCCTTGTGTCATTTGGTTATTATTAGTATTTATCCTGTATATCTCATTGTGTCTAGATGTTGACCATAATAAAATGAAAGATGTATATGCTAACAGTAATTTCTTGTTCATTTTTAATTGACGAAAGGTTTTTTACTTTTAATGCTAGGATATACCTACAAAGGGAACTGATAAAGTAGTATTGCTTATGTACTTGTCCTGGTTAATTCAGTTTTACCCAATAATCATTTAACAATATACAGGAACATAGTATCCTTATGATGTATATTACATCCATGAAAATTGAAGCTCAACATATAATTATTCCCACAATTACATATTAAAATTTGGGCTAATGTTCTAAAACACTAAGTTAAATACAAAACGTGTCAAAATTAACAAAAAACATTATCTTTTCAACCACACTTTAAGATAAGTTTATTATAAATCAAATTATATCCAACGATAAATGAAGAATTCTGATATTAAAATTTACTCTTCTGCCGTTTGGAGATCCTTCGTCTAATTAAAACGAGTCAAACTGCTTATCTTAAATTTTAAACATTCAATGTTAGGATAACCCTACTGGCTGATGAATGAGTATCAAAAGTTAAGACTATAAAATATAAAGACATAATAATTTAGATGACGGCATTTAATTAAACCGACTTGTGCCAGGAGTACAAGGCATTGTTTTTATCCAAAATCATAAGACACTAGAAGAAAAGTGATGGGTAAATATACTTAGGAATCTCCAACATTGATACAAATTTTGGAATAAAATCCCACTGGAGGACAGATGTTTATTAGATATATTCATTAGAAAATAAAATAACAAGGAAACGAATTCAAGAAACCAAACGATGGATTCTTCATTTGGTGGATTTGGAGATTTTCAGTAGTCCCCTACTATACTCAATTCAAAAAGGAGTTTTGTTATTACTCTTCATATTTACGGAAGCGCCTCCCCCTAAATGTAGGAATGCCAATTACTATAGCTTAAATATAATTTAGCTGGATATTTTTATAATATTTGACCTCAATTTGCGTATTTTACAGAGGGTTAATTGGAAAAATTTAGTAATAAAATTATAGAACAGATAACGAAGAATAGTGCCATGTTATTTACTTTTTTTGTCAAAATCCCTTCCACGCTCAGTTCTTATTGGCATTACATACTGATTCAACCATGGGTAGAGTTGCTACAAATGACGACGTAGGTATGTAACTATGTACATATGTAGAATCAAAAATAATAGTTCAATATATTAAGAAATATACATATATAATATTTAGTTACGAACATTGTATTCAAACGATGGCCCTCAATGGTGGATAGTTATATATGGTTATGAGGATTTCGTGACGTCAACGATGTACATTGTACTTTGCTTGCTTTTTTTTTAATTCTTTTATCTTTGATTTATGTAATTTTATATTATTATACACATATCCACTTACTTAAAATATGGTTTATTAAAAGCCTTTATTAGAGCCCACGGATGGGACTCATCTCTGAGTTGGTTGTTTCTGGTTTTTGAAGCTCAATATACAGATCTTATCTTTCAAACAATGCAATTTTATAGTATTTAAATAGCACCTTTCCTGAGACTAAGACAAATCAAGTCTTAATCACATTGAGTGATCGAGACCAATTGGAATTTGGTTTTTTTCATTTCTAGAAAAGAAAAGTTTTCATCTATTTAATGGGTTTATTATAGGTTTTAACAACGATACCAAAACTTTGAAAGGAAGAGATCGAGACGATATCATGACATTGAGACATCGAGATCAATATCTTCGGACTGATCTCGAGGTCCACACCTCTTTAATTTAAATGAGTGCAGTCAAAGTAATCTAACGAATATTTTGGAGAAACGTGAGCTCCTGACCGTGGTTACTTTGAGTTTGTGTGCTTGCTGTTCAATCTTAAACAATATTAGCTATCATTTTAAAGAAATTTTATTTTTTGAGATATTTTGTAACTTGAATATCCCTTCAAACAATTCTATTCAAGTCCAAGTCAAGTCACGGATTTTGAATTTATGTGAAATTTCAAGTTCTTCAACAATTTGGCAAGTAGAGTGACAAGTCAGCAAATTAATTACTCGAGTTTAAGGCATGTGACTTAAGTCCATTCCTGTGCATAATGTGTACATTCCCATGAAAAGCAAAACAAAGCAAGTATGGTCCACTCTAATACCCACACATACATATTATTATTTAGCAAATGGAATTTGCCCAACTTAATACATAATATATGCTTTTTCTTGTTACAAGTTCACAGAGAGAATTAAAAATAAAAAAATGTCTGGCATTCATCGTATATCATATATCTATAAATGTCGATAGATAAAAAAGATTCATGGGCCTTTAGGGCCGAGTAGTTAAAGCTCACAAACATTTAATTACTTTAATATTTTATTTATTCATATATTTTATCAATGATTGATATTCATAAATTTATTTTATGAATGTATTTCTTACAAAGATCCTTTTATTATGATTTATGATATATGATACTCGGTTTATTATGTAACTTCTTTGGCGATCGATGGTCAATCGATCGGTCAGATAACATGGATAGAAATAAAATATTATTACCTATTAATAATAAAAAGAAGAAGTGGAACCCTCTGCCAAAGTCTTAATTTATTTATAAGGAATTGTGTGTTTAATATATTTTTTTTACTCTGAATAATACTTACTAATCAGAAAACAGTCGGGAGCTGGGGGCAAGGAATGTTATTTCATTTTTCATGGATGTTGTTCTCATTTGCACATTTAAAGAATAATAATAATATTAATAATAAGGAAATTCCAATCCTTATGACACCAAAAGAATGGAAACAATCATGGGCTCATAGAATGGTTGATTAAAATATGTACATTTCCAATGAATTTAGGTGATTCATATACCCCCAAGGAGGGCTTATTTACTTATTTATTATTTACCTTAGTGCTCTATGGCCATTTCTCTTTCACCTCATCTTGGAACACACACACATTAATACATTATGTGTGTACATCTATCTACCTATGTAAACCATGTGGAAGAGAAAATTAATTTGACTATATGAATACAATTTAAGACCAAAAATTGGACACTTGAAAAACTGTGGTAATGTCAAGAGTGGAATGGAAAAAGAGTGTCTTTGTTTGAAGTCTTGAGAGTGAGATTCACTAGGAGTAAGTGAGTTTATTAAACACGCTTATGGGTCTCTAAATATATATATGTACATACTATCTAAGTAAACAATTGCCTTCAACGTATTCATTCAAAAGCAATTCTTCTTTTAAAGGGTTTCAATACAATAGAAGAGTCTTGCTGATTCATGAGTAAGAGCAAACTTTATAATACTTTCTATTTGAATGGGAGAATCACTATACATGAGAACTGGGAACTCGGACTTGAGTCACACTCAAGTTTCATAAAACTGCGACTTTAGACTCAAGTTGGAATCGAAGTGAAACACAAAATTCCCAACCCGGCCACATGACCACTGATGTATCGAATATTCGTATCTGTAGATTGCCTGCATTAAAGACACATTCGATCAAAATACATACATTATCCGCATCCGTGTGATACTCGAAGAAATATTCCCATAAGTCATTGAAAATGTGAATATTATCTTTTTTTTCCAATCTGATTCCACACTCGATTTTTAAGATATCATCTGAAGGTGAGAGAGATAGAAAGGGGCGTAGAGGCAGAACAAATGTCTTTTTGTCTTTATGTAGCAAAAATTTTCTGGTCAGTGGTGCTTCAAAGGAGGCAAACAATGGTAGTGGGTGCCTAAAATTATATACACGGCTCTTCTCAGATTGTTAATACTATGACTAACAAGTTTCAAATTTTCAAAAATGAATTACGGAGTAATTAAACATTATTTTTCTTTATAAACGAGTCACTACTCTGAAGCTTCTACCACCCTTTTACCAACCTCCAAAGAAAATGAATACTGTAACAGCCATTGACTCTGACCCTCGACCCCTGAAATTATCTGACCAGTGACATATCAAATATTTGCATCCTCGGAGTATCTGCAAATTAAAAATGTTCAATACATCTCTACAGTATCAAACGCAAAGTATGAAACAGGCAATACAACTGCCTTTTGAACTTCCAACGACAGGATCAATCATTTATTCTATTCATCCATTTTACAAATAGATTTTAATGGACAATAAAAAAGTAATTAGCCTCAATTACAAACTACAAGTGACCTCAAGGCCTGAAAAATATTATCCTTAATATATATATATATACCATATATGTATATATTTTATGGGTTCGCCTCGGAAACCATTTGAAAGAAGAAAGATAATGACGAATTTCTATTTTAATTTTTCACCAAACACCTGTTGCTCCTTTTATCCTTCTCTCAATTCCTTCTTAATTACACATAATTGTTTCTTTTTCTTGTATTTATGCGTCATTTATTCCTCAAAGACTCTTCAATTGGAATACATATCATTAAAACGTGGGTGCAATGACTGACGCACCATAAGTAGATTCAAGGATTCTGGCTACAAAAAAAAATCTTTAATATTTCAATAAATTTTAAAGTTCGATAAAGAGACTATTTTTTAAAATTATGGTTTTTTCAAATATGTCATAACTAATAATAATAATATTATTATTATTACTTGGTATTAAGGTCGTTGAATAAAATGGTTCCTGGACTTTGATATTTAAAAGGGTTAGAAATCATTCAGAGACATTTAATGAGTAGTAAAATTCTCAGGTAAGAGTGAGAAAAAAAAGGGCAAATTTACGATGTCTCCCTGCTTTTATGTGCAATTAGAGTGTCTGAGGGGTTTTTTAAGACATCTGAATATGTCATTAATAATATCGTTTTGAAATACATACCTAATGGTTAAATACCAAATCTCTAGAAAATATTTTTAATATTGTGTTCATTTATTGTTTATTTCAAATGCTGTAAAAGTGTACACTTGTTAAGCTTTGAACAATTTTTTACAATTATTAAAAAATAGTTCTACAGTTGCGAGGAATTCGCTAACAACATTTTTTTTCCTTTTCTTTTTGTAGGAGGAAATGTGTTGGATCTCATCAATGTCAAATGATATCAGTGGCTAGCTAACTTAACACATTTCCTCTTTACTTTTTATTAAGGTCCAAAGGTAGATTCATTTCATATCCTTCAATTTTTTGACTTTAAATGTTATTTTTATTTGTTCGAGATGCCTTCAAAATATTTCAATTCTAGAGAGTCTATAAAATTCAAGTCCTTTTTTTTAACTGTTAAGGGAAGGATAATGTCCCGTTAGACTCATTGAATTCAAATGGGTTGAATAGTAATTAATAGCAGTCCATAACCCACTCCTGTCTTTCCATTCAAAAAGACAGGCAGCTTCTACATATTCTCTTAAGTTCACATATGTATGTATGTTATGTATCATTATGATAGAACCATCCGCTCCTTGGATATTTCCACAAAAAAAAAAAAAGTATAAACTATTAAAACATAATGATTTTTATTATAGTATTTTTTGTAAAGAAAATATAAAATTAATGACTTTCTGCTTTAAATAGGTGTGACACGCCTGTTATACTTTCGTGCACAACAGCCACAAAAAAAAGACGTTACAATTTAATGTCTTTCCATACATAAATGTACCTAGATATACATATAATAATAAGTATGTATTTTATTAAGTATATACAATGTGGTATTATTTGTGATATTCCTTGTCTTCTTTTAATGTAGCACGTAGCCATCTTCATTGCATCTCTCAGCCTTTCTCAAATTATCTGGTTGTCAATCAATTACGTCACTCTCTACCACTATTGAACCATTTTTCATTTAATAATACTATGGATATTCACAGCTTACTAGAGTTTAATTCGAGTTCTATAAATTATCCTGAAGAACACTGATAGGAGCTAGCACTCGAAGGAAGGACACAAAAAAAATACACTGTATTCTTATGACAGCTGACGATATTTCTTCTACTCTGTTCCCTTATTAAAAGTACTTTCAACATGGCTTGTTTGAATTCGAATTAGCTGTTGTTAAGGTAGAGTGAATAGCTTCTCAGTATTCAATGAAGAAGGATTCCAGAGTTGGAAAGAATTACCTTTCATCTACAAACAGATTTTGTGTCATTTGTTCTTATTTCACTTTTTGGAGGATGAAAGGTTGAGAAACACGATGAGGATCACAACCTGAGGAGTTGATAAATATTTGATTCATTATAGCTGATTTTGTATTTCAGAGGGCTTCAAGAAAATAATAGTTAATAGTAATTACTATCTAACTATTGGTAGCTGATTAGAGCAATAAATTAAAATTCTGAGGAATCAAATAAAAATTCTGTGGACGTCATTCTATTTATAAACCTAGATATATAAGTTGTCAATTCATAGAATGATCTTATTAATGATATGAAATAACATTTTTGAGGGCTTTTCCGTACTTTTTTCACCTGTGATCCATCAATAAAATATACATATACAAAGCACAAAATAAAATCATAATAATTGTAATTAAATTGCTTGTTGAGAAGACGTACAAATATATTTATTATTATCATTAATAATATGTATATAACATACTATTTATTTATAGCATAATAATTTCTCATAGAATATGATATTTATTTTTTGTTTTCATATTAATTCTGTACCATTTTTGAATGTATGTTATGTATATTTTGAAAGTTTATATATATACATACATATACATAAGATATCCCATCCGTACTCACTCATTGTTTTTTTCACACAGGTCCCTCCTCCCATCAGAAAATGTATGGATATGTACATAGTAAATACTCACTTACTAAACGTCACATAAGCAATGAATTCTTGTGTAGTTCAATGTTTATTGTGGTGGCATTAGGAAAATGATTCATCTTTTTTTTTTCTTTCATTTCAGAACACACACGCATCATTCTACAAATACTAACAAATCATCATACTCAAACTTGGAAATTGTTTGTAATGTGTCAACCAAGAATGCAAGAGAAATGAATCGTTTTTCTATGTTACATACACACACATATGTCAAGTACCTTCAACACAAGTATGTACATATTATGTAATTTCAACAAATTAAGAAATGATCTTAAACTACATGTTATGTACATAGGAAGGAGTCTTTGAATTACATTTCCAACCGGTATACAACGTCAGGGATGTTTAACCCCTTGCAGCTTCTTCAATTATAATTTCACATCTTAGCTATTTACTTGAATAACCTCTGAGGATATTTGGCTTCTTCTTCTTCACAGTTCTTTTTTAAAGAATAAGAAGAGTTATTTCTATTTGAATTTTGAAGGATGCAAGGGTTCGTTGGAGTAAAACGCATTTATGTGCAGCCAGATGTGTCTTTGAGTTTAGACGGATAGAAAGGAGACTAATCAAATACATATTAGAACATACGAGCTTCCAAATCTGAAACTCATTGAAAACTTAGATTACATATATGTAGTATAGGACTTGCAGATATTTTAAAGATACCACGGTGTTGAAGAGAGTGTTTTAAAGTTTCATATGTTTTGTAAGGACTGCCTACTACTCTCAAAAACAAAACGGAAGGGGATTGCACTTGGAAAACTATGTATCAATGTCGAAAAAAGAAGAACAAGGAATCTATAGATCTATTTCATAATAGCCTCAATTTCACTTATTTTGAGAAAAATTGTACTTGATGGGAAATGATTAAATAACATTTGAATGACTTCCAATTCCCTTTATCCTTTGTTTTTTTTTCCTCTGCATACGTTGGTAGGTACGTATAATGAAATACAAATATGTAGTATTTAGTAAATACAAAGGATATTGAACAAATGACCCGAGGCTTGGTTCAAGGATCATTGAGCTTTGAAATCGGCACACATGGAACTTTAAAAAAAAATATTTTAATTTGCAGGTGCGCAAATTGTATAAATTACATATTATTTTTTTTTTTTTTTTAAATCCGCCTTCATTTGAATATGAAATTATTATTACATGCGTATGTACATACATATATTCCACATTCCTCAGATTGAGATGAACCATTATTATTTTTGTAGGTATGTACATTACTGACCTTGTTTGTTATTAGATTTACAAATATTTGACCTCCTATGTAAAATCAACATTGATGTATGTATGTATGTAATATAACTAAGAACCTAATATTATGTACATAATGTATATATATATATATATATATATATATATTTTGGGTTTTCTCTTTGGGTAATGTGAGAAAACTACACACAAAGAGCATCATCATCAAGGCTTAGCTCCTTCTTCCATGCTCTGTAAATGTTAATATAATCATTAAAAAAAACCATGTAATACATTTTTTCGTTTTTTTTTTTTTTAATCGAAAGGAAAAATGTTTTATTTTTTTTATCTAGGGGAAGAAGGTTCAAGTCAATTTTATTTATAGAGGGAAATTTTTTCTTCCTTATTTCTTTCTCTCTCTCTCTCTCTCCCTGAGAGTGATCTTACATGAAAGTTGATCAAAGTTAATAACCTTTTTTTTATGCTAAGGGTATGTATGTACATGGATACCTACAGAATGAATTTGTTTTTTGTATGTTTCAAAGGTGTTTTGAAAGTAATAAAAGGGATGGTGGGGGCTACTACTTTTTATGGGTACGAATCACGGAAGGAATCGAGAGAGTTCTTGAACCCCTTTCCCCCACCATCACAAATGAAATTCTTGCTATTCCTCATGAATAATACCACGTATGAGTACTCTCTTATTAAAACATGCAATGCTGTTTATTATTTATAGCTAAATGACGTAGCCCTCTGACGTCACGATATGCGAGCGTAGAATCATCCAATCATCATCATTATCTATTGACTTATTATCATACTTATTAAATATGCGAAATAATGAGTACACTTAGACTAGCTAGCCAACTCAAGCTCATTTTAAGTGCCTTTTAAATGGCTCTTCCATGTAAATCACGTTGAACTCTCTTTCATGATCTCCGTTAATTGGATTCATAGACAAAGAAACTATATTTCTTTCTTCTTCTTTGAAAGAAGCTGAGCCAACATATCGTGTCGTCATGAGATCCACTTACCCAACGCAGATCCAATGATTCGTTTACACACACACACACACACACACTACAATTAGTTATTTAATCTTGACTTTAAGACGTCTTTTCCAAGAGAGAGAGAGAGAGAGAAATAAGGAGAATAATAATAAGAATAATTAGAATGATCAAGGAGATATGACAAATAAGGAGATAATTATGACTCCTGTAATCTGAGTGGAATTAAAAACAAATGGTAAGAGTACAAATCTATATACATACATACATACATGGTAGTGAGTAAGACGAATTAAGGATCGTTCCCCCAATTATCTCCTATCATTTCCTTCAAAATGATTTTCTCACAGTAAGTACTTAGGTATAAGATATCTAAGTAGATAAATACATTATTTGACTACATATATACATACAATTGAGATCCCATTTCAAAATGAGGAGGAGGAGGATGACCCCAGCAAAATACCTCGAATCCCAATGCCTCAATATAATTACTTGCAACTTCCTTTTCGGGATGTTAATGGCATATATATATATATATCTTATCATTCCATTCTGAGGAAAATGTCCTTCAATTGAAAATAATAATAGAGATATTTATTTCAATACCATTTTGTCTAAGTTGTTATTTCCAAAGTAAGTAAAGAAAAAAAAATATTATTTTTGCTGTTCCTGAAGGACACTTACTATGTAGTATGTAGACAAATATTCATGTACAAATTATATAATTATTAGGTAATGACTACCCCTTACACTTCCTTCATTATAACACTACATATACACGACTATTCAATGTCTGTTTGTTAGTTAGTAATGCCCTTATTAGCTACTTTATTTTTGTTTGAATGTACTCAACATTTTATAGGGATGCTATAGGCGCCAACAGATAATATGTACCCACATTTGGGTCTCTCAGCCAATACCCATGTATAAATAAGTAAGTGAGATAAAGTTGTATAAAAATAAACTCATATAGATATATATTTATCTTTTGCTCCAAGGTGTGTGTAAAAAATAGAGATTCATTTACGACAGGGTATATGATAATGATAAAATATGGATCACATACCTTGTGACATAAGTGTGATTGCTCTACTCTCAACAAAAAGATCCTTAGATGAACAAACAGTTTCGAAGTTTCTGTACATGTGCATATAAATAGGTTCTAATACTTTCAGTTTGATATACATGTTATGCAAAAAGGGGCAATTGCAGATATCTAACGGATATGACAACTGGAAAACCATGGTTGTTGAACAGGTATTATGCACAAAGCCAGAGAGCATATAGAATATTATGAATCTTCATGAATGGCGTGGCTGAAATTCCAGGGATCGTACTCAAGAAAGAAAATGTGTATTTAGTATTTAAAAGTCCTTGGCCTCCTATGCTTGGTAACCACCAAGGATAACATTGTATCCTTTTTTATGCTCCCTTAGGCCACGGATGTCTTTACATAGAGGGCAAGAAAGAGTTAAGACTGCTAATGAGGTTTCAATGGAAATTTGGGATTTTATAGCAAATAAATTGTAGATATTAGGAGCTCTATTGTGAGTGGACAAATTAGTTTTTATAGATGACTGTGACCCTAAGTAGAAATCTTTGATCCTTTTTATAATATCGTGACTCTAAATTTGAATGATGCTAATTTTATTTGAGCTTAAATTATGAAAAAAAAAATATATATATAAAAAAAGGAAATAAAACTCACATAAAAAACAAGGAAAAAGTAGGATCCCAAAGACGCTGGGGGATCCCTTCCAAAGCGACTACCCACCAATTATTATAATAATGATAATTCAAATATGACGAAGAAAATTTTAATTTGAATACCTACATATTTAGAAACTGAATATTGTTATCCAACTTTGAGTCATAAACATTTATACACATATATGAATGTGTATGTTTATATTTTTTTAGAGGTCATTGAATTTACGATCTCTTTTTTATTTTTAGATCTCTGTAGGTATGTATTTCCATGATAAAAGTTGTATAATTTTAGCAAAATATAAAGTGAAATCCCCCATTTTTTTTTTTTTTTTTTTTGCATAAATTAATTAAATGATATACTGAGGCTCAGTCAAAAAGTCTTACATAAGAGAAGGGCAATCACCAAACCCTCAAAATAATGATTCAATTCAGTGGCCTACTAAGGTTTTCGGACCTCAAGAGAAGGGGGATGATTAGAAATCATGTGTTTTAGGGGCTTTAAAAATATATATTATGCATCAGTATAAAGAAAGCTTGGAACACCACGTAAATATTTTGTCACACTCTTTGCCCAATCACTCAATCAACCCTCATTTTTAAGTTTATGTGGAAATCAATCTAATTAGACTGGACAGTGAGCTCTCCTCACTACAGGTTTACTAATTACACGCCATGAAATTTAAATGTAAAAATTTACTAAAGAATCAATCATTTAGCACTGATGAACGAACTCATAGTAATAAATAAAATAAAATCAATTTAATCTTAAACTATTTTGATTTTTCTAACTCTGAAGCCTTAGCTCCTGATTGAATGGAAAAACGTATTGAGTAACTGCAATAATGTACTTTGAACAAATTGAAAGGAAATATGCTGGTATGCAGTTAATGCTAACAAATGAAGAAGATAAGTCTTCAAAGTATTCCTATTTTTCATTGATGCCTTCTAAAAGCTTATACTCTCAATAATGAATACAAGTACTACATCCTTGACAGGTGTATGTACACATTATGTGACCCAACAGGTGTGGAAAATTTTAATCAAAAATTATTTCGTCCTTTTTTTTTCTGTTTGAAAAAGAATCCTCTACAGAGAGAAAGAGAGAAATTGAGAAGGAGGATTGGCGATAAACTTTGATCAATTTATTAACTATTTAAACGATCGGAGATTTTTCTTTTTTGAGTTTTTCTTTTTGTCAGATTATTTTCTCTAAGAAATAAATAATTTAGCAAAAAAAAAACTTGTTTTTTTCCTTCTCTTTATTCCTAAAGAAACATATATAAACACTTTTTGTATATACTTCTACCTAAAATACAATGTAGGGTCAAACTCTCATAAATAATGGTCAAGTCATACTCAAATTACGTTTAAAAATGGCATTAAAATCTAAAAATATAATCCTGGGAAGGAATCAATTATATATAGTTATAATATATTTATAAAATACCAAACATTAATGCTAATGTCGTGTATAAATTGGAATTTTGCAGAAACGGTAACTGATACAACTAACTTCAAATCAGTTATTATGCAAAGAAAAAGGCTTCATTAGATGTTTGATGCATTAAGGAATGTAACATATGACTTTTTTAATTGCGATCGATAATTTTAATTAATATATGATTCTGAATCACTCACAGTTCCTTCACACGTAAATAAGTAATTTGAATAGATCAAAATGAAATGTTGGTATCAATTATTAGCTGAGTGATGAGTTAATTAAAATAGCCAATGCTTTGATTAAATAAGGCTTAGTTATAAGCTGTAACTTGTACCAATTACAAACTGTTTACACCCCAAATGTCACATAGTAAATAAGAAACCAAAAGTAACCTCATTTGATATAACATGTCGTCAAACAAAATTTAAAAAGTAAATAAATTATCATCTAATGGCTTTACAAATGAAATCACAATTGTTCATTTAGGAGCAAGTGCTCTTATTGTTCTTAAATTTTTTTGGTTCTTTATGCCTTCACCGCCAGGATGGACGACTTCCATAATCATAACGTTTCCTGAAAATGCTCTATATATGTAATAATCATTTTTTTTTTCAATAAGTTTTTACTCCAATTGAAACTGGCAAAGTTTTCAAACAACCAAAATGATAATAATATCATCATAAATGTCGGCAAATTGTGTTGATGGCTCCCATAAATAAAATAAATTCATCATTAGGAAGACAAAAAAGAAGAAAAAAAAATGAAATATTACCTCAATAGGTATATGTATGACGTATTATATCTATATAATGTAGATTGGGTAGGAGGGTAGAAAGAAAGAACAAACGAAAACGGAAAATCACTTCAAAATAATAATATTGGAATTGTTAAAAATTAATTACTACTGCTATCAAGAAGAAAAAGAAAATAATAAGACTACAGAATAATAAAAAGACATCTTAGAAGGGAAGAAATTGATGATGATGAGAAGGAGGACTCCCGAGCCTCTCAATAACGTCTTTTTATCAGCCTCGTCATCCATTTTTGTACGAGAATTCACATGACCTTGTAAAGTTAGGGAGAGGAGAGCAGGGGACATCATCAAAAGTCTCCTTTTATATATATCTACATTATCTAGGTATTTATATCATTCCCTCCTCCTAAAATTCAATGAAGAGGCACACAACCTTTGTGGGTAAATATTTGAAAGAAATTTGACAAAAAAAAAATTGAATAATATTTATTTGGACCACTCTAAATACATTACATAAAGGCTACGATGAGTAAGCAGAAAGAGGCACACAACTTATGAAATAAAAATTTGACAGAAAATAACTCAATATTCTTATTTACCTATTTGCTTAATATAAATACATACCACATAGGTAGTAAAAGTAACCAGATAAGAGAAGAAGTCACGCAACCTAATGAAAAAAGGTAATTGGGAATATTTTTACATGTTACAATGATATTGTATTTGATAAAGGAATGATCAGAAAAAACAACAGCTACTCATTGTGTACTATTTCTAATTTGTACGTCTCATAACGTTCTATTCGATTACCTATAATAACGAGCCATTTTGATGATTAAAAACTCTTGGGATTGTCTGCTGTCATTTCAAATTGATCTATTCATAATTAGAAGGAAGAAGATTCACGATTCCAAAGAATTGTCAACATCCGAGCTTCCCAAACTAGGGGGGGGGGGGAGACCCCCCCCCCCAAGGGAATGTAGAGCAACTGCAGTGAGGATTACGAAAATATTTTCAAAACATAGGCATCTATATTAAAAATTTGAGTACTTCCTCTGCTTAAATGGAGATGAGGGTGCAGATGCTCAAATGCTACCTTTGGGAGTGTAACTCAAAAAGTTTGAGAACCACTCGTTTACCATTATAGTATGATAGCTAGTGATGTGGTTTTCCATGCCAATTTTTGAGAGTTTTGGTCCCTCAAAGTCTTGTTACTGTCTTATCTCGACAAATTCAAAGTCTTTGTCTCGACCTGATCTCAATTCTTTAATATCTAGGTAACATCTTCTTTGCAATTTCTAAAAGTCTTGATCTCAAGTGATTTGATATTGACCTCAATACTAATTTTATTCATGAATAGTCCAAAGAATTGAATATTAGATATTTTAGTTAATCCTAGAATCGTGACTGTACTCAGAATCGATTCCAAATTTATACAATGATATAAAAAGGAATCATGATTTTTTCGAAATCGTCTCAGTGCTATTCATTCTAAATATATATCGTGTATTTAGAAGTGATGGACCCTTGAACTATATTATGTGTCATAATATAAAATTCAAGGATTACTCCACTAATAAATCGAACATCTAATATAAATTTCATTCATTGCATTCATCTTACTACATATGGTAATTACTTTATTTGGTTCATTCGTAAAATGTCATTGATTTTTTTGAAAGAGTATATTTACATATAAGGTGCTTTGAAGTGACGTCATAACTGTAAAGGTTGGTATCTAGGGGCTGTAAACAATCAAATCGTATAAGAATAGAATAAAAATAGAAAAACCTTGTTTCCTTATTTATTGCCGTGTATTTGAACGTCACAATAGGGAGGTCCGACAAACATAAAGACTTAGACTTTTATCATCCATCAACAATCTCTTTCTCTCTCTTTATTATATCTCAAACCCTAATAATATGTATTAAAAATATATTATTACATCTTGTATGTTTCCATTTACGGATCGGGTAGTCGATTTATTAGTTGTTACTTTTGCAAGATTTAAGGTTAATTTGTCTAGGACTATCCTATTTTGAAGGTCCACACTTGATAGGGATTTACTCCCCTTTGGTACCAAGTTGTACTCAATATTATTATATTGGTGTTTACTCTCTTTTTTCTATTTTTAAAGCCATTTGCAGAAGTTTTCTTTCTTTTTTTCTTTGATATTTGCCTATTTCATATATCAGCTATATTGGAACTCCTGAACTCGACACTAATTCGTTTTAGAAGGAGTGTCAATTTCTTAATCAGTACAAACTAGTGGCAGGCGACCGAAATTCGAACCTTATTTTGTTTACAAAAGTCTCGTGAGTCACCCGAATTCACAAGTTTTATTCCACCTTAGAGACAATGTTTTATCGACGAATCCCGAATATGTCGAGTACTGAGGCATTCTAAGATTCTACCGTTCCAATTCCCCAACATGGCGCTGCCGTCAATTAATTATGTAATCTGTGATAACGTATGTAAAAACGCTCTTTGTACTTAATAAAGGTTAATAAAGAGCAGAAAACCCTTACATACCCCCATAATTGTTATTGATGCAATGAATGAGCCTCCCTTAGCCGACGAGGATCAAGGTCGTCCGTGTTATTACAGCATACATATTCTAATAACGAATATAAACAAAAGAATCATTTGAGATACAAAGGGAAGAGGTGTTTTTTGTTGTTGTTTTTTTCATAGAAAAAAGAGTAGCTGTTTTGTTCAGATTTATATCACCTATGCTTTTGTTAAATATGTATGTATGTACATACATCATAGTCTCATAGTCGAGGGCAACAACACTTGAGTAGAAGGGCTCAGGAGTTTGATGACGATGAAGGAAAATCATCCTAACAATAGGGTTAAAAAGAGATACTTTTTAATTATTGTGTCATTGTACTCCTGTTATTATGTTGTTGTTAAAAGGATGTGTTGGAAGAATCATAAATTTTTCATTTTTTTTCTTTTACCTCCCTCTTGTTCGTCTCCTTCTTAAATTATGTTTCTTTAAATACATGTATTAACAACAACAGCAACAACGACACAATAGAATTGTAGTTAATGAGTAAAGAAAATAACCTTGAGGACTCAAGGAATAATTACTCTTAGTGGAACTCTTAAGTGTGTCTCTCCTCTGTTTTAATTTGCCTGAAACATGAATATCCTACATCACCTTTGCAAAAAGAAAGAAAATTGGATATAAAATCATATGATTGTATTGTTCATTTGATCGAATGAGTAAACGTATAATTATAATTAATTACATATTAGTGATCTGTAAAGTATATTATTGGGGCTTCAAAGTTTCGGTGTTTCAATTTCATCATTATGCTGGTATAAGTATAGGTTGGATATTGGTGAGGTTACAATATAATCCCTATGACACATTAAATGTTTGATGCATTGAAGTTAATCATGAATCATGACTCAAGAGCAAAGATACAAATTATTATTATTCGTAATAATGTAATTCGTAATGGACAGTGTTGGAGAAAGTAATCAATTACTCGTTATTTAGCCGATAACTAACGCCATTAATAACCCCATTGCTCAAGAGCAAAGTAATTAGTTACATGTAAATATAACAGGTCCATTACTCTAATGGATTGCGTTTTTTTTTTTTTTTCAATAATGAAGAAAGTAAAACAGAAGAATGCAATTTGACTTGCATTAATTCAAAAATTTTATCATTCACAAAGCAATGCATTGTAATTAATTTATGACATATTTTTTTTAACTTTTTTTTTTGCATAACGGGGTTTTAACAGAAAGGAAAGTAACGCCATTACTTCTTCTAATACCGCGTCTTTGCTCAAGGTTGAATAATTTATCATGTAGATCGTTCTAGTATATTTTTTGTCATCATTCTTCATGGTATACCCATATATGTACGGAAATACCGATACAAACCATCTGACCATCATAATTATTTGTAAGCTTTTCTGATCCCTAACAATAATAATAATTACTTTGTCAAATAGGTTAATTACATACATATACTCGATCCTTAGTAGCCCATTTTTTATTCAATGTAAACGCTTGATTACCAAAGATTTCTGAAGGATTATGTGAATTTCTTAATTTAAATTAACTACTTTTTATACGTGATTAGGGATTGTCATACTTCATGTTTATAGAGATTTCATTTTAAGTTCAAAAATCATTTTTTTTTCATCAGAGTTCAAGCTATTAATACAACTATAATTAATATTATTATTCATTACTATTGAATTGATAATTATGTTATGACGTAAATGAGAACGTGATTTTGATTAGTTAATTCGAATGACTACATCAACGTTTTTAAATAAATACTCTAAATACATGGATCGAATTATTTTGTACTTATATTTTGTGACGATATATGAAAAAGTCCTATATCGTTAGTAATAGGAAAACCCCGTTTTATCTAGATATATATATATATTATTTTAAAGGATACATGAAAGTGCATGTTGAAGGTGTGTCCTTGAGAAAAACTCAATGAACTTGAGTTATACATATATAAAAACGACTTTTTAATGGATAAAATCCTGATATTAAGGGACTGATTAATGTACATCACATGTGTTTTATTTATTAGATATTATTTTCAATCCCTAATCAAAAGAGTGTTTTACCTTATCTTTATTTCTCCATCGTCCATTAAGGAAAGACAAAAGTGTTGAAAATAGGGCTACATGCTCATTAAAAGATTGAAGGGCTGCAAAAGCATCACCACTCGGAAGTGAAGAGATATTATCATTATGTTTGTTGTTTTAGAAGTTCGTTTAAGACAAGAAAGAAAGAAAATCTTGGTAGCTGAGTGAGAATCGTGTTTTTTCGATGAAATTGAGAACTATAATTAAATTCACGCATTCTCTCCTCTTCACTTTTGTACTTAATATTTAATTATAGGCATGAAAAAGGAGATAAATACACACATAGAGTAGAATAGGCAGTGGTAGAAGTATTAACCAAGCAGCAAGGTATGTTTGTATGTACACAAGAAATATATATATATATATACGTTTTAATAGTCATTAAATTATCTACACATGTCGAGGGAGTGAGAGAGAGAAGAAGAAAAAATAGGCAAAAGTATAAGTAAGCATCCAAGCCATAATGCATTAATTATGTAGGCATCTATGAACTAGTGATATGGTCTTGATTAGAACACTACCAAAAACTTGATTCTTTTAGATAGAGCTAGCTTTTTCAATTGCCATTATTCCCTGTAAGTATCCCGGAATAGGTGTCAGGGAATTTACTCCTCCAGTAATCCTACAAACAGGATTGTGATCAAGGCCCCATCATCAGAGACCAAAACTTTTAGGGATCTTCAAATCTTCCTAGTTTTTTTTAATCCAGGTTTTGTTTTTGACACTGAGACTAAGACTAAGACTTGGAGGGGTCAATACCGAGACGAGACTTTGAACAAAAATTAATTTAGAGAACAAAACCGATCTTAAGAACTACATCACTATCTAAATTGCCCTCTTTTTTTAATCAAAAGTTAGTATTTAATGTTGAATGTTTATTCCTCTTCAGGAGGGTAATTTCCTCCTTCTATACGTATTGTAGCTAGCTAGACCTTCCCAATTCTCCTGAAATGGAATTAAAAATTTCATGCTATAAAATGATTTCTTGTACATTAAATGAAACAAAAAATAATAATTTTGTTTTTTGTTCCATCTTTTTACATAGATACATAGACCATGATTCAATGTTAAAGTATAATTAGGAGGAGATCCAAAAGGAATTTGATCTATCTTAAAACACACAAAGGTAGGGACAAATTGCTTTATATACCAACATACATACATACATATATATTAAATTTTTTTGTTTCTTCTTTAAACATTCCTTTTGTATTTTAAAAAGACAAGAAGAAATGTCTTTTGACATGAGACCTCACTACTTAACATACCTTTAAAGCACATAATATGTACATACATACCCTATGTCAGGTCCTATAAATATCTTTCCTTCACAGAGATAGTGAATCCTGGAATCATGTTTCATCTGAACAACCAGGGATCGTTTGTCATCATCGTTTTGCCGACCCACATTTTAAGGAGAGGAATCAATCATGAAAATAAATTATGTAAGGCAGATAGATGATGGGTGCCTGGGGGGCAATGGTTTGATTTGATCAATGGGTCATTATTTTTATCAGTGATTTTATGAACCTACATATTTAAGTATGTTTTAAGTTTGAAATGGAGATTCATTAACACTTTGTTTATTTGTTCTCTTAGAGTTCATTCAGCTACACATCAAATACTCAAGAAGTTATCTATCCACCTTTGTTGTAATGATGAGTAATTCTATACACCGATTGTCCTTGAGATCCCTTGATGGACATTGTTAAATGCATATATATATATATAATGTTTTGATTTGATTTGAGAAGGAATGATCAATTGGAGATGATTCGTTTATCCTGGTTCGAATTTTTTGAATTGTTCCCTATTGATAATATGTACACACATACATACAAACATACATACCTACATACATGACTTCTTCATCTTAATTAGATAGACAAAAAAAATCTTTGGTACAGACTACCTAACTACATACATACCTTATAATATAATGTTTTCAAATCAAATTGAATCCTCTTTTAAGGTTGATTTAATAGAGCATAGCCTATTCATTGCCCAATGAAAGTCTACATATAATATATCTATAAATACAAACGATTCCCCCTAATTGACCTAAATAATTCAAATAGCATTTATGTTTGCAAAATGCTACATCCTTGAACTTTGTAAAGAACTCCATAAAAAGTTATTTGAGGCTAGAAAAAATATGTGGAACTATGCAGTCGAAATATCTGCTCTGTTTTCCACTAATATGTACATTTATTATCTATTTTTTGTCAGTGTTGGCCCGTTCACTCTTGCTCAATATCAGTAGTGACCGGATCTACAGAACTCAAATGAACATTCATAATAATATTAAATAAACAATAGTTCAAGAATAAGGAAGAATGGAGACATAGGCTAACTGCCAATTAGTTTCGAATCCTCCTTATTTTCTTTTTGAAGGAAAGATTGAGAGATACAGTAAAGATTTTAATGTGTCAATATCAATTTCTGACTTTTTCCCCCCTCTCTTTTAGAAGGGAAGGTTGAGAGATGCAATGACAATTACAAATAAAAATAAAGTTTATTTGTCAAATGGTGAAATTTGTATATTTATTGACTTTCTTTCATGGTGGCAGCCATTACATCAGCTGATGAACATACCCTTAGCAGGAGAAAGACTTTTCCTTGAAACAATTGCAGTTATAATTAATTTAAAGAGATATGATTCAATTAATGACTTGAAGGAAATTTGATTGAGACATCAAAATGATTAATCTTCTCTTTTTCCTCTGAGGGAAGTGACGAACATACGTACCTAATTGATGCTGCCTTTATAAGTAATTAAATGCAATAATCTTAATTCTATAGGCAGATTTCTTCCTTACGTACCTTGGATAACTTTTACTTAGAGAGACCAGAGATAAAATTAAAAACAGCGCCTCGTTCTACAGACATATCTAAACCGCCCAAAATTAAAGTTTGAAATATTATAAAATAATAATAATAATAATAGCAGTGTAGGATGTTTATTTAAATTAAATCATCGTCAACATTGGGTGGCCAAAATATTAAAAAAACAAAAAAGTTACAAAGTTATATTTTTAATTAAAAGTCAAGCACCATCAAGGCTTTATTTTTTTAAAATATATTTTAGTATAATATCTATGTAGTATTATGAATCATGGACCTTCTAAAGACGTAAAACAATTACATAAAACAACAAAAATTATTTCCAGTGATAGATCGTTACAAAAAAGAATAGAACTACACGAGTCCAAAAAAGGGTTTTTGCCGAAATTAAATTTTATTTATAAGCATTTACTATTGAATATTTTGTTTCTGTTTTTTTTTTGTTTTTTTGCCATATTTATCCATTAATTTCTATGTACATATTTATATATGTACATAAAAGTGTACAATAAAGGGTTGGCAAATTTCAAGGTTAGTGCACATTGTTTGTTGCCTGAATAAATGAGCAAAATAGCAACTATAACAATAATAATAATAAGAAGAAGAAGAAATGTTTACTCCATACTGAGAATCCATTTATATTTTTTATTTTCGCTTTTTAATTCCCTTATGGGATATTAAAATATGTACATATATGTATACAGACAAAATTGGGTAGGGTTATGTAAAAAGAAACATAAGAAGGATGAATGTAAAATATTATATATATATATATATATATGCTACATATATTTGGGTACATTGACATCGGCTTCTGATCCCTTAATTGACCAATATGGTGAATTCCTGATTTGTGGTTACATTTTTTACTGCTCCTTTGTCTCCTAGGTATAGATGGGTACAACAAACCCATTAAGTCGAAGATGGTTTTGAAATGGAATGGAAAAGAGAGATAAATAATTACATACTACTCTAAGATGATGTCATTTTAGTAGGTAAGTAAAAATCTGTTTTTCTTACGTATTAGGAATGTGGAATTCAATTAGCGAGCAATTGCTTGCTCGACAAGTCCTCAGACTATGAGGACTGCACTTGGATCAACAGTAGGACGTTATTTTTTAGTCTACTTAAATCTACAACTTTCAAGAAGAAGGAAAACATATAGTAGCTATGCAATGTTTTGAAATGATGAGGTAGCATGAGTGTCCTTTTGAATTCATAATTAATAAAGACTGTCAGCTGCTTTAAATTAGAAAAGAGTCAAGTGATGAACACATTCTATTTTGTGAGTCGTGTTTCAATTAGGATGAATATTGAGTGTGTTCCCTTTGTCTTATTCTTCCAGGTTGACAAAGACAAGACTAAGATGCTGATGCACAAGTACCATTTTGCTTCCAGTAACTACTCAAAGCTGTTGTTAAGTATTGAGGCAATAATATGCTTAAAAAACTAGCTTTGTGTCAACTTTGATTCAGCCCACCGATGTTACTCGTTAATTAAATATGTGGCCATTGGATTGTACAAACAAGCATATGTATGATTATATATGCCTTTGTACAGGGTAGAGCAGTTTATTCGAGTCATTTTGTACGAGTATTAAGCCTGTGAGATGGATTCCAAGTCGATTTACGAGTACTTTCACATCGAGTCAAAGTCCCTATCTCTTGGGAAGTGGAAAAAGAAACATACTATGACCCAACTCGCAGTCAAATGTAATAATTTAGCCACAAAAAGAATGAGTCCCGGCCAGAAGCAAGGAAATAAGAGATCAAGAGTCAAAGCCCCTTCTACGAAACAAAAGTTGATTTCTGTCGTGACCGGGCCTCATCTGACAGTAAAATATCATTTTGACTTCTTGAACATACTCTTATGTTCACCCTGATATTGAGACCAAGACTTGTGGGAGCCAAATCTGGATCATTTTTGAATGTGAAGCAGTTCTTCTCCCACTACGACATAATATGTTATGTTGTTCATAATTCAAGTTATGACTGATTTTGGTGCCCATATGTACGATTAAAAACTCATACTTAATGTCCATGCACATTTTAATTTACTCAAAAATGAATGAAAGAGAGGGTCTGAGTAGGAAAACTCACAAATAATTTTGTGAGATTGATCTTGGAATAAAAAGACAAAATGAGAAATTGTTTTCATCTCGTGAAAATTTAGGCTGAATGCAAAAAAAACAAAAAAACAACGACATAGATGCACTTTAAATTATTATTATTTTTTTACTTTTAATACTAATTTACCTCACACTTTTTTTTTTTTTTTTTCCAGGTAGTATCAAAATAAACTCTAAATAATGTATACTACATACATACCAACAATACCAACTATAGCGTCTCATAATGTTGATCATTACAATGATTATTTTGAGGCCTGGTCCATATAATAAATAGCTACATACATACAAAGTCACATTAGTACCTACATATATTGCATGATATATATTTTTTAAAGACCACAACTATAAATCATGTTTTGATTGTTTGAATGCTTGTTTTATTGATTCAAGAACAAATTTGGCCATTTCTATGCAAAAGGCCCATCTGTGGACATTTGTTTACATGCACATACATACCTAGAAACAATAACTATCTGTTACATGATCATCCATCAAAAGAAAGGCATAAATCATAATGAATTCCCTGAGTTACGTATGGTATGATGATGAATGTTAAAATATTTGGTGTAGTGCAAAATCTGTGGTATTTGCATTTAACTATGTATGTATGTACATCCATGACTTGAATTATTTATTTTGACCACATGATTGGAATCAGTTGTGTGTGTGAGAGAGAGAGAGAGCGGGTTCGCAAATTGCATCCATACTTTGTTTTATAGTCGTAATTAGCAATTATTCCATGCTCCAGATTATTTAATAATAAACGATCAAATATGCAAATATGCTTGTAATGATTTGCACAAAAAAAAAATTAATGAAATATATGTGTGTATATACATACATATATTAATAAACGAAATTTCTTATTCATTGACTTGTTTGCTGTTCATTTTTTCTTTTGCTTTTGCAGTCAGATGAGTCACTAAATAAATAAATACATGCTTATAGAAAAATGTGTATTAGAGCTATGTAGGGATCGATCTCCATCTTTTTAAAGAGGATTTCTTGTTATTTCTACACAATTTGGGATTAAGAAGACTAGTTACATACTTTACTTGAGAGCGAGCAAGACTTGTAGGGACAGAGACCAGGAGAAGGAAATGGATTTTTTCTTTTTTTATATAAGGGCAATTTATTTCTAGTTACTTTGTTAGGACAGCAAGATCAAGGCTTCGAGGGGTCTACAGAGTCACATCTCCATCTTTATCCCACAGAGTCTTGGCCTTGCCTTGTGCATACATAGCACTAGTGCATACAATTTCACTTTCTCACAAGTTCCAATCAATATTCGATTGAAATTTGCTAACAAATAATGATGGCCTCATGAATAAAAATCATATTAAATAAGTTCCACTTTGTACGAACCTACATAGATATGTAGATAGGTACAAAGGGATTTTGATGCTCTCATATTCTCTCTCATCTCCAAATCCTTTAAAGCATGCTCTAATCCCATAATTGAGAGCAACAACAACAACAACTAATCATCTCTTGAGTTCATTTCCCAATTTGTTTATCTTTTAATCAAATTTCAATGTCAACTCGAACAAGGTCACACCTTTACATGTATGTACTACATATATGTAGAAGTTTGAAATGGATGTAATTCACATGAACATCGTTGTAATCTGCATATTGATGAGGTAATTAGAAGAAGACTCACACGGAAATAAGAAATACCTACAAGGTGTCCCTTTGTAAATTCCGTTATTGACGACAACGACGTTTCAATGTACATACATGATATGAACATTGAAACGTAATTAAGACGCAGTTGATTTCAATCAGAAGCCTTTGTCACATCACATTACGTTCAAACATGTTCAGTTTGGTTTTCTGCAGGTACAGGGACCCTTTAAAGTATGAACAAATAACAACTGATATGTGGTAATACATAGATTCTTATCAGAGTAACATATCATAAAATAATAACTATAATAGTTATAATGGCGTAGAATTCAAAGCTATTTTCTTTCTTGACAGACTAATTCATAAATTATTCAAAAAGAAAAAAGGCAAAGATTTGCACTGAGCAATAAAAAAAAAAAAAAAGATAAAATTAATTAATCAATCAAAAAAATAATATTTTTTTTTTTTGTGAAATGAGGCAGTTAATTAAAAGTCACTTGTTGAGTAAATTTTTGACCATCACAGATAGTGCAAATATATATATAAACAATCTTTAGATTTGGAGTTTTTGTTAAAATTACGTGTAGTCGTATTATTTTTGAGGGTTTTTTAAATCCTCATTTCTCAGAATTTATAAAAGATTTTTTTTAAATGTTTTGAAAGAGTAAAAATTCTTATCTTTTTTTAAGTATTTATATTTTGTTTTTGTTTCACAAATTTTTCTATATGTACACTTATTTGAAGGTCATTTATTTATATAAATTGACTATAAAAAGTTTTTTTTTTTGCGAATATATTTAAACAAAATTATTTTTTAAGACGTTGCTTTAAGTGTTTTTTTATTGTCCGATCTCCCTTATAAAATAAGGATATTTAAAAAAACCCTTATTTAAAAACAAATATATATATATACAAATAATATATTCCAAATAATCACATTTGTAATTGCAAATGGTCTACAGGTAGCTTTAGATCTAAATGTGCGTTACAAAACCCAGAATTTCAATAATATTGTGTGACCCCTAGTTAATTAACTCTCTACAATAGTTGAATTTCAGTCCAAATGTATCACTGTCACATAATAATTTGGCCCAAATTAGGAGTTGTTTGAGTGCTCCAGTTCTAAATTTGAAACCAAGATCACCAAGGAATCAACAAATATATTTGAATAAAAAAATGTCTTTTTAAAAAGAGGTGTGTAGAGGTTGCAAGCTCTAAAAGTTCTAAGTGTAACAATACATAGACTATACATACTTGTTGAGACATCGCTTCTGCATGAAATAAAGTTCAATATTTAATTGGCAAATGACACATTTTACCTGTTCTTTTTTTCGGAATGTGTGATATTTAGCATGAGTGTAGGTTGATTTGTAGAGGATATAGGGCATACCAAATCAGGCATACCGAAGGTCAAAGAAGGCCGTAATTTTGGATTTTTTAATTTCTAACTTTTTCATAAATATATTATGCTAAATTACATGAAAGTTATGACCTTTTTTGATCGATTTCTCATGGAATGACCCTTTACTTATATGGAAGGACAAAAGATCCACATTTGCAAAAATCTTTATATGCCGAATCCTGGACAAATGATAATTTATTGTAATAAAAAATGGCTTATCTGAAAATAATCCTTTAAATTCGTTGAGTGTAGTGGGCTCCACTCTATAAGAATTCACACTCACGGTTTCAAATGTGAATATTCACATCCACGTTTTTGAATGTTCAATACATCACCATTCTGGAAAATCTCTTTTCTAAAAAGACAAAAAAAAACCACATAGATTTTCCTTTTCTAAAAACAAAAACTTGCAGAAATATTCACATCTGAAAATCTGTTTTTTTTGTTTTTTTCTTAGTTTTTTTAAATATTCAAGACATAATTACTATATGTAGACCTAAGTCATTGTGTTTCAACCTTGTTCTAATAATATTTTGTACATATAATGTATACCTATTCTAATATAAAATAAAATAAAAGTGTTTGGCCACACACCCCAAAGGTCGTCAAATTTTCTGTTCGACCGCCAGTATCAAATATGATGTGATATTAATTAGAGACCTACAAAATCCTGCTACACCCTTGTCCTTGATCTATGAGAGCATCATCAACTACATCATTTAAATAACAAAATAATAACAAATTCTTTATTCATTTAATTTAACAGATCTACATAAGATGTTTACGTATGTTATGTACATACATGGGTAGATAGGTAGATAGATGGATGATGGTATCTTAATTTAAAAGTAAAAAAAGAAACAGAAGAAGAAGAAGAAGATATTTAAAAGTTGTTAAAGGATATATTCCTATCATTAAGTTTACATCATCAACACGTCATGAATAACGGGATTTAGACACACTTACAAGTATTAATTATGAGTTCTTTGTTAACTCATGGCTTTGAGACTTTTCTTGAGCCCCTTGCTACTAAACACTTGAGTATGGAGTTGCAATTTAGAGAGAAAAAGACCACCCTGTCTATGGATAACCCCTCATTAGCATCAAAAACAACAACGACGAATCCCTCTAAATAATGAAAGAAATAATTGTTGAAATAGTTTGAGGTTGTTTTTGTTTTGTTTTTAGAGCTATTATCATTTCCTCCAGATTGATTCACCTACAAAAGGAATGCTTAAAATAGCTTATTATTATTCTAGAGGTGGGGGGGGGGGAAGACATCATCCAATTGAGATACTTTGATAGCAACTTGAGAGCATTCCACATAATAATTATGTAGACAGTCAAAGAATCTTTGTAATTTGTATAAATTCAAAAGCAAGAAAGCTATTTTTGAATATATTCAAATATCTATACTACAAATTTGATATCATAATACCTTTCTAATGTTGGAGATTCAAATATTTATTCATTACATAAATAAATAGATTTATATTTATGTATGAGGACAAATATGAAAGAAACTATAATGACAGATAAGAAAAAGGAGAAAAATGATTTTTCACCTATAATATTTCTCTTCATAAAAAAGTACGATATACACAATTCAACAAACCCCCCCCCAAAAAAAATTAATAATAAATAGTTTATCACTTATTTTGAGTTCTTTTTATACACTTATTTGTTGCACAGTCTAGCGCGGAGTTTGATTTTTAATACGATCATGAGATCAATTTCTATTTATTCACTAAGATACTTGAACTAAGTAAATGTTGAGACTAAGTATGGATAAATGTTTCTATTAAAAATGATGGAACATTTACTAAGGAGTAAGGATTTAATGAACAGGGGATTTTGAAGGGAAAAAAAATTACATTTCTTTCCCTATAGCTCTTCATAATTAGAGCAAAATACAATTATAAAATTGTGAAATGTGACTCAACCTTTCTTCTTAAATATGTATGTATATATTTCAATTGTATTAATATGAAATAATAAACTGGTAAAAGTCTGGGTTTTTTTTGGGGTTTTTTTTCATTATATTATTTAATGACGAGGGAAGTTATTTATAAATATATTAATATTTACAACTGCCTAACCCCTATCATTCTTATTAATACCTTCTATTTTTTCTTTTTTTGCATGATAATACACTCCTGTAACTGTTTAATTTTAATTGATTAATGATTATCATAATCGCCCCTATCATGCCTCTCCATTAATTACTCATATCAACAACCATTGTACTCCCATAGACGTATGACTAATTTAATGAGATGGAACTGATGAATTAAAGTCTTGAAATTTACATAATAATAATATATGTATGTATAAGGTTACAACCAAAATCAACTATTTTTTTTTTTTTTTTTGCAAATTTTGAGACCATTAGAATGCATAAATGATTACAGAAAAAAAAATACTTTTCAAATCTTTTCAATCTTAGACACACATACAAAAAAAAAAAAAAAAATCTGCATTTCAAAGTCCTCCTCTTAACAAAAAAAAACTTTCATATTAGCGTGCAAACATCAATTTCTTAATTTGAATTAGGGCTCATTATCGTTAGCATCTTCTTCTTTATATTTTGAAGAAGTCTTTCTACGTAAAAAAAGAAAAATGTAAAAAAATTTCGCGTTTTTTTTTTTTAATAATATATATAATTTTTTCCTTCCTAGTGAATAATTTAAAGTTAATTGTACTTACATACTTTGGTTTACTGAATAGGAGTCAAACCATTCTGAAGTAGCGCCACCTTCATCACTTGGTGTATGCCTCAAGGGTCATATATGAACACTAATACCCACATAATCATCTCTATAGAAAATACAGGGGTATTTATAGCACATACATATATCGTGTGGTTACAAGGATTCATTCACCATGGAGATACATGCATTTCCATCTGGAAAAAATGAACCTTGCTTTATGTGTGTACATAGATAATTAATCCTTTTGAATGCCTCAAATCCGAATATCTCGAACCTCAGAGCCCTTCCTACATTGTATGTATCTACTAAAATATCCTCACATATCTTGAATCTTTTTCACACGTCCTATAATTCGAATAGACAGTGGATCAATGGATGTTTTTGACCTTATTTAAACTATTACTGAGCTATAGAACATTGTAGCTATGATAAACGTCACTCTGTTTTTCTCTGTGTGGATACCTTTCCTTTGACATTTCCATTTATGGGAAAATTGGATCTGGATTATTATCAATCTAATAAACTATAAGAAATTTCTAAGGATTTAATTCTTATAAAGTGTCCTTTTGTTTTTGATTCAGCTTATCGATTTAACAGAAGTACTAGGGGGGGGGGGAGCATAACTTCAATATCGCCAAGATTAACAACATTTATACATGTAGTGTCTTACTTGAAGTATTCCCTAGCCCTGTTTAAGAACTATGTTGTGTCTCTAATCAGAGGCAAATGAGCATTTTATTCATTTCACTGACATCACAGATTTTAAAATAAATCGAAAGTGACGCCATGTTGATTTAGTTAATAATGAAAATAGACAAATTTCATTTGTATTCAGGAGCTTTCAAACTTTTTAACTTGTCAACGCCTAAGTAAAACTTTACAATTTTCATAAAAGAACATTGATTTTTTTCCGTGAGATGACGTCTGGTGGGAACTGAGGTGAGCTGCACAAGTAAACAAGTTTTTTAAGCTGTGACTGCTGAGACAGCCAGCTTGCACATTTATTTATTTTTCTTATAAATTATAATCAGGGATTTAAAGTCCCTTCAAATTCACCGAGTTATTCATGCCTCTTTCAAGATGGCCGACTTTATAATAATGACGTCATGTAAAAATGCACAATATGTAAATATTTCCATGCATTAAATTAATTATAAAAAAAACTATTCATATCTAGAACAAAATTGACTGGTCCACTCAAGTTATATCTTTACTGTAGATTGCACATATAAAAATAATAAGCCAAAATTAAAAATGAACCACCTTTGTAATCAAACATCATTTTCACTTATGTAGGTAGCACAAGAGGAATGGATAATGATGATATGCTACAGGGCCTAAAAGTCCATCCCTTGAAAAAAAAAAAAAAAAAAAAAAAAAAAGAATAAAAAAGCTGCAAAAATAAATAGAGATTTAAAGATAACAATTTTTCCCCTCGTTTTTCTTCTTTATTTTTCTAATTAAGGTATATGTTCAGGGAAAAACACAAACAAAACAATAACAATAATGAAGTTAAAATATTATGAACTAGGTTTTTGCATTAACCCTTAATAAAGTCTTTGCAAGACCTCTTCTCAAATCATTTACATACAAATTTATAAAGGTATGTACATATACTTATACATATAGAATTCAAAATTATTACATCAACAAATGATGATGACGTCATAAATAAAGCCTAATTAGGTCATATTATTATCTTGACCATCTCTTATCTCGAGTTTCTTCTTCTTCTTCTTCAGGTTATTATCAATAATAATAATAATAACAAAAAAGAAAAAAAACTCGAAATAATTAACTAGGCAAAAGAAAGAATGGAAAAACTTAAAAGATAAAGAAAATATTCAACCATAAGTTACGAGGTCATTCTCTGCAAAAATAATAATAAAATACACAGTGAACAGCTCACTACTTATCTAACTACTAGCTTGCGGCTCCATTTATAATGTTCCTTTATTCCAGCTACCTATGTAGGAAGTAGTTATGTGGTCGAAACCACCCTTCTCGGGACCAAGAGAAAATGGTTGATCTTAGTTTTAAGATATATTCTAATCCATCTATGCATGCATTTGCTTTAGAAAGGACCTGTGGGGGCTAGTATTGTGCCCAAGGTTGTAAGAAATCGAACCCCAGAGAAGAAATTATTACTATTTTTAATTCATAGGTTTTTTTGTTATTCGTGTTACTTTGGTAATGAGCCGAGATCAAGACTTTCAAGAACGGAACTCTCAAACCACATTTGTAGTAGGAAGTATTACTTCTGATATTTGAGTGAGTTGACAAAAGGTATATTTATAGAATGAATATGTTGGTAAATACATACACACAAATATACATTATAAAATGATTGGCATGTTTTGGACATCCATCAACTCATCGTTATTTTGTGAATGCCAATCGTGATGCGATTGAATCTTCATCTTTTGGCATAACTCTCTCTTTTACTTATTTGTATATAATCATTTTTTTTTAAATCATACTTCCTGCTTATGGATTGGAATCAACAATGATGTTGGTCCATTTATGACTATGCTTCACTTTTGAAGAAGTGTTTAAGGACACAGTATAGATAAAGAGAGGCAGCCGGAGTTGAAAGGTTTAAAAGTATTGGGGAGACAAAGCAAAGCTTGGGCACTCACATAATTTTTCCTCAAAAAGACACGTAATTTTTACATATAAGTATAAAATTTTAAGTTCATTAATCAATGTGTGTGTGAAGGGAGGGGAGGGGGCTATTAGACAGCCCCTCCTCCAGCTGTATAATACCCCAGTATTTGCAATGCTGTTGTCCGGTAAAAATCCGTACGTTTTTCGAGAAATATATTTGTTTTGTTGCCCATTTAGAGGACGTTCTTAACCCCTTTTTAGGGCCCCTCGCATGAAAACAAACAAAAGAACAGAGGAATATATTGGGCCTGATACCCTCACACCTCAGTTCCTTAGCACTTGAAGAGATATTATCCCGAAGATTAAAGTCTCGTATTTCAATTCAAGATGTAATATGTAAATAAAGACAGTTTAGAATTAGGCTAACATCCCATCCATCCAGTTGACCATCATACTTTTCCCTAAAGACCAGATGTCTGAGTTTCTGAATAAAACATTTTCTATGCAATATATTTATGTATTTATTTATCTTTAAAAAATATTATATTTTTGGTCTCAACAACAAGACCAGAACTTTCAGGGTTCAAGTCCATGATTTTGAAGATTCGAGACTAAGGCCTAAACCGCATCACTAAATGTTGTGATATGGATTGAAGATAATTTCCCGTCCAAAAAATTATTCAAATATTTGCAAATGGCTGCAGGGAAACAAAGTGCATATGTAGAGCTAAAGGAATTTTAACCACTTTCAAAATAGACTCAATATTAAGTAATATACAAGAGAGGATGATGCCTCATTGATTAGACGACTCATTATATTCGTTGCTCATTTGTATACGTAAAAAAAAAATGATAAATATTTGAATGTGCAATGCGGACTATATTAAATGATCATAATTTGTCAAAAGTATTGTTTGTTTGATGCATGATTTTTCTGAATGCATAGGAAGATAGCCATATTTGATTCACGTCGTCTTAAAATACATTATCGTATATTTTTATCTTCTTTTTTGTGTTACTATTATTGTTGTTGTTAAGTATATTTTTTGGTTTGGTTACTTTGAAAGGCTATTCGAATGTCAAGGATGATTTTAGGGATAGGGAATAAGGTGCTTCGTGTATGAGTGAAAGAGAAAAATAGAAAAGTTTAAAATTCTTTTTTTTACCCCTATTAACCAAAGCTACAAATTCACATAGTATATGGATATGAATATTGGAGTAATGCCCTTTTGAATGCATATGCCATTTGAGTGATTGATGAATGATGGATTTAAAAGAGATGACGTCAAACCTTTTGAATTTATTTAATGTCATGCGTATCAAAAAGTTAAATAATTTTTACTCAGTTTATTTTTCTCGTCACCTGTTTTTCTTTTATAATATACCACATTGTGATTTTTCCTTTTTTCTTTCAGCCTTTCCTCCTCAAAAGTGAGGGATGAGGGGGGGGGGAGAACTACTAAAATTAGTTCTATACGCCATTAAATAGTAAAACATTGCTCAGAGCTTAAAAAGCTAATTTAACTTCAACCAATCAATGATTATTATTAACCAAATAAGATAACATGAATACTTAAAAAATCAAAAATACAGTGTAACTGTTACCTAGTGGTATAATACTGCGCTACAATGAAGTCTCAACACTTGAACATAATTTGTTTCATAGAACTTATCGAGAGCTAATTTTTTTTCATCAAATGTTACGAAGAGAAGGAGGACTGAAAATTAAATTTACATTAGAGTACGAGTCACTTTTCATAATAACTAACATCTGATAGCTCGTCTCCTGGTGTTGAGTTACATGTGAGCCCTAAATCCGAGATTTGTTTTTCTAAACTACATATGTCCAAAATATCTACTATTCATTACATCCAACAGCTGGTAAGAATGCCATTATAGCGAGCTAACAATATTTTTCTTGAGTCCTTCCTAGCAATGAGAGCATGTTTAAATGGAGGACGTTTTAACATTATAGCCAATTATAGAACAACCTCTCAGTTCATGACCAGCTTCCTTTATGTATGAAAAAAAAATTAACCTTTTTGAGAAACTTTGTATTTAAATCTCAGAAAATGAACAATTATGTCTTTGTTCATAAAAGCAGAGTAATCTAGCGTGCTAAATTTAAGAGTACATTTAGCATGCAGAGAAACTGGCTTTGATTTACAAACAATGGCAACAAAGATCTTTAATTTGTACCTGAATAAGTAAAGGCTAATCTGGATAAACATATTACGTATGTACAATATGTATTATATGTTGTGAGCAAATTATGGTATCCCAAATCAAGAGGTATCCCCGTACACCTACCTACCTACCTACCTATCTTCAATAGGTATACATACATATATGCATGCAGCCCAAAGTTTTTTTTATCACTAAATGGTCTTTACGATATATTTTAACTACAATGATAGAAATTCGATTCTATAATTTATAGTTTTGAAAGATAGAGGTGAAACACCTTGCAAAAAGGGAGATAAATAAAGACAGACAGCCAATAGTACATACTATGGTATGTATGTATGTATGTATGTACATCTAGGTAAAACCAGTCATAAATAAAAATAACAAAATTTACACAATAAAATGGCCTTTAATACCTACATACATATTATGTAGTGTCGAGGAGAACAAAAAAATAATAAATAAAAATGGTTTGATGATAAATGAAAGAAATTACCTCCAGGTTAATTATTTACTCTCCTTCTTTCTCTCCTTACTTAAGGTAGGTTGCTACAAATATTGATTCATTCAAGGTGCTGTTAGAACAAAAGCAGAAATAGGTATTTCATGCCCAGAATCTATCACATTCCCACCTTACATCACTTGGTAGTGGGGTACATTAAAATGCAGGGCTATGGCTTCTCATTTCCCAGGAAATTGACTTTCATCGAGATCCTTGGAAATCCATTTCTAAATTCCAGGATCCCGGGAGTAAACAATAGATGCTGTAAAAAGCAAGTGTTAATTTTTACATTTTTTAAAGAGATAATAAATTCATAGAACACATGATTGAAAAATCCAGAGTTAATTCATGTTTCTCCTTCATTGGAAAGATATATTATATAATAACTATATAATATTTATTTGTTTGAGCTTTGATATTGACAAAAAGTTTTGTGTTTTTATTTATTTACAAAGTAAATAAATAAAATATTATATAGGAAACACATACATTATTATATAGGAAAAGTATATATATAATTCGTAAACAAAAATAATTTTCCAATCATACATTTTTTAATGTAATTTTTGGTGGAGCTGCCTCTCGTGTAATTGTGAAATACACAAGTCAACTCAATTTACAAGCTTAAAAACAACTTGCACTTCACATATTACTCTTTATGTAAAAATACATATATGTATATCATCAAAAACACATATGATGAACATTTGTGCCGCTACTTCAAACAAAATATGTAGAGATTTTGAAAATATAAAAACTTTAATACAAGTTGGTCAACTGATCCCCTCAACCAGAAAATATACTTGGAAGACTAGGTCCTAGGAGAAGCTATACAATCGCATCTAAGAGGATCATACATACATATATTCGATGTACGTGGATGCCCTTATGAGCACCCTTGTTTAATTTTTAATAGCCTCATTATGCTCTACAAACATATTTCTACATTAATTAAATTCTCTTTTCGTGTTGATTTTTCTTCATGAGTAGCACCAAGTACATAGTATATTCAATTATATAAATAATTATAATATTTTATTAGCCTATTAGTAAATGCACCTTAAGTACTTAGACCTAGAATATACATATGTATCTAATAAAATCCATAGGTCGTTTAAACTGCATGAAAAGCACATTTATTAATGAAGGACTGCTTTGGTATGTACGTGCAAGGAAGAGTCAATCTAAAAGAAATCAAGGGGATTGACTCTTTTTAACTTCAAATTTTAATTCTCCTGGACGTGTAGTCTGATATTGTCATTTGAAATTTACGATTGCTCTTTAAAAGATATTTATTTCATACATATTATATGTCAGTACAAAATGGATACAAATGAATCCCTCTATAGGTAGGAACATCTTATTTACTTCAAAAAAAATCCTCGCAGAGTCTATATGTATACATTTAAAAAAAACATACTTGTACGTCTGTATGTAGAAGATATGGTTCAAATTCCATCGTGAATATTTTTCAGGGAACGTGGCACTTTTATGATAATTTAAATTCCCTCCTTTTGAACGTGTTTAAAAGGATCTAGAGCAGCGTTTCTCAACCTTTTTTCCCTTTCGGAACCCTCAAAATATATCCCATGTCTCACGGAACCCTTGCGCAAAAAATGATTAATACCATACTTTCTCATCTTATATATCCCAAATGTAAACGATTAATTAGTTCTCTTAAGAGCCTGGCTTAGCAATAGGTCACTATAAAAAAAGTCAAAATTCTGGTGACAAAATTTTACCACACTCTAGAAAAAAACTGAAAAGTGTAATAGCTTATATAATCTCATTTTTCTCGCGGAACCCTTAAAGACCGTCTGCGGAACCCTAGGGTTCCGCGGAACCCCGGTTGAGAAACGCTGATCTAGAGCAATGTTTACCCACCTTTTTTTATTTTTGCCATGTCCCAACTCATCACAAGTATAAATTCAGAAGAATGTCCTCCGAAGTAAATTAGGCCATAAAAGAGTAATTGCAAAGATATTTTTATTCTATAAATAAATATCATAACCTCTCTCAAGTTGTTGGCCAATTCTTTCAAAGTGTGATGTTTTTATTTAATAGTAGAAAATTGCTAAATTAACAAATTCGAGTTCCACTCATCAAGAACACATTATTAGAGCACTAATAATGAAATGTCTCATAATAATCAAGACCCTGGCAGTAAAATACAGTAAAAATTGTTATATATTTAAGAATAAAAAAAATAAAAAAAATTGGGCCCCCGATAGTACAAATTTCAAACTTTGCTCCTGCTTTCCTAAATGTATAAAAAACTCATGATCCATGATATGCATGTGCCCTTTAACATGTTGGATTTGAATACTTTTTGCCTTACAATGTATGATCAAATTAAAAGAGATATCCGAGATTAAAAGACCCTTAACTTGTTTGTGTTTTTTCCTAAAAGTCCTTGGGAGTTATGTCTCAATATATGTACATACATAGGAGTACATACCAATGAAGGTATGTCGTCTTATTCAAGTCTAGACATGAACCCATGTTCATGTCGTCCTCTTCCTTCAATTAACCAAAAATGTTGGTGTATTTATCCATCCATTCATCCATCCAATAAACGAATTTCCCTTTTATCATCATTCAACTTGCCAAGTTTTTTTTTTTTTCAACATACATAAATTGCATATTTATATTAAGTAACTACGTCGTATATACATATTTACAATAAGCATATTATTTGAATGTGGGATGACCTTGAGACAGTTTTTTATTTTTTATTTTTGTTAATTTGGTTACTTATGATAAATAGTATCCCAAAAATTCATGTAGGTGGAGAGCAAAATCTGACTGGATACTTTCTAACCTCAAATATGTATGCTGTTAGCAAAGGCAAAACAAAAATAAAAACTGGGGATTCAATGTCTTGACCTATAACTCTAAACAAAATTTTCTATTTACATATTATTATTATTATTATTATTTATTTACAAACATCATATTTTAAGTTTAGACATACCTACTATGTATGAACACAAATATAATTTATTTTATACATATTTACAAAAAGATATAAATAACTATAAAATTTGTACAAAAAAAATATTGTTAATTAAAATCATAATTATTTTAGTACAGTCAAAGTTATGTGGAAATTTTAAAAGGGAAAGTCAGAATCATTATTATTTTTCTTTTTTGACTATGAATAGTATTTCTATCAGGGGCGTTTGCTTAAGCATTAATCCCAACGTTCGTCCCACATTTTAAGGACATATTATCCAAATATCATGCAAAAGACGTTCTATTGAATAATTTTGCATAAATGATGTCATATATATCAGCTAATGCCGTCATCCTCAATCCCTCCAACCGAAATTGGAAGTATAAGCACTCAATGAAAAAATGAATAATACAATAATTTAAATTAAATTATGTTAGAACACTGCAAATCTATTCTCGTTCATGAAAGATACTTCAAGTATTATTGAGCGAATTCAATAATTCCTCACTCTTATTGAAGTAATGAAAATGAATTTTCTAAATTTGAGACAGTTCCTCAAGGACTGATAAAAGGGATGAGAGCGAACCGATTCCTTCAATACATGAAAATGAGCCAATACCTTATTTGATTGTTACCAGTCAATATTTCTGCATCCCTATCTCTTAACAGTGTTCTGAACGTGAATTCATTCAATTGTAATTAAATCTTGTTAATAAAAATGTGAACAATTTCCTAAAATTAAATGTAAAATAGTCCCACAGTCGGAAAGAATTGGTAAATAACTAACAATCCCTGGTTTTGCGCCCTATAAAGTCCAACTATTAAAGTAAAAATAGTTTCCATTGAACGGTATATACATATCTAGTAACTGATCTAACTGGGTTTGTTTATTTTTGTTAGTGGATGAAGAAAGGTTGGGAGAGACAATAGGGATTACATCGTCGTGAGTAATATTTGTTTACTCTACAAGGCTATGACGTCAATGATCCCCATTGCATTCCTATTATACCCTGAAAAATGTAATTCCCCATAAAAGGATTTGAATGCAGATGAGGAAACTTGAGGAGGTCTTTGTGTTCTAGTTACATACTTAGATATGTATATTAAGTAGATAAATAGGCACACACAATAAAAATATGTAATTTAAATGCAGATATAATTGTGCATTAAGAATGCACTTAAGTATATTAAAATAATGATATTGCAAATAGTAGAAAGTACGTTTGTACATATATGTTTCAGTAATTCAAACTTTTATGGATGTGACTATGTATATGTATGTATGTAGTTTATTATTCTTATCAGTAGTATCATATTTTTCATTCTTTGAAAGAGAGGCATTTCATTCTATTATGCTTCTATTTTTCTTTTTCTTTTTTGAAGGGGGGGGGGGCAGTTGCTCCTACTACTTTTGACTTTTTATTTATGCATTCAAATATGAACTCTCAATCCACAAAATCCAAAAACAAATTCGTTAAAAAAATGGAAAATTCAATAATGGCAATAAAATTCTCTCCAGCCTTTATTTTTTTTTTTACTGTTGTAGATCTGTACCTATATAGATATTATTAGGGATGTATTTTAGTATAAATTTATAAATGCAAATTTCAAATGTTCAAAAGGGGTATCGTTTCTCGTCCAAAAAAAACCCCCTTCTAAAGCATTTTCCTGTACTATGTGTACAAGAGTATCTCCAAAAATATGAGGAAAACCAATTTATTTTGCGTTAGCTTTGGATTTGTTAACTCTTGTCCCTTTTTATTGTTGTAAAGGTCAATGATGTAGCTATGGGACTGTTTTTCTTTTTTTTTTTTTTTTTGGAGTAATATGCAATGAACATACAAAAAAGACAAAATCCCATGCATCTGCAGATGATTCGCATTTTAGAATATTTGTAGTCAAAAATATCTAAATTTTGATTTACCAATCAGCATTCGCAAATTTAAAATGTTAATATATATATTGACTAATCACATTTGCAGTCAAATATTATCCATATTTTAAAAATATTTTGGCATCATATTAGTAAGATTCCAAGTTTTTGATAATTGTATGCGTATATCCGCATTTTTAGATCCTCGATACATCATACATACATAGATAGATCCGTGTATAATTAGTTGACTTTTATAAATATTTAGATCTGCAAATTTCAAATCTGTATGTTTGCCTCTTCCACTTCCGCTTATTCCCATTTTTATAGAGGTAAGTATAATGGAAACATCTCATACTTTAATAAACACAGGTCAAATGATGTCAGTGCTTTACCTACTACTAGATATAGGCACATATCCAAGTAATTCCTCTACCTACTTATAATACATACATAACTGCAAAGACTCCACAAAAATACTCTTCAGACAACAATACATCGTTAAAAATTGGCCAAAAGTTCATTGTGGTTATGTATTAGAATCATATGTACATTCAAGACGGAGTCAATCCCCTTAACTTTACTCAATATTAACTTTATAACTCATTTTCATTGTTTGAGTTTGAAGAATCATGCCATTAGTAGAGATAAAGAGAGAAATGAAAATTAATTTTGTATACAAGTACAATGATATACATATATATATAATATTCTATACATAAAATATCAAAACAAGTATTTTCCCTTCAAATCATGTCTGTTAATTCGGGAAATGACCCATACATTACTTTCTAATACGCATATCCATGCACGAGAAAAAGGATTGACTATAGATAATAATAATAATAATAATAATAATAATAGCTTGTGATAACATAATTGCCTTTTCAATCAAATCTTGTATTGAATCATATTTATTTTTGAGTGGATTGGAATTCAATGAACTTTGATCTTTGGAGCTTTTAGTAAAAGTAATCGTGTAATGTGTAGGTATGAAGTTATAATGGATGAATTAAAATCCCTCCTGTGGTCTAAAATAGAGTAATACCAATATCACATCATAGTCTGTATTGTGATTTTCAACCTTTCCCTTACAAAGAGAAAGAAAAGAGGCTCGTTATAACAAGCCTATTCTTCACAACTTTGACGGAACAATTCTTCAGTTAATAGTAGCTTCTTTTTCTAAAGTGCTAATTTGAATTCGACGAATCAAAAATCCGAGTAGGTTTAAAGAGTAGAAAAATCGACATAGATGCCATTGTGATATCTAATCTAGAGTTTTGGGGGTAAAGTTTTTTATTTTGATTCGAACAGGATTATTTCAGCTGAAGGGCGTACAAAAATGCTGTGTACAAAATTTCAAGCCCTTTATGCTATTTTTGGATTGATACTTTATAAAAGTGGCATTTTTGGGTCAAAAATGCTCATTTTCTGACTTATCTTCATTTACATATGTATCACCATTCCAACTTTAAATCTATGAAACAAATAATATGATTTTATTGTTACAAAGATATTCATCTACAAAATAAAATCCTGAAAATAACCAGAGAAGCATTCGATTCCATTTTTTTTCTTGAGGAAAATAAAGAAAGCCGCTATTTTGATGGAAATCAAAAAGGGTAAAAACGGATAAAAATATCATATTTTACGCCATTCGAAGCAATCAGCACTTCCCTGATTCCTAAGATTTTAGAAATCAAGTTGTAATTTAGTTTTTTATGGTAGAATAAGTTCTATGGAACAATGTGATTACAGCATTAAGACACTAGCTTTAAAATTGTGAAGCTTCGTACAAGACGTCAGATAGTGGCAAGTTTTGACCCTAAAAAAAACACCAGAGTGACAGAGTTATAAGACAAGAATGAGTTGAGAGACCTTCAATTTTGCAGATAAAGTTTTTTTATCCCTTTTTTATAAAACCGGAGACTCTATTGTGGAGCTTTGTATAAATTTCAATGATATTTGATACAGAATAATTGCCTTTGTGAAGGACTAAACATCTCCTAAAATGGTATAAAAGAATGTGTTTTTTGTTTTTGTTTTAAAAAGGCAAGACAAGTAGCAAAAAAGATTATACATAGTAGGACTAACTATGAGGGTACATACATATATTGTATTTTCCTTCTTTTAGAAAAAAAAATGGCACCCAACATACAAACTAAAATATGAGGATTTAAAACATTTGGAAGGGATCGTAAATTTATCCGTCTTCATATTATGTTTTTGTTTGTTTTGTTTGTTAATAACTTTATTGCAAACATTCCAAACAAAAGCTTCACTCTATTAAAATACCATTTTACTCGCATCCATCTAGATGTTTATACATACAAAATACGCACCTTTGTTTTTTGGTCCTTGAGATAATGAGTGAACTTTGTACCATAAAAATAAAAGGGGTTTCTTTTCTGGAGACACATGTTTTTCCGTAGTTCAACTGAGAGTAGAACATATGTATAAAATAGTTACTCTCTGATATAAACCATTATTCTCTTGGCATGACATTCTCATCACTCTATTCAAATGCAAATCCAATCAACACAACCTTTGCAAAAATATATTTACATAGTCAAGTAAAAGTTTGATATTTGCATACATTTGTATATTTATGCAATTGATATCGATTCGCCATGGTTTGAAGAGGGGAAAAAATGGAATGATTGTCTTTCCAATTATGCAAAATAGTAATACGTACATACTTACAAGGAATGATGGTGGTTGGAGCTCTTTCCTGATGCCTATCAGGAAAGAGAAATCCTCCTCATTCATTATCAAGATAATTATTCATTGCCTTGATTCATAATTAAATATGAAAATTACCTGTCACAAAAAAGGGTAGTACTGATTTTTTACCAAGGTATGTAGCTACATACATACATACATTGAGAATGGTGATCGAAGTCGTCGAGAATCAGGTAGGAGTATCATATATCTTATCATATGCAAATGTCTAATTTCTCCTACCATTTATGTACATACGTACTTACATATATACCTTTAATCCGTGATTACTCAGCAAAAATAAGGGAGTCATTGATATCATTAGAGAAGAAGCATGAATTGCAAAATATGTTGTGCTACATCTAAGGAACTACTTTTAAAGATTAGCTTACATACATAGGTAGCAAGTGAAGGAAGCATGGATCCGAGCTTCCTCCTTCTTCCTTCTTCTTAAAGAAAAAAAAGATGCACCTCACATCACTGTTTCATCTTTTTATCCTTGATATATAATATATGTATATTCATATAACATATAGTTCATCTTTCTCATCATTTTATTCAGCCATTAAAACAATCCTAAGAAATTTAAACGATGCACTTTGGTCCTATATGTACATATATGCGTATATACATTTTCCTTTTCAACAAAAAGGATCTCAGCCTTCAAATATTATGAGAAACTAAATGAAAAAGCAAATATATATATATATATATATATATAATAATATCTCAAATGAGAGTTATTATTCCAATTTTTTTAAAGCCATTTCCTAAACGATGCGTACATAAATTAGCAAGAAGACTGACCCAGATATCCTGTAACTATCTTATCATCACCTCATTTGAATCCACATTCACAAAATAGACAATAATTAACCATGCCTAAAAGGCAAAAACCCCTTTGAGCATTAATTTGTCTACTTACATACATACATACATACATACATAACTAGTATGTATAAGTCCAACCAATTCATTATCAGAGAAACAGAGAAAGAAACGTATAATTACATAAGATTTCCTAGAAAAGGTGGAAAAATTAATTTACAATATACTTATAAGTAACTAAGTACATATATTTAAAAAGAGAATTCGTCTATGAGTGAAAATAATGAAAAAAAAAAAAAAAAAAAATGCTAATATCTATACTAAATGAGCTTCAACTTACTAAAAAAAAAGAAGTAGTAAAATGAGGAATGAGAAGCCCTCAAATTAAAAGTTTTATAATTATTATTAAGTGAGGATATACCAAATAAATATATCTTCTAAGAAAGTTCCTAGATTCCTGGCTATATCCCCCAAATTTATATGAGTACACTTACATAGGTAATGGATGTTGCGTGAATAAACCCGATTAAAAAGAATTTTCCCTCTCTCCTGTATTTATAATTAAATAACAAGCCTGCCATTGACTCTTAAATACCTTACGAACCTCATAACACAAAACAATAATAATAAAATGTATCAAGCGTTAATAAAAACAGCAGGAACGAAAAAGCACTAATCCACTTCATGGTGAAGGAGTAGCAAGAAAAATGAGATTCATTGACTCCACACTAAAGGTGGATTACATCAAGGATAGGATAAAAATAATTATAATAATAATAATAATAACATAAACGTTTTTGGAATACCAAAAGGGGTGTTTTATTTTCTTGAACCTTTTAATTATGGACTATGAAGGGCTCCGTGATTGGATTTTTTTATTGCAACCAATAGCGATCAGAAAGTTCGTGAGGAAGACTACTGAGTCAATCATGATGAGTTTGATGATATAATATGTAATAATGTATAGTAATTGAGTGGTCAAAAATCCATTTCTAACTCTTCATATAAAGGACTTCTCACATATGATCATAAAATGAAAAAAATACGTAAAATAATGATGCTCATTTGAAGTAGAGAAAAGTTATTGGATCCTTCAAACTTATTGGAGTGATGCCATTGAGTTGAGAAGGAGGAGGAGGAGAAAGAGTATAGACATTATAGAGAAGGGCTACATCAGAATCAAATATCAATCTCTGAAATGTCAAAACCACTCTTTCTCACAAAATCAAGGAGAAGAAGAAGAAGAGAAAAACCGTTTTTTGTTTCATGTTGTGTTTATCCACGCAAATAAATAAATACTACATTGAGTAGGGGTAGTATTTGATGTTTGTGTATACACATCTGCTCTTGCTGAGGACTAGTGATAGCAAGCCATAAATTAATAAAATTCATTAGCAACTATCCATGTACCTCTTAGAGAGATGATATTATTTACTCTTTATGTTGAAAGTGTTGAGAATCGTCTTTGCTTTGGCATATACAGTATAATTAACATACGAGGGAAAAGAGTGAGAAATATGTATTGTATGTATGTATGTAGGAGGCCTCTCAATCCTATCCAATTCCCTTTAGAATCTTCCCACAGTACCTACATTTGTACTATTGTCAATGATATCTACATACATTCCTACATGCATCACCGATGGGTAGATCTATGTATATGTAATGGTGTGTGTCTTGATTAAATTCTCGCCCCAATTTACTTACTTACGTACATATATAGCTATTATATGTATGTATATGTATATGTATACCCATTATGAAAGTGAGACTCAATGATGTGCCAAGCCCATAAAGACCATAAAATACTTAAAGAGAAAAATAAAGAAAAAAGAAGGATAATGAATTATAAAAAAATAAAAATTAATTAATTTAAATAACAACATTATAATTGAATTAACCTCCTTTTTTTTGGGGGGGGGAAGAGGGAGTGAATGAATGGGAGTGGAAGTAGAATATAGATAAAGAAACACATTGAGAAGTCAAATGGGTTTCCAATGATAGCTCCGCAAATGTGAGTCACATCATTAATTGTCTGCCCCAAGGTGTAAAAGATACGTAATAATACTCCATTTAGTCCTGATTTCGCTAAAGTAAAGTTGTTGTTCTTTATATTTAAAGCCCTTTTCATTGGTCTCAATCTTTTAGTACATCAGCCAGTGACGTCATTCTTAATATATTTTGAAATAAGAATAATAAATACATAATTTAAGGCCTTCATTAAAAATAATGACAAACAATGATTATCACGCATGACAGATACTTGGTATTATACATAATTCTAAATGAACTGGTATACTTTATTATCTAAAATATTGGTAATAAGGATGACCGGTACAGGGTGTTTTAAAATTTTCGACACCTTTGATTTCAAGTCTCATATAATAGACCCATAATACCCTACTTTTAATAATAAAATCCATCATTTACACCCAAATTTGTTGCACTGACGTCTTTAAATACTCCCGTACAACCGTGAAACTAATTATTTGATCTCTTTGAAATTGAAATGTTATCCTAAAACAAATGTAACATCATCCTTGATTGATTATCTTGTAAACATCGAAAGCCAGATGAAGTCAATGGCTCAATATTGCTCACCTCACCTCACGTCTTCTTCTTTTACTAAGAATTAGGTAAGTGTATTCATTGTACAAATACATACTTGCCAAGTGGATTGATTCTAATTCTAATAATAAAAAGTACAATTTGTTATATGTATGTATTTACTATATCTATAATGATAATAGCTAAATATTGAGTATTACTCATAGTAGAGTACTAACATATTCAAGCATTAAGTACAAGAATCCCAACCTCTTAGACTCGATACCACGTTGATACCTATTAGACCCTTTGCCCTTCGTTTATGTTTACCTATATTTTAAAAAAATCATACACACAATAGCAATTTATAAATAGTACGTAGTCTTTGCACTTTAACCAACGATGACGACTCCTGATTTCTCTTTCATCTTTGTCGAGTCAATTTATAGTTAATTAAACCATTTTATCCATCTACCTATGTATGTAAAAGGTCATTTGAAGTAGAGGTCATGGAGGCTCCTTTATGATGAAGGAATGTATGTATATGTATAGTAACTTATGGGCAAGTGTGACAAACAAGTAAAAAAATGCATCACGAAAATGATACATGGGTACTTCTCTACTTATCATCATCATAAATGTTATATACTACGTATATATGAAAAAGGTTAATTAATTTGACCCTTATCGCTGGCCAAGCCGATAGAAGATCGTTTAAAGCAAATACTAGGCTCTTATAAAACAAAGAACTCTATTTGAAACAAAGGGCAAAGAATTATAAATATATAGTTTTTACATATATTTAATACGCTTACATGGGTATGCTTACATATATATATATATATATATATATATACGTGTAATGAAGAAACTTGTATCCTTCATTCTTCTATTCCAATGAATTCTTCAAAGTTCATACTATTATTATCATTATTATTACCTTTATTTGAATAATACATAATATAAAGCCTAAATAGGTATATACATACATACATATATATATATATACCTATGTGTACAAAGAAGGGGGTAAGGGAAAAGGGGGCTGAAATACGAGACTCCCTCTTTGTCCAAATCCCTTTTACTGTCCATTGTTGATTGTTACATAAAGGATTATTATAGATGATGATGATGACGAAAAGAAAGACGGTGATTCCCTTTTCTCTGCTGTGGTGGTATCCGGTGAGTAATTTACGATTGACTACACGAACTCTTCTTCTTTCCATTAAAACAAAAAGCATTAAATAAAGTCATACACACGAGAGCAAGAAATCCATGCTCAAATTTAGGGTCATAAATTGAAGTTAATATACATACATATGTATGTTTATGTAATGTGTGTTCCACTCCATGTTTGGCGAGGAAGGACCTCCTCCGATGGGGAAATCCTTCTCAAGTCATTTAAGGACAAAATATGTTGATGGCTCATTATGTTACATCTAACATACATATATACATAGTCGTCATACCTATCTAGGAAGCTCTCTACCTCACTCCGCAAAGATCACCTATGAGCGAACAATGGACCTATAAAAAAAATGTCCCATGGAGTGAGTAAATGTCATGTTTTGATAGAGTCATTATCCTTGAACTATTGTGACGAAAGAAAGACTTATTCTGTCATGATCCATAAGGAATTAAGTAAAGAGTAAATAATATGATGTACATATTTAGTTAGTTTAAATATACTTATATATGTATATATTTTCACTAAGTACGAATCCTTGAAGCTTTGCTTTTGATATTGTATACATATATGCAATATTTAAACCCCATTTGACATGAAGTATTATCATATGGAAATATCCATTGCCTCTCTCAACCTTTCCTCCTACTAAAAGACAAATACAAAATGTCTGAAAATAATGGCAACCAAATACGCCATTCTTCTACCCAAATGTTGAAATATTCTTTGTTTAATTGTTGGATAGAGCTGGAGTGGTTCTTACTATGGGATTTAAAATCAAACCTCCTTTACAAGGCAATATTTTCACTAACACTATACTCGTAAAGTACTTCAGTTTTTTGAATTGAATTTGTTCAGTGCAACTTTAAGTGCCCTTCAAAGTTATGCATATTTAGACAGATAAAATGCCCGGAAATAGATTACTTTTCTATTACTCTTAATTACTGCCAAATTAAAGTATTTATTATTATTATAAACATTGGATGTAAGATTGATGATGACGTCAATGGATCTATTTCTCTATAAATATGATGACGATGGTATTATAATTAGAAAAAATATTTCCATAGAACGAATTTTGCGTCACATTCGGACGCGTCCTTAATTATGAGAAGGGATCTCAAAGTGCTTGAACACGGCTTAGCAGTATATAATAGGATTAAGTTGCCCATCAAGGGTTGACACAACACTCATAGCCAGGAGTTGTTCATGTTTGGGGTGGGATACCAATATATGTAGATTGTAAAATATGTGAATCATTTTCGTTATTTCGCATAAATAAATAAATATTTATTGTTTTGCATGGGTATTAAACTAAGGGCAAAAGTTTTTATGTTTGAATCTATCTATAAATATATTATATTGTTTTGGGATCAAGGCATTTGTATTTTGTTTTGTTTTGTTTTGTTTTTCAAATCAAAATACCATCAATATCATCATGGATTACGTAAGTAAACCCCGTGATTTGTTTCATGAAGATAAACAACTTTTATAGTTTATAACTATTTAAATGCGGATAGTTGTACATATTATTATAATGATTCATGAAATAGCTTATAATTTGTTGCCATTTGTTGTATGTACGTTAAATGCCTAGATTGCCCTTACTAAAAATCCCGACTCATCCCTAATTGATGAAGATGGAAAAGGGAAGGAGCTGGAGGAATAATAAAGAAAATATGCAGAGAGGTGAGTCGTAATAATGTTATTAATGTTACATTAATGTATAAATATACGGTAGAATATTACATACATACATACATACATATATAGGTTGGTAAGAAGAAAAACAACAGCTCAAGAGCTGATGCGTGCAAAGTAGTAATAATAATAATAATAACAAATTTGATTGATGCCCATTATACATATATACATATATATAATATAGAACTTTAGTTCTACCATCGACCATTACTTAGAAAGGGGTAAAAGGATCTGAGCTGCCGCCTATATGTATAGTGGTAATATAAATAAAAATTCGTTAAAAATTGGATTATAAATATTATTACAAAAGCCTGATTCAAACTTTTTTTATAGTTTTTCACTTCATCTAGCAAGATGTTCAATAACGTTTAAATGTACATACATATATATTGTATCTCCCAACCTTTCTTCCTCAAAAAAAAAAAAAAAAAAAAGAATTAAATAAAGTGCTTCAAAATCAGTAAATGACTGTTGGTATAGTTGGAAAGTATTCATTGCTTGAAATTAAAGCTAATTCGAGTTCAATCAATCAACGTTCGGAAAATGAATAAGGGTCATGAGTAGTAGAAATTACATACACAGTCAGCAAAAATAAATAAAGTGTTAATTTGTATGTACATATGTGAGGCAACACCGTGATCAGTAAGAATAGATGATTAGGACCTGGAATAAGGAGGGAGGGGGGGTACATTTTGAAAAAAAAAAACAATAAGAATGAAAAAGTTGGCTGATTATGGCGTCATTAAAATGTGACTAATGAATTGGTTCCGGCTCTCCTGGATATGGGTGTCTAGAAGTTCAAATTATGATGTTATCTGTAACGTATCTCTCAACCTTTCTTCAATATACAGAAAGAAGGCCCCATATCAATAGATATTTGTTAGTTAACTCTACTTTACTCAGCCGAGACTATGTATTCTTCATTGAATAGAAGGGAATTATTCAAAAGAGTTAGTTCGAATATAACCAATCAAAGTTTCGAACAATTCAAATAAGGAGCAAAATAAATAAACAATCGACAGCTGACAAATAAAACATAGGTGGGAGTTGTTGATGTTATGTGAACGATACCATTGTGAAATAAAAGTTCGTTAAAGTTGATTATATTATACATATATGTATGTTCAATTAAGACTGGATCCAAAATATTTTATATGCATTCTTACAGTCATAAGTAGGCTTGCACTTTTTTTTTTGCCTCTCATGTCATATGTATATAGATACATAAATGTAGTTATTATTATGTACTTGTGAACCTTACTAAATAATATACATACATCGCGTATAACTTCATTTCATAATAATAATAATAATAGTAACAATTATCCTCGATAGACTCAGTCACGACTTTTATAAATAAATAACTTAAGACTAACATGTATGAAATCAGTGTACCTACATACATATATATGTATATAATATGAATAAAGAGAAAGAAATATTACAGAACATACACACACACACATATATATGTATATAGATATATAAAATAACCGTTTCTCACCTTATGACTGACTTTATAGATACATTCATACATACATATAATATGTACACACGATACATACATCCAAGTATTATTATTTTTTCATGGAGGTCTGTCTTATGTGAATATTTTTATATGTAGAAATGTGTAACTTCTTTATTAAAATGTATGTACGTACGCACACATCAACGGCCGCTCCATGCCACCCACTCATTCTCTCTTACATATGTAGGTAAGTAAATAATCTTAATTAATAAGATTAATGATGAGAAGGAGGGATTAAAGAGGCAGTGGATATCATTAGGATCCAAGCTCTTTTGGTAGAAAAGAAATTTTCAACGAATTTATATCAACGTAGATGATAAGATCTCTATTATACATTTTGTCAGCTCTCGATTTGTGAACTACCCTGACTAGGGCTCTGAACCTTAATTTCTTCAAATCAAATTATTTATTTATTATGGTATATATATATAAATACCCCAACTAAAAAATCAGGTAAAAAAAATTAGTCATCGACTAACTAACAACTATTTTCAGTTCTTCAATTTTGATGTTCCCTACCAATAGTTCCGTCTTAAATCAACATAAAGGATTCATCTGAATATTACGCAAAAGTCTTCTCATTAAACATTTAAGAATGACAAATACTTAAATTAAGTCTTAATTAAGTAATGATTATTGTTAGTTATTAATGTATATAAAGGACACGTCTTACAGCTTTAATGAACGAATGCAATTGTTGAACTGAAGTATGTACTTTAGTGTTAGGTGAATAAAAGACTTATTTTGAAGACCTCGACAAATCTTATTTTTTTGAAAATAAGATACAAAAAATGGAGAAACGTTGGACGAAGTGTATTGAGCTCAAAGGGGACTATGTTGAGAAACAAAAGGATTTCTGATCAAAAAACCACCTGTGTTTCATTCAAAAAGTCATGGACTTCTTAACCCACCCTTGTAATATCAATTTTTGAAAATGAAGCTTTAAAATTTGAAATCTATGTATACTAAGGATGGATCTTAGGAATGGGACTCTAAGCCCTTTACTAAAGACACATGCTACTCGCATTTCTGTCTTTTTTTCTTTCCTTTTTTTAAGAGGAAAGGTTGAGAGATGGATTGAATATTTTTCTGTATGTATGTGATTAGTATGGATAGGGCATTTAATCCTGTGTTGTTGTTTTCGCTATAAAGAGAGATACGTGTAGATATTGAATTACTTTTTGTCAATGGGAGAGCTCTTACTTACCTATTGAATCATATCATCATCATTCTACCTACATCATAAACGAAAAAGCATGAAATCCAATCCTTTATAGCCAGATAGGCAATCTGATCCTTTGCAGAATCTTCTTTTTTTTTCTTTGCTTTTTGCTTTTTGTACAATAAAAAGTCGTTGATCCATGTAACTTACATGTGTAAGTATACATAATATACATACATACATATACATATGTAGGGTCATAATATTATGATTATGAAAGATTATTGTATAAATATGATATTTATATCCATTCCACAAAGTTATATTACATATACATATGTATTTATTTTCTCTCCCTCTCTCTAGAGCACTATTATTATCTAATCTCGAATCTAGAATCAAATTAAGCCGATGGAAAATTCACAACAGGTAGATAGTAGGTATATATGTACATACATATGACTTCTCACATACAAAATGACCCAACTATTAATGGAGGTATTATGGATATATTTAATCATCGCCTGCCTAATCCCTGAATAAAGGGTCATGATATGAAAATCAAGTACAAAAAGTCATTGCAGATTCCACCATCAAGTGAGTGCATGCATCAATCACTCCTATGTTGTTGTTTTATTGATTCAGCTATAGGTTTTTTTTTACATCATTTGTCTCTTATTTGTGTTCTGAGTGTTACTCTACTGAACTTAAATAATATTTTGGTGAGCTCTGACAAGACGATATTTTTATTGTATCTCGCAACCTTTCCTTCAAAAGAAACAAAGTCACACAATCCATTGGTAGTTGTTAGCTAATTAATTATTATTGACTTTGTTCTCATATACCTTAACAATAGCTAATTTAATTATGGCTAATAATTTAGGCCACTACTAAAAAGTGACAGAAATAATTGAAAAATCGATAGCTAAGAAATAAATACAGCATAAATTTGTTTATTAGTGGGACAATACTGCGATGAATACCAAAAGCTATAGAAATCATAGTATAATCACGTGATGAGTTCATGTACAAATTTTAAAAAAAAGTTCTATCAAAGTTAACTTCCGCATTTCATCACTTTCTTTTCCTAATTGGCAACTGACTCACAGATTTCTGTCATTTTTTTTCTCTTTGAAGAAAGGATGAGAGATGCAATTCTCAAACCAAGGATTTTCCATGTTGAATATTTGAATTCAAGGCTCCAAATGACTCTCGTTAAGGAAGGAATTTGATGAGTCTGTGAAACATTATTTGTTTTGTATGTGGATGACTATTTGATGTATGGTTACATATTTTTTCATTAGACGTGAATGAAGAAGAAGAAGTTAAATTTGAAGCGTAGATTTCGATATGTAGAAATAATAATCATTTGTTGGAAAAAAGAAAAAAAAAATATGTAGATTTGCATAAATTATGTTATGGACGTAGTAAAATTATGGTATTTTTGGATTGTCATCTTATTATTTGAAATTCATAAATAGTTTTTTATGACCATAAAAGTAGATAATACATCCTAGAGTTACATATGTACATATCAACGACGTTATAAATAATAATCAGGTTCATTGGCTCATTTGTAACATATTATGATTTCATTAATTAATTATGTATGTTGTTGTGCCTATGTAAACATCAGAATCAATTAGTAACTGAAAAGTTTTTTGTTATTAAAAAAGTAAAAAAGATATTTTAAAAACTATTGATGGGGCTCTTCAAATCGACCTTTCCCGTCACACAACCTGTGTGTCTTTTGAACTATTGGTGCCAATGTATGTAAATACTCATTTAAGCTCCTTTTGTTTGGGAAATTTAGACCTATTAGGCTCTTGGTCTCGATCCATCTTCGTCTCAATGTCTAGATCAAGACCAAAGCAACTAGATTCAATCTTTTATTTTGAACAAATCAACGGGATCTATTATTTTCACTTGGTCTCGATCCCTCAAGGATCTTACCTTGGTTCATGTTAGAACCTTTTACTAGAGCCGGGGACTTAAGACTCATTAAACTACTACTATAGACTCAATTTTGACTCAAAGTTGATTTGATTCCCATATTTGAATTGTGTTCTCATCATACATAAAAGACTTGACTGTCTCTTGGGAATCGACTGAACTCGTGTTCAAAGACCCACGACATGACATAGAATTGTATTCAAAGACTCAAAACTAGACTGGACTCCTATGAGATATATGTGACTTGAATTGAGCTTGGATCTCAAAACTTGAGCTTATTTAAATTGGACTCGAGCTCAAAGAATCCTCTTAAGCTCGTAAAAAGTGACTACCTATATCATGAGAGTCTCTTATTACAATGATTTATCGAACTGTACCTACATAAGGAAAAAATAAAATACAATTCTATTGTAAACAACTGAATATAATATATGCTATGTAATATACATGGCGTTGTCGACCATATGGACACGACACTAATTGAAATAAGGACGTAAATTACGTTTAAAATACCAACTAATTCTTTTCTTCCTTCTTTTGAAGGTAAACTCTTTTTTGAAGAAATTTGTACAAGGTATTAATTAGAGGAAGAAGGTCGACACAGTCCTTTCATTCATCAAGAAAAGATCATCATCAACTTCATCATCGGTCAATGTTTATCCATTCATAACACAAATTGAAGGGTAGCAACAAACAAAGTTTTAGAGTTCTTAATAATATAGACATTTTTTTTCTTTATTTATCTTATGAATAACATCTTTTGTATGTACACACTTAGAATGGCAATAGGTAATTCAATACAAGACCTACATACAAATAAAAATCATAAAATTTATTTCTAAGATCGTAATTTGAAAAAAAAATAATGGCTGAATAAAAAGTATATAATAATAATAATAATAATAACGGTATACTGTAAAACAGTACAAATCACTCTCTTCAATCCAATGCAGTTCCCTCTCAATCCTTTCTTTAACAAGGGGCCTTGAACCCTATTCAAAGATGGGAAATCACTGATGCATTTACTTAAGCAATTGTTATAAATTTCCTTTTCCACCTTTGTGTGTGTGAGAGAGAGAGAGGATAAGAGAAAGCTTTGTGAGAGATTGGATGTGAACACTTTTGTACTTATGATTCTATAAAATAATATTTAAACATCCTTCAACCTTGCGCTAAGAACCAATCTTTTCAAAGTTGTAGACATATTTATTACTATGTCCTGTACACGAAAGAGTACAGAACATAACTGGATTTTCTACTCCTCGAGCCCTATTCATTCAGTTTTTCTACACACATACAGCAATATGCGTTTGATGTTGCTATTGTATCTCCACTAAGAGAAACAAAAAGGAAATCCCAGGTCAATTGATAGTAAGCCAAGTATTCACAAATGTGGTCTGAATATTATTTAAATCATAGTTGGGAATTGTTCACAGCATAAGAATTTGAGTTGAATCAATCAACGTTCAGAACAAACTGATTAGATACAAAAGTAGCTGACGAATTGTCGGCTGTAACAAAAAAAAATGGAGTGTAAATATTTAAGTTAGTGGGATGGTTTGACGGTTATGGACGACATCATTCTTCATAATGCAATATATATATTTACCAGATAAAGTTGAACTCGACGCCAAATTTCATACATACAGAGACAATATAACATATAAATATGTATAGAAGTACATCGGATCGAAAGTTACTTGGTATGTGAGTGACTTAGATATTAATTGTCCTTGGTCAATTTGTATTGGAATAAAATTTCTTTATTTCAGTCATCATTATCTGATCGAGTCCAGCAGTTATTTTTATTTTTAGAAAGGTTTATGTTAGAGAAGAATTGAGTCTCAGAAATTTGTCTTTCCCAAGATCCTTTAGATTTTATTCTCGTCTGAATGGAAGATCACGTACATATATCGATCGAAAGGAGTTTCAATCTATTTATAAATAAAATCTTCAACGGGCAACATTCAGCTCTGTGCTACATCCTTCCTCTAGTACTAAAATGTTTTTAGTGGATTTGTTTACAAGTTTTAGATTACTTTTCTGAAATGAGTTATCCTCGTAATTCGAGAAAATCGCTCAAGATCTCTTATTAAGCCAATCCATGCAATCAACCATGGAGTTTTAAGAGGTGGGTTTTTTTGGATGGGGAAGGGGACTTGTAAAAGTTTTGATGAGATAAAGTTTTTTATGTATGTAATTTTATAAAAAAATATTTTTAGGGGCGAGGGGTTCTCAAGGCTTCCCTTAAAACCACTTCAAAGTATTATATCGTCAGTACATAATATGTAGCACATTATGAATTAATAAATGAATTTGATTGGTTTATAGATATAAGGGCAGCCATGTTTGAGAAATGACTACTAAGTAGAAGTAGCTTTACTCTTTTCCTCTAAAATAAATCATTTAAAATGGCGTAGACCCTTTCTACTCACGTCCTATATGAATAACCTTCATATGCTCGCATATTTTGTAATACATGTGTCAACTTTCATTAATATAATTATTGTTATTCTTCTCATGAAGTGATCGATTTCCGTACCTATATACGTGTGTACATATAGATGTAATAATGGCAAAGGCGTCTAAATACATACATACCTAAGGGCGTCATCATGTATATTGTATGTACACAATTCCAAGGGTATTTGTGTCAAGTATGAAGCAAATGACACACTTAATAGAAATCTCATTTGTTCCATGGAAAATAACATTAATAGAAATTATCAAATATATCCTCAAATAAATATTAATATAATTATCTACTTACAAATCCATTTATTTAAAGGTACAAACGTACATGCCTACATATGTATGGTATAATACATATATACGTAGAATCCAAAAAAAGGAATGAATAGGAGTGATACATGCAAAATATGAACATATATTGCAATCATATATAATATGATTACACTATAACTGTTATAGCAGACATCATGAAATCTTCTTCTTCTGTAGATAATTATACTACAAATTAACAATGACTCTCATCCATTTTACTTCTATTTCTATCCATGTCATGATGTTATCTTCAATACATCTCTCAACCTTTCCTCCTCCTCCTCCTCACGACGAGCTTTTTGGGATAAACAAAAACGCACTGTATTCTCCCTTCAGCTGATTTTCATCTTTTGACTCTTTTGATTTAAAGCAGCTGACTCTACGTGTTATGAACTCTAAAAGGGTATTATTATTATTTCTGATTTTGATGCATAAAAAACATATTAAATCAAGGATTGCGCGCCCTTTTTTTGAATTTTGAATATATTAGGAGTAGTAACGATTGGTTTGTGATTGGTAAAATTTATAAATATATAGTATATCTAAATAATAAATTCTGCCCAATATTAAAAAGTTGGCAACAAGGAAATTACAGAAGGGTAGCTACCATATGTTTTCCCAAATTTTTCCTTTCCCTTTTGTCAGTCGAGGTTGCGAGTGGACAAAAAAGCTCGACGTGCCTCCTAAAAGAAAAAGAAAATATATGCTAGTCAGTTGTTTTTCTTTTTAAGTGTGTGACTATTTTTCAATCAAAATGGTAGTCTCAAAACATCAACAGCTTCCATGTATGTACTTTTTCTTTATTAGACGCCGATTTTCTATTTATTTCGTCAACTTAAAAGGGTTTCTAACAGATTTGAGCTAATTTGAGTTCCACTAATCAACGCTTAGATGACTAATAAATGACGATGGTAGAATAAAAATCGATAGCTGACAACAAAAATACATTTGAATGCTTGTGAAATAACGCAGTGATGTACGTCTCCTACATATGTACAATGTTTATAATATGAAGAGAGAAGGAAAAAGAAACTTTTTGTAAGTGATCCTTACGTATTAATATCGTGTTGGGAATATTACCTATAATTAAAACATTAAGATTTATGTAGAATGAAATTTAAGAGCTCAGGTAAACAGCGGCTATTAATATTTAGCTACATATACATATATATGTACATGCATACAGAAAAGCTATTTTCTGAATAATAATTATGAGTTTGTTGGCCATTCATTATAATTCCAAACAAAGAGACAAACAATACAGGAACTAGGTTCGAAAGGAGATGGTTGTTAGTATTGACGTTGAAATGTGATAATATTAGTTTTTCTTCTAAAGTCGAGTTTGTAAAAAAACAAAAACAAAATGGAGGGGCAATTGCCCTCACTTGCCCCTAGAGGCAAGTAATTTACCAATTACTTCATTCTTCCCAACAACTATTGAACTCCTGTCTTTTTAAAATAGGGAATTGTGTTCACTAGTTAACAAGAGTTCAAACAATCAACATTCAGAACACTACTCACGACGATCTTTTTTGTTCACTCGCAACCTCGACTCTCAAAAGGGAAAATACAACTTTGGAAAAACGTATGGTAGCTACCCTTCTGTATTTTCCTTGTTGCCAACTTGCTAATATTGGGCAGAGTTATTATTGAGCTATACTATACATTTATAAATTCTACCAATGTACAAATCAATAGTTAGTACTTGTATAATATTCATAAATTCAAAATTATATCAAAATCATTAATAATAATAATACCCTTTTTCGAGTTCATAACACGTAGAGTCAATTGATGAAAAACAGATAAAGGGGACCACATAGTATTTTTGTTTATCCCAAAAAGCTCGTCGTGAATAAGGGCAAGAGAAAATAAAATCAAGAGCTGACAACCTATACATTGATGGTTTTTTTCGAAAATACCACTGTGTTTTTAATTTGTAAAAGTCATTCAAATAATGGATGTTTAAGATTTAATGTTGTGTGGTGTTTGTGTGGAAAGTGTGTTCATCAGGTTGGATCTGATTCGAGCTCAAGAAGGGAATGATTTTTTTATACCCAATTTAGTCTTGGGTGCAATTTTAATCAAACTATGGTCTATTGGTGTATACATATATGCACACAACCCGGATAAGCGCCAGATGTGCTCTAAAATTTATGTTATCAATAAAGGATAAAAAAAAATGATGCACACTCTGGGTTTGATTATTCCACTAATGCAGTCAGGTATGAAAAGTTTGAAGAATCACTAGACTTAAGTGACCCCCTGTTAATTAAATGGGTTGCATATACAGAACCTTCTCCTTGCAATAACTTGAGTGCATCAATTTTATTGATCTCTCTCTCTCTCTCTCTCTTCATATATCTACCAAAAGATATTTGCATCATAATGCACAAAATTGTTATTGTTATGACTACTATTATCAAGATCCAAGAGAAAATAATGGCTTTTTAAACTTGGCCATAAATACTCCTGAATTCGTCACTCTAATATTAGGTATAATGTGCATATATATATATATATATATATAGACATAGTATATACTACAAAATATGTAGGTATATAAGTATATTTTATAGTCCAGCCTCTCCCAGTCTATTCATTTATATTACCTTAAAACAAAAATAATTAAAATTATACCAACATCATCTATAATGAAGGAGGGAAGAAAATGATTGAACAAAAAATAAAATTTGAGTTGTTTTAGTTAGGGAAAAGGGTATACATAATAATAAAATTATTGATTTCAATCCGGAGATGCTCAGTGCATATGAAGTACATATTTTTTTTTACAATTATTTCATTTTTTTTTTTTTTTTGTAATGAGAAGTATGTACATACTTACTTACCTATAGGTATAAGCATTATATTAGATACTTTATATGATAGGAATTTCTCTTTCAACTCACAGTCTCCAAAGAGAAGAAGATATTCCTGAATATAAATTGGCCCATTGTACGCTCGCTAACCCTTGACTTATCCTCATTATTTTTAAGGAAAATAAAGTTTGATGATAAACTTAATGGGCGAATCAATAAAGGAGGAAGACTTGGAGCTCCAAATAAGAGTCTCTACAACCATCTTTTTTTCCTTTTATTTTCCTTTTTTTTTTTTTCAATAATATACCTCTTTGTATAATCCATTCACGTATGAAAAATTTGCCATAACGTAGATCAAATTATGATAGGAGCTACAAGGAGGTCTAGTATATGTATATACTTATTTATATGAATGTAGTTACATATACATATATATGTACGTAATATTTATTGAACGACCACTGGAATGGAGTTTAATAGCTATCTACCTACTCGCTACATAGGCACATAGATGGGACCCGGTCGTTCCAAGAAGCATGGGTGGACTTCCCTACTGTCATAAAATGTTCTTGCTTTAATTTCAACTCCTCTTTTCATAACGTCAACAATCTTCCTACTCCTGAGTTTATCTCTTTGAATAGGCGTTATTTTTCTTCATATTTGGATGGAAACGTCGAATAACATTGTTATGACGTCTATTTAAAACGTGAGAGCCATTGGTCAATTCTACTTCTTTCTACGTATCAATTAACAATATGAATTTCATCTCTCAACTTTTTCTTATAAAGGACAAAGAAAAAATAGCCTGAAAATAACACTTAGTATTCCTATTCTAGTTGCTTAAGTACTCACATCAGCTTCTACAACTGTTGGACTATTCTCTATTAACTAATAAATAGTAGGAATATGTTCACTGTTTAACAAAATTTGATTTAACTTCTCCAAATGAACGTTCAAAAGACTAATAAGGGAGATCAGAAGACACATTGACAACTGACAAAAATGATGCCATCGGGATACCGTTGTAAAGACCTTAAAGTATGTATTTGAAATGATTCCCATTTCCGGTATTCTTTTAGTTACTCCTCTGACTTTTTTCCACGTAACCAGACAAAAAATGGAAACATATCCAATGAACGCCAAATGAAATAGAGAGCTTATGATGGTCAAAATGCAAAAGGATTATGATTTTTCCAACTATGGATCTCGACCCTTTAGTTGTTGACGTGAAAAGTAAAATAGGTCCCCCTAAAATTAAAGGAAGTCTTATGGCATTCAAGTAATGTAATATTCAGTGAATCTCAGTAGATAACAGTTCAAAGAAACTTAGTCTCAGAAGAGTTACTCTGGATCCATAGTTCTCAATAGACAGAACACCTGGATTGAGAGTTAAATAATACAATCCCTGCACAAAAAAAAGAAACAGAAGAGGCAAAGTTTCCTATTCAGCTCATTCGTTATCCATTTAAAAGTAAAGATTTCATTGGAGACCAATTAAAAATGTACATATTGCATGATGTCGGCTGTTAATAAATCATTGATGCGTTACGCTCTAGGTACCTACAACGTTAATTATATGTTGTGAACTCATAGGCCTATATATATCATTACAATGGGTGAGTGAATTATGGAAGAGGTATTGTTATAGGAACATGGGCTTATGTACATACATAAAGGAGGACTTCCGCCTTCATCAAGGAATACACATTTGCCAGGCCAACACACCATATACTAAATAATATACAAATATGAACGTAATTTGTTCCATATGGAACAAAAAAATAATTTAATTGTTATTTTTGTTTAAAGTCTCTTAATTTAATATTTATTGCGAGGAGGGTTAAAGGGTTTTTATGAATACATAAAACAAAGTTGATGGGTTATTTAAAAAGCGATTGTTTTTTATGTCTTATTTTATTGCTTTCAAGCCATAGATGGATTTATGGTTTTGCATGTCTGATTTTGAAAGAATTTGAAAACAAAACAAAACAAAAAACAAATCAATTTACTTTCAGGATCCTACATCATTAAAGCGAATCATCAATTTTAACCTTGGAGTGTTCTAGAAAAGTGGGACAACACTTCAAATGGTGTTCATTTATATGCAAATTTAATGAAGAAAAAAAACCAAAACCTCGGGAGTTTGAAGCCTTAAAACTTCCACGAATTCGTCACCTTCATCATCTCTTCAATAACTTATATTTATGACTATACATGTATTTAGTTTCACATTGAACGTACAGTCAATTCCGTTTGGAAACAAGGTTGGCTCTGACGAAATTTTAAAAGTCCCTTATGTTTTACTTGTACATAAGTGACGCTTCTCCATCATGAATTCATTGGAAAACCAAATTGTCTATCCCTAGCATTGGTTTTCATGTCTATCTATGTTCTATAATTTCAAATTGTACTATAAAGTACTCATCATTGTCCAATTGGGAGATTGTTATCTAATTCTACAAACTGTACATAACTTTATACGAAATATAAAGTCTCCATCATTTCATTTTTACAAAATGTCCTTTATGTATGAATGGAACAGGCTGGAACTACCTTCTATACCTAAAGCAAAAGCTCGATCCCATGACAAGTTTTTGCGTACTTTTAACGAATTTTTATAAGTGAGAAAGATAAAGAATAAGAGAGATAAATATTGATTATAGCTAAATCGTGACCAATCAATGTGCACTGAATGTTTTACGTCTCATTTTCATTCGACATGCATTTTATGGAAATCGACTCTCAAATGTCCCAATAAAATATAAGGTTGACTCTTAGAAAATACGTTTCGGATGATTCTCGTTAAAATAGAAATCATTTTTTTTTCAATATTAAACATATTGGTAATGTTTATTGGTTATTAGGTATTGTTAAGTTGTAAAATAGTTTTCTTCAAATGAAGGAAGAATAGTCCCACTATTGGTTAACTACATACAACCAACTGATTTGGAGCACTTTTTTTTCTTTTGGAGAAGGAAAGGTTGAGAGATGTAACCAATAGCTCATCGTGGTGAGATGAAAAGAAAAACAGCTGTCAAAAAAAATACATAGAGTAAATACTTCTTAACTTTAAGACTCACATGGCATTAAATGAATTAAAAAGGTTTGATATCATGACGAACTACGAGTTTATTTCGAGTCTTGCCCTTATTCACGATGAACTTTTTGGGATAAACAAAAATACTCTATATTCTGCCTTTAGCTGATGTTCATCAGTTGACTCTTTTGATTTAAAACAGCTGACATATTATGAACTCAAAAAGGGTATTATTATTATTATTTATGATTTTGATATAATATATACAAAAAATATATTAAATCTATGACTTTTTTCAATATTATACAAGTATTTACTATCTATTAATTTTGATGTAGGTAAAATTTAAGTAGTAACTCTGACCAAAATTAAAAAAAATTCCTTTCCCCTTTTGAAAAAAGAGGTTGCGATTGCACAAAAAAGCTCGTCGTGTGTATCATTTATACTTTTGAAGGAGGTACCAATTTGCCAAATTTAATAAAAGGTAGTTTACTTTGTAGTGTGTGTATCATTGTTTGACACTACATGGTTTCCATATCCATTTATGATTGTATATAATCGAGGAGCCCACAATGGATGAAATGAAGAAGTAAATTACTTATTTCATTCACTGAAATTGCAAATAACATCAAGTTATTTCCAATAAAAAAGTTGCTACACCTGTATACATATACACTGTAATTCTACATTCACAATACTCCAGGTCATACTTATGACTTATATATATGCATTAACTTAACTTCATTTATAAATCCAAATAATCATTCAAGAGACAGGTTCATTAGTTGTGGGGGGAAACTTGAATAACATCAATTACCTCTCACTGCAAACAGCAGTTAGTTATAATGAGATGATCAAATAAATTTTTAATTAAGTCTTTCATTTATGTACGTATGTATGTAGATACAATGAATGTTTTTCGCAAATATGAGCAATTTGCATGCCATAAATTAGCATCTATACCCAAATAAAACAATTAAATCGTTTCATAAAAAACCTTTGTTTTTTTAATCTCTATTAACTGGGAAATTAAAATTTATGTTTTCTTATGTTGATATTTGCTTATATATTTATATACATATATAGGTATATACTTTGCTTTTCTTCTTCTTTTTTAAGCTTATCTTGAAAAATTATAATATATAAGGAAGGATGCATCATGGAAATAAGAAAGAAAAAAAAAAGAAGAAAAAGAAAGATTTATCGCCTAATATTTCAAGATTAAGCCAGAGAAGAAAAAAAAATGCTTCTGTATAAAAGTAAGAATTTGATTTTCATTCTACTTTTTTTTCTTTTTAAAGAAAAGAAGTATTTTTTTTTTTTTTTCAAAAACTCATTTTCTATTTTTGCTTCTTTGAAAAAAATACAAATATGTTTCTTTATCTTCATCATTAATCACTTATTGAGGGACTAATTTATATTATAGGTAGACCCCTACCTACTGCCTATGAGGATTCAGCAATCTTCTTTTATTTTCTTGGATAAAGTAAGGAAATATATGTATGTATAACAACATACTTACCTATAAAAATACTTTGAGAGTTAAATCATTCATTTCCAACATATTAGGTTTGTAATCATCGGACACAAAGAATCTGCTCAGGTTATATATAGATACAAGATGACCCAAAAATATATTCCAACTTTTGATAAGTGTCATAAGATACATGATGCTGAAAAGAAATTGAAGAACGAATATCCTTACTGAAGCTTCACTTCATCATGTCCCCCCCATTCAAATTCAATGGTTGACGCTCATATGAAAATGGGGCTTGTTTTGGAGCAAATTTGCATGTATCAATACCTTGTATTATGAGTTATATAGGAGTAAGTGAAGTGTTCGACTGGAAAAAACTAACTCAGGGTTTGCATATTGAAAATATATGGTATTTGTCAGGAGTGTTATTTTCGTCACCAATTTGTCAATTAGTTTTGTTTTGTTTTCATTTCCTTTCGTTTTCTCTCATCTCATTTCATTTCGACACATTTCGTTTTGTCGTAAATGTTTGATGAAATCATCACTACTGTTAGAATGTAGCATCCACGAGAAAAAAAATATTTATAAAACTCTCGATAAAAAATTAACCATGACTATATTTTTGAAAAAGGAAAAAAAAATGACAGAAACAAGGAACAAATGGTAGCTATGCCTATTTTTGCCCCATATACCCAATTTTATAAAGTGACGTCATGTATTCATGACATCATAATCACACAACTTTTCACTTTTATTGTCTTTCAAAATGTGGGATAGTGACTATGGTCCTTTTCTTCACCAGTTCTGGTGCCACTACCCCACGCTGAATGGCTCTCACATCATTACCTGAATCTTAAGTGGGGGTCAATGGCCTTTAAGCTATGAAACTGCCTTCTAATTCAGATTGAAAATTGAAAACGGGTACAGCAATTGTCTAGAAATTAGAAGTACTACTCTGTTTACAACACTTACTATGAAAATGGAATTGTCTTCATTATGTCTTGACTAAATGCTTTCATGTATGATTTGATATTTGCTTTAATTGAAAAGTTTAATTCATTATGTGATTAAACTTCTATACGGTTTGCCTCACAAAAAGAATGCAGATTTATTTAGAAGTTATATGTAACTGCAACTTTAATAAATTTAATATCAGATTAAAGTTAATTTTTTTTGTATGAATGGTGATGTATATGAATAAATTAATTATTGTACTTTTATAGACATGCAAAAACGGCACAACGGAAATAAATATTTTATCAACTTCTCAAAACATCTGGGACGTCATATTAACCACCAATGCCAATAAGACTGTATCACTCAAACCTTTGGGAATTTTTCATTGTAGACACTCCTTAAAAAAAATGGTAATGATATTGGCCGCATGGTTATTCCCTCTCCAATAACATGGTTATATAAGTAAATATATAATATTTGGTGTCTACCTCGGATAAAGACATTATCTATGTAGATAGATATTCAATTCTCTTTCTCTCTTGCCTTCCATTTTTATTTATTTTTTTGGAACAACTACTATCAATTTAATTGGAATAGACGACATTTAAGTGATTATTTTGTCTTACTGTGTACCTACTAATGGCTCATTTGTTGTTGTTTTTATTGTTGCATTGTTTTTAAACATGTCAATAGAGATATTGATAAGAAATGGTTTAAATATACCTACATTTGTAGCTTCTCCTTCTTCTTCTTTAGACCTTACAATATAGATACAAAGAATACAAATGTTTCATATGAAAAGTAGATAAGAAAAGTGTATTCTCTTCTCTAAGCACAGAAGAAAATCAAGTGTTGAGATACGTAGAGATATTAAGAGGTCAACCATACAGAATGATGTCTCGGTCCCAAAAAAATTTGACTCCCCGTTCTCAAAACGTTATACCACCTATATAAACGTAACATTTCCAGCTGTCGATTTGTCTACAACTCTTGGGTTTATTAGTTGTGTTTCGAACAAATTAGCTCCTATTAAGTTCTAAACAATTCCCTACAATTAAATGGAGAATAGTCCCGCAGTTGCTAAGAATTGGCTTACGGCTACCAAGAGATTTTGGGCTTCTTCCTCCCCCCCCCCCCTTTTGGAGGAGTAAAGGTTGTGAGATACAATACAAATAAGTTTTTGACACAATTTGACACAAAAGTGGTACCATGGAAATTCTTTCCAGGGTAACGGCAAACTATCTCTCGTGGATGAGAGATGCTCAAAGTTTTACTGAACGAACTTAATTGGTAAATTAAAGTACCTAAGTTTTTTAGGTTCTTGTATTCAAGGATGGAATGGAACGAATTTTAGGTCTCAAGACGAATACAATCCTCATTTCGGTTCTTTTTGCATTCTCTTTTTGAAAAAAGGATTGAAAAATGCAATGAAGATTTATATGTATATACTATGTGATTATTCTGTACATGCATTTTTAGTACCATGCTACATAATATCACATCTTATTAAAATAACTACAGTTCATATAAAGTCCATTTCTCCAATAGCTTTAAAATCAATAACAAAACTCCTCAATCAATAAACAAGATAATTTTCATGACACTTTTATGTGAATTTGCATATTAGATAGGTATATTATTCACTTCTTAAAAATCATCAAACTGAATATTTTATCATACTATAGATATTTTTCTCGCTTATTTGTTTGTCTGTTTGTTTGATTTCGTGCTTGTTTTTAAAATGTTTTGAATCGTTTTATGTATAGTATATATGTATGTTATGCCGTATCTTTGTGCATCCGGTTACAATATATGTATATACATCGTTATTTATCACTTCTTTCATTAGAAGGAACTTTAGAATAAAATATTAATTGTTACTCTGCCTTCTCAAAAGCACACTTTTACAAATTATAATAATTATAAATTTAAAATTGGGAGAGAATCGATGCACGAAAATAATAGTGCGTAGAAGATAAGAAGCCTGATTCATAAAGCACACGACGTATTCATATTATACTTACAGATATTCACTGCTAACATTCAGAGTGTGGTAGTCAAACTAGTGGCTACATACATTATCTCAGCAGGTTAACGTCTCTTTGCAAAAAAACAAAAAAAAAAAAAGATGCATATTTAAAATAAAAAAGATGAAATGCGGTTAAGTGTGATTACAAACTTTCCTTCAATATATTATGTACTATGTTCTTCATTTCCTTACTCCATTTCAGTTTCATTTACATATTATGTAATTGATTAAGACATAGCAAATATTTACAATATGTATGTACAATGATGATATATATTTGATTGAGAAGTTGCGTGAACGTCTAAAATTTGGAACGACTCCAATATGGTAACAGAAATTCATTCATTTTTCCAAAATAAATATTGTATTTATGAAGGAAAAAAATCCCAACTTATTTTCTAAAAGGATGTTAATCCAATTGGACTTTAAAATAATTCCATTGAATCTAAGCAAATAGTACATAAAGAGTCTACTAATTAAATAAACACCCCGGTCAAACCCTAGGTAGCTAGAGTCCATTTTGTAATCGACCATTTTACAGATGAAGTCATTAACCGAATTTATTCATAATATTTAAAATGAATGTCTACCTATATACGTAATATATATACAAAATATTTGTAACTAAACATTCATCATGTGAAAATACTTGTAAAGTCAGGCTACCACACTACGAATCATTATATTAAACGTGAGACTTTGTAAATTATTATATGTACATGTATTAATTTTGTAAGTAGGTTGATTCAAGGATGGGTAAAGTTTTGGGGAATTAGTGGTATTTTAATATGATTTGATGAAAACTATCCCATTTTGAGGGTATTTATGAATGCACCATCAAATTTTCTTACAAAAACATTTAACAAAAACAAAATTTGAGGCCTCTTAGACCCTTTTTATCCCGGTATTTGTCATTTAAAAAATTTAAAACAAGAACATTTTTGTGCTAAAATATTAGGAACATAAATATATATATATCGCAATGAAATGTAGATTATAATGTTTACATTCTATGGATATATCATAGAATGTGTATATTCTCTGAATAAATCATAGAATGTAAAAAATTTATGGGCCAAATCATAGAATTTATCCATTCGAAATTTGATCTTATAGAATTTGGAAAAGTATTATACAAAATAATGATTATATTATTAAGAATATAAAATCTATATGAAAGGGAGTAAAAAATAGCTAAAAATTGTTGGTGACTACCCATGTATTTGAAGATAATTGGCATCAATTATTTAAAAATCTAGTAATGTTTATATTATAAGCCTTACTTGCTCAACCCACATGCAGATTTAGCTCCATTGCAACTAATCGAATTGAATATGGAAACCCAACGTTCAATATAGTTTTTGGATATTTTGATTACATTGCAAACACGCAAAAATAAAATGATCATCTCTCTCAATTGAGATGTATAAATATCAGTTGACACCAATGAAGATAGGAAGAGTAAAGACAGGGAATAAACCTAGAACTGTGGGTGCAAATTCATAATTTGAGCTGGGATTGCTGTTAAGCTATTCGCGTAAATTCAGAACTCAGATTAAGATTTTACGTCAAAAATTAAATTAAAAACTCCAGATCTTGTGGGTTATTCATAATAAAATTGATCCATCTGACTCTGGAGTAATATCAAAAGATTTTGATTTGAATCATTTTCCTGTTTAATACTTCTCCATATTACATAGGATTTATCTATAGATTGTACACATTTTATAATAATCTACATTATATATGACATGTATACTTATATATGTATTTATTTTTTTTTTTTTTTTTTTTTTTTTTTTCCCGTACGGGAGTATTATTTATTTCAATCTTAATCTTACATCAACATATCATCGACAATTCAATAATACATCTATATTTTCCTTTAAGTTCATTAATACATTTTCTGTAAATAGGGTTTTTGTGCTCCTAAATTTATATAAAATTAGCTGCATTTTACAAATTATAAAATTGATCAATTCTTTTTCTGGTCCGGTGTAATTAAAACAATAGTCCCTAGCACTACAAATTATTTTATGTTTCGTATAAATAACTTCAGTTAAATAATCCCATACTTTGCTCGTCTCAGAACAACCACGTAGGAAATGGTTCGAGGTTTCCCTTTCACTCCCACAAAAAAAACAGAGTCTATCTTCAGCTGTTTTGCCGTGTATATTTCCAAATGTAATAGTAGCTGTTATGAGTCTGTATTTAAACCAGTATAAGGGGAAGCTCAGCAAATCACTCCCCAGACTCTCCAGCAGATCTGTAGTACTGATATTTTTTTCTTCTCTTGCCATCCTCCTATCCACTTGTATTAAGAACATCGTCCTCGTTGATTCTTCTAGGAAAGTTTGTCTCAAGCATTTATTATATATTCCTTTAATGAAATTAAAATAACAGTTTTGAGGTCCAAACTCTCTATTTTTAAATCCAACTTCTGCCATTATTCTCTTCCTTTCCAGTCTCTCACTGAGGTTAAAATTTGAATCGTCATTAAAAATTTCACCAATAAAACTTATTTTTCTCTTAATTGATGTTCCGGTGAGACAATTTAGTCTTCCATTATCGACAACTGGTTCCTGCCATCCCATTAAAGGTAAAGTTTTCATTGCCATCTCCAAGTTGATACCAGCGTTTGCATTCCAGAATGGACTTATCTCTTTAGAGGTCTCGATTACCACAGTTGGGCCTTTTCCTTTTATTTCTTCTATCGAGCGTTCTAATTTATTTTTAAAGATCTTACCCCACACAGAGTCCTCCTCCATCAACCTTCTGAACCAATTGAAAGTTACTACCTTCCAGAGGTCTCCAATTGTAATCATACCTAGCCCAAAGCATTTCTTGGGAGTCGTAATTCGTTTCCATGTTATTAACCTCGATGATCCTCCAGGGAACAAGAAATTGTTACATATTTGATCCATTTTTATTGCGAAGCTCTTAGAGTATGGAGTGACTTTTAGAATATGTGTCACCTTTGGTAAAACAAATACATTCCAAACATATATTCTGGCAGCCACGTTCCTTCCTATTATTTTCGCATATATTGATGTACTTCTCCTTATTTTATCTTCCATTGCCGCTTGATTCTCAAGAATATCCACGTCATCCACCGTCACTACAGTTCCCAATATTTTCAACGCCGAGACCAACTGGAAGTCTCCCAACGTCAGCTCTTTCCCGCAGCTCGCCATGACTTTGGACTTTTGGAGGTTCACCGTCAGACCTGACTTCAGACCAAACTCCTCTAGAATCTTCCGCGTTGTTGTTATTGATTGACTAATTTCCTCTGGACTTCCCGAGTACATGGTAGTCATATCATCCGCGTACACTTCAATTTTATTTTCTGTATCACCAATACTCACGCCCTTAATTCCTCCGTGCCCGTTAATTTTCTGAACTAAAGCATCCAGTGCTATGATAAATAAACTCGGTGAAATCGGGTCTCCCTGACGACATCCCCTGTTCACATTGAATTGGTCCTTTTGAATTTGAAAATACGTGTAAATATTGGTTAGACACACCGTAATCATCCTGATAAAATGATCACCAAAACCCAATGACCTTAAACTTCTTAAAATCCACTCGTGGGATATGCTGTCAAATGCACTCTTGAAATCCACTGCCAATACAGCCACCTCCAAGTCACTCTTTTTTGCACTGAACACAGTATCTTTGATTCCCCGAACAACATCCTCCATAAACCTTCCTCGATTAAAACCCTTCTGTGCTGGGTGTAACACTGTTGGTAATACAGATTGCATTTTTCTAGAGATGATACCACTATATATTTTATATACTGTGTTCAGCATTGTAAGGGGTCTCCAATTTCTGATATGCCTTGTGTCTTTTTCTGCCTTCGGAATCAGCACGAGGCTTCCGTTTGTAATATCTCTTGGAAACATCCCCTTTTTTGTAGCCTCTCTATATACATTTTCCAACAGTGGGGATAGTGCAGCGTTGTGTTGCTTATAGAATTCCATTGGGAAGCCGTCTGGCCCCGGAGATTTGTTTTTTTTCTTGTATGTTGTAATATAATCTTGTATTTCAGCACAAGTAACATCATTTTCAAGTGAGTTTCTTTGAGTGTCTGATAGTCGAAGGGCACTAAAAACTTGGAAATCATCTATAAAGGACATCGATCTACCATTTTGGAACGCACATTTCGTGCACTCTTTTTCCTCCACTACATTACAACTCCAACATTCGTGTTTTTTCCTAAAGTATTCTACTACCGTCCTTCTTATCTCTCTCGAACTCTCCACCACAATCCCATCCGAGTTAAACACTGCTTGAACTTCTTTCTTTTTCATCCAATCGCCCTCCCTCTTCTTCAGTCTTTCAAGGACTAAACACTCCCTTGGGAATGATTGCAAGCCGTTCCTGATTAAGGAGCCTTTAGTGTAAAATTGATTTAACTTTTCCTGTTCTTCTTGTAATTCAAAATCTTCGTCCCGTGTTTTGTCATGATTATTCAGTCTCATTTGTACTCTCTTTCTTTCAGCACTCAACCTCACGCCAAGTTTAATATAACAACTTCTAGCAGAGTCCAGTATAAGTTTCAAAGCCTGTGAATATGTCTTTATCTTTCCTTTCTGTAATCGGTCTACAATATTCCTAATAATACAATTGACTCTCTTGTCCGTATCTTCATCTCCAAGAAGTTCCGTGTTCAGTTTCCACGACTTTTTTGATCTTTTTTTAGGACTTGATATCGTTATCATTATTGGATTATGATCTGATTCAAATTCTGGTATCGTCTGATATCCACTCAACACTGAAAAAATGCCCAAAGAAAGTAAAAAATAATCCAACCTCGAGCTTTTAGTCATCCTTCCTCCTTCTTTGATTTTGAATGTGTGTTCTGGTAATTTCTTGAACTTTGTTCCCGCGTCTTCTAGTCCATGTTTATATACTAATTCTTTCATACTTCGTGTTGCCGTTTTGTTGTTTTCTTTTTTATAATTGTATGTGTCCCTCTCCTGGTTCATAACCAGATTTAGGTCTCCCATTATCAGGACTTCGTCAGTTTTAGAATTTCCCTCACTCAAAAGAGCAGTGTCAATGTATTTATAAAAATTTGGACTATCTTCGTTTGGACCATATATACTGAGGATTTTTATACTTTTGCCATACCAGAATATGTTGACAGCTACAAAATTTCCCTCTTTATCTATCGTAACCGACTCAGGTTTTAATGTTTTTTTGATAAAAAGGAGAACCCCCCTTGAAGGATGCTTCGATTTTCTATAAACTGCTTGCGCCTGAATAACAGTATATTTCTCGGAAATATTGTTCTCTTGTATAATTCCTTTTAGTCTGGTGTCGCAAACAGACAATACATCAGGATCAAAGCTCATAAAATGACTTATTACTCTTCTTCGTTTGCTTGATTCAGCAATTGAGTTTACATTAGCAGAGATTACTTTCAAAGTCATATCTATAAATAAAAATAAAACAAACTAAAATAACAACAAACCAGAACAAGTGCTCAAGTTGATTATTATGAGGTCATCTAATGATCATGTTTTTCAGAAGTTAATGTTAAATCGCCGGTGTCTCGTATTTTCTTTTTAGAGTCTTCCTCGACAAACTCTGAGGGTCTTTTGGAGTTTTTTTTCTTATTGGCCAAAGTTGGTTTCTTCGGAAGTTCTGGTCTCCTTCTTAAAACTACTTTCCAGTCTTCCCTCAACGAGTCTTCTTTTATGCTTGATACATTTTCCTCTGAGTATTTTTTTTTTTATCATCTCGTCTGGCTCATCATCTGAGTTGACCCCTTCAGGGTTATGGGTCTGACTATATCCAGCACTTTCCACCTCCTTTCCATTCTCTGACCCTGATATTAAGCTAGAATCATCCATTGAGCATTCTTTATCCTTGACCAATTCTTTTTCTAGTTCTTGAGTCTTCTCCTCTTCTCGTTCCCGTCCTACCTCATCTTCAATGTTTTTTGCTTCTTGCAATCCTCTTATTTTAACAGGTAATCCAAGATGCATTCGGAAATCCCTTTCAAAATTCCAATAGGAAGTCCTTTCTTTTGACGGGCATTTCACTTTTAAATGACCAAATTTCAAACATTGGAAGCATTGACTAGTGCTCAATTTTGAGACCAACTCAACTTTCTTGCCTCCGATTGGAACAATTGAGGGTAACCACCTCTTTGGTTTTATTTGGAATGCTAGTCTTCCTGTCAATATCTTTTTGAACATAAGGGCAAATTTTTTATCCTCTTCACTATCGTACTCTTCTTCACAAATCGTGTGGGGAACATCCCTTATGGTACCCACGATTTCTCCATATTTTTCCATTATTTCTCTAAGTACTACAAGATCAACTTCTGATCCATTTTTTACTATAACCTCTATAGGTTTTTGTATTGCCCGCATATTTTTTAGTCCTCGGATGGAAAAATATACATCAGTTTCGTCCACTCTTTTGTATCCGCTTATATGATCAAAAGCTGTGATTACATTCAATGGGAATTTAGTTGTTATTGCAATGTAACCCGCTTGGCTTTTACAGTCATTTATTCTCGAAATATCCTCACCTTTTAACTTTAGGATCTCGAGAATTCTTTTATAATCTTTAAAGGTTGGGCAAAATCCCTTTAAGGAATCGCCATCTTTATTTTTCCAGTCTAAATAAATTTTGGTCCAGAGAGGGTCGTTATTGAAGTCATTCTTATAGTTGTTTATTTTTGTTTTATGAGAATACGTTGTTTTGAAGTTAGCTTGTGTGACATCTCTCGCCCCCTCTTCAGTATTATTATCATTGTTTTCCTTCCTTTTACCCCCGTTGTTTTTACTCATTGCTCCTCTCACATCATTCTCATTCAATCGCTGTTTGTCCTCCTCATTCAACTCATTATAAATGTCAGGCGGTCTATCCGGCGGGAGGGCACTCATCCTTGTAAATGTATCACCTGACGCAAATTTAAAGGTAAGAAGAAGAGAAACAGAAAAAACAAAAGAACAAATCCCTCGAGGCAATCCTTTTGAGATAAAATCCGAAACAATCCACGAATCTCAAACAAAACTTCAAATTAGATCCTTCTCAACAATAAAAAAAAAGGCTTATCGACAGATTGGTGTAAAAAAAAATCACTATGTCAACCTGCTTCAACACTATCTTAATATTCTATTTATTCATTGAACATTGAATCTACAACATTTGGCCCTTGGCTTTAAATTTAAGACAATTCAATCGTTCAAAAAATGATCATAACTTTGCCATACATTTTTCCAATATAGTTTTTCATTATTATTATTATCGCAAGGAGAAAAAATCTATTGAGCCATTTCAATAATATAATAATAAATTTTAAAATCATGAAAGTTTACATTGTATTTTTGCACATGGATTTCCTAAAATGGAATTAAATATTCTCAACTAATGAACATGTCTTCTAATATTTAAAAGAAAACAGTACTGTGGTTTTGGAGAGTGGCAAAATTGGCTATCAATTCATTTCATGTCGTAATTGCTAAGCTACCAACGTATTTTGCGAGTTGTTTATTTTAGTTCTTTTTGGAGGGTAGGTTTTAAAATGCACTATGAAGATGGCTTTGTGGAATATTTCACATATTATTATTTATTATATCTAGGGAAGGGAAGGATGTTAAAAAAAAAGTTGATAACTTTATTTAAATTGAAATATATATATATTCATAACGTTTATTTTTAGATCCCATGATAAAAAAGACCGTATAGACATTCATATTATATAATGTACATATATATGTATACATACATATAACATATATTCACATAATATAAGAAATGTAATTTAAATCTTTCCTTATAAACACACACATATTCATAAATACATAAACTACGAACTCGATTTATGCTCTGACATTAAGAAAACATTTACTTTCTTTTGATTTATTAATCAAAGTATTATTTTAATGTATATGTAGAACTGTTCAAATACATAGATCCTTTAAACAACAATAAAAACTCTTGCTCCATTAAATCTTTATTTCTTTTGTTCTTAGACAGAAAGAAAAACTCAAGTCGATTTGAGGCACTAATAGATTCATTTATATGGCTATTAAAAAAATATATAGAATTATTAAAGTCTGAAAACTACTTTTCTTTGTCTCTCTGAATGGCATTGATTTATACCCATTACTTATCTAAGTATATGAATATGCACCCATTAAAAAAAATAATATTTACTATTAGTAGCAAAAAATTCCTCATAATTGCAATCAGTTTAGGTACATTCATATTCATATTATATGTGTAGTATTATGTACATAATGGGTATAGATTCGCTCCAAATGGAGGTACTAGGTTGTGTTGACTTTAAAATTTGAAATTGTTCCGAAAAATTAAACAACTTTAATTCCTCAACCCCAATGAAAAAACACTTTACTCTTATCCCAAACCCATCAACAAGCAAGTACTTGTGTCATCATTCAGTTTTGACTTTGCTTGAGATTTATTGGAATTAATGCTCCTCTAATTAAGGTTAGTAAAAGGTAGGAGATGCAAAATTTCTTTGAAAATATCTTTGTATATGATTAACGTAAATGTTGCTCACAATTATCTGGATTTAATTGTATTTATACTGTATGGAAGATTTCTTCCTCATCTTCAGTAAGCTACTTCAAATATACTTTTATAGGTCATAATAACATATCTTTATTTAATTGAAATGGAGTTCAAATGGAGTCTATAATTTTAATAGATTTTTTATTTTTGGTTTAGTTTCCACAAACAGGTTCAATATCTCGAACATACTCCTAGGAAATTATCATTGAGTAAAATTACCCTTTTTTAAATTCAATTAAATAAAATATATTTAACATTTCTTTCGCTTTTATAAATTATTTTATCCCCAATGTACGTACATTATAGATAGGAATGAGAATCATATGCAATTCGGGCGTGTGATAAAAAAGTGGAGTTGGCTCTTCAAACAGGTCTTTTTGTTTTCCGAAGCTGTTGTCATTATTTTTTTTCCCTTAAGAAGGTAACATCAACATTACCTCAACATAATGTTTTACAAGTAAAGAACAGTCTGCAAAGATTATATCATGGTGAGGAACAAAGGAAAAATTAAAAAAGGGTTATCATTCATTGAGGTGAATGGAGTTAATGATATTTGTGAATATAATAATGAATCTGGAGTAACGTGTTGTAATGTTTGTTGTTTGATGTTTTCATTTGTATACATATATAAAGGAAAATAGCAGCTTGTAGCTCAGTAAAACGTCATGACAGCTCAAGCTGCTTCCCCCCTCGACAATCATTAAATTGTCAGGGTTGCCAGGTTGATTTTCTCTTTCTTTTTTTATTACATGCCCGAATTGCATATGATTTACATTCCTAATTATAGAGTTGTTATTGATAAGAATGTATTTACAAATGTTGCTCTCGAGTATCAACCCTAATCTCTCCTAACTCGATAAGTCTCCTCCATTTTTGTAGCATTTTTCTACAACCCCACTGTAAAAATATTAGATCATTTAACATCTATAAATACTAGATCATAATGTTATACTATGGTCCAAATATAATATATGTATACTAAACGGAAGCGTTTGATAAAGGATTCAATTTCAATGTTTTTTATTATGATTATTTATTTTTTCATCCAATCAAATGATGGATGAGAATTCCACTTAGAAATAAGATTATGCTTTTAATCTCTAATATGGTTAAGATTGAGCACTTTTTAGTGTATAAATTTTTAATAATAATAGTAATTGATGTAAGGAACTGCTATTCAAAGTATCTACGGAGATCAAATCATTTATGTATATATATATGTAAACCATATTTAAATCAAATTACAATGATGCGTTTTTATCATTATAGGTAATAACAATAATAATAATAGTTAATGAGAGTAACTAACGTCGATTGACATAAATATGTTCATCCATCATTATTGACTCATGCAGATTATGAACTGAACTTTAGTTTCTATGAACAAAATATCATACTATTGAAGTATTTGTTGATTGTTTCATTTTACTGTTTGAATAGGATTATCAAAACTCCGAACTTTCCACACCTGTTGAGCTAGAAAGGAGTATTAATGTGACACAAGTGGTATTGATTTACATATAATATAATATACTGTCTATACGTAGGTCCTATTGGTAAGAGTGTATTACAGCTGATTTAATATCCTTGAGTGAATGTTTTTGTGTAGTAAATTGTATCATATTTTCACATGTAGTACAAGTGTTGCTCTGAATGTAATAAAACGTAAACTCCTACCATCATTGTTCACTCGTTCGTTCTATATGATACGAGCTAACTCTGTGAGGAAGTCAACTGTAAGACAGTGTTATATCATGAAATATTATTTTTTATATAATTCCAACTCATCATTTGGTGAAATGTAGTTTATATATGTTCATATTTAGGTAAGAAATAAATGGCATCGTATTTAATATATATAGTTATTTTATCATTCGAAGAAAAAAGGTTGAGTGATTTCATATACAAAACTTCCAACATCATATTATATGGAATAATATCCATATATACGTACTTAGCTACGTACATACATTATATAAATTATACATAGGTTGTCAATGGATCATCAACAGCTTACTTCTCCGCTCACTTAAATACCTTTTAAAAATATTTATTTCAAGGAGAATCGTTCAAGTGAAGTAATATTATTATTAATCTACTACTTCTTCCTGCAGCTAGATGAAAATTCCCTGAAGTTTGTGACACGAATTTCCTTTTGTGATTGGATTGATTATTTCAATTGCATTGGTTAAAACCATCAATTCTTGATGGTTCTCGAGTAGATTGACCTTATCTGCTAGAAAGGATGGGAAAAAATAAGAACTGTATTGTGCCTGGCTGTGATACAGGAAGGTTTTCAAGTAGAGGAGTTAAAAAAGAGGAAGTGGTATCCCTTCACGGATTTCCAAATGACTCCACAGTAATTGAGAACTGGAAAGAGGCCATTCCTATTGATTGGAACTCGGGTATGTTGCATTCATGATCATATTTGAGCTAAAACACTTATAATAATAGTTGTATTGTAGAGATCCATAGCATCAACATAAACAATGCCGTGATATGCTCTCGTCATTTCAAAAAATCTGATTTTCGTTCGGATGTATATAGTGATATCCAACCCTCTAAAAAGAGACGTTTAAACCGTGATGCAATACCCTCTATATTTCCAGATGAAGGCTCTCCATGTTCTAAAAAAAAATCTGTGATTGAGGAGCCTGTTCAATATACAATTGAAAATACTGAAGAGCAAGTCGTTTCGGATTGTATTGATTTGGACAATGCAGTTCTTTGTATAGAAGTGGAAGAGTTAAAAGATTTGAATCATTTAGAGTCAGAGATCTGCTCTAATACCCTTCCCTCTGGGATTTTATATCAGCGAGACTTACATTCCATTGATTTCTTTTATGTTGAGAAGTTTGATGAGGGTAAAGAGATTGGATGGAAAATTCAATGTGTGTAATTTACTATAAATTTATTTCTTTTATAGGGCCTCCAAAGTTGGGCTTCTCACTCCTCGTATACAATGATCTACATTTTAAAGCCTATGTTCGAGGAAAGGAAGTTCTTTTTTCAAATTTACGCCAGCTTCGAGTTTCCAAAGTTTTTAAAACATATTTTGAAATTTTGTATGCATTAAATGCTCTCAAGAAATGTCTTTAATCTTTTTTTTTTTTTTCGATGCGGAGTCATTCTATGGAATGAACATCATCTTCTGAAAGCCTCCCCCAATCATTCTTAGTCATTCATTATTGAACATATCGGATATAAATTTGTCAGTTAACACAATATTATGGATTATATTACTTTTTTATATGTTATATTACGCAGAAAACATACTATTATCCCCAGGATCTTACTTGTACATTTAAGATCCTTGTGTCAGTGACATGTTTTCTTGATTTCGTTTCTGTATTTATTCATGAATAAAAATATTTATTTTTTTTTGTATCTTATTTCATGTAGTGATTATAGAAATTCCCACTACACATTATTGTTCATATACTATTATAGCACCTTACTGTCGTTTTGTGTCATGTTTTTCTTGCATAGCGTAAAAATCATTTGAAATCGTACTAGCGGCGATCCAAGTGATTAAAAAGATTACAGTTATGAAATATATCATATTACCAAAATGTTTGGAAATTTTGTCAACTGTTATTTTCTTCAATACGTCTTGAAAGTAATATTAATAGTAATTTATCTATATTTTTAAGGTTGTTGCATTGCACCAGTGACGTAGCTGGAACAAGATCTGTTGGGGGGGGGGATGTTGTGGTTCGAAAAAATTGAGGGAATAAAGTATAAGTAATCTTCAAGTTTTATTATAAACCAAAAAATGTAGCAAAGGCACCCCCTTAGCTATACCAATATGTTTAACTATCACTATACCATATATTATTATAATGAGTAAGTTCAAATCCTCTGTCCCCATGCCTGCTAGGATCCAGTTCAAAAAGTAAATTTTTGGGATTTAAGATAATCATGAACACATCACATGCTGCCCAATAGTAGGAATGTATAACCGACCAAGAGCTTATACCGTCCATATATATTTTTAATTCATCTCATCTCTTAAAAAGTTGCAGCTAATGTGGAAATTACATATAGGGAGAACTGAGATAAGTTGTCACAAACTACATAATATAATATTGAATTAATTTCAATGCTTCCTTTGCAGTTCTCACAATTCTATGGCAGGGATTCTCAGCATTTGCAATTTCAGCCAAATTATAATGTGTTTTTGCCTGAATACTTTTTACTTAATGGGATCACGAAGCTCTCCCTGTAATCGAGAAGTAAAGAAGCATACAGGGGATGCTTGTTGAAAAACTCTACCCCTCAAAAATGTATTAAGAAAAATATATATGTATAGCAACGATTGTCTTAAAATAGTGATGGGACATGCCTTTTCAATGGACAAAATTAATTGTTTAGTAACATTAATCATGAAATACACGATATATTTAAATTATAGTTCATAATTATAATTCATAACGTAACTAAGGGATTAGTCATTTTTTAGCTTTGAAAAGATATACAATATCATTAAAATGGGGCCATCCTCTTTTGTCTACCCTGAATACTTTTGGACCTATCAAAATAGTAAACCTTTTACGGAAAAATATTATGGATATAAATCACAAAACCTTTAGAATACAGAAGTTAAGCTCTTGTGTTGTTATGATAACTGTGCATATGAGGATAACTTAGGCACCATTCTTGAGAACCACATGCGCAGATGCTGTTGTTGTTGATGAATAAAAAAAATAATTTCATCGTATTGTTTAAGCAAAAAATAATCGGGACCAGCACGTGGATGTGTATTATTCCGATTCGATCTTTGCTAAATAAATAAAAATGTATAAAATAACTAAATAAAATCTTTGTCTGGAATTAGAGTTATTATCTAAAATGGGATTTTGCAGATGGAGAAGAATATAAACTTAGAGATCCCAACTCTTGTTGGCAAAATTACTAATTTGCTGGATCAATGAGATCAATAATAATTTGGCTCACAAAGCCAGATATAAAATATTATCGAAATGTAATAATCCCAAATTACATTTATGTCCGTACACGAAACCTCTATCATTTTGAGATTTGTTATCAGGAGTGTATGTATATATATTTAAATATTCATATAATATTGTACATATATATTATATTGGGAGGTGGAATAAATTTTTGGGAATCCATAGTACCAATCTCTTAAGTGGAGGAAGGGAATTTAAGGATATACCTATATAGGTATGTATGAAGGGTGTAGTTTCCTTCGATTTTTTCGAATGATGATTTATAGGAAATCATAATCTCACGAAAAATAAATTAATATTTTTCATATATTGATGAAGGACGAGTCATTATACCATAACTCTTTCTACGAATGAACGAACAAGACTCCAGAATGGATGAATGAGTGCGTTTCGTCTTTTATACATGGTAATATTTTTTTAATCAAGATCTTAATTTATTTGAAATGAGCCTTTTTATTAAAATAAACCCAACAATTGCTTAATAAACTAAGAATCTATTCAATGTGAGTTAACAATTTTTATTATTATTTGTATTTAACTATGAAAACAATGCTTAAATAAATACAACTTTATACTATTTATTACTATATAGAAGACTATCTATGTATGTGGAGATACATTGTTCTCTTTGTTTCTATTTATTCATTTAAAACAAAACAAAAAAACAAGACAAGGGGGCAACCATCCAAGTAAACAATGCTAATTCATTGCTAGCCAAAAGGCAGATTATTCTTCTTTTGATAAGGGGAAAGAGGTCCAAAAGGTCACACACTATATAATAATAATAATAATAATAATAATAGTTTCAGAAACAAATAGTATAATATTTATACGGAAGTTGTACGACCCACTCACAAAACCTATTCTTTTATATACATATCTTTATTTATTAGGGTCTCTCATTTCCCGGGAAATTGACTTCCAGAGGATCCCGGCAGTAAACAATAAATGCTGTAAAATCTATTTGAACGCTTAGGAGTCCGAATTTGAGGTTGCTTATCAAGTCAAAAGTTTCATAAGGAGATCAATTTAGAGAGTTTAGCTGAAGTCAGATTACCTCCACGAGGTTACTGGAGGCTGCTTTGATGTTCTTTTCCTCAATCATTGCACTATACTCTATTCATTCAAACCAGCAGTCTGCTGCACCCCGTTTTAAGGTTTGTAATTATAGGATTATCACACGTCAATGTTATTCCTAAGACATAAATAATTCCAATGTATTTTTGTTAGCTATTGATCTTTCAGTCGATCAACCAGCTTGTTTACTGTTGTAATTAATATGCCATCGTCGATCTTATAAACACAAATTAAATCAGATTATGCTGAGAACATATCCCTAACACACAATATAAACAGTCCAATAGTTGGAGAGACTCACAACATCGACAGCCATCAGTTAATTTCGGGCCTTTTCTCTTTTTTCTTCTTTTAGAGGAAAGGTTGAGAGACATTATGAAAATGGCTTTGTAGGTAATATAGTATGTACGTACATAGGTTGGTCGTATTTTTAACTTTTAACTGTATCTATGTATGAACGAGTAAAATAAAAATTGTCATGCTCTTAATTTCCTTTCATAATTTGTTCATATTTTATTTATAAAAATATTATTTTTTGTGTGTGTGTTTTTTTTTCTGTATAAAATATATCAAATGGACCATAAAAAATATTTATATTTAATGTGATAAAATACATACAAAATGTACATTTAAGAAAAAGGTGTTTGTCATGTCTCTGTATTTTAATTAGTGATAAGGATTGTCGTTTAGGAGCGTGACAGTCCATGTTTCTATCACACACTAATGCACACTGTAATTATAGATAATATTCATATGTGTTCATATCATGTATAAATCAGATAATGTGATCGATTGCATTGCACTTTGGAGTCTCTGTGATGATGACAGGAATCAGTTTCGTAACTACGGGCCAACGACGCCTGCTCTCAAATAGATATACCATTGAGTATGTATTCTATTAAAACTTTGTATTTGTTATAGAATTCCAATGATAATAATTAATTAAATGTGACCATCGATTCTTGTTCTTCATAATCCTTGATTTTTTTTTACTAATTGTGACTCCCCAGAATTTGGAGTGATTTTCCTCAGATATTTATTTGATTAGGGGACTAAACGGAAATGATCGAATTCAGTCTATCACGAGAATAAATGATGATATTTCCCCCCCTATGTATCTGCATGTGTATTACAAACATTATTGCACTTGCTCATATTGTCTTCATTTATTGTGCCATTTTTATAGAGAGGCCCATTTTGACCATATTATTTATACTTTTACTTTTGAATGGAGTACACATTTTTATGCTTATGAGCTGTGGGTTCTATTTGAACTTTCAAAAAGCACTGTAAAAAAATAATAGTAAACAAAATCCGTGACTGTTTCCTTTCTTCTTTTGGGTCTCTCCCCATTCTTTGGTAATAACTCACCTAAAATCTTTTTAGCTTGAACATGAACCGTGCAACAATCATATGATGATATTATGTTCACGAACAAGATTGAATGTGTACCTATGTAATAAGACACCACCTTCATTTAGAAAATGCATTTAAATGTACTTTAGAAATCTGATTCAATTGTTTTTTATTGCATAAAGACACGTGAATGAATATTTAACTTACTGCGTTTGATGCATATAGGAGTTAAGACATCAAGTTGCTTGGAGATTTATGAAAATTATAAGAACGAACTTTGTATGTAACTTCATACCTAGATTTACCTCTGGTCATAGATGTGATGGACTCCAGCCCTTAATTTGATGGCTTATGAACTAACTTAATGAAATGTTGAAGGACTTGACTTGGAATTGAGCCCCTTGACTTGATGTGGCCCTAAAAAAATTAATTCAAGTCACGAAATGTGTACAAACTAGGGAAATAATTTTTTGACACTGAAATTTATAAGAAGTTGCAGGTTTGTGAACTACTTCAAAAGTCGTTTATTTATATACTCGACTTTGTCCGACAAATTAATTTATTAATTATTTCCAACTAATGGTAAATACCGTCAAATCCGAATATGAACAAAACTTGAAAAGGATCAACTTTTCTCAGAAAAAAATATGCATAAGAGCAACTTTTGATGTTACTACATAATATATGACTTTTTGAAAATATTATACATTCAATTCATAGGTATTTATCCAGGAATACATTTTAGTCCATTTCTATAGCTGCAATCTCTTCATATATTACTCATCATAATCATTTTATCTATTTACGAACATGGACTCCATAATTTCATTGTTGGATCAGATGGAAATTATTTTTTCTATCATACTTCTTTAGCAAAAGTTTATAAAATAACTGATTTAATGGACTAAATAAACTTAAAATTCAATTATGAACAAAGTAATTAAATTGTTTAAAGATAAATCATGTATTTGTTAATAAATGCACTTCGGAGAAGAGCAACATTTTTTGTTGAAACTCTGATATAGTTGCTCTTATTCAAATTTCATTAGCTAGATTGTTCAGCCAACTTTCTAAAAAAAATGTTCAAAATCTATCTTATATTTTAAGATGATCATGTACCTTGTTTGAATCTGAATTATAAGGACCTATGCTTCAAGTAACATCAACAACTCACGCTATTCAAAAATATATTTCATAATACTTTATTTTCTTTGAGTGGAAAAATGATTTTAGAGGGGAGGGGAGGGGGGTTGGGTAGTCCTTCAACTTAGGGATGAGAAATGTTGACTATGACTTGTTTTTAATGGCTTAAGACTTTTGAGACACGAAATAGGTACTTTGTTCCAACTTATCACAAGCACACACATTGCAAGTGTATCTGAAAAATGTTGACCGAAGCTCTTTATGACTCACTGAGTACTGACAGAGTCATGGAAGATTATAATCAGAGACAGGGATCTAAATCTTGGTCGGTTTTAGATATGTTTGTTGGATATACATATATTATATGAAATGTGCATTTAGAACATATTTGAATAGATTGAATTGACAATATATAATTATAATTAGCGGGTCAACGATATAATGTTTTGTGTTTCTTAGGTTATCAGAATGGACATTTATGGATATTCGGAATCATTGTTGTTTCCATAAAAGGACTCAATGCAAAACATATGTATGTATGTATGTAGATGACTATCGCAACCAAAAATTGACAAAGTCATGCAAAAAATTAACGTCAGATTATTTTCCAATTCAATTCAGCAGACTTGCTGAATTGATATAATTGGATTAATAAACCGTTTATCTTTCAATTTAATGTAAATCACATTTAAGACAATTGTGTTTTTTACTTTCTCGACTCATAAAAATATATCTTATTAGTTGGTTTATTGAACGTTGATCTGTTGAATTCAAGTCATGCATATTCTAGCTATTAAATTGAGAATTAGACAAGAGTTTGGGAGATGTGACGTATTTGGATAATTATAAACTGTTTTGGGTCTTCTTTTTCCTTTTTGAAAAAAATGAATATACATATCTTCTTATGTAAAAGTATAAAATTTTCAATCCAGTTTGTTGAAGATGTAGGTAATATCATGAAACAAATCTTTCCTAGCAACAAACTAAATATATGATCGTTTGTTCCTTACAAAATATTATGGTCAATTCTCATGGTTGTACATAAAATATTTATGAAATTATAATAAAACAATAATTAATTTGAGGATGTATGTATGCATTCAGTACGGCCCACCCTAGTATCCGATCGCATTTACAATTAGGATTTTAGTTGATCTATCGATCAAAAATGAATACAACACTTGCGTAAGCTTACAATTATTTTTGAGCTACATTACATAAACTAAAATATTTTGTAGGTAGATTATTAAATGTAGGGTTTTTAGGGACCCTTAAAACAATACATAAAATCATTATCCTCCCGTCCTTGTAATCGGTCCACGAATACAAGGACCCGAATTTTACACCCTCCTCTACAAGGCATAATTTTTCAGACGCGTCTTAAGATTTAAGACAGGACTGGAGGGAACGTCAAACATTTGGGATTGATACATTTATTTCTATTGAAATATATACCTGTCTCTCTTCCTCGAATCATGAAATGTCCGGTTAGATTTTATCAAGATCCTAAATATCTTTTCTTCATTCAAAATATCTTCAAAAAGATAAAAAAACTAGAGTCAAAATATATTTTTCTGGAGGCTAAGGAGCTAATTGGAGCTGCCATACCTTATCATATCCAATTGACACCACTGCTTACTACATGTGTATGTACTATGCTAAACTTCCGCCTTATAATATTTGAATGTCGAGGCTTTAGATGAATAAGTCATTTTATAGATAAACAACATTTCACTAGACGAATAAAAAGGACTCTCGAACTTAGATCAATGTAATCCTTCCAAGAAGGAAGCCTCAACTATCTACATATATGTATTATTATTTTCTTCTTATATCGTATAAACAATGGAGACCTCTTATCTCCAAGAAGGATCTTCAGAGTATCTTTTAATGAGGATAGTCATTTATATATGTACAAATAAATGCTCATAAACATTTTAATTACTACCTATGAGAAAAGATTTTTATCCGTCATGAACTTGTCACTCACTCATAGATACCTACATATGTACCTACAGTCAAATGCTATGTATTATATGTTGGCACTTATCTATGCATGTACTATGTACATAAATATTATTTGAAATCTAACCTTGAAGTTCATTTATATTTACCATTAGACATCAATTGAGTAAAACAATTACTTGTTTATCAACAATGCAGATCTTATGTTGGCACAGTTTCTTTCGTATTTTCTGCTTTGTATGTTATTGAATGACGGATTCAATAATGGCAATCATTGTTGTTTGGTTCGATAACAATAATCTAATTACATTCTATTTATCTATCTATCTATATCTTATTTCTTACTTTATTTGATGAATTGATCTTTTTTTATGTTCTTCAATGAATGATTCAATTAAAGGAACAAATGGATGATAACATCAATCAAAACTCTTTAATAACTTCAAATGGTAGATACATACATACATTTTACTCCATACCCACACATAACATATGTCTTATGATGTACATACATAATATGTAGACCATATGAGGCCAAAAGTAATGCAAAGAATATCTCTTATAGAGATCAATCCTAATTAAGTTTTCAATTCATCCTTATAATTTTAACAAACCATTTACATACTTTTGCATTTAGTAGGGGTGTAGGGGAGTTCTCAATCTTAAGGATACGTTCCCTGGATGCGTAAGTATAAACATCCAATGTTTGTCAGAATAATACCATATACTTTAATTTAAATAAGCTGAAAATATGAATAAAAGTAAACTATTTACGTGGTTGAAATAAATTTAAAGTTTTACTGAACGAATTTAATTGGGAGACTAAAGCACTTTACGGTAAATAGTCATAGAACTTAAACAAGTTCATCGCTATCCAAGAATGTCCTGAGAGACGGATTTCTACAATACACATACAATACAAAACATCCTTCGTCAATGAATCTGCTCCGAATACTGTTGATACAAAAAACAGACTCATAACTTCCCTAAGAGATTGGGATCTTAGAAAGCATTTCAATCTACTTTCGTGATCCTTCCCAAAGGTAATCAGTAATTATTCTGTATTTGAAGCACGACAACAAATTAGTAAGAGAGACGAATGACAAAATTGGAAACTGTGCTCAGAATAAGTTCCATAGCAAGAACCGTTAAACCCTAGTAATATTATATATTTAGTATTTGAAATAAATCTTTAATATAGTTTCTAAAAGTATTTTCACAATAAAAATGCGCATGAATTCCAGCTAGCAGTACGTTATTTTAACATGACAGATGCTTGCAATTTTCTCAGATACTGAGGAAATCCTCAGTATTGAGCTAATTGGAAGTAAAATAAAGAATAGAGAGTTTTTTGAAAGCTAAAGTCATATACGGAGCCAAAATGTATGTGAATTTTTATCAAATCCATTTTCTCCTGAAAGGTGGCTATATGACTCGAGTTTGTGTATTGTTCCATTCAAAAGTCCTACATCAGGAAATGACAATTTTTGCATGGTGAAAAGAAGTTGAATATCAACACAAAAAGGTATGTATCACATGTTGTTTAATACATTCCTTTAAACATTATTTTGAAATGTAGGTCATTTAAATTAATTTATTGCTTGACAGAAACAGTTTTTCCGCTCTCGATTTGTCGTTTACTCTTTCCTCTCAAAATTTAGTGTATTTAGGGTTGATTTATTTGATTCAAATTATGCATATTTTCATAAACATCAAACATTTCTACTATTAAATTCATCAGTATGACATAATGGGACTCTTTACAAACTGATAACTTCCTTTTTCCTTTCTTTTTGAGCATTGCAATGCATAAGACTCTCTTTGTATAAGATATATAAATAAAATGATTATTTACTTCAATGAAGAGTTACACATGTGTCCTCTTATTACACAAACATATATGTGGTTTTTCATCCTCGTCTATTGCAATAATAGTATGTTTATTTCTATTATCGCCTTATTAAGTTCAAGTATGCCGTTTAATGCCTGATTCTATCTGTATAGTGGACTGCATAGTCTAGCCTCTTACATAGGTAGATCCTGGAAATATATTATTGACTTGAACTTTAGGTCATTTTTGTCTTCCTATAATGGGTATTTCCCTTCATTTAATACATAATTTGAGTGAATTGACCATGAGAAAGAAGGAAGGAAGAATGAAAGAAAGAATGAATGAATGAGCTGAGGTAGCTACGGAGTAGGTACCAAAAATATCAGAATTTGAATGACAGACAAAAATCAGATAACAAAGAAAGAAGAAGGAAAAATGGAGCATTACATTAAATAAAAAATAAAAGATTAATATGGAATGTATTTTCTGATTTTTATGATAGGAAGTTTTATGATATTTTATGACGACTTCCTCATCTCTTCTTGTATTTGATGAAAAAAATAGATTCTGCACAAATTTAAAATATTGATGATGGAAGTTTGTCAGAATTATGAACTTTGATCCTGTTATGAAGTGGCTATAAGCAAGATTCAAAAGTATCATATTTACATATAAATATGTGAGAGAGAAAGTGACCTTTTGTAAATGTTTTGTTTTTGTTTATTTTTTCCAATTCTTCAATTACAACATTCAAATATCCATTTTATTTAAGCTTCAAAACAATGTTAATTGTGTTTGATAGGACTATGTAGACAAAACGTGTCCGTCTTAAGCTTCTTTTTTTTCCCTTCGAGTCTGAGTTAAATTTTATGAGACTTAAGCATGAGTTGGGGACTCATGCTTAAGTTTAGTGCTACATTTATATGTAAGTAGTAGTAACCCTTAAATAGATTTTGAAATACCCTGAATTCATTTATTGATGGCTCCATATTTGTAAATATCTATGTACAACATAAACTAACTGTTAATAAAATCTTCTCACTTCCATCCTGAAAAGAGAAAATGTCTTTATTGGTCTCCATAGATGTAAATGAAGGAGCCAAAAGTTTAAGAAATGTCATGCTACATATCATGAATATATATGTATATGTCTCGAGAGAGCAAGCCATGGATGAATGAAAAGGCAGGAGTCCCTCGACGATATACACATCATAATGCGCCAAAATTAAGAAATAATCATTTAGAAAGGTGAAAAAATCCAACTTAAAACACATTAAGATAGAAATTGATTACAGATTGGAAAAATATGATGATGAAGAGTAATAAGAAGAAGAAGAAGAAGAGGTGGAGGAGATGCCAAAACCTTCTTCTGTTTATTGAAGCATTGTCTTCTAAAAATAGAAGCTTGATAAAAAGATATTAATTTACTTCTTTGGCAAGGGGCTGCTCTTATACCATTTTATTTTTATTTTTTTTGTTATAAAATAACAAAAATTGATGAATGAGTCTGAAGAATGAGGGTTTTTACAAACAATATTATGCAGTTTGGAAGTGTATTTTTCCACTCAGTACATCCATTCATAATGGATAACTTCGTTTCTTTTATTGATTAAACTTGAATTAACTCTGTTGGAGCTGTGACTAAGGTGACTACTAAATCCCGAATAGTCCAACTTTTTGGATGCATTTGCTAATTCCTATCAACTAATTTTGTTTTTTTTTTCTCTGTATGAAGGAAAAGTTTTGAGATACAATAAAGATAATACGTTGCTGAGTGAATATAGTGAGGCAATAATCTCTAGATGCTTCACTCACCCAACAATTCATTGTATTTAAATTATAAATTTATTTATAAAATATGTATATATTAGTCATACCTAGAGATGGAATTTGGAGATCAAAAACAGGGCCAAATCAAAATGTATATTTCTTTTCAATTGATCCTAATGATTATATTTTGCTAGTTTAGACAAGGTCAAATCAGTATTAATAATATTAAATAAAATTTGACTGACCAAGTTTTATATCTCCAAATCCCAGGTTTCTTTTATGGGGTGTTGATTTACTCCGTAAATCATCATTTAATTAAAAGTGGAGGGACAGAAAAAGTATATATATATACGAGTCATAACTGATATTGATAAAATGAAGTCAGTCCCATTGCGGGACAAAGCATTATGTATTTCTTATCATATACTCGCAGACTTAAAAACGATTGAGTCATAAATTTCGGACATTATATAGAGAATCTCTCAATGCTACAAACAAACAAGGTGTGCTTCTCTATCTCAGTTACCGCTTTTGGAATGTGTTATAGCATTAACATGGTGGTTATTTTAATATTGTTATAAAGTCTTAAAATTAAATCATAACATGCTCATGTTAAAATATTTTTAATGGTAATAAAAGATGACGTGAGTACGAGAGTGCAAAAAAAAAAAAAAAAAAAAAAAGAATAAAAGCCACCATATATATCATGAGGTATGTTCGAGGATAATTAGGATTTTTGTATGCGTGTTGAGTACTGATCTTTTTGGATCTGTAATGAAATATTATCTTAAGAATGTGAGCACATTTTAAATCTGCTATGTAAGTATGTACCCACATTTATAAATAGGTTGATAGGTATTTCTAATTTTAAAGAGAATAGAGTCAGTATGTATGTATGTATGTAGTTTACAGACAATGATTATTTACAGCAAATTATTGCAGACGTGTTATTGCAATCTATAAATCAACTAAGAAGAACAATAACCAAGCAAGGCTTCGTTAGAGTGATGAGAGTCAGGGCATGGTGAACCAGGGAAATTTATTAAGAATGAGGAGATTTCTTTATGTTATGTATATGTAAGTACTACACAACAGCTGACATGACGTGATACGATAAGTTAAATGCTTGATTTTAATCAATGGTAATTCATTTGACTCAAGGAGTGAAATACTTCCACATCTCTCTTTTTCTAGGTAAAACTCTAATACCCAAATTCTTCATTTAGTAGTAAGAAATTGTTCACTGTTATTACAGCGGTGTTAATTTCGTCAGCCGGAACAAGACGAAATTTATTCGGCATTGAATGTTTGTTTGTTTTTTATGACGATGACGAGACAAAACAACTTTTTGAATATTTCATCAGACAAAAACAAAACTTTTATTTTCTTGAGGAAATAAAAACGGAGCAAAATTTGACAAAATGTCACAAAGACAACATGAATTGTAATTAATGGAACAAATTGAAAAATTGCCTACACCATCAACACAAAATAATATTCACAGTTTAATTAATAAACGACGTTCAAAGCACTTACCTTAACAACAGTTATAGGTACTTCAAAACATTAATACAATAACCAGGAATGATAATGAAATTAAAAAGAATAAAAAAGCTTAAAATAAGTTTTCCTTATTTTTGAGATACAAGTTCCTTTGAAGTGGGATTTATGTATGACGTATTAGCAGACCTATCAATATGGCTCAAATGTTTTGAGAGTACTACTAAATCCTCTGCAAAGTCAAAAACCAAACTCTGCATGGTAATATGTAATGTGTACAAAGGCAATTAAAGGTTCCCAATCTTTATGCATGAAAGAACCGTTCCAGCACTCCCACAATATGTGTGTATGTATGTACGTATACATAATAATTTAGTTTACAAAAAGTATTAAGTCATATAAGCCACAATAGTATATGATATGCAATGTACACATATGTACATACCTTTTCCATGAAGGAAAAACAATTTTTATTGCAGAGCCATTTTGAATGATTGAATCATAAATTCTATGGGCGTCTAATACCTACCTAGTAATAATGATGAGCATGAGTGCATATTTATTGGTGTCATTCAACAAATGACTCCTTCAAGAGGAGTCATGGATCAAGAGCCCTTTGACACTCCCATGTTTTACAATCACGATTATATATATATATATATATATATATATATATATATATATATATGTTGAGAAGAAAGACTCCCATCAATCGAAAATACCCATTGCAAAAAAATATAAATTCTATTTTACTCACAACGTTTATCCATCCCTATTAACATAGGAAATTTCAATGATTCTCTCAACCTATCCACAGGAAAGTGAGGTAAAAAGAAGCCACAAATAAATTGGGTGTTGACCAATCACGTCATTCCTCCCAACTGTGTGACTACTCTTTAATTAATGGTGGAGATACATTTACAATATTTGCAGCCAAGGCTATCTTAACCACCGAGGCATGATCAAGATTTTGAGGGATCGAGACCAAGAGAGGAAAAAGGATCACGTTTTTTTTTTTTTTTTTTTATTAGATTTTTAAATCAAGTTGTTTTGGCCTCGGTCATGATAAAGAGACCAGGATTTTCAGGGATTGAGATCAAAAGTGTACTAAAACCTTCAAAAAGTAGCTTCAAGCCCAACATCAATCTAACACCACTAATGCTTAGAGCTTAATAAAATTAAATTCAAGCTCTATAAATCAAGGTTCAGGACACTAATCAGAAGCAAGAATCGGTCGACACAGAAATACATGAGAGCTGTTGAGGCACTCGAAATGAGAACAAAAAAAGAACTGTTCCGATGAGGGTGTAATACCTATAGTTGATTCCGTTTCTGAACGAGAGCAAATGACATTAATTTTTTTCTACATTCGAATCAACTTTTGTTTAGCGAATGAAAATGAAATAAACAACATTCAGGGTACATTGGTCATAAGTCATTGTGTAGAAACAAAAAAAAAAAAAAATACACACACACACACTTAAGGAGCTGCAGTTGATGTTTTGCTTTTCCTTCCATCAAGAACAAACGATGTTTTAGAACCTAGAATATCAAAATACATATTTACGCATATATCTAGTATATAAATGATGTATTTTTACTCGGAATTCCGAGAAAAGAATATTCGTTCCTATTGAAAGCTTTTCTTAGACAACAATGCATGTTTTGGGTTTGTTTTTATTATTATGTATATTCATGTAGATTATAGCTATATGTATGTATGTATGTATAATGTTCATAATATATCCACTGATCATCATTTTGATTGAGAAAAGTTATACCCAGGCTTTTTCTCTTATATCATATCATCTCATCACATATTATTCGTTTTTTCCTAACACATAACTCAAGGTTCTCTCAATATAAAAATATGAAGAAGAAGAAGAAAATCCTTGTAATTAAAAACATATTAGAAATTTCTTAAGGACTTTTGAAAAAATATAAAAATATGTACAATATTTATATAAGTAATATACATACATAGAAAGGAAAGTATATATACTTATTTATGTAGGTATGAGAAGCAGATAGGAATCTAATCGTCATCCTCTGTGAATCATATATATGTACATAACAACAAACAAGCTACAAGACTCGTAGGAAGCGGAAGCTTTTTACTCCATGAACAGATATTATTTTGTCTATTAATATGTATGTATGTAGATACGCCATTTAACAAATATTTATAATTTATAAAAAAATGCAATTTTTTTTTCATTATACATTATTTGATTCTTCATTCACTCTCTATGTATGTATGTGTGTAGATTGTAAATATATAATGTAAAAATAGAAAAAAAAAATCGTGGAATGATTATTTATCATAGATTCTATGAATGTACCACCAACGATATTGTTTTTTGTCGTCATTCAATTAAAAGAACTTCTTTTTTTATATAATTAAAATAGCATTGACAACAAAAGAGATGGATAGATATTTTATATTAAGGCATGTAATACTATTACATTACAATGTAGGCATGTAGTAGGCCTTCATCAATTTTTTTTACAATCATTTAATGAGGTATAATCATGATTATGAAGGAATTCAGAGTCCATCCTTGAGGATTTGGATTCCTTTTATATATGTATGTATGTATACATAAATAGTTTGTATGTATCCAACTCTGGGATTTTGCTTAAAATCCTCTCTTTAATACATAAATAAATACATATTATAATCAACTCATAATAAACATGCAATTTCATTTTCCATTCCTCTTATTATTATTATTTTTTTTGGCATCATTACTTGATATCTATTAGAAGAAAAATATTCATAAACAATTTCTTGAAAATACTTTCAAATACGTTAACTTAAAGGGCTAGTAGGTGTTAAATTTGATGATGATATTAAATCTCCTTGTATCTACATACTTTAAAGTTACACATTACATAAATATTATCTCTATGTACTAACTTTGAGAATGTTAGAGAAACCAACTTCTCTGAGAAATCCCGTACATAGATTATTATTCACTGTGTAGCCTCACAACAACCACTAATATGTACACTGTATTTTTTTGTCCGCTGAACATTTTTCTACGACTCATACTCTTCCCCCTAATAGTATTCCGAACAACATTGAATGATTGAGATCGTATTGGCTCTTAGTTATTATGTAGACAATTTTCTATTATGAATTGAAGAATAACTGCACAGTTGGAAAGAAGGATATAATGGGCTTACTATTATTTACAACTGATTTTGAGCCTCTTTTTTTTTTTTTTTTTTTGCTTTTTGGAAGAAAAGTCGAGAGAGATGAATAGAAATTATTGTGTGTCAATAAATTTGACAGTGTAGCGGATCTCTCAACCTTTCTTCTGAAAAGAAAAAAGTAAAGAAATTATGTGGTAGCATGGTCGTAGGAACCATGAAGCGTACAGGGTGATATCGTATAATTATTATTATGACGATCATAAAAAAAATAATTTAAGAAAATTTTGTTTTGAGATTCAGCACTCTTCCAGATAAAAATTGCTTGCTACAGCCCTAGATGGTTAGCCAATAATTTCCATTTTTCAAATTCCTGGACTATTATCTACTTTTAATAGGGATATTAATAACTTAACAAAATTACGTTCAACGTATCACTAATAAAGGGCAAAAGAAGTAGAATATCGACAGCTTGCAAAAAAATAATTTGGGGTTGTTGATGTATTAGAAATCCTATTGCTTGAACTGTAAATTCTAAGCATTTTTTCGCATTTGATACTTCTAGGGGTTGGTAGTATGTACATAATATTTTATTTTCCCAGTATTTAGTCATTATTCCTTGATTCTTGAGAGGAGAATATGTTGTTCTCACCACGTGTCATGAAGTAATAAATAATCAATGAAATGCCCAATCCAGTGAAATTTGAATTCTTGATATAACATCAGTATAAATTTGTATTAATAATCCTTACTCCCTCTCAAAGAACGTGAATGTATTCCCCTGTAAAAGGGTAAGAGAATAGCTGGGTATAGTAAAACGTCATCACAGCTGACGTTGAACTCCTCTCAAACATTTATCAAATTGTCAAAGTTTCCATATTAATTTTCGCTTTCTTTTATTTTTACATACCGGTAGAGCTTAGGATTTACAGCTCCTACCATTGCAGTAGAAACCCTGTAATAAATAGTCATAGTCATGTAGTGAAAAACATTATTCTCAAAAATGATATAAAAACAAGTATGCATTCGATTTATTCCCATACAGATTACAAAATCCACCGAATTTCCAAGAACTAAGTATTATTTCCTTCATGGCTTCATTGTGAGGGAGGGTTATGATGATGGAACCTTGTTGTTAGGGATCGTCCTTGATGTTTGTACGTGTATTTAGATCTTTATTTTATTTTTCAGGCATTGTTAAAATACTTGATTTTGTTTGACAGTATTTGAGATCTTCCTTTACTGTAATTTAAGAAAAAATTGTCTGTGCAATCATAATACCTTTGCGATTTATATAAAAAAAAGTACATAATATATTTATGTATGTATTTAAATAAGACTGGCCTGTGCATATTAGTCAGTAATAGTCAAATATGTATGAATATAAAATTTGTATAATGTTGATCAATAATTACTTAATTACACAAGGTTTATCCATGAATATTCATATGCATATACACATAAGTAATTATTATATTAGTAAAGTATCCGTAAAAAAAACAAAAAAAACTGTTTTGATAACACCTTTTGTACTCGTATGTATTTTAATTATGGCTAATTATGCAACAAATAGCTAAATATATTACCTTGAAAAATATATACTCATTGAGTTATTTAATTGCGAATCAGTAGACTGTAAAGGCATTTATAAATAGTCCGAATTTAAAATTCATTTTTATCTTCATACTAATGATTTTGAATTTTTAAGTCATACATAAGTAATTCAACAAGAAACGTAGGTAGCGAAATGTAGCGGGGATATTATATCCTCCCAATCACCATTCTTCAGATTTAAAAAGAGCAAAATAATTTAAACATTTTATTTATTCAATACTAAATCTATGGTTCTTAATTAAATTTTTTCATACAAATTTAAATTTCGTTACAAAAAGTCAGGTATGTAGCTTCATTAAGAATAATCTCATAAGTAAACCTGACGTGGTTAGAGCTCAAAACCCAAGTCAGTTGAGTTTATCTTCCACATTAACTGAAAAAAAGATTGAATTACTATACCAAAAGAGTGATATAATGTCAATTTAAAGTTGGTTATGCTCAATGAATGCAGTTTATATTTGTTTTTAACTGAGACGATTCAAAGGATCATGAATCGGAAATGATTTCATATTTTCATTAAATTTTCATAATAATGCTGATGAATCGATTCCATTGTCAGATGAACTAATTCCATGACCATTTAAAATCAATTTTTATTTTACAACAATGACCTCAACACAAAGTATATTATACATCACTGAAGCAATTCTACATCATAGTTTCTCAATAGGTGGATCGCGAAGAGCCTCACTATTTAAAATGTCACCAAACATTTTGTGTCATCGACTAATATATCCATGGATGTAAAAATTCCTTGGTATGAAGGACATTAAAGATTGATAGTTGATTAATAACCATATGGAAATGATGCAAGACTAGTAGAGAAACCCTGGCTTATATAATAGCTTTTGTCCATTTCTAGAATAAATAATTTACTTTACCTCAATAGAGTCTCTTAAAAGCTGTGTTTACTGAACACAATTAACTTTGAATATATGTATAAATGATTCTATTTCATTGAATCTACATACAATTAAGGATAAGGTAAGAGTCATGCATATTTTAAAGGATTTCCTTAAACAAAGCTATTTTGATTTTTGCAATTATGGAACATTTAGAGATCATTTAGTTTGCAAATACATAAAGAAGTATATTTACATACATATATGTATATATACAAAAATAAAAACAATTGCACGTTAATAAATGCATAAATACTCATTTGGAAGGATGTAGAAACTTACATTTATATTCGCTTTGAATTTACCTCACGTAATGAAGTATATTTTAATTAAAAGTCTGAAAAGATCGATGATGTAGCTCATATTTAATAGGATGTATGTATGTATGTATGTACATACATAGATGTAGAATGAACAATTAATTAATTCAAAACAAACGTTATAGGTAGGAACAGTCATCGATTCCTCATTATATTTTGATAAACAACCCTTGTAAAGCAATTCATCTATATAATTTAAATAACAATAGATATCTACGTGAGATTTTATTAACTCATTCAATATTGTAGCTATCTTCTTGGTAGGTAGGTAAGCATGTGCAAGTTATACAAGTTGTGGTTAATTCTTACTTTGAGCAGATTGTACAGGTTGCAAACGAAAAATGAGATGATCAATGATTCGCTTCATGCAGGGGTCACTAAACTTTTTAAAACGATCTCTGGAAGTGTGTTAAGTACCTGCATATTTTATGTAGGCATACAGCTTGCAACTTGTAAATGAAAATATCATGCAAAAATGAGATGGAGCCTTTTTTTTGTGCTATTCAAATAATTCAATAATTGACATCACATCAAAAATTCGATAAGTTAATGGACATTGAACAATTGAGAATCGTCTTTAGTTCCATTTCAACTAATTTACTTATAAAAGTTGTTGCAACGTTTGCAAGAATGCCAAAGGATAATTTAAAACTGCTGGCCGTAGTTTGTTTGGTGACCCCTATTTTAATGCAATAATTGAAATTCCATTAGATCTTCAATATATTTAATATGAGACTTTTCTGACGACATTCACTTTTGACATACCATTTGTTACACATTATAAAGTTCCGATACCTGCAGTTCCATCACTCGTAAATAAGTAATAAATATCATTTGATAAAAATAAGATGACATGAGTAGCATCAATAAGCAATTGGTAATGCATAATTAAAATGGCTTGTTCTATAATTGAATCTGATGTTATGAGACATACAAACTGTAGAAAAATGATCTAAATTTCTATACAGCATATAATAATATATGGTCACGACCGTCCTTTTTTCTCTGTCATGACCTTTTTTTTCAATAATATATTTTTTGAAAAAAAAAATAATAATAAAAAAACAAAAAATAAGATTCAAAATATAAGCCAATCAACCAGATAAATAATTAAACCCCTCCTTCTCTAAAACTGACTTATTTTTTCGAAATCAAATTGCCCAAATATATCATAAAATTCGCCAGTAATAATTAATTCAATTAATGCAAGTTCATTAAAACATTGTTTATATGACGTGAGTACTCTTTTATGATGCAATAAGTAATAATAATATGTAGGTCTAGAACGTTTTTACTGACGTCACATATTATACCAAGGGCATAATGGAGGCATCACGACGAGCTTTTTGGGATAAACAAAAACTCTATGTATTATTTTTTCAGCTGTTTTTCATGAATTGACTCTTTTGATTTAAAGCAGCTGACTCTACGTGTTATGAACTCGAAAAAGGGTATTATTATTATTTATGATTTTGATAAATAAAAATATATTTAATCAAGGATTGCGCGCCCTTTTTTTGAATTTGTAAATATTATACATGTATTAACGGTCGATTTGTATATTGATAGAATTTATAAATGTATAGTATATCTAAATAATAACTCTGCCCAATATTAAAAAGTTGGCAACAGGGGAAATACAGAAGGATAGCAGCTACGTGAATAGCTGCTGATATAGTTATTAAATAAAATGGACAAATTTCCATAAAATGCCAAGTGAGCTCCACATAAATGCTTTAAAAGGTGAAATAACAAATGATGACGTCATGTGAAAACAATCTTTAGTATTTAGGTATTTATATAGTACCTAAAAAGGAATATTCGAGGGAAATAAGTTAATGGGCGAGAACTGATTAAGAATTCCCCTTTGCCCACCTCATTGGGCCCTTATCACCAAATGAGTAGAAGATACATATTCCGTAAACATTGACTTAATAATTAAGATCCCTTCATGCATAAACAAATAGTATGTACTCCAGTATCCATCGTCGTCGTCATCATTTCCTTTATTCTTTGGTGCCCAGCTCTTCCAAGAGCTTTATTTTCAAGGTTTCATTTTTTAATGGTAATGATACCACAGAAAAATAATCATGGTAATATATATGTAAAATTAAAAGGGGTGTTTGTTAATTATATTTATCATTATTCAGAGTCATGACTGAGAGAGAAGAACTGTCCTCTGCACTGCAGACCTTACATAATATTATGAAGACTACTCCTCATGGACAAATGGTGTCGAGTGTTTACTTCCAAGTTGAGAATAATTAGAGGATAAAGAAGTGGATAGATTATTATACATAAATACATACATAGGCACATATATGTTCACATAATGATCCTTTTTCCGATGTTCTATTCATAGTATAAATCCTTCATATTCCTTTATTATAATAATAACATAAAGACGTGGACAATAATTATGAAGGAGAAGGAAATTATGAGTCATGCCTTCAGCAATAAATTAGAGGTAAATCATCATACTTTCATATTAACTGTGTATAAATATCCGTATATCCTATAATATATGTATGTATGTATGTAAGTATACTCTTCTTGTAAATTAACAGTTTTTAAATTATTTTTTTGAATAATTTGCTACAACCTATAAATATATATATATATATATATATATATATATATATATGTATGTATACCTAGAGGTTGTTCTTTCTTCTTGACTTGTGTTTTTTTTTATGCACACAAAAAGAATAATAAAAGTATGTTTACTTTTGTATGTAGTACACACGCATTTACATGCATAAATCTCCTGGAAAAATGGGCAATTATGTATTACATGGAAGAAAAATGTTCATGGTTGGAATAATATTACTGTACCACAGATATTATTATTGTTATTATTATATGGTATAAACACATATGCATATAATAATCTACAATTAAATAGAATACAACTCATAAAAGAAAAAAAAAAAAGGAAAAAACCAGTGGACAATCTTGCAGATAGTATGCTTTAATGTTTATTTTTGGAACAAGCATTAACTTGTTCAACTAAGAAGACTGTACTACCTAGTATCCATTTTTTCATCGCATAAAATATAATTGAAGTATTCATAAAATTTAAATACTTTTTAACTATGTATATAGACTCATTTTACCGAATTTAATAGTGATATAGATATCATATTGATATGCATGTAATTTAAAATACTATGGAATTTTCATTAATAGATATTAACTTACATTTATCGAGAAAGTCTAGGTACCCATGTCAAAGATCATTGATTTATACGTAGACTGATCACAAGTCTCCTATAAATTCTTATTTTAAAATGCTTCATCTCACTTTTTGATTGCAACATCTGCTTAGTGTACAAGTTACATATATGTATATTTACATTCTTGAAGCCAAAAAATAGTCAAGGAATATTTTCCATTAAGAGACAACTGAAGGAAACAACAAGAGGAAAGTAATAATTATTCGTATAAAGGATAGAAATAATATGTAAGGATCATTTCCTTCCGGATGTGGATAAAAACTAAGTGATATAATCTTTTTTTATTTTATTTTAATGGATATTGGCTCTTCCAAGTACTCCACACTTAATTTACGTTCCCATGAGAAATGCAATGGTATGCATTTTGTATTGTTTATATTTTGATTGGACCACTATCATTATTACAATTGCCAATCTAAATTGATTTGACATTGTTTATTGGATGTAACCTAAGTAGAAGGATATACAGCTATTCCATTATAAAGAGTGGATACACAATTAATCGCTAGTCACTCCATTCCTATCACTAATTACTATAATAATAAAGTGGAAATCATGGCTAATGCAACTTCATAATTCGTGGTTCCTTCTATTGTTTTCTTGGAGATGTTCATAATAATTAATACTTCATTATGATGGTTTATCAAGCATAGAACCATCTACTTAAAACGAAGAAGGAGATAATTAATCAATTATTAGATTAATTGATGTAGACGCTCTCATTATCTAATCATTATTATCATCATCAACATGGAATCAAATGAATTTGACTAGACAAAGAGGAATTTAATTTGAATTAATTGAGGGGTGATTTGATGAAGGACATAATGATAACTTTAGATGCATAATTAATTAAATATCATTATTAGATAGTTCTACTTTGATTCTTCTTATAGATATATAGTATATATCAATTTACGCAGATACTATATTAATACCTAGGGTAAAATTCTTTCTCAAATTAAGGCCCTAGAATGCACAGTAAGAGAAAACTTGGTCATTTATACTTGTGGTACAGACATTGATAAGCCTTGAAATTGAGATTTGTATTATTTTGTTTCAAGAGCCGTTTCTAATGCACTTCTTTTCAATCTAAAAAAAAAAAAAGCAAGGAAAGAAAGAAAGATCAAATTTATGGCTTTAAAGAATGATACTACTAAGCATTAATTAATCTCATTTTCTCTCTGCTCAATTTAGACTCCCTAATTATAATCCATATATTATCTAGGTAGGTATGTACATTGTAACATCCTCCTCTCTTCCTCGGATAGTTGACACACTTTAATGAAAAGTAGCAAGTTTAACGTGCCAAATTTAACTTTTACACTTACATACATAGAGGTAAGTAGGTACAGATTTACATATGTATTTTCTGATTGTCTGTCTACATTATAGGCACTTACTAAGACTTTACGCTGTTATTTAACATGATACATACATACGTACATACTCTGAGAGTTTTCAAAATTAAATGGCAATTAGGTTAATACTATCATGATTAGTGATCAATCAAAGGAAAGAAGAAGAAAACTTTGAGTGATGGTTTTCATACTTTGAAAATAAGTAATATGTGTTTTATAAATGCTTCTTTCTTCTTCTTCTTCTTCTTTTTCTCTCTATCTCTCTGCCTTCCATTAAAATCATTATCTGATATAATTTTACCATGATTGAATCGATTTATATTAAAGTTTATAAAAAAATATATTTTTTAAAGTGTGCAAATCCCTTGACCCATGTCACGGTATTTGCTCCACTTGGATGAAAATGCACACTCAACTTTTTTGTCAATTGTGGATTTTTATAATATTTATGAGTACTCTAAAACAGTGTTTCTCAACTAGGCGTCATGAAGAGCCCATCTAAAATGAAAATTATTTTTGATTTTCATCTCTTGTACAATAGTGAAGAACTATATATATATATATATATATATTTCAACCTTGATTCAAAAGAAAGAATAGAAAAATGAAGGCATATGTACACTGTTTAAAAAACACACTAAATACATTTTATTATCTTGTGTTGTTATATTGATGGACAGACGTTTAAACTCCAAATGTCAGGGCCGACCGAAAGTCGGTCGATCTTTATACAAAATATATACTTTTCTATTTGAATTTGAGGAAAATATAAATGGATCACGGCAAAATGATGATCATGTGGATCTCAGTAGAATATTAGTGAGAGCCCTTGTTCTAAAGATGTATGGGTTGAATTCAAGATATTAAGTGAATAATAGTTAATTAATTAATTGTTGTATTTCTTTCTTCTTTTTTTTTGAGGAAGAAAGGTTGAGACATAGCCACAAGAGAGATAATCCTGTACTATCTTTGTTTTTTCTTTGAAGTAAAAATTCCGCGTGAATCGAATTATTAATGATTTATCTAGGAGCAAGACTCTCTGATCCTTTCTTGTTCATATGATTTTAAGTGATTTATTTTTGTAAAGATGTAATTTGTAAGGATTTAGTAACGTGTCAAATTGTATTATACTCTACAAACATAAATATAAATATGATAATGTGAAAGTCATGAAGAAGGAACATTATAATTTATAATTTCTTTTTATTAATTTATTCACAATATCCATCTACCTACTTCGATACGCTTTGACACGTAACAGTAATTGTATAAAATGAATATGACTACAATGAAATTGAATAACAACTTTATATAATATTTGCTATATACATACATATATGTAAGAGTATAAAATAATTGAGTAATGATATTCACCCATTCCTATCTCAACAATCAATTTGTACATACATATCTATCCCTATTGTAAATCTATAAATCATTTACAATTCAATTATTAAAATATGAAGGTGATTTTGTACTTCAGACAGCCGTGTACAGAACACTACTACTCGTTTGGGCAACTACTCTTAAGGCACTATAATCCAAACCATTCTCCTTATCAAAATGACGTGGTTTTTTTAGCACCACAGACTCTTCTTGTTTGTTGGAGGGAAAAATACCCCTTCAAATATATATCGTGAGAATTACAAATTCTATGTAGCATTTTCTTATAACAAACAAGGAAAGTTTGTTTTATGATTCATTTGAATAGGGATAATTGTTGTGATTCGAAGTGGATCATTATTGAGAAAGTCCTTTTTTAAGCATTATAAATATTGTGCATCGTCCAAACATGTTGTATCATGTATTTGGCCGTCAAATGGGGGATTTCATCTTTAAAAAGATAGAAAATAAGGATTCAATATAATGAATGTGATGCCTTTAAAATAGTACCAGGTAGGTAGGTATTTTTTTCATAAATAATAATAATGAGAGCAAATGTCTTCTTCGTTCCTAACCTTTTGTCAAAATAATGTTTGCGCCCATTTCTTCTCAATTGACATTTATTTAATGTTTGCAAGATCAGGTGTATAAATAAGTAAATAAATTAAGTACATCATAGTTATTTTAAAAAACAACAACAACACTATAATGGATGATTGATTTTCTTGGCTAAAAAAGAATTACTCTCTCCCTCAAAATAAAAAAGCCTCAATTTAATTGAATAATTAATTAGCCGTAATGATGATAAAGTTAGAAAGAGTACCTACATTTGTATACATATAAGCAATAGTTGTGCACTAAGAATATGATTATTATTATCATAGATGTAATCTGTCATTTAATAAGGTCTATTTCCTGAGATACCTAGGAATAGGTATCTTCCTACCTATATGTATATGATGGTGGTTCATAGTTCACAACTCTTGCTCGGAGATGATCATTACTATAACTGAGGAATAATTAGATTAAACATTGATTATAATTACATGTATATGTATATATATATATATAGGCTGAATCCCCATTTCACGAAGCCAGGAAGGGATTACTTCATGTCTTGAAAGAGTGGATGATGCAACTTACATTCATACAATTGTAAATATGTACAGTTGATGTTTGGGGTAAATCCGGAGAAGTTCAAGCTATTAATTTTGTTCTTAATACCTACTTAAGTAACTAAATGAGGGAAAGGAGAGGAGCGTTTATAAGCTTTGATCATGAATATGTATGTAGGAGCTTATCTACTTTTTGCTATGCAAGAAAAGACGAGGCTGATCTTTTATAGGTAGGTACTTTAGCATGAGATAATATTTTATTGGATCGCTTTGTTTTATTTTGTTTCAGGAAGCAATGCATTCTATGGATGTATTTAGAGATAATTTACCCTCATCAATACTTACTGTGAAATGTCTACTCGAGTTATAAAGGAGTGGAATGGATACTCTGTTTTGAAATATTATCATGTTGAGATAGATTCATCGAATGATCTTTGAATTTACGTACATAGTATATCATGTTATGGACGGTGTTTTTTTCCTCCCTCAAGAATGGTGACTTTTTCCGCGTCATTAACTTATACATTTCTCCTTCATGAATAGTATTAAAAATTAATTCAACTCAAATCAAAATGCATTTCCTTGTTCATACATAGCCCTAGTTACAACTCTTTTCTTTTTTTTTCCATAATTCATTTTCTTAAACATTATAAACATTATTCCCTCCCCCCCCCCCTCTCTCTCTCTCTGAACAATGATCATTATCATATTCCATAAATACTACACCTGAACACTTAACCTTTTCATTTGAGAATGACTTTCTTTAAAGTTTTTTAGAAGTGATCAAATATATATAGGCAGATATGTTTATCCACCTATGTTTTACTAACATACACCTATTTACCTAATAATTTTCTGTAATCAGGGGAAAGAAAAAAGAAAAAAATTGGGAGGAGGTGAAAGTTATCGACTTTTTTTTTTTTTTTTTTGGTGTGTGAAGAAGAAAAGAGGCTTTTATACATAAGATATGTATGCTTAGATATCTACCTATGTATGTATTTATGTGTAGCATTTGATGTAATTGTTGTTGTTGTTGTTGTTGTTCTTGTTATTTCTAATTCAAAATGCATGCTTTGTGTATTACTGTAATGATGTCGATTTGTGCAATCATAGTCTGAAGAAGGGATAGGAGGAAGAGAGGAGGAGGGAGAGAGGGAGGGAGAAATCTTCTTTTTAAGCTAGCTAATATGACATCAATAAAACGTGATATTTTCGAGAGAGAAAGAAATGCATGAAAGAATAAAAAACAAGATAAATGAGTCAAGTAAATATTTCTGACGTGATGATTGATACTCTGACAGTCTTTCAATCATGGAGTGTAATAATAAAAATAAAAATAATAATAGTCATAGAGTAAACATCAGTTCCTCCACAAAACATATGTATGTATGTATCTATGAACCACCACACAGATTTGTATGAGTGTGGTGTTTGTGGGTAAAAACAGTTTGCGTCTTGGAGTTTTTATTTGTGTATTTGTCACGGAGGAAGACACCAAATGGTATGTATGTAATATCGATAGATGGAGACAAATAATAATAATAATAATAAATAAAATATTAGTAAAACCTGCATGACATGTGTTTGATGATGTCTTTCCATCATTTTAAACATCATTACATAATAATAATAATATCTACAATGTATGTACATTGGTTATCAGATGAAAAAAAAATTGAAAGTTGAATATGATGATGATGATGATGAAATCGAACTTGCAGTGATGCAATTTATAGAGTCATAAGAATGACTCTCCAACGTTGTATTACTACTGAATAAACTCTTTAACTTGCGAGTTGTATGAAAGTATCCGTCCTTGATGCGGAACTTTGAACACATTTTGAAACGTACTCTACATGCCTCAACTGGTCGGGCAATGTTTCTCCAATGGTCAGTACGTATGCTGAGAACCATTTGTATTGTCCTTAGTACCTATCAAATTTAACGAGACAACAAAATTTATTTAGTGTGATCTAAAATAGTGAATATCTTTGAGACCCACCAAAAACGAGGAGAACAGAAAAAAAGGGAAATATGTAATTTAAATTAATAAAATTTAAAAATCAAATCCGTCTCAATAAATATTTGAATTATTGATAATTAAAATGATGATAGCCCCATTCATATAATTTGTTATAAAGTAGAGTGAGCCCCATCTTTCACACTCCATGTAGAATAAGGGTTAATGAAGTCTCCTTTGTTTCTCCAATATAGTCCATCAGCCATGACGTGTATACTACACAAGATGACGTCTTTTAGCAAAGTGTGCTCCATGAGACCGATTCACGGAAGTGACTGTAGAATTTAGGAATGAACGTCGAGTTTTTTGGATCGATATCAAACATATGTAGATAATATGTAGATTGTTCACACGGTTACTGAATCAACCATACACACACACAAAAAAAAAACACTTAAATACTATGTAACTGTGTTAAACAAAGACATCATCAACGTTTCAATGTACTATTTTTGGTGGTAGTTGATGTGCGATTATTTTTATTTTTATTCATCATTATTGATCCGGGTTCAAGGCTACACTTTTTTTTGAATATATATATATGTATAGGTATATAATCTATGGGATTTGTATTATTATGATTAGCATACATTCAAATATATGTATCAATGTGCTTTTTTTTGCAATTTAATAAGGAAGTACATTTTGCATCAAATGAACCATTAAGATAACACATATAAATGAATGTACCTACATATACATAGATCAACATTTAGAGTATGAGTCTCTATGACTGATTTGAAGAAGAAATGAGTCTAACCAATGTGCATACATATATTTTACATTCATGCATTGACGTGATACCCTCCATTAACCAAGAGATCCCTAGCTACATACATACATACATACATACACAAATTAGTATCTACATACATAATATACATACAAAGGCCGTGGAGGATCAAATAAGTAGGAGAAGCTTATTGCTCTACAACTTTTCCTCTACATCACACACACACACACACACACACTAAGGTCAAGGACAAAGGAATTATTTTGTGAAATAATAAAATGAAAATGGTTTTTTTTCTTCTTTTTCTTCTGATCCTCAAGATGATGATGATGGTGGTGGTGGTGGTGTTGGATTGGAGGAGGTGCTAGGAGGAAATCATGAACTAAATAATAATATAGATTAAAATAAAAAAAAACGAAAATAAATATGCTCTAAATTGCTATAAATGTTTATTAGTACATACATTCCTTTACAGGGAGGCCGTGTTTTTTATTCCACAAAAACAAAACAAAACAAAAAAAAAAAACGTTTAAAAGACATGCAATGGGGTGAAAGCACGTGTTTCTAATAGAAAGAGATGCTGTCGAGGCTTTAAGTATGTAGTACTTTTATGAATGTATGAACTACAAGCTTTGAAGCTTTGAAGATGGATATTGGTTTTGTTATGGTCAAACACCCAGACCAAAGCATGCTAAATACATTCCCATTAAAATGTTACTTTTTTCCATCCCCTCCACGTTTGTGTCTTCTCTTAGGTAAGGCAACACTAGTGCATATGTAGTTCCTATATCAAATGGGCTGCTATTATTTTTTTTCTCATCTCTCAACCTTTCCTCCTTCAAAAGAGGGAAGGAAAAACATCTACAAATCAACTGTAGATTTCCCAATGGAGTCCCTCTTTCCAATTGCTAGACTATTTAAACCGTAGTAAGGATAATCACCGCTTAACAAGAGCTCATTTGAGTTTAACCAGACAAAGTTTAGGTCATTATTAAAGGACGAAAGACGTAATACCCATGTGAATGAAATGTACGGTCTCCTTTGTCAAGTATCTATCTTCATTGTTCACTCTCTCACTATCTCCTCCTCCTCCAATTAGAGGAGGAAGAAAAAGGTCCAAAATCAACTGGTTGTGAGTCATTCAAATCAACGTTGAAGATGCGAATAATAGCAGAGAGATCACAAAAAGAAAAAGAAAAAAAGAAGAGGACATATTGTATGTACATAGTAAATCTTACCAATGTATGTAGATAAGAATAAAGATAATGAGAAAAGGGCAATGGAAAGGGTTAATTGAATGCCATCCATCCATCCATCCATCACAAGGAACAAGTCATACATTATCCCAAGAAGGTGAGGAATATCATCATCATCACCATCGTCGTCATCATATTCATATCTCGAGGTTCCATCGAAAATATCTCACCTTTATCGTATTATTCCTTTTATTTTTTTACAAGCACCTATCTATCTATGCGTATGTGTACGTATGTAGGAATGTTGTAATACTCTGTATAAACTGTTATTACTCACAAATATGTCTGAACTATTATGTATGTATATGTTACATGGGGTTGTGGGGTCAAAACACAACAACAACAACTACAACAAACCCTTCCTTCATCCAATGGAACTTAAATAAGGTAGAGATTGATGATGGACTTCTAACAAATAATATGTACAATAATCTCACACGTTTACTCACTCACTCACTCACTTAGTCCTTGTAACTCTATAACCATCAAATCCCTTCTTACGAAGTAGGTATGTATGTATGTGTATATATACATACATATTATATATTAGTATATGCCTACTTCCTTCCAGTGCTTTTAAGGTCTTATCTTAATTAACGACTAACTTTAAAATAAATTCGTTAAAAAATTAACCCATTCATTAAATGCTTGAATTCACACATTTTTTCTCTTTCTTTTTTTCTTGACTTGAGTGTTTTAAAATAAGGTATATATACTAGTTATGTATTCCCAAAATATTCTATATCGTTTTTGTCAGCTCTATATTTGCTGCTCCCCCTGATTCTTGAATTAGTTGTAATTAATTTTTATTTAGTTATGATGAACAATTGACAAACTGCTACCATCTGACTTTTTTTTCACTCCTTCTGAATAAAGGAAGGGCTGAGAAATACGATCCTGAAAATTAGTCTCTCAATTGGGGATATTTAACCAACTGATTTTGGGCCTTTTTACATTTTTTTCCATATTTTACAAAATCTTGTTAGTACTCTAAGCATTGATTAGTGGAGCTCGAACTAGCCTTTGTTTAGCTGTTCAGAATAATTATCCATCCTAATATTAAATGAAGAATAATTACAGAGTTAGGAAGAATTGGTTAACTAATTACCAATTCATTTTGGTTCTTTTTTCTTTCTCTTTTTGGAGGAGGAAAGGTAATAGGGATGGTATTGTGATCCATGTGGCTCTAGGGCTCCACTCGATTCTTCATACTTTAAAAAATATCAAAAGTTTTATTTCTACTCCATATTTTCATAGGTAGGTAGTTTGACTTACAATTAGCTAGGTATCAGCGTAGGCCTAATATCTACGTACATAATATCTTAAACGGATTTTTCTTATACAAGGGAGCTTTTATTAATATTTTGCAAATATAACTATACGTATGTATATTGAAAATAAATATTAGTAAAGTTATTTTTTTGTTTCATATTGTGCAAATATTTTACAAAGGGATTTTTTTTTCATAATTATCTTCTCTTTAGAAGAAGCTCTAATAATATGTATGTAATCAAAGTATACATAAATATATGAAAGAGAAGTGGAAAAAATTGATAAATCAATGCCATCGATATAACTTTGAATGACTTTTTTCATTGGTTCATTATCATCCTTTGCATATTCAAAATGGAAACATAATCATCAGTTAGTTGTTGAGATTATACTCGCAATAGTATTCTCAAAACATCTTATGCGTATCCTTTGGTCTGCTGTTAATTTGTGTACTTGCCCCCCCCTCCTTATTAGTGTTCTGAATGTTGATTGGTTGAATATTAAGCTATGAAGAGTCAATAGTTATTTCAACAGTTGGGAAGAACCATATCCTTGTGTAACTACCAGTAAATATTGAGGGCTTTTTCTTTATATTTTTTGGAGGAGGAGAGGTTGAGAGATGCAATAGATATTGCTATGTGTCCTATGTATTTTTTGGTCGACTATTGATTTGTTTTCACGTCCCCCTTATTTGTGTTCTGAATGTTAATTTATTGAATTCAAATTACTAGTGATGAAGTCAAGAGACCAAGGCTTTGGGAAGTCAAGACCAAGACTTGGAAGGATCAAGACCAAGTCGATAATTTTATTTTGTTGTTTGATGAAAAGGACTTCTTTTATGAATTTATTTCATTTTAAAAATGAAACCAAGGCATTCAAGGGCTGAATTGGAGTCAAGACTGAGACAATACTTTTAAAGATGAAAAGAATGGACTGACTAGCTACAAAAAGAAATTTACTTTGAGTCGATGAAGATTACCCATAAGTGAAATATATAGAGAGAAAGAGTGTCACATATTGCTAAAGGTTTGAGTGCGTCTTTGTAAATTATGTTGCAATTTCAAAATAATCGTTTTTGCAAGGGTTTCTTCATGCTGAGTTAATCTCCATTTCATTTGTGGTCATTTGTATTTATGATACTTCTAAGAGATAACTCTATGTATATATATATATATTTAAAGATTTATGAAGAGGCATAAGGAAAAAGAGAGAAACATAGAAGCAAAGACAATTTTTGATGATGTATTGTAAGCATTAAAAGCACGAGTCCCCTTTCATAGAAATTATCTGATAACATTACTCATTTGTGTCATTTGATTAATGTCCCCACAAGACATATTTGTATTTAAAGCCAATGTATTTTACCTACATATGTACATATATAGCATATCCTTGATCATGTACGTGTTTATAATTTGATGGATGCATTGCAAATTCAGAACAAAGAACTCAAGATCGTTCATCATTTAGTGTAGGTATTTGTAAAAAAACAAAGCAAAATGGAAAAAAACCTTTTTTGAATTATAATTTACCTTTTTCCAACTCCTGAGTTTACCATTCCTTATTTATGGAAACACATTTGTGATTAACAATCTTAAACAAGAATAATCTTAGCATAGGTATGCCCATGTAATACATATGTAGGTATCTATAGACGTACATACAATATTCCTCTTTTTTCTCTCTCTCTCTCTCTCTCTGTCTCATTACCATAATACTACTCAACATGCAAAGTACATATTATTTTTCAAATCATTCGTTTACTGACAAAATTGATATTTTATCTCTTTTAGCTGTTTACATACATTATTCCTTATTTGTAGTCCTTGGTACAAGTGATTGTGTGAAGGTACCTTAAGGAAGGTTGTCTTGTTCTTTTTTTTTTCTAATAGGTAACCTCTATCATTCCTATACATATATATGTACTAGGATTGGATCGGTTACGGAATTGAATATATATCTTAAAGGTTTGTTTCCCCCCTTTCCAGTGGGGCTTGATCAAGGAAAGACTAGAACTAGAATGTACTCAAATTTGATGTAGTTTCCTTACACCAGTGAAAGGAGGGGAAAATCAGGGTTATAGGCTAACTTCAAATTGGAAAATTACCCAAATGGAAAGTTGCCCAATTTTCCGTTAAATCTTTTCATAATTAAAAAAAAAATAGAAATATAATGTTCTGATACACAGATCTCTCATTTAGTTAGATGTTATCATTAAAAACCATTACAAATGTCATATAAAACACCTTTGTATACCCTGTGATTAACATCTTCTGGTGAAAGAAATATAAGTGCAGAAAATTGTCCAATTGCATGGCCAAAAGTGTTCTCAGAAGGATATCGTTACTTGTGATCACGTTCAACAATTTTCTCATTTATGTTTTTTGATATATGTATGAAAGCAGCAGTCATTTAGAGAAGTTTCATGTAAAACATTTTGTAAAGCATCAATAAAAGCCATTTCAGAATCAATAGAAATCGACATTGTCTGTTTTTTTGCACTGTTACCTTTATTACTATGAATAATATTCCATTTTATTTGATAAGAAGACAAATACTCTTGGAACGGCAGTGTTTTGAACACACATATGCACTGTTAAAAATTAATAAAAGAAAAAACTGATGCAACCTTAAATGTACCATTAATTACACATTTTGTATTTTGTACTGTCTCAATTTCCTTCCAATTAATTTGCTTTGTGCATTGCATCTTTCTTCCAAGAGGAACATAGACAGTGAGTTCTGAGGAAAAAAGGGTGCGGGAAAAATATCAAAAGAAAACGTTTGTCTCAGGAAATAAGGTATTATGAACTTATTCAGTCATGAGAATGCCAGAGAAACGACATCCCTTAAAAAAACATATCATAAAGGGTAATTTTTGTTTTGACTCCATTTCCCATTTGAGATTTCAAAATTTAAATCTTCACCTTACAAGAGACTAAAGACTGTTTCGTTTTCCATTGCAATAATGATCATCAATACGATTTGGGTACTTGGTAGTATACTCGAAAGAGGCTTTATTTTGTATTTGGGCTAGTTTTCTTTTCCAACTATGTATGTGTTAGAGGTTGTATAAAACACGAAATGTATCACTCTGCTCCACCATGCTCAAAACATGACTATCTAGTATCCTTAGTTTAATATTTCTTCTTTTTTACATCTCTAAGCAATGATATAATTTCATCGATAGCACTAGACTTTGTCAATAGAATTTGAGGGATTAAAATGCAGGGTTTCATCACGAAAAAATCTATCAGGGCACGTGAAATACTGAGAAAATACATTTATCAAGGAGTTGAAGAATAGCATTATTCATTATATTTAATGTATTCATCATTTGCGATATTTTTGAAACGATAATAAATGACACAATCAAATTTGTTGTTTTGATTTGTTGTTCCCCTTGTAGGGAACGAATTGAATTTATGTATATTTTGGTATTCCATTGAAGAATAGTGGTATACATAAGCTGTTGCATTAATCTTTTTACTCCTAACCAAGAGCGCAGCAGAAGCTTCCACTCAAATGTGAATGTTTACTTCCAACGTGTATTTCAAGTAATTGTTAAATTACAATAAATAGAAGACAAATATCTTTGAATTCTGAAATAAATTATTTAAATTTACTCATAGTCTAAATGTGATATCAACTGTAGAAGTTAGAGTAGGTTATAAAGTATTGTTAAAAACAAGTATTTATGTATGTATACACACACATATAATATCCATAAATCTATTTCCAGAATTGGTTTATAAAATTTTGCAAAAAGGATTATATACAAATATTTGATATAAAAAAACCAAAAAACAATGCGCATTATGTAAAAATAATACGATTTGGTAAAAGCAGGTACAATAACTAAACATCAGTAATTAGATATAAAACTCAAGAGGTTTTAATGATTTAACATTGTATTGTTCTTTTCTCTTTTCTTTACACATCCGAGCCATTATTGTTACGCTGAGTTACGGTGGCTCTATAATAGTAAAGCCAGACGACTAGTGTTATTATTTTTCTTTTACTAGATTGATAATGTCAGTAAGTTAGTTATGGGGTCATTTTTGATGCTCTTCATAAATTTAAATCTGTCTGTGAGGCCTATATTTTTCAATTCTGTACATATATCACGTGTAAATCACACGATTCGCTCGTTACAAAATATTTGAGAGCACTTTTTATAATCTTTTTTAGAAAGCTGAGATTGTCATATTTTTATTTGTTTTTGATCACTATTTTCTATTGTCAGTGTCTTGGCTGATCAAGAAGCGAAACGATGATTATTTTCAGACCTCCTTCAAGCAGAAACGGCAAAAAGGACATTGCAAATATTGTTAAGTCACTTTAAAGACTGTTTATGATGGGAATAAAACCATAAACATATTGGGTAGTCTTCCGATTCGAGTGGAAGTTGGTTGACAAAACAGAATAAGAGATGCCGAATTCATTGTTTGTTTGAAGGGTTAAAGCATAATGTGTCGCCAACCGGAAGAGGTGAATATGAGTGAAGGAATAATAAAAAAGGCTTTGAAGGATTCAATTTCTAACTGACTCTAATCGTCCCAACGCAACCTTCTTGATAATGCCTTGTGTGTATTACATAAATGTTTTCCTAGTTTCTTGTGCTACACGTATGAGTATAATTTGTACATACATAGAGAGTCGAAGAGATGATATTGGAAAAAGGTTAAGGACTTTACTCTCAATAGAGTTAATATCCCTACGAATCTGATTTATATCAATCCCGATGTAAACAAACGTGAGATTGTCTTTAACCTACAGTAAAAATAAATACATATAAATGTATACTTTTTTGTAAATGTGAAACGGGGTCGGGAACCTTTTGGGGTGGCAAAGCAGATTGCATTGAACATATCCTACAATGTATGTACATATGTAAATAAATATATGCTCATATTAGCAACATAGTTACTTTTTACAAACATAAATCAACATAAAGCTATGTGTCATTTAAAACCAAGAGCATGACAGTTTCAATTGTTTAAAGTTATTTTATTCAAATATCATTTTATCATTTTTGTTGTTATTTTTATTTGGTAATAGTAAAGGGAAATGTCTGACTTTGTGTTATGAAATTTAAATTTGTAGTTGTATATAGTATTATATATATTAGGGAAAAAACATTTAGCATCAATTAAAACATAGTCATACTTAATGTTCAAAAATCATTTTATGCTCAAATTATTTTGCTCTTTCCAACTCTGAAGCCCTTGGTTTGATGGAACTAATTTCCAGCAGACATAAGAAAATCTAACTGGTCAAGCATCTCATATCGAGGAAGTATTCCTGTTATTTAATGTGGAATAAAAGATACCTATAATTGCTGATCCAGGCTTCAAAAAAGATTCTTCTTTTGGGTTAGGAAAAGGTCCTCTATTAGGATTATAAGTCATTATAATTGGAACTGTGAGCCTTGTATTTATTTACTCAGACTTGTTGTACCCATTGTTTAATTTTACAGCTTATATGTACTCTAGGTATACATGACTAATACAACCGGATCCCTGGACTTTAATATTATTCTGTCTCCACTCCTGATTTCACTTCATCATCAGATAAAACCTGCTTTGGGTTGCCTTAAAGCCCCATATTTGTAGAGTACTCAACAACTCCCAATCAGATGTGTGTTTCAATCTATGAATAAATTACCTTTTTTTTTTTTTTTTCAAAAAAAGAAACACGAAATGAACATACATAGATATAGAATAATGAAGAAAAAACAGTATTAAATATCCATACACAATGAGAAGGACCTTTAAAAGGACTTGCTCTAGCACATATAATGTATTAGATATTGTCAAGCAAACATGGATATATATGTACACATGTAAAATATGGCAAAGTATCTGATTACTCACATACTTACAGCTATATAATTTTCTCGCACAAGGTACATGGTTTATTAAAACAAAACAAAAATTTAATACAGAGGTCAAAAGGAATGTTTATGCCTCTCAACTCCTCATTTAGAAATCTTTTCTATTTCTTGATATAAGTAGGTATCAGAGCTACCTATAAATCCAAGCTAGTACTTGCTAGGTAAATATATATATATATTACATTTATACCTATGTAGATATATTTATCAGATCAAATCTTTTGACAAAATGAATTTCAAGTCCTGTACATATGTAAATACTTATGTAGATCCTTTATCTCTAAGTACCTACATAAAATCCCATTATTTCCCTAGATCATCAATTGCAATCAACACACATCCATAAGTTATGAGTTTGGTCAGTTGTTTGTACATATTTCTAAACCTAATTAAAACTCACATCTTTTGTATGTATGTAGGCATAAATATTGCATTGCACAGCATTGGTGACAAGGCTTCTAATACATTTAGTAATCTTTGACAAGGTATTTGTGAAGAAGACTCACAAATATGACACACTCACTCACTCACTCTATTTAAATCCTCTTGATTATTATGCCAAAGGAAAATACGAGACTTTAAATCACTTCGGAGCCGCAGAGTTACTCTCAAGTACTATACTAATATTCCATCTGATGAAATTGTAAAATCAAATAAGTCATTCCGTGGCTATTAATCTTGAACAAGTCATAAGAGATTAAAGGGAGGAAATATTTAATAAATGTGATCCTTTATCCACGATAAAATCATAGCCAATTAAATTTTTGTCATCTATGTATGCCAAATATGTTTCTTAGAATGTAGATGATATTTCATTTAATAAAGTGTAGATCCTGTTACACTTCATTTGAGCATCTCATATGGATTTAAATCCGATTGATGTGTTTTGACGTGAACATTTATTAATAATAATTAATTATTCTCGAGGTGCATATGTTGTGTTGATTTCAAGGATACATCAAATTATCATAGGCTGTGAGGATATTTTATATCATCCAAGAAAATAATAATTTTTATTTATTTTTAAAAAAAACACGTGAAATTTTGTTTTTGGGTAGAATATTAACATATTGTGAATTGGCTTACCATTTATCTTCAATGGCCTATAAGTCATTGGACCTTACTAATTGAAGGAAAAAGGATTTTATTCTGTGTTTATCCATGTAACTATGTATGCCTTAATTAGAGTGCTGTGTTTTTGATGACATTGGTGCCTCAAGGCTCAAGGTTCTTTTTTGTGTGGCATAAGCAATATGCTTTTAAATTAGTCCTATCTAAAGATAAACAAAAACAACAACTACTAACAAACAATAATAATAAAAAAGTTTCAACCAAGATCAAAGTTGAAGCTCAATTTCCGCTTCTTTCCTCCTTATGAAACAATAATTACACATTGATTCAATTATACCTAAATATATATTATTCACTTGATTTTATTATGAGTATGGAGACAATGACGTTTCCTTATTGTTATTATTATTATTATCCTTAGTATTCAATGTTTTGTGTGTGTGTATTTTTTTATCTCTGTGAACATTGTTTATGACAACCCATAAACCCAGTTCCCCTCCACAAAGGAGATCCTTTTGGCTGGAAAAAGGAAGTTATATTAGAGTTATTAGTTACAAAGGTATAAGAAGCCAAGAGCAACAAGAGTGTAAGGGTGGTCCATACCTCACCCTTTAGTCCATATATACCCGTACTCAGGCATTTATTAAAAGTTCACATTCAAAAACATATTTTGTTATATTTTTTCGCCAAGTTTCAAACATGTTTCACAAAATTTCCCTTCATATTTTGGCCCCTGGGTGGGTGGCCATCATTATTAGTAAATGTATTAAGTCATTAATGCTTTTAACAACATATGTACACAGACAAAAAATAAAGGAGTAATCTTAATTACAAATAAAACGTGGAGGAAACTCAGTCCACGGGATAATGCGATTATTTCAATCCCCAAAACCTGTAATGGATTTCCTCATATTTTGTGTATGGCTTTTTTTTTACCTCTTTTCTATAGTATTAACCTATATTCTTTGAAGGCTATTATACATACAAGCACATAATATGTAGTCATAAAGATATCATCAACTTAAAAAATGTAACATCTATTGGTTAGGGCTTTTATGCGCAAAAGACAATAATGATTTGTGAGAGATCTTTATTGGCAGGAGAGATAATAAGATGCTTTGAAGGGGAAAAAAGTACTTAGAGATTTTTTCTTTTCAGTATCTATATGGGTCAAAAAGCCATGGGTAGGTAGGCCAAACTAGGGGTTGTCATTTGAGAGATTTTTATCAGGGGCCTTTATCTGGGGTATTCAAGGGACATGCTTGGATTTCACAATGTATTCGTAATGTGGGAAGATTTGTACATATATATATATATATATATATATACAAGATTGTATTGATTCTTAAAATCGGTCCCTTCCCTTTTATCTATCATTAAATAGCGTACTAATCCTTAAAGCGCCCTCTCCAAGACATCATTTTTACTTCAACTTTGAATATTCATAATGAACGATAATAGTTTGACATTATTCTTATATAAATAAAGCTTTATTAAAGGATTTTAAGCATATGAACATGCTCTATATGATGATGCCATTTAGAAAAAATTGTTTCATAGGACGACCTTTGCGTCCGATTTGGAAGTGTCCTTAAGATTGAGGACAACACTGAAGAGGACGTTAAAGTTATAGGTCTGATACAACTCTAGCATCCATTAATTTGGTAGATTATAATTATATGAGGGTTGGTAGTTTTGTATAGAATTAAGTCCTATATTTCAAATCCACTAATAGACTAGTGAAAAGGGTATTTTAATTAAAAATATATTTGTCATAAATTTTACATTCTCTGAACAAATCATGGAGTGTAAAAAATCTATGGGCTAAATCATAGAATTTATCAATTCGAAATTTGATCTTATAGAATTTGGAAAAATATTAAACAAGATAATGACTATATTATTAGGAATAAAAAATCTAGATGTAAGGGGATAAAAAATAACTAAAAATGGTTGGTGACTACCCATGTATTTGAAGAAAATTGGCATCGATTATTTAAAAATCCATTAATGTTTATATTATAAGCCTTACTTGCTCAACCCACTCCGTTGCAACTAATCGAATTGAATATGGAAACCCCACGTTCAATACAGTTTGTGGATAGTTGGATTACATCGCAAACAAGCAAAAATAAAATGATCATCTCTCTCGATTGAGCTGTATAAAAATCAGTTGACACTTATGAAGATAGGAAGAGCAAAGACTGGGAATAAATTCAGAACTGTGGACTCCAATTCATAATTTCAGGTGTGATTGCTATTAAGCTATTTGTGTAAAATCAGAACTCTGATTCAGATTCTACGTGAAAAATTTAATTAAAAAACCCCCAAATTTGATGGGTTATTCATAATAAAATTGATCCGTCTGACTCTTAAGTACTATGAAAAGTATACATTATGTCTACATTCTATACGACGTATACACAAAAGAAATATTGTATTCCATTGAATCTGACAATATAATCTTACTAGGGACAATTAATACATGAAAGGACAAAGTAATAATTTTATAAATTGTATATACAAAGTGTACTCAAAACCGAATTATATTTTCGACAAAAGTAATGTCAAATCAAAGAATATATGATTTGTATTTCCCTCATTACTCATGTAATGTAAATTTTGAAGAATTCTTGTAATATCTATGTGTATTATTTTTTTTCGTGAGGGCCCTTATCCTCAAAAAAAATAAAAAATAAAAAATGTAAGTATAAAAAACGTTCAGAGCAGTAATAAGGGAAAATATATAATAGAAATTAAGAGTAAAAACTCCACACTGTTAATGTAATTATTATTTTGAAGTTTGTACATATCATAGAAGCTGGGATTTTCGAAAAAATAATTATAAAATCTCAGAAATTTCCCTCCTTTCAAACAGTAATGCAAAGTTTTTCAAAAAGATGCAAATAAATAAAGTTTTTGTAACATATAAAATAATTTGAGGGATTTTATGTCTGAAGATATCAGTTTAATGGTCAACTGAGTATGTATTGTTTATGCTATGACCGGGCTGGCGACCTTTCCCTGCAATTTGCACCAACATCGAAGATTCAGGATTTTAGCTCATTATAAATGTAGGTAATTAAGCCTTATCTTTGAAAGCAATCATGTTGAGCGGCCAGTTTAAGGAGGTGAAGCATTCCTTAGCCAAGTTGTTCATGAGCCCTTTGAGAACACTTACATGTTGAACCACGGATGTGGGTCATTTATAGAGTGTTTTACATGGATGTATACATCCGTGCATTCTAACAACATATTATAGGTAGATACATCATAAGGAAACTACAGAACTGAAGGTTACATTGAATGTATCAACTTCGTTTCTCTTAGCCACCATCTTTTTTTTTTGTTCCTTTTCCTTTTCCTTCTTCTTCAAAAACTCAAAATCAATGATCCACTTCATTATTCCTCTTCCAAAAATGGTAATATAAGTATTCTACATCCATAGATGATGATGTCCTTTTACGGAGCTGAATGGATTTCACTGCTTGAGCATAACATGAGTCTAAATGGACTAAGAGACTCTTAATTGATTATTCATCCCCCCCCCCTCATACCCACACATGGGTAGTTATATATATATGTATACCTATACTTGCTATGTATGTACATGCTCTATTATTCCTGTCATTAGGCACTAAGCACCATAAATGAAATGGAAACTGCGCCATTATTACATAACTCTTCACCACACACTTCTTAATTGGAGCATGAGAAAAGAGCCTATCTATCTATCTATGTATGTATGTAGTTAAATATTCTTCTATCTATATACATATATATATATATATATATATATATATGTACAGAGTATATTTTGAGTATAAAAATACATTTTTACAACTTTTTTAAGGGTTTATTCAGTACATACCATTTTTTTATGATTCATAAAAAAAATGACGCTTTTTATGGGAGGTTTTGTGTAAAAAAAAAAAAAAAAAAAATATGTACCTATATTGTATGAACAAAAAGACGTTTCTTCTACTCCCCCCCCCTCTCTCTCTCTTCACCTCCAAATACATTTAGTATATCATATAATATATACCGTATGTAACTATAATGAAGACCCCCCCCCCCCTAAGGGAATCTTTTATATTATTATGAAAATTAATTTGAAATAAATTATGACCCAACTTTCTTCTCTTTCCTTCCTCGTCATTAGAAGGGGCATAATGTTAATTTTATAGACATTTTAATTAATTACTACTCAGTTAATTATTATTATTATTATTGCTGTTGTTGATCGTTGGGTGGGGGGTCCCATAAACTTAATCCCTTTTCGTATATTATTTAGTTTAAGAAAATAAATAATAGGGATTCATCTATATTAAACTTTATTATGGATTGCTATTAGGTAGGTAGGTATATTATAATATATATTAAAGTAATCATAATTTGTGTAAAATGGAATGCGTACATAATATTAACTAACTCCTTCTGATTCCTCTTCATCATCTTCTTCTCTTAATTTAAAATGATATTAAGAAAGAAGAAAAATACGAGAGGAAGAGAGAGAAAAGCAAAAAAAAAAAAATGTAATTGATCATATTTTGTACGCATAGTTAGGTAATCACATAATTCTTAGTATGCTTCCTGGACCAAATGCTTAGAGAGAGAGAGAGAGAGAGAGAGAGAGAGAGAGAGAGAGAGAGAGAGAGAGTAATTATAAGATAATGATGTGCTCACAAGACGCGTTTTCTCCATAAAAACTAAGATTCAATCACACATTGCTACTTAGATATATCAAACTTTGAAATATTATGCACTATTTTTGTTAGCATTTTTATCTTATTATTATTGATCTGCAGGATTCAATTTTTATCAATATAAAATTCCAAGACTTAATTTTGTACTTGAGAAGACTTTTGGTAAAAAAATGTGTTACTTACATCATTATTATTCGAGGAGAGTCAGAAGCCTTTAGTCAAACTTTGAAGGGGCAAGTTGAGTTTCTTAAAGGACATTTGTAACTAACCAAAAAAAAACAACAACTTTAGTTTTAAAAATAGGACTCTGTAGAATTATTATACGAGTCCCTGTTTATATGTAGTGTAGAGTATGAAATTAGTTGATAATAATCCTTCGTTCAACATATTTAGTTTTTTCCAGGGACCATTTGCAAATATCCCTACAAATTATTTTTAGTTAATAACTCTTCCCTAGCACTAATCGTCCTTTAAAAAGCTATGTACCTATGTTGGAAGGACTGTTTAGATTTTCACTTACCTATTTCTTAATTGAATTTTCCCTTGAGCTCCATTTTTCAGCTGTAGATATTATGTTCTACACTACCAATATTCTCCTTCTTGTACACTGGGGAGTTGTGCTCTAAAGTGGATATTGACTCAGAGACCCCTCATTTTGTTTCTCTTTTCATTAGACCCGGATTCTAGACAAAAAGTATCAGAGAAGAAAACTATTAATATCTTACCTACTATTTCCTTTTTATATAATAATTATATAATTAGCTAAGTACGTAAATGAATGTGGTAACTCATTATTATTAATGTGTTTGATGAATTTAGTTTATTTCTTCAAATTTTAATGGTTTTTATTATTTTTTTTAAAGGGGAATATGTATTTAAAGGTATGTTTATCCTTGATTTGAACTCCATTTTAAAATCTATTTTCAGTCATAATTTAAGGGCTCTTAGTCATTATTAGTGGGGTGTCAAGAGTGTTTCACTTGAGTCCAAGACAAGACTTTGAGGGATCAAAACAAAGAGTTGTTTTAGCTTTTTTACAAACCAAGACTTTGAGAAGTCGAGATTGAGTATGACAGGAAGACCAATCTCAAGAACTATTAACTAAAGTGAAAAACTTTTAAATAATAATAATAATTATTATTATTTGTAGTATTCTTTTAAATCACTGAGCCCTGTTCATCATCGATGGGTATGTATGTATATATTTACACCTGTAATGATCTATTTAAAAAAAAAAATATGGTTATACATATAAGTATGTATGTACATAGGTAGGTAATTTTTTTTTTTTTTTTTGTGTGGAAACAAAGACCGACGACTCTTGAGGTGGTTTTTCCTCTCGCTTAAAGAGTCTATATAACAATTAAAGACGCACATTTTCTTCAAAAAATATACAATTTTCTTTTACCGACAGATTCTCAAAAACTTTTAAATACATACATATATATATATATATATATGTATGTATTTTTGTTTAACACTCAGAAAAGTGAATAAATTATACAGCAGTCTGATGATGCTTTCCTTAATGAGTTTCGCCCCTCTAGGTAGGAAATAGAGATAGATCCTCGTAGAGGGAAAAGTAGAGGAGGTGGCCACCTAACTCTTGTACAATGTACATACATACATATGTATATACAAGTATCCTTTTTAATTTATGTAAATATAAATAGTATTGGAAAAGAGTTTATATCATCTTTCTCACGAAACCTTGGGTGACTTCAATATACAATATTATACACTTAGTGTATGTACATATAGTTGATTTTATTTCCAACAAACACTCAAATAATTTTTTTTTGAATTGAAGCAGCTGACCCTCCGCATTATGAATAAAAAAAGCGTATTATTATAATAAATGATTTTGATATATATATATATATATATATATATAATTAAATATTTTTTTTTGGATTTGGGAATATTATGTTAGTACTAATTATTTATTTTTATATTGGTAAAATTTATTAATGTATGCTGTAAAGTATATCTGAATAATAATTTTTCCAAATTTAAAAAGTTGGCAACAAGAAAAATATAAAAGGCCATACGTTTTGTCTGGTTTTTCCAATCCCTTTTGAGTATCGAGGTTGCAAGTGTACATATAAGCTCTTCTTGAAGATTAAAAATAACCAAGTGACGTCATCTGGGTTAGTAACGTACATTCTCTTATGAACACCTCAAAAGGGATATATTATATTACCATGGGGGGAAGGGGGGGGGGGTTATTTCTTGGCCAAAAATATCTTACCAAGGAAATTGCAGCATGTCATTACTTTCTTTTATAGCTTTAGTTCATTTATTCATTTATGTATCCATAAGAAAGTTTTGATACCACAATGCCATTACTGTGGTGGCTTAATGGCACTTGAATAAAAGGTTATTGACTGTGAAAATAAATAAATATGAATGAGGTTCCGTCGTCATTTGATCATCGTAACATCCTTTGATCCATGACTTCATTAACCACAAAGTTACATACATGGATATTTTTTATGTACATAGGTAGATACGTAATGGAATGTGTCTCACGGATAAGAAACTAACTGCACGCATTTATTATTTGACTTATTCAATAAATAAATGTAAAAAAATTTTATCTCAAGGATGGACTCTACGTTTGTTGTTTACTTTGAATATCCACATCTTCTGGAGGAGAAGACTACTCCTTTGCATTTGTAGCATTGATAGAGCATGAATTTATTCTACTCTAGTGAATCAAGAAATTTGTTTTAATGAAAGAGAGCAGGTGTGTATATATCTTCTCATATGATCTACACGTTAGTGCATGCATGTATGTATATGTATATTTATTTATATCAATTGAATGATTCATGGATCAAACTCAATGATAACCACGGATTATTGTACAAATAGTAGTTTTGTATTGATTATAATATACTAATATAGGCCAATCCTCGAGTTCCTATGAGCCTATGTTACGTAGTTTGGATAGGGAAACATTTTTATACTCTAGTAAAGTTATAAAATACAAAGCAAGTCTGAATGATCCATACCCAAACAGTAAAAGACAGTATAGGAGATCGCGATAGAGTGAATGATTTGATTAAATGAGAAAACAAAGTCCCCTATTAATTTTATACTCAAATCAATACTGATATATGTATATGTATGTATGTATGTATGGACATTTAGTATATTATGAAGACTACAAAACATAAATGTAATTATTGGATTAAATAATAATTAATGAGTTCAGTAAGGAATAAAGGTGATATGTTGTTTGATATGTGAATCCCAGACATTTATTCCTCTAATTATGTAATATTTATGTCAATTAAAACTTAAGATTGTAACCGTCATTCCTCAATTTAATACAGTACTAGGGGCTCACATATCAAATGGAACATTTGGGTCTTCAAATATTTATCGGAAAATATTTGATCTACTACTTATATGTAGATAAAATGCAAAGTATTTGATTTTTTTTAAAGTTATACCTTTTTATTAGTGAATCTTCAATTCATTTTCTTAACAAATCGGGACTCTTATTATTGCACTCTAGAGGAGAGTAAATTTGTCTTGAAATATTATTTTCCATTCAAAATGTGTATGTACTTAGGAGTAATACATTGAATAGTACTCAGAGTCTACAGAAACCTCTCCGGTCAAAGAGTGAAAGAGCTTAGAAAATCTCCACTTTATATTTTCATAAATGTATACTTACTAGTGATGTGAATCTTGAGATCAGATCTGGTTTCTATCTCCAAATAAGACCAAAGTAGCTCAATTAAAATGTTTCTTTAAAAAACAATCAATTTTCTTCTCTTTGTCTCAACATAGTCTCCATTTCTCAAAGTCTTGATCTTGTCTGATTCCCAATATCTCAAAGTCTTGATCTTGTCTGATTCTCAATTACTCAAAGTCCTGAACGGGAGGGCTTTGACCACAACACTAATATCTCTCTTAATGCCTACATATAAAAGTGCATAATTAATTAATCAATTATGCAGAGATAATGATAGTCATAATTTACTCAAGTGTAATTGGACCAATTAACATAATGAGTCATGCTTGAGTGGACAAAAATAACAAAGGTCAGGTCAGATTTCTTCCTCAATAAATATACAGATTTAATTAATCAAAATTATATTCAAAAATATATATTATCTGTGAGTAGACTTTAAAAGTGTTTTTTATAGCTTGCTTTGAAAGAAAAAGCATGGGATATTTATGTAGTATGTAGATATACCGTGCGATTCATAAGTCTCCGTCTCTTACATTACGATAAAATAACAGTAAGTACAAACTCAATGCTATTAATTATTATTAACTGATTAATCTACTTTATTTCTTTTGTCATATCAATGTAGTTTATTTCTTATTTTTTATTGATGTTTTTTAATTAATTAATTCTTACTATTGTTTAATTCTAATTTTAGAGACGGAGACTTATGAATTGATATGGCAAAAGAAATAAAGTAGATTAATCAGTTAATAATAATTAATAGCATTGAGTTTGTTCTTAATGTTATTTTATTGTAATGTTAGAGACGGAGACTTATGAATCGCACGGTATAATATCAAAACACATTAAAGATATGTATAATCCTTTAATGAGTTTTAATTAAGACTAATTATAACATTTTTTTTTTGATATTGTTGATGAGAATTTTTTATTTTTGCACAAAGCAAAAGGAAAATAAAAAATAATAATTATAGCCCTTGATTTTAATATGTAATATTAAAATAACATATATTTTTTTTTCATCTTAATAATAATAACATTGCTCTAAAGCAGAAATACGCTTCTACATAAATACATATAACTACAAATTAGTAATGTATCAAATTTACATGAGCAAATTATTTAAATTTTTGTACATCTCCTTATATTTATGTAGATCCACACTTGCATCAGCAAATTTCAACCTAAGAAAATTCTAATTCTTATTATCTAAAATGAGAAACTTATTTAACCACTCATTTAAAAGAGTCATTTTCCCCTTATATTTACTCAATTCTACTCCTGATTTCCTCACGTTTGTTGAACTTTGGAGTAGGAGATGAAGGAAAAAGAATTAAAATGTGTTTGAATTTGATAATGGTAATAAGAAGAAGCGTCGGTGGTATAATGGTCAACATAGCTGCCTTCCAAGCAGTTGATCCGGGTTCGAAAAAAAAACCCTCCAAAAAACTCGACACATGTACCTAAGAGACTTGCACACGGAATTTGTATCAATATTTTCTCACAGACAACACTGTGGGAAAAGCTGTATGTCTTCTTTGTATCCCAATTCATACGAAAAAACAATTCAAATTTCCAAAGAACAAAATACAGAAATGTTGAAAGCGTTATTTAAATCTGTAGACTATAATTTTTATAACATGTTTTTTTTTTCATAGATTTCTTTTCTACATGTTGAAAAAATGAGACTTAATCTTTAATATAACTTTATAAAAATCAATCTTTAGATAGGACAAGCAAAATGTATCATTTAAATTTCCACTTCCCTGTGTACTGACAAAGAAACAAATATGTCTTCAATGACCATTAAAAACTGAGTAAATTTAAATATTTTTATATGTCACTAATAGACAGTGTGTGTTTTAATGATGTATCAAACATTTCCCTTTGCAAATTTCTACATTGTGCGATCTGCTTGGATAGTGTGGATCCAATCAGGTATTCGTTACATTACTAATGCACAAATTCTGCCAGTGAGCTATTGAATGTTTGCATTTGATTTCACAAATTACCTACATTTAAGAAATCGTATTAAAATGACAATATTTTCGTACCCGTTCCAATACGAAAATGAGCTTCGTTACTTGGATGCTTTATCAACAATTTCTTTCTTGTGTGTGTGTTTGGGCGGAAGGGAGGGGATGGGGGTGCTAACTCATAAATTGGATTACCTTTAATTTATAAAAGACAGTTTTCATTTTTTTTTGTTACGTATTCTTATTTTCTTTTTCTTTTTTTTTTGTGTATATGGGAAAAACAAACACAAGCACTTGCTCGCATTCATAGATTCTCCCCATTTTATAAATATTCATATCCACATTTGCATCCAGATATTTCTAAACTTCAATATTCCCATTTTTAAATTTCAAATTTGAATTCTAGATTTTGAGTCATTCCCATCATCAGTAAAATGGTTATTCTTTTTTTTTTTAAAAAAAAAAACAACAACAAAAAACCAATTGTTCTTCTTCATAAAAAAAAGCAAGAAATATTTACATTAACAACTGCAAATTTCGAATTTTGACATTGGTATCCAGAGTCAAAAAGTTCAAATTTTATGATTGGTATCCACACACACAATCAGACATTTTGAGGTTTTGATATTAAATCCTTGCATTTTTAGATGTTTGATGCATCACTACTATGTAGTTAGGTAAAATACATATAACTACTAGTGAACCACCATCATATTCTGTTTCTTTCTCTCTCTCTCTCTCCTATTTTTACATGCTAAGGTTACTGGTTTTTTTTTTGTTTTTTTTTTGGTTTTTTTGTGTGTGTATGATATACCATTATGTATATGTATAAAGAAAACACTGGATTAATATATACCTATATATAATAATATGACCTAGTTTTTATGATTTTTTTTTTTTTTTTTTTTTTTTTTTGAGTTTTCACAGGGTGAAGAAGAAGAAAGAAGAAAAAAGTGGATTAAAGTCAGACAAAATATATGTACATACATATGTATCTACGTATATTACAACTCTCTCATAATAATAATAATAATAACATCTTGTAAAAGAGTTATTCACTTACTTACCTCTTTAGAAACAAGAAGAAAAATAAAATAAAAAAACTCCAGCAATAACCTAATATTAATTGCAAAAATGAAAAGTTGAAGAAATGAAGGAAAGAACGAACGGGTATCAACTACATACATAAGTGAAATTATTACCTTTTGAATTAAAGTAATGATTACATATATATATATATATATATGTAACTACTACAAGTTAACTATGTAATACACGCAAGGAGATGGATGTTTACATTGGAAATTATCGCATGCTAACAACCTCTGCCGCCTCCCTTCCCCCTATAAATGATATTATCATCTTTTGATACATATATATATATATATATATATATATGTACACGCTTGAATATCCTTTCTTCATCTTCAAATAACATGTAGATCCTTTTTTATGGAAATATGTAATAGTATTAAAAGGACTGGTGAGCATAGGTGTAGTTAAATACTAGGTAAGGTAGCATCTACAGTCGTACATACTTTAATTTTCAGATAGAAGGGGAAGAGCTTTTAAATACATTTTTATGAATATATATAAATGTCTTTTGTCAATGTTTTGTTTTGTGGATACTATTTTGATTTGAATTTTGAATCCGAAAATTTCTTGGATTCATCATTTTCTTTCCATTTCACTTAGAACTCCATTTAAACACTTAGTCACTCATTCCATATCAAATCCAAGCTGATCACTTTTAAAGAGTCCGAGCTGTGTTACGAGTCTTTGTGCTTGAGTCACAGGAATAGATTCATCGTTTTGAATCATTCGTGTTTTTTTTGTCACACTTAAAATCATTCATTTAAAGATTTTTGATGCAAATGGATTGCCTTCTTTTTCGACTTTATACAATTTATAATACCTAATCTCAAACAATTAAAATTTTCTTCCAAAAATCCTCAATTTGTAAGGAAAACAATTTAAATAACAATTTCAACTAGATTTAAGAAAAGAAAATGGCTCTTAAAAATCCATCAATCCCATCCTGAGAATGGGAATTTAACTGATATAAAGATTTTTTAAATTCAATTCCTAATTTATAGTAGAATATTAATGCCATATCCATGCAACTCGCCAGAATCTTTTTTTTGAGCCCTTGACATATTAATGGACGTAAGTCGCATGTGAGATATACTTTGCTACATAATATGAACCTATTAATTTAATTATTTTATTAATGATTCTACTTATAGACATCAACAAATAAATCTCTCTTTGCGATAGATGACTTCGCAAGAAATAATATTTCTACAATAAATTTGATATTAAAAGAAGATTTATTTAACTACACGTCATTAGAGTGTTTCGTTTTTTTTTATTTTGTTTTTTTTTTTGAAGTAAAGTTTTTTATTATTACACTATGGGTTGTTGTTTTTTTACAACTATGGGCCAAATGTTGATGTCATATTATTTAAAGATCTTAACCCATTTAAAAAAAAAAAACTAAATAGCATCTAATGACATTAAATGAGATCTATTTTCAGCTTTTTTCGTTATTTATTAAATAAATACTTTCTTTTACTTAAATAAACAAGGAAAAAGGTACCCGATTTCCGCTGAATGCTTCTCAGACATTTTAAATTTTGTAAGGCAATGTGCACTATGGTTGTTGTTTTTTTGTTTGTTATTTTAAAACTTTACTTTGTAAAAAAAAATGACAACATTTGATATAATTGTTGTAGGATCAGGACGTTTGAAAATTGATATTTTGACCCAAAAATACCCCTTTCTGCATCTTTCAAATTGGCATGTACAACATAAAAATTTTCAGAGCAGCTATTTTCTTTATGCTCTCTAGCAGAAATGATGATTGTGCAGAGAAAAATAACTTTACCCCAAAACTCAACACTAGTTTAGCGAATGTAATCGTATATTAAATAAAACTTTTTTCTCCTTTCGTTAACTTTGGATCCACTAAAGATCTATCTATGACTTTTTGAAGGTAATTTGTTTGTTCTGTACACGTTTTTTCTCGTGGTTTTAGATTATAATTTATATCATCATCAGAAGTAAATTAAATATGTACATATATGTAACCAAAAAGTTCAAGGCGTTTAGGAATCATTTTTAAGACAGTTTTAATTAAACTCTTTTTGATCAGTCAAGGCAATGGGTTCAAAGCAAGCAACCCACATACAAACATAAAATCCATTGTTTCATCTTCGTGTTTGAAGGCAATTAGTCTTATTATTATTTTAATAAGATTAATGAAAAGAAAAAGAGGTGAATTACATACTATATACATTTGAGTATGTGGATCTATACATATGTAATTTGTACATATTTGAGGGGAATAGCTCCGTGTACTTAGAGAAGTATTTCCCAAGTAAAGATACCATATTCACAATTCAGTCTGTAGAAAAAAAACACTATTTATTCTGTCAAAAAAAGTATCGATATTTCTTCATACATATTATCTAAAAAAAAAAAAAAAGAGGGGATTTGTTTAAAATGCGTCTTAAACATAGATCATCGATTTTCAAACTTTATTATTATCCTAAAAAAAAAACAATCTGGTGTACACAATTTGTATAAAATAAGAGCTCTGAATTACTTTGTTTATAACCTAACTGATATCCTACTGCTGTGGTCTTCACTTGTCTTGACATTAAATGCATAGTATGTTCCCATTATTTAAGAACAATAGTACATATGCTTAAGAAGAATAGTTAAAGGGCTCTGAGTCTCTACTATAAAATTTGATGTCACAAATTTTACAATATGATTTTTTGAATATATTTTTTGAACCTCTCACAATCTTGATTTCGGATAAGATATATAGACTTGAACAGAAAACTTATCCTCATATCTTTGGATAAGAATTTTCTTCGCATTTGAATTGAAATTTTCTTAGAAACCTCAAAAAAAAAAAAAAAAATAACACGTCATTCCCTTATACATACATATTTAAGTAACGTTTTATTTTTATCCTATTATGTTAGAAGAGGGTTTCTTGCGTGACACTTTGCAAATAATATGTATGTATGTATGTAGTGATGCATAGGCGCCGTTAAATAGAGAAACCAGGTTTGCCACCTGTTATTGCCATATCATTTTATGGCAAAAACATTATTGAATACAATATCTTACATCTATGTACATACCTATTATGTATAAGTAGTTTGAAGGAAGTGTTTTTGATGAAGAAGTAGAAAAAAAAGGGCTTGGATCTGTGCCTTCCAATGATAAGGATCAATTTTCATACATATGTACAATGTATATAAATATGTATTAAAAAATGAAATCATAACATGATCCTTGTAACATAGTGGCATAGGAACGAACCTCCACCCATTCTCCGAATGAATGCTATATTGTATGGCATATGTACATGGCTATAGAAAGAAATCTACATATGTATGTACTGGAGGATCAACATGCATACAGGGTGAACCATCATACTTGATTCTAAACTTTAATTCAGCTGCTCAGTCTCTTTTAATTTTCCCTTGCAATAATTTAAGTCATTTTACAAAAAAAAAAAAAAAATTGTAGAAAAGAAAATCATACTGACGCAGTAAATGAGATCCTCCTCAAATATTCGTTTCTCTGGCACGCACACACTAATTTTGTGGTTAATTAACAAATTAGTCTCAATCCATGCAATGCACCATTCCACAAATGCCCCACAAACACAGACCATATATATGTACAGTTTTGCTATCTCTCAGCTGAAGCCCTGTCATTAGTGGTATTGGAGGGTTCGTGTCCGATCATCAGAAGACTTCTTTTCTATTTTTCAAGAAGAGTTCTAAAGTGGACAAGGAGTTGCCCATTTGATATCCATATCTATTAGCCCGAGAATCTTCCAATAGGAGGAGGCATCAATCTATCAGACAACGAGAATTGTGGTATAGTGTTTGCATTTTTGAATAAGTAATTGCTGTCAACATCATCACGTGATCTGTACCCCAAAGGAAAACAATTGGTGTGCTTTCTTCTCTCATCAATTAATAATGATAAACGGTAGGTTTGAATGCCATCTATTTGTGTTTAAATGAATCAATTTGAATATTGATAAATCAACATTTGTTTTAGAGTGGACCATCCTTTATCTACTGAATCCTTACTCTAAGGCTATTTATAAGGTTTTGTATGAACAAAAATACTGATGTAGTATGTATGTATGTATTTACAGTCTACATACATAGTTGCTAATAATCTTTTGCACAGTACTTACAAAGAGACTATTATCAATAATAAGTAATTTTGCTAAAAATGAAGACAATTCGTTCCAGTCCTTACTTAGTTCAGAAGTTGATAAATTCATACTTTATTACATAATATGTACATATATGGGGTTGGGCCTAACAAAATATGAAATGAACCAACTACCATAGCAAATTAGACTCCCTAAATAGAAGCACATACGTTATACATATTTGACATATCAACATAAAAGCATGCTGGAATTATTTTTCCAGTAAATTCATGAAGATGCTAAAATGATCGTTTAAACTATATTTAGGTTTTTATAGTTAAATGAAAATACATTTTAATCTCCTTTCAGTTGTTTTACTCAGTTGACACTTATCTAATTTAAAGGAGCTGACTTAAATGAGTATTATTAATTCAAAAGTGCATTAATACTTCTTTTTCTGACCAAAGGTACGTAATTAGCATGTCAAAACTATGACGAGCATTCATTTCGGAGAGCTTCATTTCAACAACACTCAGTTTAGAGTGAGTTTTCTTTGCATTGAGCTTCTTTTCAGCGAGTTTATATTTATATATATATATATATATATATAAACAACCTCATTAAAAATATTTTGTGGACACATATTGGCCAAGAAAAAAACCTTTGACCATTTCTTATAAAGTAAAAGTATGCGTTTGGAAATGGGAAAACCATTTTATTTAAAAGGAATTAGGCTTTGATTTTTTATACAGCTTTGAAGTCACTTCTTTCAAAAAAAATCATAGATTTAAACCCTTGTTGTTACACTTTTATTATTTATTTATGTATATTAAAACAAATACACATCAGCCACTGGCTGACGTGTCACATATATATATGTACATAATTATATAGGTTAAATTGAACGGAATATTTTGTTGTAAATTAGTGCATAAGCACATTATTATCATCCCCCATAAATTTAAAGTTCATTGACATCCTTATCTGCACTCAGTGGTTTGATTAGGAGTGTTTGGAGTCCACATATTTTATGCATACATTGTAGATAAATACGGAGGTATATAAATAAAAACAAAATTTATGATGTTCATTCAAATGAGTCGTTAGAACAAAAAGACTTCTTCTTCTTCTTCTTCTTCTTTGATTTCCAATTTAGATATCAATGGATTGAGAGTTTGGTTCAATTTATCTATATAGACATACATACATATATTGTGTACTTTTAGCCTCTTACCTAGATATAGGAATAAGTGATTGTTAAATAAATAAACAAATAATGAGAAAGAGGGAGCAATTGATTCAATTTGGCATGGTCAGTAAGTTAATCAATAACAATAATAAAATAGTCAATAAAAATATGTTTTGATAATGGAAATTATATGAAAAATATTAGGAAAACTAATGACTGTGAGAGTGCGTGAGTGAGAGAGGGCTAAAAGGATGGTTTTGCAAAAGGCAATGTATAATGTATAAAATGCACAATGATAGAGAGACAATAAAAAAAAAAAAAAACTCTATTAGCAAATTTACAGATATGTTTACATCATCAATGCATCTCAGGTATATAAATGTATGTATATGTACAAGTTAAATTCATATAATAGATATTCATTTACTGTTGCCATTATTTTAAAAATCGCTGTTCATTTTGCCGCACATAGAAGTTCAAAAGAGACATTCAAAAAATGGCTTTACCCCCTTTTAAAATTAAAATTGTCTTTGTAGGTATCTTTGCTCCAAAAATACAAGAATAAAAATAACGATCGATTCTTATCAAAGCGTCATGTCACAAAAAGTTATTTTTTGTTTTCCTTTGAGTCAGCTACCATTACTACCTTGTACAAATGTACATACATATTACTATGGACCTGATGTGATTCCCCATGATGCAAATGGTACACTACAGACATGAACTACTTCATTTTATATTTCATCGGCTTGTGTAAATATACTTATATTTAAAAATGGCTGAAGTTGAAATTCAATGAAGGGAAAACCATGGTATCACCCCATATGTGTTATGAATAATGTAGATACGAAATTGGATTAAAATCAATGAGATCCTCTGTAATATAGACTATATAATAAATATATAATACAGGCTATATAGCAAGGGTACATGACTCATGAGTGTGGATATACATGAACAAATTAACAATGGAACAATTGGATATTCGATCAAAATTCGGGTTCTCTTGCAACAATAAAATGCAAGTACATACTTTATCATATCATTGAATAGAAGGACTTAAGAGCGTCACCTAAGTATTTATGAAAGGCAATAATCAGAGATGACCTGGATAGAGGACTACTATGGTCCTGCATTGAATATTTGCTCCGGCATGTTATTTTGAAAAAAAGAATATTGATTTTGTGTATCATGTAATGGACATTTTATAGAAAAAAATGGTTTCTAAGTACATACATGACCCATCAGTTCAATTGAAGATGTCAGTAGTTAGTTTTATAGATCTATAAATGCATTTTTTCTATGTTTTTAAGAGGCTTTATGACCACAAACCCTCGAAATTTGTCCAAGAGTTTAATATTAAAGACTACTTTTTTTTGTTATTTTTTTTTTTTTAAAGTAGAGGCTTTAAAGATTTTCATCAAGAAAAATATATGCTTATAACACTCTTCTTAGACAATTCTTCACACTTTTGAAATAATAACTTAATCATTTTTATACTTACTTTTATGGAAAATAAACCAAACTAACATGGAGTTTAGGCTCTTCCTAGAACAGGATTGGGTCTGAAAAAAAAATATTTCCTCGATATCGAATGTGTAGATACAGATTTAATTAAGAACCCATAATGTCATTTTGCCCTTTTTAGATCTGAAGTTTGGGGGATGACTCTATGTCTAATACCTGTTTATACCCCTGGGAATAAGTATTCATTCATTCCATTAAATGATAACGATAGTCCATGATCCCTCCCTGATCTTCCTAAATATCCTAACAAAAAACACATCATAGCATAGAAAGATCCAAGTGCATAACAAACAATAAAAGATAAAACTCATCAATGGCAAATTATATATTTACATTTATTTTCAAAAGAATACACTAGTCAAAACAAATTGCTTGCTTTGAAGCCTACCTTATATGTATATTATATAAAGGCATGATGATGCCTATTATTATTTTGTGCTACGATGATATATGTTTGGCAAGTTTCAAGTTGTTAATATCACAAGTCAAACTTAATTACCGTAGTTATGTACATACATAATATGTTTGTATAATGTGTACTATCATTATATTAGAGTGCCGTTTGCAAAACACAAAGAGAGGAACATCGTGGTATTAATTACAGTCATATACATACATACCTAGCTTATAGCTATACCTAGTAGTAGGAGTTGTTGAACGAATGAAGCATTCTCAAAGATAATTTTTTTCATATATATATATATATAAGTAATTTTGCATCTTTTATTTATTTATGTATCTCTTCGCAGGAGTTAAGAAATTTATGGTCTTGAATTTCCTTATCACCACCATTCATTTGTTTGGGAGAGGGAGACATGGTTTGACATATTTAAATGTCCATACTTCTTCTCGGCCTGAAACCGATTTAGACATGTTTTGGAGTCAAGAATGGGTCTCCTACCATGAACCGAAATTGAATCACTCTTAATCAATCAATTTCAAACTGTGGATGTAAGGTTTTATTCGAAAGAGGCAATTAAAGCCACAATTGAGAGTTTGTTAAAATATCGGTAGAGTTTTAGGTGATAGTCACATGAGAAAGTTTCACTCCCTCTCTCAACCTATTTTCTTTGGAAAAAGAAAAAGAAAAAAGACCAGAAATCAGTTTGCTAGTTCTTCACAAAGACATATGTAAATTTAAGTGCTAGCTTGAAGTTGACATATTAACTACACTACTAATAAGCTGAGGCAAGAAACGTAGAAAATTGAGAGCTGATAAAGAAATAATAAGAGTCGTTTTATATGCCATTATAATAAATGAACACTTACATTTTTTTATGGAACCGATCCAAACCGGTCTTGTTCCTAGAACCGGACCAGAGACGAAATTGCATATCCACCATTCTAAACCATATGCAGGGGCGTACTGGGGCGAAAATTTCCACCGGGCAAAGAGTAAATGAAAGGCACCACGATAAAGGCGCATAATGCTAAATCGAAGGGGCGCCTAGTAAAGATTTCAGAGGGGCGCACCGGTCATTGACCGGTTGACCGGCGGGCCAGTACGCCCCTGACCATATGCATATGGTTTAGAAGTAATAATGATACATGCCGTAAAGAAAGTTATTTATTGAATGTCTTTGATGACATTCAAGTCATGCATTGATAGAATGAATGCTCAATGATTATGTATTTGGTTTGGCCATTAAATCTGAAATAAAGAGGAGAAAGAAGCCCTTATTATGGTTATTTTTATTATTGAAGGAGTAACAAAAGTAGATATATACAAATGTATGTATATATGAATAAAAAGTGTTATCTCATGATAAAAAAGAATGATAGGCACTGTAAACCATCACCTTGGCAAAGGATCTAATGAGAGTCTCGTCCAGAGAGAGAGAAAAAGAGCGTAATTTGTTAGTATGTATGTACATAGTACCTCCCTCACCTGATGATCCTTATTATTGTTGTTATTTGAGTCTGATAATAAGATAAATCCGTGAAATTACAACATATAAAAAGGGTTGAAATTGCCAAATAATATTTTATTCTCTTCTACCTTCTTTATTTTTATTCGTCGTCTTCTTCTTCTTCTTCTTGTAAGATGTAAATACTTACATACTATACGTATTTAGAAGGTACATACATGTACCATATGTATGTAAAATATTATTATCATAATCATAGAAGAATGGATTAGAAGTAAGTGAATCTTTGCCAGGGGATTATTAATACCCCCTTATCATCATTATTACTTATGAATATACATAATTCTTTTTTTCTTTTTTTTTTTTTTAAATATTTCCATTCTTGGGCCCTCTACTTAATCATAAAAGAGAATTATATATATTTTTCATCTGAGAGGGGCCTTGAAGAGCTGTGCACTATGCACGTTTGTCATCATGGACACCTTATACCTATTATATTAGAGGGGTGTTCGCATGGAAGAGGGGGATCCCCCTTATAAAATATGAAATTTCTGAACCTGTATAATGTCCTATGAGTTGGAATGAGGCGACCTCACTAGTCAAAGGACTAAGGGTTTGCAGATCAAGGACTATATGTACTTATTCATCCACGTAATATCTAACTATATTTTAAATAATGTGTAAAGACTGTGTATGCATTGAACAAAAAAGATCATTTCACAGTCGAATGAACAGGCACACAACTGTTAAATATATGTACAACATATGTAGCCATACATTTTTGCAATAAGCACTTTTTCAATTGGATGACATGACGTCTTGGGTGACTCGTAGAAGTAAATAAAATACAAACATAAAATGCGGATGGGATGAAAAAGAAGAGGGAAAAATAATTTTTATTTTTCTAATTAATTAAAATTATTATTTGTACTTCCTAAGACATGAACAAAGGATATTTGATAAACCATTCAACACACACACTCCTATCTTGGCAAAATATTATTAATGAAATTGTTTAAGTCATGGTTCAGAATCTGAGTTTTTATTTTATTTTATTGGTTTCTCATGTAAAATTGTATACCTTTGAAGTTTTGCTTTTTAAAATCAAAGGCATCTATTTCCATCTTTTTCAAATAATGTTGAACTTGAGTCAAAGTTTACTTATAAGTAACTTGAGGAGCATTACATACCATAGTATATAGCATTATCTTTTTTACCCCTCTTTAATTATAGTCTACGTTCACTATTTTACATTAAAAACCATGTGTGACTAGACAATAACTAGGTAATTTTGAATTTAACTTTTAAATTAAATATTAAACACTTAAGTAATAAAACAAAGGTAAATATAGTTTAATCGATTATTATTTAAGATTCTTGATGGATTTTCCTAAAAAAAAAATTCCTGCATGATTATATGTTGGCATGTACAGTTGTATATTTATGCAATATACACGTCCTCAATTTGAATGACATGTGTTAATTCACTCGTCAAAATAATTTCTGAAGAAACTGACATCTTTCAACTTTTTGTTACTAGACATGTTCATTAATTATCTAATTTTGACAAGAAATTGATTTATCAAGAAGGAAGTACTTGAAGGTTACCTTACCCTCACACATTATAGTTCAAATTGAATTTGGTGTTCAAGTCACTTGTAATCCAAGGTATAATGTATGTAGAAACAACATCTGTTTTTGGGAGAATCGCTCGTTGACCAAACTTACAGTAGACGCATAAATCAGGGTTTTTGCATGATCGGTTTTCAAGTTATTGACTATTTGGAAGAGGGACTACAAATACCTCAAGACCAGGAGTGCTGGAGTTAAAGCCTTGAAAGGAAGTTATAAAACTCGGCAGTTAGTTAGTCTTTATAAATTTGCCAGACATATTAACATTTAAATTTTTTAGTCTCACTCTTTTATTAGTTATGATTGATAGAAAAAACTGCAAATGTGTGAATCTTTTAAAAATATTGAGTAAATTCCGAGTATTCCTCCCCCCTATTCCGACACTCCTGTTCAAAACATAGCTAACTCTTTATATCCGAATTGAAAATAGTATGTACTCTGTGTCCAAGTCACTCTGACTGAGTAACATATCATTAACCTCTGGTTGGGTTTTTGAGAGGAAAAACTTTTTCACCAAGGGTGTTGTTTCGAACAATTCAAGATACTAATTACTCTATTCAAATAAGGTATAGGCATAAAATACATTTACAAGGACTTTGACTGAATTGAAGTAAATGATAGAGTCAAGTCTAAATGAGACGAAATCATTTTCCACTTCATCTCCCATTTGAACTCCCATCACACCTGGCTGTCAGAAAACCCTTACAACCATAAAATAAAATACTTTGAACATACATAAATTGTCTGGTTTTGAAACTTAATGGTATATATATATATATATTAACATAATATATAAAGGTTGATTCCTCCACCGTTACAATATCATAATTTTGACCTATACAAAAATTGATAAATTTTGTTTTTTTATATTTCTCACCATACTTCAATTTATAACAAGAAGCATAAAAAAGATTGAACTGAACAGTTAATCGATATACCTATACCTATATATATATATATAGGTAAAAATAAATAATAAGCATATTATATTCATCTCATTTAACTTTGAATGAAAATATTCTTGTCATACACTTTGACAGGTTCTTCACATGGTAGGTATTAATAAAGAAAATATAGAAACTCTTGGTATTTGAACCATTGGACTCATTTTGTGCTAAGGGTCTTTTGTTTTTTATTTTTTTTATTTATTTTCATCTTCAAAATATAAATTCATTTAAATGATAAAGAAATGAATTTTTATTTTTTATATTTTTGCAAAAAGCAAATGAATTAATTAGACATTATTTGTATTCACACACACACATGAATATGAAATAAAAAAGAAGAAGTTACAGATTGGATCATTAATTTTTTTTTGTAGTGGTTATACGTATGTTTGGTATGTATAATATATATAATCACATGTCTACTCTATGTAAGAAACAAACATAAACATAATTATATATATATATATATATATATATACATATATATATATATATATATATATATAAAAGATACAAATGAATGTTTATATGTACACATTTCCGTCCATTTTACTTCATACAACCCAACAAAGGAATACTCAAATATCAAATAAAAGCTCCATAGGTTAAAATTTTAGCCAAAAAATTCCTCCGTATATAATACGTAAGAAGTTATTCTTTATTTTGAGCTCCTTATTTACTCATTTGATGCACTGACTAGTGCACAATATGGCTTTAAATGGCATAATGAATCAATATTTTCTTAATTCATATTTATACATGGGGATATTTTAGTTAATAATTGAATTTACGGATGAACCAAACACTGCGGCCAAAAATCCCCTCAAGCCATTTAATAGTTTTTGAAACTCTGTCAAGCAGATAAAAGTCTATAAATATGGGTATGTAACATAGAATAGAATACATACAGCATACATAGTTCATTATATCATTCTATCCATTATCTCGTGTGCAATTGGACTTTTTTATTTGAATTTATTAATTAAAGGGATATTTTCAGGGTTAATTAATTAATTGATAAATATTGGTCATGAATCAATTATGACCCGAATCATTGGAGCCCAGAATATATATCTGTCAATGTCTTTAATACAAATGAAAGAGTATTAGTTGTACAAACAAGAGTAAGGTACACTTCATTATGGGCACTCCATTTTGAGGAGGGAAAATTGTAACTTATTTACGTTTATTCCTAACATATTATGTGAATGGATCTTTTTATTTTATTTTAAAGGATTTTATTATGTAACAATAGGATAATTATGGGGGGAGGGGAAAAGTGTGTGTATACACAATATGATAACCCTTTTTTTCGTTGTGTGTGTGATATTTATAACAAATACATATTTTAAACCATTACTAACATATTTGATGACTTTGTAGAATATACCTATATATAGAATAATTGTACAAAAAAAAAAAATGTTAGGTACATATATTCCATGTGACTCCTTAAATAGATAAGTGGAGGAAGTCCGAAATCCACGTCACTTTATCATGAATATTTTTGAGAACTAAAAATCCTATAAAGTCACTGAGACCATATACTGGATCATACCTACACTAGGGTGTAAACAGATATGGGAATAACCCCGTTGCTTCTTTTTTTTTTTTAGTAATGGGGTAACTTATTTGACTACTTTCTCTTCTGACAAAACCAAATTGAACAAAAAAATACATCCTTACTTTGTTACTAATAAATACTTAAATTTTAATAACTCCATGAGTCTCAACGTTTCTGATGGTTCCTTCTGCCATAAATTCATTACCACACTTTTTTCATTGACTGATGAAACTTTTGATATAGAATACTAGGTCTACGTATACCTATGAAATTAGACTTTATTTTTCAATTTCTAACGTTTACTTTGAAAAAATGGCGACAAATTTGATCTTCAAAATAATTCCTCACAACGCATTTTTACCAGCTCTAAGGAAATTTGTGGATGCTACGCCAAAAAAATCGGCAGACTTTGGTCACAAACCAATCATCGAGCCATCTTTTGGGTTCTGCGAGAGAATGTAAGTGCTCTTCTCTTCGATCGGAATATTCTGGGCGTTTTTTTACGTTTAGTACTGTTCAAAACGGCTAATTGTCGTTGGAAGCGTACAACATCAGCTGTTTCACCAGATTTTAACAACTCGTAATCATACTACGCTGATCCCAGAAAACACACAGCATTTCCTTGCAGCCAAAACGATATGGTTTGGCTGATGTTTTTGGGTTGTGACCGTGTGGCCATACTGTGCTCTCCTTAGAACATGTCCATCGTAAGCTTCTACATGCATTTGTTGTACTTCAGTAGCGTTTTTCTTCAAATGATGAAAGAAAATCAACGTAGTCCACCAATCGTAGTTTGAAGGCACGAAATTCCACATTTTTGAGAACGAACAAAACTGTGTTGTTGATTGAAACTTCACAAACAATGAAATGAATATTGTTGCCAGATAACAGACAAAAAAGATAAGACATTTGGGATGGTATAGATATAGACCAAATATAAGAAATTATTATTGATAAAGGTTCTAATTCAAACTTATTTTCACTGTTTTACTCTATTTATCATTGAATCAAAAATAAACAACATTTATTAAGGTAACAACATTAATTACATTCATATGAAGCTATAACATTACTTTTTGGATTAAGATATGAGTAATTTATTATTTTGTCCTAATAACGTACCTCACACTGGAAACGCCCGACTGTTCTATTTTTCCTATAATTTTTTTTTATAAATTCATGAAATGTTTAGGATTTTTGTTAGGCAAATATTTGAAAATTGACATAAATAAAAGTCAAATTAAAAATACGACCTGATCAAGATTTGTATAAAAAAAGTAATGTCTTAAAATTATTTTCTTTTAAAGATAACAGGAATCAATATTTTAACTTCCAAAAGGGAAAACATGTGGCCCGGTCAGAATCTATGTTGACATTTTGAAATTAATTAATTTCAGAATAAAATATCGAACTTACTTATTGCTAACAATACTATATCAAATAACAGGTGTCTAAAGTAAATAAAGGCTATAGATTGTTTTTTATTTATTTTTATTTTGTATTTAACTATGACTTTAATTCACCTATTTGCATATTTGATGAAATTTGAAGAAATGACTTTAATTAAGATACATAAAATTACTCTCTACTTAATACTGTGAACTAATCATCAAGGTGAACTTTTAATTAATTAATTATTATTAAATTATACCTTTCAAAAAGTCAAATAACCAATATAAATTGATTTAAATTTATTTTTAAATAATAAAGTGTTAATCCTTAGACCAATAGGAATAGTATGCACCTATTTTGAACTAAAAAATGTTGAGAGCAACACAGCACTATCTATCTACGTTTTCTATGGTTTTAGGAAGGTTTCCCTGGATATTTTTTTATTAATTTTATTTATCAGCATGTGCAAAAATATTACGTCACTTTGTTTCTTTTATTTGAAGATTGAAAATGAAGATATTTTAGCGTGCTAAACATGTTATTATAAGTCACGAATAAAATGAGAGAAAATGACAAAATATCTGATAATTGATTTTTTCTTTTCTTTTTTTCCTCCCCCCCCTCCTCTCAATATATATGTATAAGTTTTATATTATATAAACAGTTAGTATGTGGAAAAAAATAAATACCTACATACATATACGTGGATATAGAAAAACACAAGTTTAAATGAACTTTGTAGACCTTAAGAAGAAGAAGAAGGAAAAAAATATTGCTTAAATTATTTATTATCTTTCAAAATAAAAGCTTTTTACAACCAACTATAAAAGCATAAAAAGATTAAATACCTTTGTTTGGATTTTTCGTTTGGGGTAAGAGAGAACGAAGGGAGGGAAGAAAGAGACGGCTCCTTTTGCGTCCTATTTTACTCATTCTATCAGGCATTCATATTTATGTAGTTACATCATCATCATAATGTTAATAACATACTAATACTAATACCAACAATTATTTGTTCAATGAATACGTACACCATATGGGGTTAAACATATCTGACCTCTACATATATCCCTGAGAACACTCAATAGGGTGCAACAACGAAACACCCAGAAATATTTTTTTATTAATTAATTATTATTTTAATTTCTCTCTAATTCAAAATTAGATTCTAACTGTTAACTCCAAAAGTCATTTTGACTTTCTTGTACCCGAAAAAAACAAAATAAGTAAAACTTAAAAACAAGGTTAAAAACCCTACATTTGTTTTGTATCATTTATTTTAATTAGGTTTTTTTTTTAATATTTACTTTTTTTTTCTTCATGCTAAAAAGGTAGACTGAATCGCCAATGTCCACCTACAAATTAAAAATCAAATAACACTGGTCAACAATTTTGAACTTCCAAAAATCCTAAGGGGTATAAGTATAATAAAATTTATTTTGTTTTGCACGCTTTCATACTTTTTTAATTATCTATCACCCATTAAAAATCATTCTTTCATTTTAATTTTATTTTTTGTATTTCGCTGCTGCACCCTGTATATAGATAGTTACAAACATATAAGTTAAAATATGTAGCAGTATACATATGTAATGATACATCCGTGTAAAAAATATAATTAAAAAATGACGGTTTCTTTTCATCTCTGAGATTTCTTATTATATCCTTATACCTACATAGATGAGCACACAAAGAAATGTTTCTTGAGTACAGAGTAGGTAAAGTGATGAAACTCCCAAATCATTCTGTAAAATAAAATAAAATAATAATAACAAGGCCATTGTGACAGATATGATCAAAGTGAATTACTTAAAACGATTGTATTATTAAATTGAGGCTATATGGCCGGGAATAAATATATATGAAGAACGATATCCTTTTCTTTTCATTGCTTGCCTGACTACAGATCTTATTATTTATTTTTTACTCCTTCTATGGTGATATTTAATGACAAATTATCAAATTTTACATTTATGATTGTAACTAAAAAATAACGACAAAAAATATATATTTAACAATTCCGAATTCATTTGCATAAATACAAATAATATCTCATAAAACAGGGATTTCTTTATGGTGGTCCATATATGTATATAATACGTTCAAATATGGACACCTTTCAAAAGAGTGCTTTTCAAGAAGCTATTTTTCATACATATACAAGGAGGTCGGAAAGTTTTATCTTCAACTCATTTTAAATTGATATAACGAGGTTACAGTCAATTTCAAACAATTGCTTAACATTTTGTTTCACTTTTTCTAAACGAAAATTTAAATTTTAAAAAAATATTTTCCTTTCTCCAATGGAAACTAAAAGAGAGAGAGCCATTATTGGTCTCTAAAACAAGGATTCCAATCAGTCACAGATTCGAATGTTATATTCTACTATTACTTCTGGTTATGAGCACATATTTTCTACTTCACTTACCCTTTATTAATGTTCTATGAGTTTATTTATTGAGTTCGAACCTTGTTCTTTTTCGTTTTGATATAAAAATTGAGAGTTGCAAATATAGTTCTTGCTGTGTGTCCAACATTTACATTTACAAAATAGACCCTGCAGTTAAAAAATTTATACCAGTGATTCATTCTTAAGATCAGAGCCCACTTAACTCCCTCCTAAAATTTGTAAGGCTTGAAGACCACTTTAGATCAATAGAAATGATATGTGATACATGCAAGAAGTTTTCATGCAGACTTTAGACCGCTATAAATACAAAAAGTCATCATTTTGAATGAATTTTTCCTTGAATAGGAATGTTGTATCTATTCATGTTTTTCTGTGTGTTTATTAAGATTGATACAAATCAAATAAGCAATCAATAGCTGTTAAGAATATCCATTCTTAGCTACTTAAGTATAGAACACAAAAAACCTATAAACCTATTAACTTTATTATGTATTCATTTTCTTAGCTAAATGCTTATTATTACTCTCTGGAAGAAAGGATGTTTGTCCTGAAAAAAATAATTGTGATACAAAACGTTAATATAATTATAAATACTAAATTTGATATTTGTACTTCATAAGGAAACCTTTGCAGCTTTTGGAATCTCAATTTTATGTTTCCATGATACTCTCAAATGCATATTGTCACATGAAATTAAATCTGCAATTGAAATACTATGATACACATAAAGTACAGTCGGTTCTAATGAATTTTGTAATATAGCGGGCAATATTAAAAGTGTTCTACTACTATTCTGATATTTAGTTATATAGTTTGCTTGCAGTAAGAGTGCTAACGAATAAAGCAAGCTGAGTAACGAAGAATGCTACTAGTGAGCAAAAATATTGGTCCCACAACAAGTTTTTGTCTAGTTTTAACGGCACTCTTTGAAGTCAACCCATTGCTGTTAGAGTAATAGTCTTACAGCCTTACAAGACGCGTTTCTAATTAGGTAGAAATGAATACCACACTGTATGTATTTAGTAGAGCTCAGGTCAGAACTTGGAATGAACCAGTGACACGGTGCTTTTTTCTCGAGCATGCTGGGTTATCTACTCCTGTATCTGTCTGCCTCACTATTTATACGCCATATTTAGCCATTTTTTCTTCTATGGTCGAGACTTGCAGAGCTGTTTAAGAGTCACTGTGTACGATTCCAAGTCAAATTGTGTATCTTCGGCAGAATTTTAAGTTATGTCTCGGGCCTTTAAACAAAATTTCAAGTTGAGTCTCGAGCGACGAGTTCAAGTCGAGAATTTTATTTCTGATCATCCAAGTTAAGTTTCAAATCTCTCTCTCTCTCTCTCTTTCTGAATCACAATAAGTTATGAAAGGAAAATTAGCAAATGTTTCATATTGTTGAGTACGGGTAATCAGCACTAGTATTTAATAGGGAATGAAAAGGAAATGATATCCAAGGAATTTATGGCCCAAAATAACAACAACACTGTAGGAACCCATATTTACGATACATATTATGTACATATAATTGTAGTGCAATCTCCCTTCTTTAAGTTCATGCCTTGTCCTTGCCCTCTATTTCGAAGAAGGTAACAACAAATTTCAAGTTTTTAATTTTAAATACATGTTTCATGTGTAGAGTGCATCATTTTGATTATACTTATTATTAATAATAGTAATCCTTACATCATTGATGCATGATCCTTGAAACAACTAATCATCTTGCTATTAAATAAAAGAGGGAAAAAATAATAATTAACTATATATATATATATATATATATATAGATATATATAGCATTGAAATGGAATGTTGTTACATAAATCTACCGTTAAAGGATTTTTTCCGCTCTTAAATTACAGTCTTTTCTCTTGGAATGAAAAGGTGTTGTTGCCTCTAGGAGAACATGAGGAGATTCCTTTACAAAAATGTCTTGTCCATTCAATAAGAACGGAAGAAAGAGGGAAAAAACTCATTTACAATAAATTTTCAGATTTTTGGGTCAGGGTCCCCTTAACTACTACTACATACATACTCCAAGATGTTAAATTAAAAGAAAACAGGGGGAGTTGTCACAAACTTTACGTATTTTGAAGGAATTGGATAATTATTGGACCCCTTGTATAAAATACATATTGAACTTGATTTGTACTCAGACCACATTCCCATAGACCAAAAGAAATAAAGTTATCCTTCATTTTTTTTTATTAAAGGAAACTTTTTATACATTTAGTTTCTGTTGTTGTTGTTGTCAAGGCGCTGAGACCAAAACCAATTTCAAAATTCCCTATTTGTATTTATAACTATTTAAACTACTCATAGCTACAAAGTTCTGCCCCTGAATTTTGCTTTTGAACTATATTATCCAAGAAAAATGATTTTTCTTGACCTAAAGTAATTTTTCACTTCTTGAGTAATACATATTGTAATTTACAGACTCATAAGTACATTAACAAATTAATATCCCAATAATTACATAGCTTAGTTTCTTTTACTTTTAACTCAAAAAGTATCCGAATTCTCATTAATTGCAAATCATTATGAGATGTTGAAATTGTCACATTTTTTATTCTTCTATACAGAGTATGAGTAGAAATAAAATTAAATTCCTCACCATTTTTGATACAAAAAACCATTTTTAATTAACTCATTTTGACTTGTTTATATATTTATAATTTTCTAAATAGTTTAAAGCATCGATAAACTTTTATATTGATACTATTAAATCGACTTGTATCTATCGGATTTTTAGTATATAAATGCATTCGTTAAAAATTGTGAATGACAAATAAATTCCTATGAATTAGTCGTATCACAGAAATTATTCTTAGGATCAGCCTATTTTAATATAATTAATAGACATTAAATGATAATGTAGGAGAGACAACGCTCTGTGATTAATAAGTAGTAAAATTTATATTGTTGTTGATAACCAACACCATTCACCACCTCTATATCTTAATGACAAGTAAAACATAAGGACTATTCAGCAATGTAACTAAATTGACGTCATTATTGTAAGTCGAGAAAGAGATATTCTCGGCAAGCGTTTTGTTGGAATGGGTAACCCGTAGATTATTTTCATTTATCAAACACAAACCCTTAATACATCCAGTAATTTATATTGAAACGTCATTAGCAGACATGCTGTTTCACATGGTTACCATATTGTTTTTGAGTTCTTTACGTTCTTTTCTAATTACCTACATATGTCACATTCTTATAGAATCAGTGATTTATTTTTGTAATGATCCACGTAATTATTTTGGCATGGTCTAATAAAATAAATGGGAGGCATTGAACCCTTGGATCTTACAGTATACACATGAACAATGCTAATTACAAAAGGAGAATGTTAATTTAAATAAAATATGTAGGTATTCGTATATGTCTGTCTGTCTGTGTGTGTGTGTATGTATGTACCTATTTGAACAAACAAACGATTTAAAGAATTAATGTACATACATTCATAATTAGAAACAGAGAGTGAATCCAACCTATAAATCAAGGAAATGTTCATTAAAAACTTAATTATTCACAGTTAAAAAATGTTTATATATATATATATATGTACATATATAAATGTATATTCATATAATTTGTTCTGCATGATGTGAGCAATCAAAATGTTTAAGAGTGCCTCTTGTTGCCTTTTATTCATTGAGTCTTCAATGGCTCTAATGGCAAATATAATGTCTTAAGATTTGTTCATTATAGTCAATCTATCTGTGAACACAAGACCCCTCACGTCATAGAGCATAAAAATCACTATTGTTCAAACCAAATGCGAAGGAAATATCAGTCATTATCATGATGCAACTTTTGTTGAGCGTGAGGAGAAGGCGGGAGCAAGACTTATGGTACTATTGAATTAACATCCCAGCTAACATCAGCTGCCTGCTATATGAATCATATAATATGATTTTATGAGTGTATTTGGGGGGATGCAATATTGTTTATTAGTACTAGTAATAACTGCCCCAGGGTGTTTCACATGGTTACCATATTGTTTTTGAGTTCTTTACATGTTGAGTATTTATAAATTTACCTAGATGAAGGGCTAATATTATAATTATAAACGTATTGTGCTTTTTAACAAAATCTGGAACAAATGTTGGCGAGAATTCTTTAATTCTTAATTTAGAGGGAGATGTTTCCTCTACAGCAATCAAATAACAAATGAACATAAATTAAAAAAAGAACAATGTACCAACCTTTTTTTCCTTTTCTAATCATAAAACTGTTATTTTTTTAAATTCAACAAATACCCTGTGTCAATTTTATACTTTTCTTGCCCCTTATCATTGTTTTAATAGTTGGTTGCCTGAGCAGAAATTAGGTCTTCTTACTTAAGCTTTAAATAATCCCCTCTTGTTAATTAAATGAAGAAATGTATCACCATATAACATACAGTTGGTAAGAACTGGTTAACCACTACCAGATGATTTGTGGCCTTTATTCTTCCTCTTTTTGGGGAAGGAATAGTTATTTATAGTGGGGAAAATGATGCACAAATGATTTTTAGCTCCTGGGCAATCAAAACAGAGCTTACACGACGGTTGAATTCGACAATTTCTACTATTTTATCGACCATTCGATAATGAATTTCTTTTAACTACACACCTTATATATGTGTATATTTTTGAATCACATGACCCTACTAAATCCGACTTCGAGGAAGCATTCCGTAAATACATATATAGATACTTTCAAGATTGTAGCAAATCTATGCCTATACATGTATACGACATATACTCTAAATGGCAGTCATTATGAAAATACCCTTCATCAGACGGATCATGTGGGCACATATGTAGTAAGTAAGTATCATTTAACAATGATCCTTTTAACTATTATGGGTATATATGTATAATATAAATATATGATGATATTTAAGATTTCCTTGCTTTCATCGAGGATTTTGTATGTATGTAAAATTTAAAGTGGTTTGTAGAATTAATTGAGGAGTCTTTAAAGTACATCTGCATGAGAAAGCAGAAATCAACTGTACATTTTCAATTAATACTCTTTTGTTTCGTTCAAAAAAAAAAAAAATGAAATGAAGGAATCAATACAAAAAGTATATATTCACCTTTGAAAGTATATGTATAACGATATAAAAAATTCGTTAATTTTTGTTCTTTATTTTATAGACAGAAAAAAATAATCTTACATTGAAGTTGGTACATATATTATAGAGATAGATGTAATGTTTTAAGGTACATAATATGTATATAGACGCTGTAATACATAATAAAGATATTTTAGTTCTTTAGAGTCTGTTTCATGGTATGTACATAGTTTGTATCTATGTATGTACAATGTACTGAGTATAGGTTTATTCAGGGAGGAGAATAAAAGAGTGAGGTGGAGGGGGGGGGGGGGGGTAGCTTTAATTATATCTTGAGCTTGGTGTTTTTTTTTTGTTTTTCTTTTTTTTCATTTTTTTCATTTTTCATTTTAAAAAAATGACTCAAATAATAATTTATTGGCAAAATAACCATCAAAAAACTATAATTAATTAACATTGTCTTAGAAGAATAAGAATAATAAAACAAATAACAGACATTATTTTATAGCCATAAATCACCCACACCCATAAGATGGTTAAAAAAACCAACATTCATAATATATATATATATATATATATATATATGTACTTATATACACAATAAAATTCCGGAGGATTTTTATTTCATTTTAATGTTTATAAAGGCAGTACATGATTATTATTTATTGATGATGTCACGAAGCAACAAGGAACCATTACCCCCTAATGTATATACATATCTAACCACATTTTCATGTACATGTGCCTCTGAGAGCAACTCTTTCAATAACACCTTACAACAAATGTATTTGTTTCTAGCTATTTTAAAATAGGTTGAAATCCGTGTCCATGGTTTTTTAGCCTATTAAATCAGTCCATATTCTTGGGAAGGATTCCTAATTGTAAGTACTTACATATATATTATGGATTGAATTTTACACTATTTAGAGAAGGGATGTTCAACCACTTTTTTGCTTGCGTGACCCCTTTCCTAAGAGTTTCCCACCCAAGGGAATCCCTACTAATTACTTACTATAACCAGCTTCATTTTTCGTTTCGATGAACAGGAGGAATAGAAACATCATAAAAGTCCTTTAATCATGTGTTACACTATCCTCAAGGGGGTCACAACCCACAGATTGCAAACTCTTGCACTAAAATTACTGTCATTTTCACATTGCTTTTTCGTTGTTGTTTTTTTTAAATTGACAGTCTAATTACTTTTTTGTAATAAATGGACTTGTGAACATTTCCTATCTCATTTTGAATTTTTAATAAAAATTTTACAACACCATTCGATGGTTATGACTAAATTTATTTAGAACTAATGATAATGGATCTTGTAAATAAAACCTAACCAAAGACTCAGTTTTGATTCCAGGTTTTTGATAAAACTGTAAAAAGAACCAAAAGATCCTATATTTTCACATTGAGACACAAATAATTATAAGAACCGTAGTTTTAGTTGTAAAACTATGGAAAAAGTTGAGATACCTAGAAATAACCGTGGAGATTTGAACAATGTCGAATTTCTTTGAGAAAACCATAATATTTATATCTTTTTTATATCTTCAGAAATAAAAAATCATTTTTTCGTTAGCAATAAGAGAATCAGGTTATGAATTATATTCATGAGATGAACCAGCTATCCTTGTAATGTGTTTGATACTAAATATTAAATTTAGAAAATGAGCTCAATTATTTAATATTGTGAATAAAACATTGACAAAAAGTATCTATTATTTTGTGAATACTTTTCAAAGCATTTGGCTAAATAGTGAGCTCAATATTACAAGCCAGAGAAGAAGATTGACAGAGCAACTTTCTCAGTTTTTGAATGAAATGGAGTGTCCAAGTTTCATTACTTTCCCCTATATACTTATATATTATATAGGATATTCCAGAGCTCATCCCTCAAAGCCCGATGCATTTATACAATTCTACGGAATATTTAAGTACATTAAGTTTATTTTTGGGCCAGTAGGGTACCATATTATACTATAAGAAACAGAATGATGTCATGATAAGTTGCAGTTCCAGACCTTGAATTTGAAAGGGGCTAAAAGGGTCTTTAATGGTTATTTTCAGAAAATAATTTTCAAAATTAAAAAGAGAGCTTTTTTATCAAAAGAGAGGTCTTTAATTTCTAGAGATAATAATAATTATTGCTCTCATTTATATAAAAAAGAAAGCCTTTAATTTATGAGACAGATGTATCAAAAGGAAATTCAAATCTGCAAATATAAAAATAATGCTAATAATTAAGTGTTACTTGTATACAAATATATACAACTGTACACTATTGTTGAAAATAAACCCGCAAAAAAGAAAAGTTTAATACAAACTTGAGAGTGTATTATTTTTAAGTCCTCAATCTTTAATTTTGTATGGGTCTAGATCCGAGGACCAAAATTTTTTTGCCACTTAGTTTTGGCTCCAAGAATTGTAGAAGTATCCAAAATATCTGATTTTTTTGAGGATTGAAGAACCATTAGGAACGGAATTCGAATTTCATGACACGAAATCTTTGACTGCCTATAATTTATTGCTGTGATATAATTAGGATGTCTATTATTATACATGAGATTGATACTATTGCAATGCAAAAATATTTTATGAACTTTCATAATACAATTAGTGCTCTAAAATATATACATTTTGATTAATCAGATGGAAACAAAGTACAGACATAATTTCACATAAAGTAGTTGTCGATTAAAAATAAACTTTTTAATCGATATCTGTATTTTTTTCATTATTTTATTCAAAATGATATCAAAACATGGGAAAAATAATGAGACAAAAAATACATATAGCCGTTCAAATATAAAAATAAACTTCATTCCGTTCAATATGTACTCGTCAAATCAATAGCTGTCAAAATGACGACTATGATAATTTTAATATGGAAAAAGTGTACAAACTCCTCATATATTGGTTGGGTTAATCATATTCAGTACCCCTGCCTGCCTCCCTGCCTACTTATCTACCTATCAAACACAAATGTTCATAAATCATGGGTAAATAACGGTTGTATATTTATGCTTAACTCTCTGTGTACCTTTGTATATCGATATCCATGATAAATGGTTTGTAATTAATTACATCATGAGAAGCATTGAATTCTAAAAGGAATAACCATTGGGGGATAAGGGATGCAATGAGGAGTAAAAATGAATGCTTTAACCAAAATAAATGTGTGTTTAAATAAACCGGGGATTGAGGAGTTTTAAAGCATCAATCAAATTTTGATTTGCTCTAATTATTATTATGTAAATCAGTCAGTTTTAAAACTGCAAGTGCTTTATACTTCTGTTCATAAATGTTATAAACAAGATAAGATTAATTAACATTATTTGGGAAGACGTCATTGCACTAAGTATGTAGCTTATACAACCACACGTACGTATGCATGAACACTTGTAGATTCTATCTCAAGTTATACACATTTATATCAGGTTGAAAATAAACAACCCTCAGTTGTCTGATGAGTCATGATATATTCAAGTAGAGAGAGCAAGAAAAACCAAGTATTTGTCCACTCTATTTTTTTTATTATTATTGGCATTACATATCCATTTACAATGGTCGTTGGTACTCCTTTAAGTGATACCTTGTGTCCATTTGACTCCATCGACATCACTGTTCTTCCTTCCCTAAAGTATATTAAATCAATTTTTAAAATTTGTCAAACAAGGAATACATATTTACACTCAATATTGACTTCCAGAAATTAATAACAGTCACGACAAAAGTTTAGCATCAATAGAGCACAATAAATACCTTACTAATAATTGATTAAATTTAATTAAAATTATTAGGCATATTTTAACATTTCATTCATGTTTAAATTACTGTAAAGCCTATATATTAAAAATATTTTGAAATTCCTTGTATTTGACACTCATATTTTTTCAGCCACTACAAATTTCTAAAAGGATTTTTAGGAAAACATATTATTCTGTAGAAGAATTGCAAAGTGTTGGAAGAGAGGAGGGTCTGAAGATCAGTTATTTTTCTTGTTAATCACTTAGATATTTACATAATGTGGCTGTAGGAATACTATGGTTATTTATTTTTCTAAATATATTTTAATATTGCTTTTAAACATTGAAGGAGAACAAGGCAAACGTGCTCTTTGGTTTGTTCCAAAAGGACATGATGCGATATTTTATCCTTATCCATTATCTTTTCAGTTTCCCCTACACCCCCATTAACATATCCTAAGTAGAATCAGATTCTTCTATAAGGAAAGTAAAAGAAAAAAAATCTGATCTGATGGCCATTTACAAGTTACATAATCTGACATTACAATCTCTTTGAATATTCTTCACAACTATATGTTAAAAACATAATAAGACAAAAATGCTGTTTTCAAAGTTAAATGAAGGTCAAATTCTTAAAAACTATAAATTTATGATCTCATAGGTTATATTTTGACATTTTTTATTCTTTGTCTTTTTTTTTTTTGTTGAGAATTTATCTTCTTATCTCATAGATTTGCTCATTATCCTGATAGTTGAAAGCTAGAAAGAGAGAGAGAGAGAGAGAGAGAGAGAAAAAAAAAAGAAGTATCGAGACACAAATGTTGTCTTGAGTTTTTTATTTTTAGAAAAATGTTAATTATTTCTTGTTAAAATGTTGTTTCTAAAATATCTATCCATCTATCTTATACGTCTATGTATTTATGTATGTAAGTATGTATACGTCTGTAATTGAAAGGGGACTTAGATGATATTTACAATAATAAATCAGAGAGACTCTTGGAGCCATACAAGTTATAGATAAATGAGTAGAGACTCTCTCGAATAAATATGTATGGTTAGGTAGGGAAAGAACATTATTTATATAAAAAAACACAATAAGGAGCATACGAGGCATTATGCACTTTAAATTCAAAGTGTCACGAAGAGAGAGAATCACAAAAAGACTACACACATAACTAGGTGCATATCTTACTTTAATCAAATGGAATCATTTATGTCTAGAAAATCGTGTAGAAAGAAAATTAAACGCTTTTCAACACGCAAATATTTGAATTTGCAATTAAATTTGTCTCCTTGTCGGTGGGTCGTCGTCGCTTGCTTTGAGTAGTACGTACATATCTAGAGTTGTGATTGTCTACATAATATCACCATATACAATCAGCCATGAGTTGCATACATTCTAAGTAAACCCTTAAATATAGGTATGAGCATTTACATATATCTCAAGGTTTCCCTGAAATTGCTTGAAGGATATCTTCAAATAACCAAAGAATCAAATGGCCTCAGAACGCAAATTTCTTACTCTGAGATAAAAACACAAGAGATTAGGAGAGAAATCCCATCAAATACTGTTTCAACAGTAAAACCTCAAATTGCGAAATACTTTTGAAAAGAGAAACTCGCTTGTTTTCAATTTGAATCATATAAATACAAAAATTTATTTGTTTTAACCGCTCGGTGTAAAAAAGCAGACCCATTTTATCTCAGAGAACACTAATGCGAGAAACCAATGATTCAATCCTCTGATATTTGCCATCCAATAAGTATAAATCTATTTTTTAGAAACAATCTCTGGGTCAGATTTGTTTTACGAGTACAAGACAATTTTTACGAGCCTGAGTAAAGACTCGAGTCGTGAGTCTTTACACTTCGAGTCCACATAAAGTCTCATTTTAATGGATAGACTTAAATGCAACTCGAGTGGTCCGATTTGGGAGTAGAGTTGAAAGGATCCATCCTAAGACTGAATTCCTTATCGTCTTTTTTTTCCTGTCTGATCCGAACCATAGTTGGAAGTGCAAATCCCCAGCTCTGGTGCATGGATTAAGCTAATAGTATTACTCTAAGTATATTTTAAAATAATATGCTCATATTTACAAAGTACCAAAAATGTTAGAAACGAATGAGTCACGTAACCCATGAAAAAACGGTTAGAGGCACTGTTTAATCACTTCTTTTTTCTTTTTTTCAATATAATTTGACTAAAGTTATTGTTATACGTTTGTACCCATGTGCTAGAGTGAGGTTGATCCGTTGTGCATTGGTTTTTCAGGGGCAAATGTGTAGAATATTGTATTCATGAGATTTAAAAAAAATGGACAAAAAGGAAATGACCAAAAAATAAAAATTAAATAAACATGTTATTTAAAATATTTTTCGGTAGTTTACAATTCAACTACCAAATCTTGGAAAGTTCTTTTTATAATAATTTGTAATGACATGTGTTTTTGAGTATGGATCTATTGAGAAGAATTTTCAAGGGCTCGGTTGATAACATCTTTTCCAAAAAAAAAAAATCATTTTATCATTACTATGTAACAGCAGTGATAAAGATTTTATTTAGGGGGGAGTATGTTTGGATCCAAAAAAGTTACAATAAATATTCCAGACTCTATTCTTTCTTTTAAAATTTTGTGAATTCGTGGTGTATTTAAAGATATACAATCTCATTCTCCAAGATTTTATGGTAAATTTCAATAGTATATCTAAACTCAGCACTTATTGTTCTGTAACTATTATTGACATTATACAAATTTTGTAACTATTTTGAAAATTGGAAAAAATATTGGTGCATTGCATCTGGGGGTGGAGGTGACTACTTTTGTGGGGAATGAAATGAACTTTGATGATTAAATAAAGATTTTTTGATTCCGTATACATATATTTGACCCATAGTTGTATATACACATATATAATATTATAACATGTACAATTTGCTATTTTGAACAAGTTATAACTTGTATAAGGAGATTGTAGAAATTGTTGGATTTAAAAAGTGAGACGCATTTAGAGTCATTCTTGTAGTAAGATCAATGCAATGATTTAAACTCCATGGATGGTATATATATTAAGTGTGTAATTGTTGAGTTTTTTTAATAAAAATTATTTCACACATTATGTATTATATAATTAAGGTGTCTACAATTTCCTTCATTTTTAATTATGACATATAACAACATGTACAGCAAGTCATCTATAGATATATGTTAATATGAGTAAATTTGCAAGAAACCCTTCGAATTGAGACACAACTATGTGTTTCGCTATAATTAATCAATGAGGAGGGGGGGGGGGGGGGGCTGTCTTTTTAGTTATTATTATTTTAGTCTTTTTGGTGTGTCTCTCTCTTTCTTTCTTTCTTTCTTTGAGGCACGTTTTCCATTTATTATAAAAATAATCATAATCATATTTTTAAAGAAAGAAAATAAAAAAATTCGGCAAAATGAACTTCCAAAAAAAAGAAGAGGAATTATTTTCGTGTATATTATGTTGGTACTTGGTATATATATATATATATAGGTAGGTAGGTACCATGACATACCATACCATCATGATGATGATGAGGATGATATTTTTTCGTTCATTTTTATACGCACGTGCGATTTTTTCGTTCTAGTTTACTGAGGATCAGAGAAGCATGGATCGTTCGGTCCATTTCTTGGTTCAATAATACTACTAATCATAGTACAAATACAATACAATGTATGTATACAATTAAAAGTGTTTTATTGTATTTTAAAATCCGCCATAGCATAAATATGTACATATGTACATAGAAAGGCAAAATGAAAGAATTACGTAAATCGTCAAATAAAAACAATATGAAGAAGGAAAACAAAGAGAAAAGTGTTTGATTGATATTAAATAATTATTATCATTATACATATTATAAATCTGGGGGAAAAGAAGTAGAAGGTATTTAACAGCAGGAGCCTCTTGACTCTACCTTTCCTTCACTTCATTTATAGATGTACATATAAAATGCTTGAATATACATTTATATAAATTTACAAAGAGCTATTTATGATGTTTCTTTATGGTTATCAATGGTTCTAGGAGAGTTAAGAAGAAGTAGAAGATAAATTTAATTGGTTATTTATGGTTAATCATGATTTTCTTCTTTTTCTTTCTTTCTTTTTTTTTTTTGCAAGGAGTAAAAACAATCACATCAAAGCAGGGCCACCCTACACCACTGATGATGTCAAATCCTCTTCCTCTCTCTCTCTCTCTCTTTATATATATTTCTATTTTAGTATTCATTCATTAAATAGATTAAACTTTATGAACATATTCAACTTTGATGATGATGATGATGTTTGGTAAATGGGTGCAAAAGCTCTTTGCATATATTCATATATTATGAATATGTAGACAACCTTACCTACCTGCTTCTTTAGTAGGTAAATGTGTGTAGAAAAGTTTGAGACCGACAATCCCCTTCTTTCTTTGATGAAAATTCCATTTCCTATTATCATTAGAATCAAAGCTAAGACACATAAATATGTACAAAAGAAATTGCTCATTAAATGTGCTCAAAACTAGGTTAAAACCATTCCCCCCCCCCCCCCCTAGAATAGGGATTTATTAAAATGATACTTGCAGTAAGGCCTCAAATTGTAAGAATCTTAATCCATTGGCTTAGTGACTCACATGAACCCTTTTCTCCATTTAGATGATGTTCTAATAAGGGATTGGACATAAGTGTTCTTACTACTTTAGCCACGCTTACAAATAGGAAAAGCAGTGGAGCAGTTGCTTCTAAGATTAGACTAGGGCACGGATCATGCAAGATCCATTCATTGAATTTGAAATAGTTATTTATGAATTTATGAAATTGAGTGTCTAATTCTTTTTAAAAAGTACAAAATATGTTGATCGTAGCACTAGGATTTACTGTTTAGTGAAGCAAATCAATATGTCAATAACACACTATATATATATGTATTATATTCATTCTTCATACTCAACTCTTAATTTAAGGCAAAAAAAAACAACTATAAATTAATATTTTTTTTTTTTTTTTAAAGCCATTTTTAAGAAAAAACACTCTCCTACACCCATATATGTTTATTATTTACGTACAATTGTATGTTTCCATGTTGAAACTGGCTCACTACTACAAGGCACAACTGGAGTTGTTTGTCACTCCTAGAGGAAATGATTATTATCATTAGGGAACTTTTATAAACTTGCTTACAAATATTGTATGGATGAGTGCATTACAAATGTACTTATCTTGTATTTACATATATAGACTTGAATCCATGAGAAGATCCTAATTGGCTATAAAATGGAATGAAAAACGATGCTGTTTTTCATTTATTTACGATTATTTTTTTGCCTATTTTTATACAAACGTACATTATTCATATATTTATTTAAGAGGAAATAAAATGTGAGATATTTTATGTATATCTATACTTACCATGGAGTATCCAAGTGTCTAAGGCAAATCAAGCATGTGGGTATTATGGTTATATGTATGTGCAAATTTGCATTTGAAAAGACCAATATATATATATATATATATAGAGAGAGAGAGAGAGAGAGAAAACAAAGCAAAACAAACAAATAAAAATATTTTATGAATGAATTACATACACACACACACAAAAACAAACAAAATATATGTAATGATGGAATGAGTTAGTGAATATTCTTAATCATTTCCTAAGTTTCTCTTTCTTTAGATGTACCTAATAAGATGATGGCTCTAATCGCTCCTCTTTTTCCTCTTCTTGTAAATACTTCTTAGGACTGGACATATCATTAAGTTGCTTTTTTTTTCTTCCTTTTTGTCGTGAATAACATTAGGGAAAAGAAGGAGGAAAAAAAAAAAGTGAGAGGTTCTGAAGAGACTCTCACACACCTCTTTTTTCACTTTCTAGATCCTTATTTATGACTCCTGGCTATACGAATCCTGCTGACATTTCTTTTTTACCTACATACCCATGTAGATAGGTATATGAATCTTTCTACATAATGTCAATGATGGAGGAGTCTCCTTTTTCATAAAGTATACGCATATACATATGTATGTATATCTATTATAAGGGTCCCTTTACCCTTCTTCTTGAAGGTATCTACATGCATACAATCGATGTCAAATGAATACTAGAGGTGAGGACTCGAGTCCTACATAAATGACTTGTGACTACACTTGATCCTTGACATCAGTCACTTGGACGACTCTTACACTTTCAAGAATTAATGTAGATAATTCATGTTTTGAAATATTTGTTTCCAATCAAATTACGTTGATTTTTTGTACTATTCACGACTTAAGTAATACCTAGTGAAGCTACATCCCATTTGTATATGGGTAGATAAAAATATGTCATTAACATGAGTTGAAATTTAGTTTTCAACTATAAGAGATTTGATATAATTTTTTGATTAAAAAACTATATATGTATTAATATTTTCTATAATTAAAGGATTTACAGTGATGACTCTCCGAATGGTTTTACAGACCCCTACTTGTTCCAAGATGGAGCAAGTCTTTGGCCGAATAATAATTGACTCTGGCAAATTACTTGAATACATAATTCCTCAAATTAAATGAAAAATTCCTCATTCAAATGTTTGGAATTATTTATTAGTGATGTGCCAATTAATGGACGAGAGGAGATGTTCATGCTCATGTACAAATTAGACACCAATTACTTTTTAAAAAATGGGCACATTATCTACCTATAAAGTTATAGTCCCTTTTGGGTCTACATAAAAATGTGTAGCTTACAAACTAAGTATATGAGACCTACCTAATAACATAGATTGAATTTCTCTTGATGAATTTCTCTGTAATTTTTTTTTTTTTTTTTGTTAAATATTTTTTCTCCTGTAAATTATGATTATACTTTTTTTTTCTTCGTCAAATGACCAGGTAAGGGGCATCAATTATCTTCCTTTTTGCCTTAATTAATACATGGAGACGTCGTAAGGGAAGCAAAAGAGAAAAAAAAAGAAGAAGTTGAATAGGCTCTCAAAAATGCATATATGGAGGAGATGATCTCGTGTCGTCATGAGTGACGACCAAGGAATCAAATTGAAAAGTGGCTTTGATTCAGTAAGGTTTTTTTTGGTTGGCAGATAATAAGGTGGATCGCATGTCCTTTTTATATATGAGTACGAACGTTGTGTGCCTGTGTTTTTTGGAGTTTAGGGATATCTTTTGATAAAAAAGGGGGGGGGGGGACAAGGAGGAGGGGGAAGGGGCGTAACATAAGTAAAGAGAGAGATTTCTTGTACCTACATGGGTACATAAGTTAATATAAGTTGTACTCACAGACATTCATAGAACGTAAAAAGAGAGTCTCCTTATTTCTACGTATTAATGGTTATTCGTGATGTAATATAAACGTGATTATCATTTAATAAAGTGGTGTTAATGGACTTTGAGAGAGAGGGTTGAAAAAAAAAAAAAAAAAAAACTTTATCCTCCTCATGATTAGACCTTGTGAAAATAACAAGAATTTTTTACTAATATATATATATATATATGTATATTTTTTTTTCCTTACATCAAGTCTAAAACTCTATATAAGTAAGTAGATGCAGTTTTATTATTATTCGTCTTTTAAAGAGGGATTATGAGTGTGTCTTAAAAGCATCTCTCTTTTCATTTTTTTTTTTTTTTTTTTTTGCAACAAACTATTATTATCCCATAATATCTTTCAGAAGACGACGTCCACTTGATGGACAACCCCTATCATTAACTCCTCTGCACTCCTATAGGCATTTACAAGTATGTAGACATATTAGTGATGCATTGAATACTTGATTTCAATATCCGTATATTTAAACTCCATTCCTATCGAGGCATCACTATGATGGGATATGATTCTCTTTTCTTTTTTTAATAAAAGTAGAAGTAAACAGAACTTTTTCTTTGTAAAAAGACACAAGAGGACATTCTTTTGCAGATTATCCGTAAATTTTAATGTTGATAACTTCTTACAAAGACGCACATTTGCATCTTTGTGCGTTTTTCAAAAAATACATCACTAGTGTGTGTTAGTGATGCCCGTCAGGAAAATTAGCTGTAGGGATTTTAAAATAAATACTTTTATTTTAAAAACCTTATTATTGAGCATTACTGCATAGCCAGATCATATTACTGTTCCATAATATGAATGTCTTGATATGCCAATATTTGAGATGTGATGTAATTATTTTAAAAATAAAACAGTAGTAACAAATTTTTGCCCATGTACAAAAATGATGTAATTATGCTGGCATCAGAAGCTGGAAACTCTTTAGATAGTCCATGTGAACTTGTATTTTCGAGATAGTTAACTTTTTGATATGGACCATCTAACAACCAGAGTAGGGTTTGTTTCCTAATGTTATTATAATGGAAAAATATTTTTCTTGCTGCAAATATATTTATTAATAAAATGGACAGATTTCAAAGAAAAATCTTAAGGAAATTTTATCAAATGTCTTTAAAAATAAAAAGGTAAAATAAACTAAATACCTGTATTGAGAAACAATGATATTTGTATAAAATCAAATTACTAATAGGTACTAAAAATTCCAATGAAATGGCTAGACTTTTACAATTAATTTTGTTTTGGATGGATTAGATGGATGGAGAAAAATATTTTGCTCTTGTAAAAGAAATTGTTGTTAATTCATTGGCTAGACTGTTTGAATATATGTATAATTTGTAATAACATATTTTTAATACATTTATTTATATAATGGTCAGTCATAGATTTTTGATAGACAGTAAAGGTTTAAGCCCTTTTATTTCCCGATCCCTTTTCCTACATCTTAACGAAACATTCTTATAGAAAAGTTTTGGTTATGTCCCTATCATGATGACCGATGATGACACTGCATGAAAACCTTTCTTAACAAACAAATTTACACTGCATTCTTTTGTCAGCTTTGTGTTCCTCTCATGCCCTTTATTATTTTTGATTTAAACATTGATTACTTGAACTCAAATTAGCTATTGTTCAGCTGTGAAGAATTATCCTCTATTCCATCAAGGATAGTTCAATGGTGGGTAAGAATTGGCAAACTACTAACAAGGGATTTGGGCCTTTTTTTCTATTTTTTTTTTTGTTGGTTGGTTTTTTTGTTGTTGTTTGAAAGGTTTTCTAGATACAATAGAGATAACGTCTTGATAAGTATGAGCAAAGAATCAACGGCGGCCAACAAGCAGGGGTCTCCAATATGTATGTACTTACATACAAATACATGCATCATCTATTTAAAATTCATTAATGCTGTGGCTCTTGAAAAATGTGTAGGCGCATCTTTTTTCATATAAGGAAACAGGGGCCTCTCTCTTTAACATAAAAACATACAAACCAATTAAAAAACAATTGAACCGTATCTTCTCCATCAATATTATTATAGTATGTAAATAAACAATAAGAGAATTCATATTCTGTGCCTCATAGATAAATAGATAGATACTGAGTCTATGTACTTACTTACTACCAGCCCACGCATCAGGATATAATTCACATTTTGACTAAAAATAATAGTAATAAAATTAAATTTCTCCTAGTTTTTGTTATTATTATTATTAATAATAAAAATAATTATTATTAAAAAGGCATGTCACTCACTCCCTTTAGGCTACTTGAGAGGAACAACTTTTTTGGATGTGCTTTATTCAGATATAGGTATGTTGTGAAGGTATGGTTTTGTTTTTAATTAGAGAATGAGAACTGTTATATGTATACTATCTCTTCTTAAATGGATACTACTGAAATGACTCGAATACTATTTATGCGAGTGACTTGCCCAAGTCACCCTAAGCTATGAAAAAAAAAAATGATGAAACGACAAACAAGAGATTAGTTGGTGAATAATTTGAACTTTTTTCTTCACCAGAACCTGCAATAACTAAATAAGAAACCCTCAATAATTCTCCTTGTCAATTCAAATAAAACAGTGTAATTAAGCTAAGGAGAGAAAAAAAGTCAACGATCAGGAGGAAGAAGAATAAGGTATCTCATTTAAATACAAGCCCCGCAAAAGCGACATCTTGTGAAGGGGAAAAAGAAGAAGATTTTACCAAAACATATCTGCTATAATTCATCACTCTCTTATATAGCTTTGGGAAACTTTTTTCAATTTGGTTGGTAAAGAGTCATTGGTTGTGACATTTGTCGAGTATGGGGAGAAGGCATGAGATATATATGATACAGGGCTATTAGTCAAAGACCCTTTGTGATATAAACTATCCGTATCATGATTTTGAAGGCAAAAATAATGTAAAACTACATTAAGGAGGGAAATTTTCATTACTTAAAATAAAATGAGAGTAGGGAGAGTAGAACTTATGTTTTGAATGTTTAAAATGCTTCATACACTTATTGGCGGCCTGGTAGAGGGGAAATGGAGTAATGTCCTTTTTCGAAAATATATATATATATATAAAGTACCAAGATCAATTCCCTATTTCATCAAATAAATAGATATAAAGGGATAGCAAATTTCGTAAATCTGGACAGTGGTATATACACATATTCCGCATGTTTCTGTAAATGTCGAGCCAAGAGACCACTAGGTACACTTTGGGAAAATATTTTAAGTTTTCTTTTAGATTGAGATGCGTGTATTACAAGGATCTAATATGCAATGGACTTAAAAATAAAGGAACAACAGTACGAAACGTTTGTCCTTTTCTAATAATAAAAAAACTGATGTAAGATTTCTTCAGCTTCCTGGACATTATTTTTCAAACTGTGCACCCGAAAGAACTGTTCAATGACCTGCAAAAATAGTGCTTCTTTAATCTAATAGAAGATTAAAAAATCTCATTGACACAACCTTTGTACAAAAAAAGTGACTTGAACCGTAAATAACCATTGTTGTTCATGTAAATTATACATGACACACAGTTTTTGATAACGAGCACTTCTTCTTGCAGAAGAATTTTACTCGTAAATAAAAGGTTCTTTTGCATATAAAAGCAATCAAAGGGGTCTTACATATATTATCTAAAAATATGCATTTATGATACATTGATATGCCCAATAATACCTACCAAGGTTTATGCCTATCTTTGTAAAAGAGTTACATTTTGACACATTTGAATGATAACAATAAATCTATTGCCTAATATGCAGTAATATGAGGCATATTCCTATCTTTAGTCAGCCTTCTCGGTATAAAAACCAACAGCTCACACAAGGGGGACACAAAGTTATTTCTTTATTATCTGAAGATGGTTCTCTGCCTCTTCCACACATTGAAAACTATTTAATATGCTATTGATTCTTTAAGGAGCTTAACTCAGTAGATAGAAGCTCACTTCCAAATACAACAATACTCGCAATCAAAGATATGCCTGTACTGCACATTTGAATGACGTCATAGACATGATTGGTCACTCTCACAGAGAAGGAAGTGTTCTTCTTTCTTCGCCCACATAGTGCATTCCCTTTTATTAGATTGATGGATGTACAAGGTGCATTGAGTTTGCACTACTCTGTATCTACTGTACATATTGCCTTTTAAACTGAGAATCGTTCTCATTCTTGGCAGTAGATAAAGGTAGACCCATTGTATGTAGACTTTAATTACTATGCAAAACAAAGTAATACTGATCCTCTTCAATTTTAAGGAAATGTATTCTAATTTATGCTAATCCATTAGTTATTAAACATCAAAGAATATTTACATGAGCAAGTGCTTACTTAATGTACATGCATAATTTGGATTTACACCTATTAACTATATGTATGAACTTTTTAAAAGGAATCTATCGTGTTGCCAGTAGGAGAGAGAGAGAGAGAGATAAATCCTATGGATGTAGAAATTAAATATAGCATGCTCAAACGAGCAGGGGCTCTCAACAAATTATGCACGGCGACCAGTGGTATAGGAACCATTGGTCCGTGATTTAGTTGTTTAATAGTTTTCGTAATATATAAACTTGAGACGTCGGAGGTAATAAAAATAACCCCCCCCCCCCCCTCTTGACAAATAAATTCCAGCATCGCTGACTGAGACCCTCATTTTTTTATTGCATTATTTTGAGTCGACCTACTTTTATTCTCATTCCTGTCAAGGCAATGTAAAATACATTTTCATTGGGAGATTGGCCGACTTTTGTTCGGCCCTGACATTCTAAATTTTTAGATCAACTATTCCTATCATCCGGTAAGAAAATGTATTTTTTGTAAACAATTGTTTAATAGTGAATGCCATCCTTTTTTGTATTTTTTTAAACAAGGCTGAGATTAGAGGGCAGTTAGTCTTTCATTATAGTACAGGAAATGAAAATCAAATAATATTTTCACTTTTAATCAACTCTCTGCGACACACCCCTAGAGTGTCCCGTTTTTTTGAGATTTTGTTTCGTTTTGACTTCACTATGCTCTTTTCTACTCAAGAGCATCAAGAAAAAGTTTATCCGTACAAAAATATTATCCCTCGTGCCATTTTTGATATGGTGTCTTGAAAAAAGATGAGAAAGTGGCTTTTTTGGTTCAAATGTGTCCATTTTCAAATATTTTGTACCATTCCAATTTTAAAACCATGGGTCACCTATTAGTATTTTATGGTTGTTGCATAGGCTTTAATCAACCCACAAAAAAAGTTAGTTGTCTTTAAAAAGCTAGAGTGTTTGAGATCACAATGTATTATAAATGAATAACAATTGTTGACAATATCATATTGAATGTCATTCGACACAAAAAATACTTAATTTTTTCAGTTTCTTTTTTTTAAAGTATAAAATTTCTATATCTTTTCAATTTCAATATGGGAATAAGTAAGTTCAATATGGAAATAAGCAAGTTCAATATGGGAATAAGTAAGTTCAATATGGGAATAAGCAAGTTCAATATGGGAATAAGTAATAATAAACAATATTCAGGAAATTTAACATAATAATAAATTTTATAATTTATAAAAACAAAAAAATATGGTGAGACGAGGAAGTTTCAAAGAGGATACAGCAATGAAATGGGTGCGTGAATGCTAAATAGAAGTAAAGTGTGTATATGGAGGGCCAGTAATACTTGTAATTGATAATGCTCCGGCACACTCCAGGATTGAAGATGATTTGAATTAAGAAGAGTTTTCAATTCACAAAATTTTAAGACTTGGACCGTATAGTCCTATGCTCAATCCAATTGATCATATTTGGTCAATATTGAATGCCTTTGTGAAAAGAGAATTATCTAGAAAAGTTGAGAGTATTTTAAATGCTGAAAGAAATGATTACAGCATTTCGGAGCAAAGATCAAGAGCAGCTCTGGAACAATTAATTGAAGAAGGACTAAATGAAATTACTTCAATGATTTGTAATAATTGTTTTGCCAGCATCCAGAATCGTTTTGTAGATTTGATTAATTTTGTTGACATGAGATTCTAATAAATTTATTGTTATGTTAAATTTCATAAATATTCTTCCTTATTATTTATTCCCATATTGAACTTGAAAAGGTATGCAACAGTTTATTTTGATCCAGATATGCCACCTTTTCATTTTTTTTAAGTGCATGTATCATACTAAAAATAGCATGAATGACTCATATTAGGAATTTAGTATTTTATTTTTTTAATAAGCGTTCTACAGTGAATACACAAATGTATCTGAAAAAAAAGGAACCCTCTAATGTACAGAATATTTTGATGGATTTATAAAATAAGAGAAGAACTATTCTACGAATTTATGAGGTTATTTATTTCATGGTTTACTGTTATATTATATATGAGAGAGTGTCCACTATAGTTATAACCCCTCGAGTGTACTACTTTATATTGGACTGTAAATAAGTGACATTTTCGTGTTGTATAAAGTTGTTTACTCTACCTGTGTCCGGGAATTAAACAAGTACCTAAATAATGACAAACAAACGATAAGACATTTCAAAACATTGACATGTAATTACATACATCAAATGAGGTTGTCATTTGAGTTGCTCTGATTCCCAGTGAATAACTATGAGAAGGATATTTATTATGACTCTAAGTATTCGGGTCATCATTATTCCTCCATGTGAACTCCACAAATTGAATTGAAGGAGTCTTTATACACAGAAGCTCTCATAATAGGAGAGAGAAAAAGAACTCAGAACATGCATGACATGTCAACATAAAAACAACCTATTTTTTCTTCTTTTTAAAATCCATCAAGATGCTTAAATGATTGACTCAATTCCATTCTTTAAATTACATATATTATTTTTATTCTTATTCTTATTAGTTATGTATAAACAGCTCTTTTTACGATTTATTTTGAAAGTTAAATTCAAAATTACCTATGTAGCTATTGTCTAGTCACAAATGGCTAAAACGGTGAACTTAGATGATTATTATTAAAGGAAAAATAATATTAATTTAGTAATGATATACATACTATGATATTTAATGCTCCACTTTGTATTTTATTAACACTTATAAACAATATAATTAATAGTATTTTGCCAGGATAAGATTGCATTATGACCCATCAAATACCGTATATTTCTTTCTTATGAAGTCAAAATACTTTGGAAAATAAACATTATTTCTTTTCTCTCACTCAAGTTCCTTTTTTTTCACTTCAGCCTCCTTTTACATTGACATGTCAAATGTGCGAATATTAGCTCACTAAAATCACCCATCCATAAGATATGGAAGCTTTCTCCTTCGATTCAAATTCTTATACACCTTATTAGCAACTATAACTGACTGTCACATTGCTTATAACTTTGAAACTATTGAAAGTAAACCCTTGAAATTTTATACTCACCCATTTGAAAGTGTATGAATCCCATAAATGAGAAAAATATATAAAAATATACACTAATCGACTATTGAAAGAATTCCTCAGATCCCACGACTGTTAGACTTCAATTTATAGTTACTGGGTCAAAATAAAAATAAAAAATGGCATGGTTTTGTCAATAAAAAGATCAGAGTGAGCGTTCAACAAATGTTGAAAATTCAATCCATTGTAGGCAGAGTTTTAAGAGGAAGAAATGATGTTGAGTGTCACGTATTTATATGTTTTGATAAATTTTTTAAAAAAGTTGCTATTTGGGTTGCACATCATATTTAGGTCAAATATATATGTATATCTAGAAATGGTTTACCATCGAGAACCCTCTGTTATTCACAATGAGAAGTATTTCATTTCTCCTTGAGACGGATTCATCAAGAGAAGAATATTTGTCTCTAAATATAATAAATGTACACTTGTAATAAATTGATATAACAAGATGAGATTTGACATTTAGTGCTACAGCCATACTTGCCTAACAGACAGAGACATTATACAGGCATAATAATAATAATAATAGTGATCTTACTCGTGATCTCGTATGTATGTACATATTTGTCATTATTGTTTTCAAAACTATTTCTTTCCCTTGACCTTTAAGAAAATACTACTGAGATCCATTGCACTGCACCATCAAATGACATTCTCTACAAGCTTTTTCCTCAACATTTCAGAAAGGATTGATGATGAGCTCTGTTCCAAGAGCGCCGTGTACATATGTGGAGTATAAACTTGGTGAAACCGACGTCTCTATTGATTGATGGTCCTCTTCCATATGTACAATGGCTATATGTATGTATAACCATAGAGATTTTATGTAGTGTCTACATAAAATGTATACAAAGAGAGGGCTTCTTAAGAAGATGAGATACTTGAGTATATATCTATATATATATATATGTATAATCCTGCATTTTGATGTGGAACATGAGGGCTCTTTGACTATTGACAAGCTTCAAGTAATGCATGGCTGGGCTTTGAAAGCTTTTCCTTTTGAATAATAATAATAAGAAGAATAATTGTTTTTTGCACTAATTAAGATTCATTTGCTCATTGTTTCTTTGTTAGTTTTATTTGTACGTATATAAAAAGTATGCATATGTTCCATACAGGGAATTCTTTTTGAACGGAAATGTACTTTGTATACATACATATCTACATCGTCTCTTTTAGTAGTAGAAAGGAGACGGGTAGGAAGAGGGATGGATATTTAATTCGTGTTGTCTCCACAAGTATCAACAATTCATCAATGTCAAAAAAAACAAAAAACTTTTCCCTATTTTTTTTACTCTTTTTTTTTTATAGGTATATAATATTATTTTTACATACATATTATTTGAGATTGTGTAGAAAGAAAACAAAACAGAATAAAAAGTAGAGAGTAACTAAAAGAGAGAGAGAGAGAGAGGTCCAATGACTTGTCTTATCATCATCATCATCGGTGAGGATGTGGTGCTTCTGAGAGGTAGAAAGAGAAATGAGCAATAAATATATTATTACTTTTTTTTTTTTGAGTGAATGTCTTAAAACAATTTAGAAGATCATTATTCATCCAGGATTGTTTTTCTTTTATTGTTATTATTATTATTATTTTCTTGCCTTCTCTCTCCATCATCTACATACATAGGTATATAGGTACATTTATCTACTAATGGAGGAGAAAAACAAAGAATTAGTGCACCCCAAGTGTTAATAGCAGTGGAAGAAAAATATATATATATATATATATATATTATATTTATGTATGTACGTATGTATATTCTTATATTTTCTCTCCATATTTTTTTGACAAATTTTAATTGATTTTCACTCCAGAGCTGTTTATGAATCAAAGATTCGAGTCTTTGGACGATGAAGCAGAGTTGTGAGTGAAGTGTGTGGCTCACTCGAGTACGAGTCCTCCCCATCTATTGATTTGTCAACATCAATTTTATTTAAATTCAATCACATATATGTACAAAAAGAAAGAGAACGATTCATTGAAGGAGAATGTTTGTGAGTCTCAAGCAAGTCTTATTCAAGTCCTAGCCATTGAATCTTGAGTCCAAGTGTATTCTAAAGTTAATAAAGTCCCCAGCACTGATTCTCAATTATACTAAAATGGAGTACTCAAAATATAAACCTATAAAATAAATAATATGTGTGAGCCTCGAGAATCTTATTCAAGTCTGTATCTTTTTCACTCTGAGCTCGCAGTTGAGTGAGACTGAATTAAGATTCGAGTCCAAGGTTTGTTTCTTGGTAGAAAATATATGCATAGCTTGATCCGTCAATAGGCCTACTTAAATACAAATATCTAATTGCTTAGAGGCATACTCAATTTACCCATGTATGTATGTACATACGTACAAATTATCTTTAGTTTATGGGAAATAATGTCTCAAAAATATAATGATAATGCAAAAGAAATGAATTATGGGCGGTTCAATATATATACATACATATTATATGTATGTACATACACATTTCATAAAATGATGTTTCCTTTCAATGCGCCAACCATTGTTTTGACCATTGTAGATACCTGTTTGGCTACTTTAAATGTATACATATGTATGTATATGATTGCATGCAGATATATGGTATTCGCAGAAATGCAGTGTTGTGAAATTTATGTATGAATGAAGAAAGGAAAAGAAGACTTGAAAGGAATTTTAATGAGAAGGTGGAGTAAGCAGAGACATAAGGACTAAAAAAAAAAAAATCAAACCGGAGGCAACATGCTCACTATTTGAGTCTAATATAGCCCCAAATATCGAGTATATATAGAGGCAGAATCAGGTCTGAGAACTCTGTTAGTAAAAATCTAAAAGCCCGATGCGATACATTAACTAGAAACTCAAAGCGAATTTATCTCACCTGATACATACATATATGTATGTATGTAATAATATATCCATAGAAGCTTGATTTTTTTTAAAAAGTAAAGACCCAAGAGTTGTTTCAAGAAAAATCATATAGCTAATAAATACATTGGTAAATACTATGTAGGTTGAATATGCAAAAAAAAACAAAAAAAAAACTCAATTTCTACTCAATTCCAAGAGGACTGAGATGTACCCTCTATGTACTGAATGAGTCCAACTCATTTACTACCATTTAACTACACATAGCCTTGATTTTGAACAAGCTCGATCAAGTCCAGTATCCGTTTCGAATATTTGATTTTTTTTTTTTTAAATTAAAAATTGAGTCTCACGGAGGAGGTGTGGAGTCAAATTCCTAATAGGTTAGGAACATAGAGATAAATCCTGAAGAAATGAATTTTTAGTCAACAATCTAAGGAAATAAGAAATAAAACCATGAAGGTATTTGAAATGAACCATACCCACAGAGTTTTCGTTTTTTGTTTCTTATTATTATTAATTAAACACCTTAGCAATTAGGGCAATCGCTTACCTTTTCAATATGGCATTTTTAGGTATATGTACATACATAAAGAACCACAATGCAAATATATGTATATTTGGTGGTACCCTAGGTGTGCTCCTACACCTACGTTCTTTTGATGATGATGATTTCATAAATAGGTATACCCTTCTATGTAAGTACCAACATAAATAAAAAGCTCAACTCCTAGTTGGTTGGTTGGCCATTTTAATTCTTTTTCTTTTTTTTCTTTTTTTTATCACTCAATGGGTAATTTTTTTTTTTTTTTGGGAGGAAGAGGGGAGTTTTCATAGCTAAATGGTTGGCGGGGGTATAAAATTTAAAAAGAGTTTTTTTTTGTTTTTTTTTTTGGTTTTGATGGTTTTGATGGTTTTGCTCAACGTTCCTTTCTTTTACTCTATGTATATTACTACGAGGACTACTACTACAACAACTTTTTAGAGCATAAGGGTCGGATAATGTATGTACATACATTATACATACACACGACGTACTATTAAGTCACATTCCCGAGCTCTCTTACATACTTCTTATGGTCGGATGACTGTAGTAACTAGTAGTTACTTATGATGTGTGTGTGTGTGTGTGTGTAGCACCATCACGACGCGACGACGACACGAAGCAGCAGCAGCAGCAGCAGTAAAGAGCCCTACTATGTAAGTAGATGTACGCTCTTTTACCTTTTTTTTCTTTTGGTTTCTTACTTAGTTGATGTTGTAGAAATGAAGTGAGCAGAGGTTCCTTATAGACTATATAATTTAACAAAAAATAAATTGGATTAAGTGAATAATTTGTTTTGTGCTTTCAAAACAAGCAAGCAAGGAAAAAAATAAAGTGTGATCAACAACAACAAATCCATCTCAATGGAAGTGACTTAAAAGGATATATATAGTTATAGGTAAATCCTAACTCCATCATCCACTCGTTTCTTCCACATCCTTTACTCTAATCTACGGTAAGATATTCTCGATTACACTTACATTCTTTATAGTGTACATACATACTAAATGTCAATTCCCTTAAGTCAATAGTTGATTCTACTTTTTTTTTCTTTTTTTTTTCTTTTTTGGCTAGTCATGGATTCTATTACAAACAATTTGCTATAATATGTACATATAAATATGCACCAATTGCTGTTGAAAAAACAAACAAACAAACATGCTTTTAAAGCAACAAGAGCTAAGGAGAAGTTCCAGTACAATACTTTGACAAAAAAAAACAAAAAAAAAAACATTAGTTCAACAACATTAGAGTGTCCCTCTATTGCCATTCCTCATACCATGGTATAAACCATTCTTCTTCTCCGTAGTCGTGTCCTTTTTTTTCTTTTTAAAAAAAAGAAGAAGATATAAATGAATTGTCTTTTTCCTCGTTTCTTGTCCGTCTTTTGTAGAATAGAAAACAAAAACAATATTACTCAGAAAAAGAAGAATAGAAATAATAATAATACTTTTTAAGGTGGAACATCAAAAAGATGAAATCTTTTTCAAAAATAAAATAAAATCTAATAATATGTAGTAATAATTCCTTCATGAATGGATTTCTTTCGAAAGCCCCCTTTTTTCCAAATCTTTGGATTTGAAGTACACTCAACTCAAATACGACATTAAGTAATTATTATTAATGTTTTGTAACATAATGCTATTATAGATAATAACATATTAGCAGTTTTGAAATGACTTCAATACAGAGTGTCTTGAGTTATAAAAATAGTACACAGATAGTAATTCAATAGAGGAAACATTGCCGAATCATGAGTATAGCTACATCTTCAGATATTTCTAATGACTTCGTGTCAGGTTGCAAGTCGTTTCATTCACTTCGAATTTGAGCCGAATTTTGAATCACAGCTTATGGAGTCAAAATCCCAAGTTCTGATATAAACATAAATGTTTATATCAGATATGAAATCTGCATGGGTATTTACTACACCCAAATTGATTTGGAATCCAACTTAACAAAGTTGTGTTACTTTTTGCTATCTCTCCACCATTTATTATTATTTTTTACAGTGTCCTTTTAATCTAAACACTCAAAACAAGGTCGTAAAAGTCCTCATATATTCCTCATTCCTATTAGTGTATTATTTATGACCCGACAATATTTACGTATGAAAAAAAAATCTGTTAAAAGACTTTAGCGTGTAGAGTTTAGTTAGGAGCAGCAATTAACAAATCCTACTTTGAACAACAACAACAACAACAAAACTAGGGCCTTCCTATGATTAAATACACACACTAATAACTTTTTTTCCCTAATTTTTTTTTTTTTTTCAATTATAGAGTTGAGACCCTCACATCAATTCGTGTGTTCTTTGTCTGAGGCCACCCAGAAAATGAATTAATATATATACAACTTATATACATAGCTATGTAACATACATAGGTATACTCAATTCACCATGGTTCAGCCAACCCCATCACCTTACCCCTCCTCCCTATTTTTTTTTTTTTTTTTTTTACATATACAATATCTACCCTTATTTTAGCTGCTAGCTTTTATCTTTTAAAGACTCCTATTATTCCATGTAAGTAAAGTATTTTTTGTTAGATAGAGTAAAACTTGAAACATAGCAAAAAAAAAAAAAAAAAAAAAAGTTTCACTCTACTCAATCAATTACTACTCTCTTCAATAAGGTTCTTTGATCATAATTTAGTTCTATTTTGAGTATTTGTAAGGGGAAAAATGCATTTTTTATTTATTTGACGACGCTCCTCTCATCCATTAGATACACGACTATTTTTAGCACAATGTATATATCACAGTTCATAAGCAACAGGAGAGGTTTCGTGAATATTGTATCCAATTGCACTCTCTGCTCTCTGATCCGTATATTATATATATATATATATATATATATATATATATATATATATACATATCTATAATGACTCATTTTGCAGTGATGTGGTATTTTAAGGACTAGACGTGATAGGGAGAGAGGAAAGTTGAGCCTTCATCGTCTTGAAGGGGAAATTTTATTTATTTCTTATAGATATTAATAAATAACAGGGATGTGGAGGGGATTCCCTGGTGAGAGGGACCCTTGTGCTGCAATACACAAATACATATATATAATGTCTATGAATATTTAAGATGAAGAAGAAATCTTAAAAGCATAGAGAAGGAATAACCTTTCCTCTTCCCCTCACTTATGGGCTCATAATTTATAAACTTACATACGATGTAAGAACCGATTTAAATGTATATCGAAAACGAAAAAAGAAAAATGTCTCTTATAGGCTGTCAAAAAATGTAAAAAAAAAAGGAAGGAAGGGAGACAAGGACCCCAGTCTAATGAAAGTTCAGATCCTCCAATCATCTTCTTCTGAGTCCAATGACCGAATAATAATATTTTGACTTTTTGTTTTAAAAATTATATAGATGTTTCATACATTAAATAACTGTTTCCCTTCAGGGCAACGACCATACAACCAACCCAAGTAGTAAAAATCTACTTTATCATCAATAACAACAATCACTATAAGGAGGAGAAAAGCGATTTGAAAAAATAAAAAATATCTTTTTTTTAGTACTTTTTCTATTAAAGGTGAAAAAAGAAGAAGAAAAAAAAACCGTACAATTTATAGGAATAGCGTTGAATAAATTCAATATTTCGTCACTGAGTCTTATACCATGAAAAAACGAGGAAATACATCGAGTGTCATCATGTGAGCCCTACTACAACTACGGTCCATTAACAAGTTATATTTGCATTATCATAAATATGTGGGTACATCCCCAATAGTAATAATAAATGAATATCTCATTAGAAAGTTGAGATTTTTGGCAAGTGATTTCTTCTCTCATTTTCCATATTTTTTTTAACCCTCCAACGTGTGTATCTGTACACTTGCAATTATTACTTTTTCATAAATAAAGTCGCAATTATTACAAAATAACTACAAAATAAAAAGTCAACTAATGACTTGCATTAAAAAAAAAAGGCAAAAAAAAAAAAAAAGCAAGAGTCAAGTCTTGATATGTAAGTTCAAAAAAAAAAAAAAAAAAACTCTTATCAGCAAACTTGGGTAAATTTGGAAGAGAAAGCTCTGGAATGAGGTGGATTACAAATCCCATCAGAGTCCAGATCTACAAATCCTTATCTTTTATCACGAATATCCAACATTTGAAATATTTGAATGTGGAATGAATTGACACATTTTTATATAGTAATATATACATAAATACATTTATATTTTGGGCGTTAGGACGGAAGGGGTGAGTAGTAACGCCCATAAAGAAATCACACTTTGTAAATAAAAGAAATAAAAAATAATAATATGGCACCCATTTGCATCGATTATTCAATTCAAAATATTATTTTGAATTAGTACTACTACTACTAATAATAATAATAATAATAACTGTCAAATCTTTTAGTCTCTTCAATCTGATAGGTACTCACTCGTCTTATAAAAAGTTGTTTGTTTGCTTGGTTGTTTGAACGTTTCTTCTTTTTTTATCATCCTCTTTTCTCTTACTTTTTTGAGAAGTTTTTATTATATGTATATATATTTTTTTTTCTGAAAAAAAAGGCTGCCAAAGATGTTTGTAGTATGTATTCAATTATTAATCGTGCAAAAATAAAAATCTTGGATAAACTCTTTCTTCATAAATATAATACTATATGTATATATATATAAGCAAAGTTCATTTTCCTTTAATTCGTGATTCTTGAAACTGTGAATTTTCCTTATTTATTTAAGATGATTTCTCTCTCTCTTTCTCTCTCTCTTAAAAATCTCTTACTGATAATTATTGTTTATAAAATTTATTTTATGTTTCGTAGTTGTTCTTTTTTTTTTGCTTGAAAAACATTTCCATTTATTCTTCTTCTTATTTTTTTTTTGTGAGCAAATCTTCTTTTTCTATTCGATGGCCAACTCCCAAATGTGATGATGGTGGCGATGATGATTCCAATAGTAAAGCCCCTACTCAAAAGATAGCCCTAAAGAAACAAAAACAAAAAGCTCATTCATTCAACCTACCTAGATACTTTATATATATATATATATATATGTACATAAATCACACATTTTGGGCACTCTCACGCAATGAAGGAGATTTTCTTATTCTGAGTTGGTTAAATCCATAAATGATATTCTTATTATGATCATAGTCCTATATGTACATACATACATACATATATCTATAGTTTGCTATGGCAAAATAGCCTCAAGAAACACGGTTATGTTTTGTTTCAATCATACAAACATATGTACAGGGTGTGCTAAGAATCATAGCAAGTATTATTTGATGATCTCATGCATAGATAGATATTCAATTGCCGCCTCAGGAATGAGTCAAAAAGAAGAAGAAGAAGAAGAAATAAGGAAAAGAAACCATACTCACTAGCACAGTGATCATCAATCTGTCCAGATAGTCATCATGGCCCACGTAGGCATGTCTATAGTAACTAGTGGGCTCTGACTATTACGAGATACATATATCCTTAGGAAAAGGTATTATCGGGGAGTCAAAGACAATGCTCATACTGTCCAGATACATACATAGTATTTAAAATTATGGGCCACATATGTACATATATGCTATGTATAATATATAACGTAATGAGCCCTGGCTTTGTATAAAAATATTTGGATTTTTTCCCACTTTAATATGTATTAGTATTCCACTACATTCATATTTATTTTAATTAACCCACAAGACAGCTCGTTAAGTCAACAACAATAATATGTATAATGAAATGCTGCGTTTCACACGCTCACAAATCTATTTATTTAGATCGTGTAAGGTCTTCTTTTCTTGGAAGAAAGGGAAAGAGGTGGTGGGGATATGTTTTTCCCGTGGTTTTAGATCCTAGATTGAAATTGAATTACTTTAATTGGGTTACACACTACAGATCGATACTTGTTCTTCTTTTTTCCTCGATCGCAATTAGAAAGCACTTATATTTACTAAGCCCAGTCATCCAAGTTCTAGGTATAGTACATATTATGAGTAGGAATGTAAAAATTATGCGAATGGGGTGTGTAAAATGTAATAAAAAAGAGAAAATCATCAACCTGGTAACTCTAACTATTTGATGAATGTTGAGAGGGAAGCAGCTTGAGCTGTCATGACGTTTTACTCAGCTACAAGCTGCTATTCTCCATTATATATGTATACAAATGAAGACATCAATAATAAATAATAACACTATAGGCAGAAAATTAACTCAAATTAATGTCAGAAAATTATAAATCCCTAGCTTACAAGTCGTAAACTAACAATTATTACGAGAACAACTTGAGCCCTTTTCTAACATTGTATTTGCTAATGTAGATGTTCTCCCCTCAGTAATAAAGGAAAAATGATAGAAACTTTGGAAAACAAAAAGACCTGTTAAAAGTGTCAACTCCACAAAATCTCGCACGCGGCATTTTGTATATTTTTTACATTTCTAATTATTATGAAACACTTTAAATTTTGTTATGACGTCATTGTACCCATGCTCACAATTATTTTGCAACACACACCTATGTGTAAACAATTCATTAAAAAAAATACAATCCTGTCTGCATTTTGTATATGAGTTAAATTGTATTTTAGCTTCTCTTTGAATCCTGGAAGATATATAATTGATTCAACTTTGATTATTTATAATATATGTATATATGTTTCTCCTTTTTTCCTCTCTCTCTCTCTCTCTCTCTCTTCAGCACTTCCCAAAAAGGAATTTCCGGTTCCGGTTTTTATCCCCTTTTTTTATTAATAAATTTTATGTACATCTAGGGTAGGAACGCAAGATTCCCATAATAGTCCTATGCATATACATATATGTTGATGTAGATTTATCTGCTCTCTTGTAGGAAGAAAAAAAAGAAAGGAAGAAGGTGTCAGATTTTTTAATTTTTCTTTTTCTAATAGGTATAATTACATTTAAAAAAGAATAATATTTTCTCCCCTAAAAGTATCTTTTAAAGAAGAAAAAGGAAAAAAAAATATGTTGTTTATGTTTTATACTTATGAAGACACAGAGAGTGATGTGTGTATATATTTTTTAGGTGTATTTAGTTAATTAGTATACATTGTTTGTTTGTTTGCTTGCTTCTTTCTTCTTTTTGTATTCTCTAATTGTACGCTAAGATGATGAGAGTACAATATGTTTTTATAGATGGTAGATGTACCTATAATAATAATAATAATACATATTTAGAAAGTGAAAATGGTATTTAATATCATACTAAAAGTGTCTATGAATGTAAAAAAAAAATACTTTTTTTAAAAGAATTGATGGATCCATCCTGGGTCTCTTTTTCTAGTTGATTCTTCACTCCTAGCCCATAACAGGAAATACGTATATCCTAATTTTTAGATTTGAGGTAGTATGACTACTTTTTTTTTTTTGTAGTTCTTTAACAATCTTACAGTGGATTCCGTTTCTCGCGAGGGTTTCCAGTTTGTTTTTGTTGTTGTTTTTTTAGAACTGCTCGTTAGATATCGAGTAAATTTTGCAATATAATTCCCCCTCTTCTCCCAATTTTTAATTAAATTACTTAATTTGATTATTTCTTGATTGTAAACAAAAAAAGAGCCACTCAATTCAATTTAACTTAACATAAAATTAAAATAGCCCCATTTAACCTCTATCACCCGAGTATGCCAACATCGTTTACGGTTCTTGTTAAATATTACGGAGATGGTTGCATGTAACTACGTGTAATGTGAGCAGAGGACTCAATCCTCTCCTTACTTTCAGGATTTATAACCATTTTAAATACACAAATTTATAGTACATTTATACATATATAACTATAAGGAATAAAATGGCCTTTTTTGTTTTGTTTTTCTATTATAATTTTACACAAAAAAAAGGTAATTTTGAGTGGTTAAATGAGAGTGATATTTTATTAATGAGTACTCCATGGCATATTAGAGGTGTTTTTCTCAAAATTGAACAGAATTTTAGTCAAATTCACCACTTGTTTATTGTCAAGGAGATACAAATTGAGAAACTCTGTGAAAGAGCAGAAATCTCCGCTTCATTGCTCGTAATTACTCATTACGTAATGAGTAGAGAATATGAATGGATCAAAATGAAATAACACATATAGTGTTAGTAATACCGAATTAAAATAACTGGCACATAACCATCTTTATTGCAAAAAAAAAAAGGCTTAAAATCATTTGATAGTAATTTGACTATTCTTCATTTAATTTTAGCAAGAAATCATTTACAGTTTAACAACAGCAGGTTTATCAGAACAATACTAATAAGGCCCAAAAGAAGTATATATACATATAAATAAACAGCAAACAAAAAAATACAACTAGGAGCTGCTGAGATGATTTGAGACTATCAATGTGCCAAAGTTTCCCAGCCTTATTGGACTATATTCATCCCTTAGTTGGCTCACAATAGTTTAGCCCCAGTTAATTCATTTTCAATCAATCAATGTTGTTGAGAGCAGTACAAACAAGGGGAGCAGAATAAATGACAAAGAACAACAACATGGGAGCACTTTATCATTTGGGGATGTATTGACCATTTTGATAGGAGACGTACAAATTGCAACTTGTACAATCCGTTTGTACATGTAACAACTTGTACAGAGCCTCAATGTATATACAACATCATCATCAGATGCGTGATGAAGAAAATTCACCCTTGTCATCCTATGTAATATACAATTTATGTACATACATAGAATATGATGACTGAGTCAAAAAACAAAAAAAAGTGACGAACAAATACAGAATGTTCATTTGACTTTGGCAAGACGGAACAACAATAACAACAACCAGAATGAACACTTTAATAATGATTATGTTTATGAGCACTTGGGCATATACCCATGTACATACATATGTTTGTACAGGTCACGAAGATATTACAAAAGTATAAAACATAGACATGTATGTACATGCATTGTTGAACCAACCAACCAATCAACTCTCAAATGCATGAAGGAAAATAAACAAACAAGCAAGTACATATAATTGGGGTCAGAGTGGAGTAAAAAACGCATGTACTGAATTTGTCAAGAGAATATGATTATTCATACACAAGGCTCTTTAAAAAAGATCAATTGAGAGGATTTCCGTAAATCTAGTACTTAGATAATAAAAAGTAAATACATATGTACATAGTTACCCAAAAGGCTAACTCAAATAACAATAACTATATTTTTGCAAACACCTACGAAAGAGTTTCTTGCTCTACTATTTATGGGCCCCACACATACTTTGAAATGATACATATCATAGTTATATTATGACAGTGTATACATATAGAGTTATGTTGTGGGTTGTTCCTTACATCTAACCTACTTGCTTACTTACAGTCATATCAAGCTAAAAAAACCTTGAACTTGCAATGTTTATAGGAACATAGTTATATCCATAGTTATTTTTGTTGCTGTCATAGCCCTACTCTAATTATTATATTATATATATATACATATGTACAATACAAAGAAGATGCCAAAATTTCCCCTTACAATTCCTTCAAAACTTTACTTTTTTTCTTTTCCTTTTTAATTTCCTCAACTTGATGCATATTACAGTATGTATATAACTTTATGGGCCTATTTTTATACACACCGCCCAGGTGATTAATCAAAAAAATGACGACTCTTTTTTCTCTCTTTCTTTCTTTCTTGGGAACATATTTTGATATTTGTTTGTTTTTTTGTTTTTTTTGCGGATATGCTATAAAATAATGAGAAGAGTAATTAGTTATAGCTGACTCCTGGATACGTGTTGTTCTATCATTATTATCTCTCTTGGTTAGTTAATTCATTTTACCTAATATTATTCACCTCCAAAAGATCATAATAGCTCCCTCACTCACTCACTCAATCCCTGAGAAGGTCAGACATTTCCCACGTCTTTGCAGGGATTTCATACTTGTTATTGCTCATTTCCAGACTCTTACTTTTGCTCTTTGTTTCTTTACTTCATTCAACTCTCAAAACACACAGAATAATAATATCTATATTGAACATATATTAATGTTATACAACAAGTTTCGTCATTTATATACCTAGTTACATATACGTATAAAAACACATTGGAGATGCGATCCATGATGTTAGCAATTGTATCCAAGCACAAAGCTCCAGAGTCCCTCTCAAAATTATTTCTTCGCATCGCTTTAAAAATAAAACTTATTTTATATAAAGTATAAATAAACGTTTGCTGCCAATTTATCTTCTTCTTACTTTGTCCGACTCCCTCTTGAATGATTCTCATCTTGATAACTACAACTTGTATAAAATATAAGAGTGTAAAATAAATCCCTCTGATAGATCATCTACTAGAGACTGTGAGTTGGACTAAGTACAGCTCACCAGAATTAGGTAGGTATTAAAAGAACAAATGCACCTTTTATAAACATATATCTTGAAGGCATGAAAATTTTTCGCCAAAAATAAAATAAAAATATGCATGCATATTATAAGACTCTGTGTTAAGAGCGGGAGTAATTGTAAACCTGTTCCCTTATGTATGTATAAGGTATATACATAGGTATTTGATTCCTCAAACCATAATAATATGTGTAGCATTGTTAGCAACTTCCACATAAAATCAAATTTATTTGTCAAGGGAGACAAAAGAGGGGTTTCCATAATTGCTCTCTATGTAAGTACATACATACATACATACATTATTGTGGTTTGTGTGTGTGTAGATTGTTTTAGTGGATATATTCATGGAACCATGGATCATTAACAATGAAGGAGGAAGAAGGTATATTTACCATTGACCAAAGTCTTGGGAAAAAAAATTTGGGAAACAATATGAAAGTACATTTCAATGGGGGTACATGTACATATAATATATATACTATACATGTATGTACATACATATAATGTTGTTCCAATATAATTAACTCTCCCAACCTTTTTCCCTCCTACAGAAGAGGGAAATAAAAAAGACAGAGGAATTATTCTTTATTCCTATAGTCAGTAATTGTTTATTGTTTCAAGTTTAACAATATTCATCATCAACGTTGCTTGGATCATGACTAAAAAAGAGGTAAATAAATAGGAGGTAAATCAATAGCTGACACCAAAAAACAACAACAACACAGTGAGTGTGGATTTGAATAACACTCTAGACATGCTATATCCATCTTTGAACAGCCTTTTGAATTCTCTACCTATTTATTTAAACCATACAATACAACAACACGTGTAATCCAGAGAATTAAATCTGAAACCTTCAATAGCAGTACATTCATACTTTTAGTAAGCAAAGGACACGCCCGAATCTCATTTCATTTATAAATACATACATACGTGAGAATCTACCATTTATCTATCCACTCATGTTTTTTTTGTTTTGTTTTTTTTGTTTTGTATCATGATGTAAATCATATAGCTCGTACATACATATACCAAGGTTCAATGAAGGGGTTCTACCTATTTATATAAGTATACATACACTTTAAGGATGATGACCTCATTACTTCATTTTCTTAGGCTCGTGTAATATTCTCGTTTAGATTAAACCTATCCATCCTTTCTATCTCATGGGTAAGACTTTTCTTTCTCCCTTCTTCTCAATTAACAATCCATCAATTTCAAAAAAACAACAGCAAGAGAAAAAAAAACCCATTTCCATAGTACATAATACGTAGATATTAAACCCTTTTTGTATGACTGGTGAGTTAATTTGGTGTACGCTATGGAACGATATGAAACATGCCACAATAAAACGTGGATACTTACACTCCATCACTCAACCTTTCCTCCTTTTCCCAAAGGAGCCTTAATCAGTTGGTTTTTCAGACAGTTCTTCCCAACTCTGCAGTGAAGCCATACCTCATTTGAAAAATAGTTAACAAGAGCTCATTTAAGTTCAATCAAGCTTTTTATGAACACAACTAATGAGTGAAAATCCACAAAGGGATGATGTCACATGCACCTTTGGGTGGAGATCGTCACATCTTTTCTTTCTTCCCTCACGTGTTGTTTAGTGAGGGGTGACATAAATCACGTTATTTAGGTAATGTATGTTTACATACATTGTAAAAGGCATTTTTTCAAGAGGAGGCGGCTTAAGTGAAGGGCTTTTAAAAGAGGGACTCTGCAAATGGGTATCCTCCTCTCTCCTCCTCCTTCTTCTTCTCCTTATCATATTCCTTCCATCCTCTTTCACCATCATTGGGTGGTCCATATTTTTCCGAAGCAAAAAGAATAATAGTGTATACAAAATAAATATAATATCGAAAGGAGACTCTCATCACGATTTCTTCATCCTCTTCTTCAAACGATAAGCACTACTGTGTAATGTGTAGGTACTTGTGTAAAGGTTATTTTGTCTTCCATCTGAGAAGAAGGAAAATGAAATTCATAGTCAGTAACTCATTGAGAAAAAATACAATATTATTATTATTATTAGGTTGTAGAAGTATCGAAGATGCTCAAGATATACCTATTATGAATGTATGTATCTACCACACAAGAAGAATTGAAAAAGGAATTGACGAAATGATTATTACATCGTTTCGAAGAATGTAATTATCTACCATCCTACATAACAATCTGATAGGAATTAGGCAGTATCTGCATCCAACATGGATAATAATAATGATAATAATAATAAAATACTGCTTCACATCAAGCATGCAAAAGTAGAAAAGAACCATTCTCCGAGGGTGAAACACATTTTACATAATATGTATGCAGTATATCTAGAAATATAGAGTATACAATCATATTATTATTTTATGAGTCTATAGCGGGAAATACATGTCGGGTATGTTTTTAAAAAAAGTATAAATAGTTTGGGGTAGTCATAAAATATATGTACTATTGTAATTAATACCTTCCTTCTATAAAAAATAAAAATAAGCCAACAATGATGTATTAACTTACTTTTTAACGAGACGGATCACCTTTAATATGCCTGCATAAGTAAGTTTGGTAGGAAGGCAGATATGTACCTATCCGTGTATTCAAAGCACAATGCAAAAAAAAAAAAAAATGAAAATTAACTAAATATTTTCTTAAGACACAAAATTGAATATCGCTAAGAAACAAAACAAATTCTATGTATGTAGAAGTGAAGTCAAATTCTGTCTCAGAAGCAAGCAATAAAAAAACGGGATTATTATTATTATTTTATATAAGTAGTGGAATAGTTAGTCAAAGCTGATCAATCAAACGTGTCGTTTAATACAAGTAACAATGCCACAAGTAGTATGTATGTATGTAGATAAAAAGAAATTTGTGTTTATACAAGAGCAAGACAGCATCAACATTTCATTATTAATTCTTTTTCTTTTTCGATCATCAAAAAAAGAAAATTGTTCTTTTTAATAATAAATATGTAGAAAAAGAAGAAGAAAAGGTTTATTCTTAGATATTACCTTCATAGCAATAAAGCAATTTCATGAATTGTATGTTTTTTTTACGAGTTGAGAGTCTTGAGATTCCTTCACTCCTTCCTCTACCCATGTATCCATTTATTTATTTTTCTGAGGGTGATAATTTACAAATATTAAGGTTTATGATTATATTCATATAAAAAGAAAATTGAGGAGGAGGGGGGGGGGGAGGTGGAGGAAATCGGAGTCATAAAAAAAATAAACAAAAAATGAGTAATGTATTATTAGCAAGACGAAAAAGTAGTGGAAATATGATTAACAATTTCTCTCAAATAAATGCCTGAGTCATGTCTTGAATGTGGGCCCTTTTTCTGAAAAGTCGTTCTCACTGGGGTACAGAGAGACAGATGTACACATTTGAATTTAGGAAATTTAAAAAGGAAGATGGTATTTGGGTATTTGGGAACATATTGCTTCGTAATTCTCACCCTCCCGATAAAAAACAAGAGCCAATTAATTTTTTTTATATAGTAGCCACACATATAAAACCCTAAAGGTGGCCATTTTTGAAAATTCAGGGAATGATTTAATATACTATTATTATAGATTCATAGATTGTCAAATAACTGAAAGCTTGCATAAATTACAACTTGTTTGAAAAAGAAGAAGAAGAAAAACAACTGAATTCACAGTTTAAGGATGTATACATAAACAAAAATTTGTCTACCCTTGGTAGAGATTCTTCTTTACTATAGTGAAGAGGAAAATAAACCATAGAAGAGTGGTCCAAAATTTGGGTTCTAGCTTTACCTCTACTGTATCTCAGAGGTTAATTTGCAGGGCAATTGATTGGTATCCCTTAGTAATCGACTATATAAAATCAATTGTACATATAAACACCCTATACAAAGAGAATCATATCTGTATTATTAATAACAAGGAGTCAGAATGAAAACGTGATTTTTGCAGAGCTTCGTCACGTATGAAAATTATGATGATGTGAAGGTTGATCAAATCACGTTTAATAGAGGGGGAGGACTTTCAATCAAAATGGAAAAAAAATAAAATAAAATATATACATAAATACTTTTAAATAGAACAATGGCTCTTTATATTGTATATCCAAGTATTTATAATGTATGTATATGAATACCTATTTTATCTCAAGGAAACCGTTCCTCCACTATTTATCGAGTCCCTGAATGCATACAGATATTGTACTTATAATAATAATATAATCATCATTCCCTCCTCTTTTTGAATATTTTGTGACATCCTATTTGAAAAAGGAGGAAGGAAAAAAAGGAAAAAAGAAATGGATACTTTTTTCATCTCCCTTTTTCTGTAATAATAATTATAATTTATTTATTGGGTTTTGTTTATTATAAGTACCTATATATAATAGATACTGGACTCGCATTCATTCTTCTTCCTTTTTCACATTAAAGAATTTATATTTGTATATGTATGCTATGTAAAAATAGGTATATAAAAAATTAATAAAAATGAAAATAAGCCAAAAATAAAAAGTAGCTTATCAAATCCATCATTCACAAAAAAAAAAAAATGATTTTTTCACATTATACATCAACATAAATAACAATCTCATTCATCATACATCTCTGCTGCTGCTGCTGCTCCTACCCTATGATCAAATTAAACACATGGTATGGTACTGTTATTTATTTTACTTATTCCTTGAGGAATGAAATTGTTTTTTTTATTTCCAACTATAGTACATACATATATGTACATATACTTTTCCATGAATTGAATAATAAATTATAATGCTTGTTATTTATTTATAAATTAAAAAATAGAAAATATGTACTTACATAGAAGGTGTGAGTGAGCTTTGCAGAAAATAATAGTTTCTACCCTACTACATTTGTACATCCTTGAAGATGATTTTGAAGAAAAGAAAATATCCAAAGAGACGATTGAATTGTACGCTGTTGTTATTATTTTTTCTTTGACATTTGTCACTAATGATGACAATGAGATGCTCTTCAAATCTTATGTATATACTTTTGTAGACTCAAGGTCAAAATGGTTTCATGTGTTTCTTCTTATAATTGTTTTATTATTATTATTATTATTTATGTAAGCGATACCCCCTCCCCCCCCCCCACATACCTTCACATTAGACCTCTTAGACATTCATTATATCCAACTTGAATAATAATTAATTTTTTACGAGAACGATTCTTGCAAAAAAAAAGAATTTTTTTTTCTTTTTCTACATAAAAATAATAACTACGAAAGAACCATCTGATTTTAATTAGTATTCAGCATTTTTAATTTTTCCCCTAAATCAACGGCTGTCTATACGTATATTAATTAATTTTCACCTCATATATGGTAAATGCATGAATTACTATGAGTTGTTCCTTTTACGTTTGGTAGTCCTGTTTGAGTTATGGGATACTGTGTCCAATCATATTGTTTTTTCCTTTTTTTTTTAAATTAAAAAAGGAATCCCGCGAAATCTTAATTAGAATGTAAAAAGAGGAGAAAAGGGGAAGAAGGAAATAGGAGAGGCGAAATCAAAATGGAGGATGACTCCTTCGAGGACTGTTTTTGTTTTGTTTTTCTTTCTATTTAGATCTCATTCAAAGATTACTTTGAAGTTGTAGTAGTAGCAGCAGCAGTTTCCTTATAAATTAAAGTAAGGAAATTCAATTAGGCTTCCACTTCCCTCTTTAAGTATCTATGTACCTACAAGGACGTGCCCATTTTCATATCCTACTTGGATGTACTGGTCTCATCAACTTTTTTTTTTTCATGATGTGATGTTGTTATAATATGACGTACGTACTACGTGGTTATGAAATGTAATACTGATCCACTTTCATTTTTCCATGTATGTACTTTAATCTCCCGGATTATTTTGATACACTTCCTCAAAGCCCTATATATATACATATATATATATATATATATATATAAAGGTATTCAATTAATAATTATTATCTTAAAGGTAGAGGGAGAAAGGTATATAATAAGAATAAGAATAATAAAAATAATATCTGAGGCATTAATTTTCATCTCAGCATGTTCTAATTGTCTTCTTTTAATCTTAATATCTATAAATAATTTGAGGGCTAACCGTTTTTTTTTTTTTTTTTTTTTAAAGTAAATATTCCAGAGCAATGTCAATAACTAAATCAATTTAACGAATTTTATTTTTAATTAAATCTCCTTTTTATGTATACATACATGCTCCCATTTAGGACTTACCTACCTATGAAGGTACTTAATATAGTAGAATAAGAAATGATAATGTTCTTCTTGTCTAACCTCTCTCTCTCTCTCTCTCTTTCATTTTTTTTCTTTTTTATCATGATAACCATTTTAAAGAAAAGGGTGTAAAATTTCATGTGTAAAGTGGGGTATTTTTTCTTCATCCTTGGTTGGTTGGTTGTGTGTGAGAGTATGTGATTCTTCCATTTAAGGTGCTCTGGAGAAATTGTGTTAGAATTATTATTTTATTATTATATATGTGTATATGTATATATAGACTCTTACAAAGAGAATGAATCCATGATGACTAAGTCGAGCCCAAATCATGCATTTTAAACAAAAAGAGTTGACATTTTGACAAATTATTAATTCATTTTGGGTAAGGAGTAACGCCCCTTTTACCTACCTACTTTATCTATCTGTGTATGAACAATGTACCTACATACATAATTTAAAATATTTTTGTTTGAAGTAGCATTGAATTTCATTAACATGACGTCATTTTCTCTTTCCTTTAGGGGGCGGATGTGAAGGGGCATCATGTCCAATAGTCTCGACCCCTGTGAGCAGACTGAGAGCGCAGAGATTCCTTTTTGGGTCGGAGGTAATCAAAAGTGGATATCTGGGATCCGGAGTATCACGACGTGTGGAGACATCCTCAAGGCTCTCCTTAAATCCGATTCCAAATACGCTCACCACACAGATGTTCTCCTCAAGTTTGTTCTGGTTGAAAGATGGAGAAAGGTTGAGAAGCCGCTTCGGAGTGACTCAAAGATACTCAAAATCTACCAGGCCTGGGGGCAAGAGGTGTGTTGATTTTACCTAATGAAATTCTGAGTTCAATATTTAACATTTTTTATTTTCGTTTTTTTATTATTTCAGATATCCGATGTTAAGTTTGTGGTCAAGCGATTGCATTCATCCAGCCGTTCCTCCTCGAGTAACAATACCTCCTCTTCACGCGTCAGAAGATCTGATTCCAAGCTATGGCGACAAAATCGGATCGGCTGCTCCACAGATACCATTCATCCAAAATGCCTCAGTGAATCAGAGGACGAAAGCAAGCCTTTAAATCCTAGAGTTGAGAAACTCATAAAGACTATTTTAGCTCAAGGAGAGTCTATTCAAGCAGAGTTACTACGACTTACCTCAGTGGCCTCCAGTCATAGATCTGGTGACGACAAAGACTATTTATTACAACACTACCTTGGCTCTATTCCTGAAAAACCCGAGGACTCGGGTTGTACCTCTGAAGAGAGAGATGAGAAATCCCAAAGTCCGCATCTTCGCATTACTCGTCAAGGCGAAGAGGAGGATGGAGACATCAATGAGGCAGACATAAGCTTTGTTAAAAGAGATGGAGATGAAGAGGAGGGAGGGAATACAACGACGTCAAGCATCGATCCGGGAGCTATTCACTTGTGGACAGAGCTCTTTGAAAAAATATTTAATATGAATCAAAAACTTGCAGTTCAGGAAGAGGAGCTCCACAATCTGAGTCGGAAAATGAAGTCTTACATGGACGCACCTCCTGAGTCCATAGTGGACTTGGAACTCCAATCTGCCTCAGCAGAACTCTCTCAGGCCACAAAATTGAATACAGTGCTGGGAAGGGAAATCCGTAGAAATGAAATAGCTTTAGGTCATTTGGCCAAAAACTATGATGGCCGGAAAGTCTTTGCTAATCGACTTGAAATCGACGTGAATCGAGCTGAGTCCTTTTCGATCAAACTCAAAAAGGAGTTAGCAGAGAGATCCTCTCCTGTTGGATCAGGAGGGAGTCATCAAAGTCCCACCAAAGTATCACAAATAGAAAAAACTGTCCGATTTAATGATCGTGAACAAATCCTAGCTACTCCTGAGCCTCCTCCAAAGTCAACCCAGACTTCTTCTTCCTCCCTCGTGAAAAAATCCATATTGAAAGTTGGGCCGGATGGGCATCCACTTGATGCGGGTGATTCCAATTCTGATACAGGATTGAGTTCAATGCATAGTTCCTCTAGTGAAGATGGATCTAGTCCAGTCACAACGGCAGCCTATGGTCTAGATACATTGGTCTGACGCTCTCCCTACTCGCTGTCTCTCTAGTCTCGTCTTCCTCACTCTGCTCATACGTGTATCTGTGATATTATCTTCAACTACATACTAGTTTATCATGGTTCTTTAAGCATCATTTAGCTTCAAGGGAGATTTAAATTGAAGCTAAAAAAGAAATATTTTCCAAGGATGCGCCAGTGTTCAAGCAAACAGAACCAAGACAAGAAGAACAATAGTATTCCTCCATTTCTTTGAATATTTGTTCAAACAAAAATTGACGGAATACAAATTTAATTTATTTTTTCCCCATCTTTTCTTTTATGAAAAAAAAATATTTTATTTTATTTTATTTAAGAAGAAAACCCCCTATATTCTAAACGTGATCTTTTTCCTAATTTCTTTTATTATTAAATAATTTAGTATCACGTCTGTAATTTATGCACGATTTTAAATACACACCCAATTTATCTATCTATCCATGTTTTCCCCCAGATTTTTTTAATATTTTTATTATATTATATAATACCTATATCCAATATTGTTTTAAATACATACATAAATAGTTTTATAATATAATTATTTGCAAAAGAAGATGAAAAAAGAAAAAAAAAGATTTATCATTTAAATGAGGTGTTTAGGCAAGGAGGAGGAGGCTCCGTGAATGATGATGCGAATGATTAGAATAGGTATAACTACATATATTTGAATACTCGTTTGTCAAGTTTTATTATTTTATTATTTTTATTGCTTGCTATCATTCTCATTCGTATACCATGAATAGTGTTTGAATACATATGTGGTTGCATGTATGTATTTTAGTCCAGGTGACATTAATCATGGGAGATTACTTTTAATCTTCCATGACTCAAATTCTTACGCACCAACCTACGAGTATGTATATGATGTTGGAATAGGGTCCATTATTGGGATTGTTGCATTTCTTGCAGAAACGAGGGATGTACTTACTGCCTTCTATGATCAATAACACTCTCAGTACTTATTACTGATATACTGACTGTTGTATCCATACATTTTGTGAGCCATACATTTGCATGGCTTACTCTACATATATTATGAAATGAACAGTGCACGGCGTTATCGTTATTTAATCTTGCAACCTTTCCTCCAAAAAAAAGCTGAAAAAAGTCCAAATCAGTTGGGTGATTTTATTTAACCATAATCTGATCTTGTGTCTACTTATTTTTATTCAACAATTTAAATATCATTTAAAGTTATTATTATTATTAAAACTTCAAACAGTCAAAAGTAACACATTTTATGATTTCCTGAATAAATGAAATTATGTCTTTATAAGCAAACCCAAAAAATTAATTAAAATTGATAGTACGATAGAAATGTACGTTGAAATGGTTACTATTACAATTTGAAATATTTCAGATATAATTTAAAAAAAAAAAAAGTAATACATGTCAGGGGGTTAATTACACTAAAATTGAGTATAGTGACTGCAATCACGAGTCATTGAACGAAATATTTATATTCTGCAAAATAGAAACATCAAAAACAAATAAATGAAAAAATATTACATAAAAATGGAATAATAAAGTACATGAATATACACGAGATGAGCTACACATTAATTTTGACAATAGATGAAAGTACATCCCCTCTTTGAATCACAATTGACAATTGGAGCATTTTAGTCAATATTCTTCAACTGAATGAATCAGGCATTTTTTTTTCTTTATTATCTACTTTTGAATAGTTTAAGTGAAATATCTTTACCCCTTTAATCACACTAATAAATAGAGACATTCATTCTTCTAAGGCTACAATTGATTCAAAATTTGATGAATGAACAATAATTCAATGAGTATTGTCTAGCTATTTAAATTATTATTTAAAACATTAAGACTATTTTTATCCGAATTCCCTAACTTATTATAGAAATTGGTTTAGGTGTTATGGCTTTTACTAAGGTAAAACCTACTTAGGAAATGCCCATTCAGAGGACCAATGAACACTCTAATCATAAATCGATCCTTAATGTTCTTAGTTTAGTCTCAGTTTATCATAATAAATATTACTTTTATACAAAAAAAATCTTTTTCTGTTATGACTTTTAAATTTATTTATTTATAACATTTTGGTTCCTCAACCACTGCTTTAGGTCTGAGTCTTCTTGGGAATAAAATTGAAGTTTCTTTTTATCAAGTGTTATTAAACACTTCCCAACTCTCTTCACCAACATTAGTCTACCTAAAGATCCTTTAGATAAGTATTTGCACATAGTTCCTAGAAAAACCTATTTCAAAGCAGGGTCGGTAATTTTTCAGAAAAATATAATCCTTAAGTTATTACAAATCACTTGTAATAAAGAATTTGGTGTTATGTGAGTTTGCATTCCTCATTTATATTAAGTTCATTCTTCTCCGTCAACTTTAGTTGTCATAATGAAAAATGACTCCATACATCTTATTCAAAGAGAAATCAAAGATCGACGAAAATATTTGGGAAATTGAAAGTCTTAAAAATAAATCAGATCTATAATAATTATCATTATTTAGGTGACTACTATGTAGCTACAATATAATGAAAGTGATTTAAGCTGAAAGAGAAGCTTACCTTCATTTCAATTTAAGCATTTTTGATCGATCAATCCATTTATTTTTATTTTAATATATAAAAAAAACCATCTTCTAATCAGAGGCTGCAGACTATGGATATTTTTTTTACACATTCTTGTAATTGGTTCCCTGAGGATAAACCCCTTCCAAATATAAAGAATATCTTGATTCCCATAAAATATATTAGCTATGAATATATAAAGAAGGCACAGCGTGATAGCAAAAACAAAACAAAAAAAAACCACAAGAATAAAATCAAGAAATGCCCTCAAAGCGAGAGAGAAAGATTGATGGGGCTGGAGATGCCCAAATCCCATAAACAAAGAATGAGTCAATATCCGTATATATCTACATATGAGTTCCATGTTTCACAATTGTTCACCACCTCAGAGTATATATTTAGAAATAGATTGAACCTTCTTCCGCTCGTTTAAGAACCATATGAAAATATCTAGAGGATTTTTACAAATGTGAAGACCATGCTCTTAGATCCATGTACAGACACTTTGCAAATCTTTATCAGGGTTAATCTGTCTAAAAAAGTGTTTTAGACATTTGCACAGTTGGGCAGTTCGAAAACTATGATTTGTTGAAAGAATTTCAACATTTTTTCTGAAACGTCTCAGCCCAGAAGGAATAAGAAGATAAATTATGTAAGAATATACGTATATTAAGTGGAATTTTCTAGCCTTTTAAATGGAAATCAATGGCGTGCGAGATAGAGGAGTATGTTTGTTCAGAAGAGGCCTCATGTTGAACCTCCATCCAACTTCATAATGATTCCACAATTACTATTTCCTTTAATGAGTTTTTCACCCCCATTACAAAGTAAAATATATAATTATAAAAGTAGAAATAAAAAAGAAAATATTTTTTGTAGTATGTAGATACTTTTTTGCCATAAATATTAAATACCATGGATATAACAATGTTGCTATATGTTTACATTTTTAGATGAACAAAAAAAAAAGTTATACCGGTGACACCTGGGTATTTCAATACTCATTCTTACTTAAAAATGACTTCATATATTGATGGTATCATAAGCATACAACTTTTCATTCTTCGAAAAGTGAGATAACTAATAGTGTGTCTTCGCACGAAGTCATCATTGTGAAAGTCAGCCATCATGGAGGCATAGACAACCAAATTTTATAGGAATAAAAAGCCTTGTTGTTGAAGGAAAAATGTGATTTACTACCTTGTTTACTATCTATCAAATCTCTCTCTCTCTCTCTCTCTCTTTCTTTATTATATCTCAGATCCATATTATAAGTATTACAACATGAATTACTCAGCATCTATGTAAAATCATCCATGATTAAAAATATGTAATTACATTCCAATGACCTATCATTTTTGCATGGGTAAATTATTTTTCTTCAACTATTTTATTTTTCTTACCCTAATTCATTCAAAGCAAAAAAGATTCTAAGAATTTATATCCTCCCATTTCTGATGTCACGCTTCAATCCAGTTGTTAGTCATGAGACAAAGAATACAGCCTTTATATCATAGTTATGGCCTTGCTTTCGGTTTATTAAGCAATCTGTGATGTTAACAAAAATGCCTTATTGTCTTTTGACTCCCTTGGTTCTGGCGCCACAGAATTTTCTTAACTGTTACGCATATCTCACAGAAAAGTAAATGTTTGAACTTTTTGCAAACATTACCTCTCGTTTGTGAAACGTTATTAAAATAAATATTTGGGTATTTTGCATTATTTAATTTTTGTTTGTTTGTTGAGTGGGCAGCCACCTCTGTGTCTACTTATGTAGAACTGTATTTTACCCGATTTGCATAGTATTTTTTTATTTACGAGCATTAATCAAAAAAGAGACCTGATAGTATGTACACGATTCCTTTATTGGTGGTAACCCCGACCAGCAGTATGTTTAATATTAATATTAATGTCCTTGCTGTAGATGTTTCAACGTTTCTACAACAAACTAAGAGGATCCTGATTTATGATTTAGAATTAAGTAGGAGAGACCATAACAACAACAACAACAGCCTTTTTAGACTTCCATACATAGAATAATATTAATAAAAACAGTCATATGTATTGCATTAGTAATTCATTCAAGGCCCACATCCTGGACATATACCTATAGTGTGTATATGTATCCATTTATATGATACAAATGGGCACATGAAATGTGTGTATGTAGCAAATTCAACCTACATGTGTATGTATACTATTTTTGGTACAAGGCAACCGCTACATAAGTTGTAAAGGACCAAAACTATACATATTTATAAGTACATAAATTCTAATCCATAATAAATGAGTTTGAAATTCGGGGAATGGAAAATTTAAAGATTCAATAAACGTTATATACTACATAATATATATGTATACATACATTATACCTATATGTATAAGGTCCATTATTTATATACATACCTCGGTACGTACATACATAAGTTATATCATATATATATATATATATATATATATATATATATATATATATATATATACCTAGATTTACAATATACATACAATTCAATTAAAGTATATATGTACATATGTCTAAGGTTTGTATATAAATATGTATATAAAAATAAATGAGTTGGACACGTGATCAAATGGAAGAAAACAGCCAAAAAAAAAGAATTGAATTCTTCTTCTCCTAAATATTTTTATTCTTATTAACTCAGTCATGATTTATGAGTCCCCTTTATTTTTTTTTTTTTTGTTGAATGTCAAGGTAGCTTTAAAATCGGACTCTTGTTTTTGTTTGGTTTCTGCATCTTAATTTATTGGGTACCCTTGTATACTGAATAAAATATTTATCATTAAATAATATCTATAGAAACTTGCCAATTTGTGGGTTTTTATAAGAATATTATTATTGCCTATAATGGGTCACGGTGTCGTTCTATCACTTATCTGAAAATTAAAAACAGGTATATTTTGTGTCAATACTTGTTGGTTTGGTTCTACTCCAATTAGGTCTTCTAAGGCTGGTAGCTACTTCCTACAATAAAAACTGAGAGGACTCTGGAAAAAGCTGGAAACGGAATTCCATTCCAGTATTCTGTCATGACTTCGGGTCTTACTAAAATAGAACACCTTTAATTCCATATGAATTAATTATTTTTGTTAATTTATTAACAACGGAACTTTGTACATATGAAAGAAAACATATGTAGAGCTTTGTAGAATGGAAGCTACAATTCTCCTGTGACCCTTGAAAAAAAGCTGTGACATTGAAGCATCGATTTAAAATAGATGTTTTAACTCATACTCCGTAAAAAATTGGCACAGCATTCTTCCCTATTATTGAAGAATAGCCCTACAGTGCCTTAGAATTGGCAAATTATTATCAATTACTCCTTTGTAGAGAGACGTTAAGGTTGAGAGATATTGTTAGTAGTAGTATTCTGTACATATTTGATTATGACTTATATATATGTTAGATACATACCCTGACGTCATTACAAAAAAATGACGTCAGGTTCTTTTTGATCAACCATCGTTATATTTTATTAACTAGATACTTTTTATTCTTTATCAAATAATGGAATCTTTTTCTTCTTCTTCTTTTTTCTCCACTTATACTCCTGATAAATAAATAAAGCAAACGCCCTCTGGTGATGGATCATGTAGGAATTTGAATCCCATTTTATATGTATGTATGTATACTTATTTTTGTTTTGTTTTTTGTTTTTTACACATAGTAAGTAAGAGTTAAGTTATATAGTTATATGTATAGTAAATACATTTATAAATGGAATTGTGAAAATAGACTATTATGAATATTTCAAACAAAGAAATCTGTTTTTTCATTCTTCTCTTTCTCTTTTTTTTTTTTTTTTGTGGGAATTCATCTGAGTAAAAATATATAATGTAGGTTTATGAACCAATTTTCTTTTCTTTTTTTTAAAAAAAGTTTTTTTTGTTTTTTTTTTCTTCTTAAAAAAGAAGAAAAACTCTTCGTGAGAAGTCTGAAATTAATTTATTCCTTCAACTTGCTTAATAGACTGCTCTATACATATAAATCAATTTAGTGGTGGTATTATGTATATTATGTAGAATGTATGTAGATACATACATTCAGGTGCCTAAACATGATTGTTTATAAATGGTTGGAGTGACAAGGTTTCTTAGCAAGTCAACAGTTCTTGGAAAATACATTCATACATACATAAAATAAAAAAAAATAAAAAATAGAATTAAATTATGTCAAAACAATGGTAACCGCAGAAGTGTGTATTTACCAACCCATATGTGTGTGCGTATTTCTGCTCTATTTTTCTATGGTGGTAATAATAGAGCCGCTGTAGCTCTCATATAAAGGAGTAATTATGTACTAGGAACTATATTTATGGAGTCATGAAGTAAAGAGGCAGAAAGGAGATAGATACTATATGTACATACTGTGTTTATGTACTTCTATAACCACATCTAAACGTCACATACCTCCTCCTCCTCCTCAATTATAATTAGTGTTCTAAGCTACTTTAATGCTGGGCTATGTAGTGTGTTGATGAAGATCACTGAAGGTCACTCACTATGAAAAGGAGCAATTCATGATTGAGGGAATGTCAGGGCTCTTATTTACGTACCGTATATCCTCATTTTTTACTCAGTTTGTGAGATCATTAGACTTATCTTCATAGTAGTGCTAATGGATTCCTCATGTCACATTCATTTTTTGATGCTCTTTCAGCGTTTGTTTGTAAGATCAGAAGAGAGATGGTCAAAAAAGTGATACAACAGGGGAGTTGTTAGCCCATTAGATCATTCTCTACAAATGCTGGACTACGTATGAGGTTTAATTTACTTTAAGAAGTAAATAGATTAATGTATTATATTTATAATCAAACATTCATCAGAACAAAACTGCGTACAAATTAAATATAGAACAAAATGTCGAATCAATGAAGTTAGGATAAGTATGATAAGTAATTTATAGTTAAACGAAAGAGAGCAACATGTATGTATTTCCTACATCCAGAGTATGAAGGAAATCATTTCCGTTCCAAAAGGTATCCTATTCTCAACTTCTTACGTCATTATTTCATGCATTGTTTTTAAACCATTCTTGAAACTTATCAAGTCCTGAAGACTCTTTCAAGTAACACTTCAATACTTATTATCAATTGATAGAATATTATTAGATTATTGGTTAAAAATTAAGCTTTCTAATAATAGAAACTAATGTAAACGAACTGGACTAATCTTCATTTAATAATACGATGTTAGAGTAGACAGATTTTATGCCATACGGAGATGAATGAACAGCTAATGCTGAAGAAGAGTTGAGAAATTGAAAGAAGTGTCTATCATAATAAACCTTCAAATATGATCCTATGTTTGGAAAAATATAATTTCTTTGAACATAGTTCAATTTGTTTCTAAATTTCTATTGCTGTTTAGAAGCAAGGGATCTCCTTAATGTGGGACTAAATATCCGTCCTATCCGTGTTATCAGCCCTTTAGAAAAAAGGTCTCCAATTTCAAAATGAGTAATTTATTCTAGTTCATTAATTGAATTTGTTTCATTAAAGTTTAAGCATCCTTCATATCTGATAGTAGTTTGCACTTACTCTGAATTAAAGCATTTTCAAAATATTTATTATTCTTATAAATATTGAAAATTAGATTGATGATGACGTCAATGGATGATATCTATGATGATGTATTAAATATAATTTGTTACATCGAACAAGATTAAGATTATGATGCATCCGTAAGCAGTGTCGTCAATTCAGCAAAGGTAAGATATGGCAAATTCCAGGGACGTTGTTGAAGTATATACAAAAAAAAAAAAATTCCATCAATTTAATTTACATATTAAAGTAATACTCTGGAGACTGCAGTATGAGAGTTACCATACCCTCTCATATATGTATATACAATTGATGGTACTGTCCTTGAGATTGAAAATAGACCCGGGTGTATGGGACATCAAAATTTTTAAAACTGATATATTAAATCAAGAGATATCAAATGCTGGAAACGTGTTTGATATAAAGATATTTGTAAATGGCGGTTGTCCGTCCGACTATGAATGTTTGACAGACGGATGGAAGAAACTTCAATCTTATTCGCCTTTTTTGAAATACAACTACTGGTCAGACTCATGAATAGTAGAAGTACGAACGTAGTTTCTATTCAATATTCAAATATATGTATATAAAAATCAATTATGAGCTATTTTACCTTCATTTCAAAATGGAAAATGTAATACATACTTTTGTAAGTCCTATTTATTTTATTTTATTTTTCATTACAGTGCAAAAGAATTAATAAATCAAAGTATGAATGTATATAAACCTTATTTATAGTTGGTTCATTCTTTGCATTCCCTTTCTTATTGGAAAAATAAAACCCAGACATATATATATATATATATATATGGATATAAATAGATACATTCATTCCAAGAACCCAATCTATTTATTATTTGTATATTCTCGCAAAAGAAAGAAAGAAACTCCTCAAATCACTGCCAATATGTAGTTTTAATAGGTACTCAACGATTTGATTGTTTTTTTAATTTTGTTATAATATGACAAATAGTTACACTCTATATTATTGTGACTTTCAAACCCACTAGACACCTCTTCATGCAAAACTCAACTTTATATTATTATTTAAATTATATTTCTTAGCAAGTAATTGATGATGTTTCTCCATGATGTACCTTTGTACCTATTTCACCAACTGCAACAAGAACAGAAATTTATGAACAGATTTGCATTAATGTATATATATATATATATATATATATATATATATATATATATATATATATATATAAGACAAGGGAGACTCTACAAAAAATGATGGATGACTCGAATTTAATTAACCCCTTTGCCGACTCCTTCTCCTCCCTTGTGGATACACAACTATGTATGTACGTTGATTTATGTTTGCATAATTTCATATAATACCAGTGTATGTATGTACTATTTAGGTACATGCATAATATACTCACTCACAGGTGTCATAATTCTGTGAAGATCCTTCAAAAATAATTTATATTTTGGGATTCTGCACACACAAAATAAAAATAAAAGGATGAGAGGGGATTGAGTTTGCACATTAAAAAAGAAGATGAAGAAAAAAAAACAATTAATAAGTTCCGCTTTGGAATCACTTGTGGTTTCCTTCGATCCTTTCGTGGTGAGTAAGGTTCATTGCAAATTGATGATGAAGCAAAAAGAGATTGTCAAGAATCCTTGCTCTGTATTCTACCTCTTTGGGAGGATCCCAGAGGTTCATTGGATATGCATTTCGCGTGTCCTTATAATATTTGTAATAGAATTGATGGAGGAAACGTCCATCAATTTTTTCAATTTCCTTCTTGTGGTTGTACTAAATGGACTTACGAGAAACATGCATTTGTAATTTCAATTTGATCCGTGTTTAATTAAATACCATAATGATGGATATATGTACATAAATGATCTAACCACGAGATTCTCATGGTGTAGAGGGAATGACTAACTCGCTATAGATCATTGCATATCCTTCCTTCATTTGGAGAGTCTATTTGTAAGAAGCGTTATTCTGAGAATAAGTGTTTCTCAGGGGTCCCTTATTAAATGTCTATAGAACTAGGCATTGTTCTAAAAGTGCTGGGAGGAAAATGTGTTCTTTTGAAGTTCTTTGGATTTTAAAATATAGGTCTATCCTGGAAAATAATGGCCGTTGAATGGAAGGGATTTCAAAGTATTTCAAATACATTTTTTCCCAAATGCATTATATGCAAATCTCTCTACGATTTTTAGAAACACAAATACAGCAAGAGAGAGTTGGGAGATGCTTTGTCTTTTTAAAATATATAGTAATCCTCATTACATTTTGCAATTTTTCTTCCAAAAAGAAAGCACAAAATTATCAATATGAGAGTTAGCCAAGGCCGACATCTGACCTAGCAAGATTGTAAATAATTAATTGTTAAAGTCAAGAAAATTCCAACCTTACACAAGGTCAGTGCAAAAATTAACGTTGTGTTCACGATACGACTTATTACTTTATTTTTTTTATTCAGAGTTCAGATAACGACATCGCCGATACTCATTACATAAGCCTATATTATGTTGATACCGATATTATAAATATACTAGATAGTCATAGTTTGACAAAGTACTTGTGTCTTTTGACCTTTTGGACATCAATCATGCTTAAATAGATCTATATCTTTGGATTTTTTCCATGTCCCTTTATGTTTGCGTTCAACCATTACCTTGTCATTGGTATTCCAGAGTCAAAATATATATTTGTCATGATTGATTTGTAGAATTGGCCGGTTTTTAAAATGAATGGATTATTTAGCAGCAAAATTAGTGCTAATTTTTGTTTGAAATAAAGACCCTTTACCCGTAAATGCGTTGAACAGTCGATATTGTCGCGCTCAAGGCTCTGCAACTGTTGTATTTTATAGTAGATATATATTTACAACTTAACAAAAATTAATTTTATTCCTGTACATAGATGATCAGTGATGTGAAATGTAATGAAGAGCAAGAAATGTAATGGAAATGTGTAATGCTTACAGGATTAAATAAATGGGGATTTGAACTGATTTCAAAATAGACTAAGATGGACTAAAGTCCTCTTTAAAAATCCTTTGCTTATCCTCTCATGAAAGGTTCTTGACAGAACCTTTATAGGTATGTATCTTTGTGAAGCAGAATTTTATCAAATTGGGACACATACATATATATATATATATATAATATATATATATGGAGTCATGACATTACAGACAAAAATCAAGACAAAAACTCTATTCCCACATGAATAGACCATAAAAGCACAAGAAGAATAGATCAAAAAAACGGAAGCTTCGACACAAATTCTCCCATATAAGGGGAATGGTCAAAGACATTGTTAATATTATGTATTTATATATACATATAATATGTGTTTTTGTTACCGTTCAAGGCTAGGCAAGTATTCACTCCGTTCTACCTATCCAGTAGTAAATATGTATACATTATGTAAAAGATCATTTCTTGAATATTTTTATTATTATTATTATTATTATTATTATTCAAACCACTAATTTCTTAACAACAAAAAATATGTATTTTTTGGTCATTTTTTTTTTTTTCGTTAGTCCATTGATGATGACTATGGTATATTTATTCCATGTATTAAAAGTTAGATTCTCATTATGTTTTTCGTGTGTCTCTTTCTTTCTTCCCTTTCTCATAACTGTTTCCTGTTGTTCTTGTTGATCATTAATATTTACCCCAAGGCAGGCAGACAGTCTCAGTAGTCATATTATTCATATTTTATCAACCTTAATTATGAACATTGTAGGTATCTTATTACACATTTTAACACAAACCACGTTGGTCTTTCTTTCTTACAATTTTTTTTTTTTTTTTGCAAAAAAAACCCTGGAAAACAAATATATATATATATAAAGGATGACCTTTATATACATATGTATACTTCTCTTGTTCTAATTAGAAGTTATAATAAATCAGAATCGGCCACCCAGGTCAACTTGATTTGAGTTGTTTATTGAGGGGGCTCTTTCTTTCTTTTTTTCTTTCATATGTATGTATGTACGTTTACATAGATTATACATACATAACATAGGTAGATAATATGTTTATGCTAATGTTGCCTATACCTATAATTCACAGAGCAGGATGCCCCACCTAGTCATTACCTAAATACATATGTATATAGTATTTGTGGTTGTACATCCAATCCGACAGAAATTTCTATGGATGCAATTAGGTAGACTTGAACAGAGTCTTATTTCAAGGTAAACCCAAATTATCAGAGAGTGAAAACCCAATGGATTCAAAAACATGCTCTCACGTGTGTTCTGCTAAAGATCATCTATTTCAATACGAAGACAAGACCCAGAAAAAAATCAAAACTTGTAGGTAATGAAATTTTCATATATGTAGGTATGTAGTTACTTTGATTTTGATCATGACAACAGAGCCAAGGGATTCATATTTTGAGGGGTTGAGAATGAGACTTGATCAAGATGGAACTACATCAATCACTCCCCTATCAGATATTTTGAGCTCTGCAAAAAACTAATCAAAGAAACAAATATGTACATTGAGGAGTCAAGACTTGTAGTAATTTTTTTAATCCAATTGGTCATGACACCAAGACGAAGACAAGAACAAGATCCTGAGGTGTAGGAAACAAAGAGCTTTAAAAATTTGAATCGAAACTAATTGTGATTTACACAGATAACATCTCTTGAACTCTGCAAAAAAAAACCAATGCTATCAAAAAACATATGTCAAAATCCATCCTCCATTCATTCCTTACTAAGCCTATTATTATTGATTATTATTGTTATTATTATTATTTTGGATATATATATATATATTCCTACCTAGAGAAGTAAAAGAAAAAACCCAAGCATAATTTATATTAAATTTTATGTTTAAGAGTATAATACATAATATTTTAAATTGAAGGTGAAAGAGCACCTATAAAACATTGACCCTTGTATGTATATATGCATTCTTTTATAAGAGCTAACATATATTGTTCAGGTAGGTTTAAATATGTATATTAAAAAAAAATGGAAAAGTGGATTTGTATAATTTGTTTCTTTTTTTGAATATAAATAGACCAATTTCTGCTTGAGTACAGTTTAAGTCTGTATCTAAATAGCCACATAGATTTATCTGTACATTCTAGGTACAAATAAATATGGAATAGGGTTTTAATACACTATACATAATTAATAACCATGTTTTCATATTATTTTTTGAAAATTGATATGAGTTTGAATGAGGTAGTTAACAGGGGGTTTAAAATTGATTTTCCAGGATTTCATTCTTTACTAAATTGGGATAAAATGGGATATAAAGGTACTGAGTGACATAAATTACTCGTAAAGGTAACGTTACTTCTATTTATAAATGATATTTTTTCCTTTAGTGAATAAAAAAACAAAGTAGAACTGACAAATAAATTTAAATCTAGATCTTTCTAAATTAACTTTCACTCGATCAAACATTTAGGGTAACAGTCAGAGATGTTGAAACTGATGAAAATACTAAAATTAAAGTTTGTTTTTTTAGTAACGGTCACATAGTCACATATGTTATAACTTATAAGTAACAGAAGGGAAGAAATAAAATCAATCAAGTTACTACGTTGTTAAAAAAAGTAAGGGCGTCACTGATGAATCATAACATCTCTAAATCTTTCTGTTCAATAGGAAATGAAAAAAAAAAAACCTACTGCTTGATAGATAGCCTCTTAATTAGTGTTAACTTTGTTAGCAATTTTTCAATTAGTCTCGTTACATTTAACCAAGAAGAGAAAACATTCCAAAAATTGTTTCGTCTCGTATTCGCAATGAAAACAAAACATTTGTTTACAAATACATTGTGTCTAGTCCTTTCCAAGAAAGTCAACACTCTTTGTTCAACAAATAGATCATTTTTTCTCTGAAATTATAAAAGTACCCTCGACTACGAAATAATATAATATAAACATTCAAAAAAGTTGAAATAATTTTTGAATTCAAGAACTTGTTATTGAATCTTTCGTTAATTCGATTGTCGTACGCCTGCCACAAATTATTTTGAATATAGTACATACATTTTGTGTCTGTGAAATACGATTATGATATATTTACATATAGTTACATATATATAATCCCCATCCACAGATGAGGAATGTTGTGACCTATGACATTGTCTCCTTAAACTTATCTTTCAAAAAAAGGAAAGGAAAAAAAATCATCAGAAATCAGCTGGTAGATAGCAAATTATGTACATTTCATTTATATCGCTGAACTGTTCTATATTAAATGTGTACATAGTTCATATGCCCTGAGGTAGGTAGGTAACTATAATTATTTGAGTTAAAAAGACACAAATGAAATAGTTAAGAATAAGACAATTATCATAGAAAAGGGGGAAAACAGCTGACAGGTTTCTTGATTTTTAGAGGCATCTACATATGACAAATGTATATTATGACGTTGTTTGATACAGACCATTGGATTTTTTTTTCATGGAATCGACTTGACTTGTATTCAAGGCTCCTTGTCTTTTTTGTTTGTCTAATGAAACATGCATTTTAATTTAAAATTATGAAAACAAAAACAAAAATAAAACTCATAGAGAGAGACCTACAATGCAAATACTATATATTTTGAGATATTGTCTGATGATATTTATCCTTGAGATAAATCTGCAAATAAATTGAGCTAGTTGTTTTTATATGCAAATAAAAGAAACTCTAAGCTTGTATTTAGAGCTACAATTTTATTTAAAAATAATTACATATATATGGAGTCAAAGAAGAAGAAAAAAAAATTAACACATAAACATAAAAAATAAGAAAAAGGATGTGAGAACAAGCATAAAATGATGCATTAAATTCAAATTTCATTTACGTTTAAGTTAATTACGTAAACCATAATTTTCTCACATTTCTTTACACTTATTTTTCTCATCCCCTTGCTTGTTTTTTTGTTTTTTGTTTTTCAGAATAAATAAATTTAAAAAAAAAAGTCTTTTTTAATATGAAGGACGTTTTCATCGCCATCATTCCCTCAAAACATGTCTTCTCATATTATTGAAAATCTAAATACAGAATTTATAAAAATAAATCATCTATTTATTTTGTAGCTAATAATTGGTAACAGAAAAAGTTATAAAAAAAAATAAAGTGAGACGTGACATCTACTTCCAGCTAACCAATTGGGAATAATGCTAAACTGGCTATTCCACACATATTATTAGCATTTCCTTGCATTTTCATGTAGACATCATCTTCCCACAAGGGACTCTAAGAGTTCTTAAGGATCCAATAATCATTTCTATTCTCAGAGCCATAGCCTACAAGGAGTATTGCATGATTAAGTGTTCCGGAATCGCATTCTAGCTCCTGATAGATACCTAAGTATTGAATACATATTATAGATACTACATATTAGGCTCCTAAACTTAAGTTTAGACATTATATCCATATTACCCTCATGATAAAATTGAAATCCCTCATGATCCGCATTAATAGATACGGAAATGGGTCCAATCTGAGCCAAAGCCCTTTTTCATGTCTCTTCATCCCCACTCGGTAGTCTCTTGAACCCTTTCACATCAATCCCCTCTCTCATTCTTTCGTCATAATGACATTTATCTTCCCTTCCTTTGTAGGGATAAAGAAACTCTGATGCAATTCCTCCGACCGTCATTACATAGTTAAAGGACGCATCAACACGCGTCCTCCATCACATCCAAGGTTCCCAAATTTCTTGGAACAATCCAGCACTTGCTGCTCACTCAGAGGAATCAATCCTCGCCCATTTAAGAAAAGTTGCCCTTCAATGGCCCCTAGAGAGGAGAAGGCGTAGCAGGAACCGCATGGCCCTTGATCCTTCACATAGGTCACAGCACCCTCATTTAGCCAGTTTAGCGACTGAAGAACTGGGCCATGAAATGAGGAGGAGTTGAGGAGAAGGGGAAGAGAGGGCAAAGTGAGTTGTTAATAAATTCAAGAGGAAGCTGCAAAGAAAACAGCGTTACCATAATGGATGAGACTCCATGTAAGTACATAGAATATAGTGCATGAACTACATGTGTACATTACCAAATCCCCAAAGTGATTCATTTTCATTTTGTATGTGTAATGACCATTCCTTGCTAATTCATTATGGTGATGAATATTTTTCACGTTTTGAGTGTAGATGGAGAAACGTAGATTTTCTTCCTTTGGTGAGCTGTAGTACTTTCCATGAGCACGCTTCCAGGAATCCCAATCATTGTCAAAGGAGAAGGATGATTTAAGAAAAAACCAGGGGAGAATCAGACATAAGATGAACGACTGAATCATGATTAGAGTAGACCTCTATCATTAATTCCCAGTAAATATAGGCAATATGCATACATATGTGTATAACTTTACCACAAGGGATTAGGAGAAGACTGGAAAGTTAGGAGATAAGATACTCTCAATTCAATTGAATTAACTTTTTCTGAGTTCATTAGGAATGTATTTCCAGATATGGATTAAGTCATACACCGTAGGAGCGTCAGTTGATATTTTTTTCTTTTTTGAAACAGTGAATAAATATTACGGCTAGGGTAGGTTGACCAACTGTTTTCTTCTACCCAAACATGTCCTCATTCTTCGTCCAGTCTCGGTACTTTTTTAGAAATTCATGAAATGTCAAGTTTTTTGTTGAGCAAATAGTTGAAAATGGACCTAAAATAAATGTATATATTATAAAAAAAATGACCAATATCAAAAGTATCTTTTTTAAAAATGCACTCCTTCTTAAATTTTGTTAATCTCAGAATATAGACCATCCCCCTCCTAAAACCAACGCTGATCGGACAACGTGAATCAAAATAGGATATTCTTATCATATTATAAATTTGACTTTACTTGTATCTTAGTCAATTTCTCATTGTAACTGATATTACCTGAATATTATGAATTACACACATAATGACGTATAATATACTTAAGAGTATATACGAAATGTGTTCAAAAAGTTACGATAATTTTATTATTTATTATTTATTTATGTCATGTCTTCCATAAGATGGGATCTTTGCTCTATCTCTCAACCTTTCCTACAAAAAGGTTCTTTAGATAAGATTCAGAGTTATAATGTAGATTAAGGTGATAAGTTGTTATACTCTCTTTCTACAACCTGTTCGGAGCTTCCGAGGACTTAATTATAAAAATATCGAAAGTTCCAAATGTCGTCTTTTTTATCAAATTTGAACGCCTTTTTATTTTCTCTGACGTTTTGAACCCGAAAAAATGGGCTTAAACTTTCCTAAGTATCCCCGATTGTAATTTGGCAATCGATCATTATCGTTTATCAACTGGATCTACTTTTTCAAGGGCTGAACTTGTTTACAGAGATGTCCAAATACATAGAACGTTTCTCAATTTTCCTCATTGTAATGGTGTTAACTCATAGTAGATTCTACATTTTCTATAATTATTTCAAATATAATAGAAATTGTCTTAATTGCACTCTTCTTTATTAGAACTCACATCAGACGTAGTATTCAAATGGATGATTGTAATGGATGCCAATAATAACTACGATTATTATTAGTATGGGTAATAATTGGTGCAAGGGTACAATCCTCATTACACACATTTGGAACACACCTCGGTCCTCCTATTCAAGAAGGAAAGAAAAAAAAAAAGATATGCGAATTCCAAATAGTTAATTATAATTAACCTTCCTTAATGAAGGACCATAGTTTGGTAATACATACTTAGTTGAAAAAATGACCCCATGTTATGCCTCAAACAATAACAAGACAGGGTATGGAATAGAAATTGTTTCTTTATTCTAATCAAGAGGAATTATATATGTACATATGTATATTTCTTGGTGTTTAAGTGATACTTTGTAGTCAAAGCAGATTTTGTTTCTCCCTACCTATGTGTACTGTATGCAGATGTAATTCATTTATCTTGTATTTATTCTATTTCCTTCTTCTTCTTCTTTAAAAGTTATTCATTACTAGCAATATGGATTCATCAAGTATGTATTACGTTAAATTTTAATGAGACCCTCCAACTCTATAAATAACATATATTTTCTGAACATTTCACGGAAATTAAATGAAAGAGGGAAAAGTAATTATTAGCAGCCCTTGCTACATACAGATAATGAAGATTGCATCCTTTTATCAATATCTATGTGGCTCCTCCGCTTTATCATGACCTCCAAATATAAACGTATGTATATAGAATCCTAGTGCAAGTCAAAAATCTCAATCTTTAATTACTTTTAAAATGCGTCAGTACTTACATAGAGCAATCTCTCCCCATATTCACGTGATACAAAGTGGTATGTATGTAGATATAATAGGCTTTGTTTTACTAAATAACTAATGCAATTTTGATGAAATGTTGAACCATTTACTCCACCTAGCTATGGTTTAGATTTTCTGAAATGAAGTGCATTTTTAAGTACATAAGGCGTAGGTACCTATTAAAAACTATGGAGGAAATTTATGTCTTTCAAATTTGCTGAATAGGTTTCTTAATTAAAAATGGGCTTCATATCGAATATTTGGAGTGGAATAAAAAGTATCTAAGCGTCTAGGTAATCGTTTAAACCAACAAAAAAATGAAGGCGTTTCTTATAGGTACATATGATGATATGTATAAGTTATTTCTAGAACATGAAATAGAAAATTTTCCTGTAGATGTGTCGTGAATATATGTATTGTATTAAAGACTACTATTGAGTAGAAATCCTCATCCATTTAGGGAAGTGATCATTAAGAATATTGAGATCAGTCTTTGCAATCAGCAAAGTATGTATATCAATATCACAAAAAAGTTGCGACAGTCATATATGTACATATATATATGTGACTAGGTATACATATAATTAATTATTTCGTACGGAACCTTTTTAGTATGCATGTGCCATTAGTCATCCATGCATCATCAACTCATCGGTCATGGAAATGCTACGCTTTGCCATGACAATTTACCAAATATTTAGATTTATCTTGTCAAGGATAATTAATTATGAACCTTTGTTACATGAATTATTTCTTTGGAGGATTGCTTTATTTCTTAGAAATCTTCTGGGATCCTGTTTAAAGTCTTGTCCTTTTATGGATCTCTTTACTGGCAGGAATTGGATCTTAATTTAAATAAAATCAAAGAATATAGTGTTATAAAGAATTTAATCATTGACAACAATTTTTGTACTCAGAGAGAAAATGAGTGGTCCATTCTATGCAAATGGGGGTCATTTGATTAATATGCTCGAGAATAGCAAGGTATAATACAGAGCTCTCAAGGTTAAGGTCACAGGAGGCTCATGAAATAATACATTTCCTCTGTTTTACTGTTACATATGCTTTGAAAATTGGAAAGCCCTACTCAAAAACATGTGACACGTACAAATTTCAATGTTGACCTTTAAAAAGAATGTATTAATTTTATTTGAGGAGGAGCAAATGGCCCTTCAACTACGATGGCCCTGCAATGTAAATAGCTATTTCCTTGTATTTAATAAGTACCTTTGCTAATTTTTTTAAATTATGAGTGTATAATTCAAGATTGATCAGGTGGTACTTTACTGCTTAATGCGACACATTAATTTTAAACATACCAAACTACAAAAAGGGGATTTTTGTTGTGTGTTTAAAGCCTCTTAATTTATATGTGTTGGTAATAATTGGTATAATGTAAAGAATGGATAACTTACATGATAATGTTAAACACAAAGCTGTTCAAGAGTCAATGTATGTATGTATGTATGTATATGAGTCTAAGGTCAGGATTTCAAGATGAAACTTAAGTCTCCTTGATTATTTCGAATCCCCGCCTAAACCTCGAGCCTGCTCGAGTCCAAGTCGATTCTAAGCAGGAATTTTTAACTTTGAGTCGAGTTTGAAGGCGCAGTTTAATGAGACTGAGTTCCCAGGTCTGGTAAAAGGGCCTGTAATGAAAGTCCTTACTATAGTGCAACCTGGACGGATCAAATTCTAACAAAACGGGACTTTACCGTATTTATTTAATATATTTAAGACCACGTATGTACATGGTTTTTACACACTCTGTAGCAGCATCACCTTTCCTCAATCGATATTATTATTATTATTATTATAAATATACCTATAATGTACCTACAGATAGGTATACATACATATATTCGTTTTATGATTGTACAATGTACTTGAGATTTCTGTTTCGAAAAAAAAAAAATTAAATTTATGTGTAAGGCTCACGCACTTTGATGATGATATTAACATCGATATATTTTCCAAGAACATTTTTTTGTTCCTAATATGATGTGGAATTATCGTCATTATTATTATTATTATCAAATAATTAAAGTATTGTTGTATAAAATCAGTTGGCATTTATGTGAGTGACGTCATTTTTGGTGGGTATTTAAGAGGAGATAGTATCAATAATAATAAAATGGAGGACCCTATGTAAATACATAGTCTATCTGAATGTAACTACATAATTGTGAAAATTGAAGCATACGATTAGTATCATGAGAAAATGATTCCATCAAATCCATTTCCATACCTATACCATTCAAATATTTACCTACATAGTTACATATCCAGGGCGGAATAAAAATATATTTCATGTACTTAATAAGAAAAAACTATATTATTTTTTCCTTTCAAAAAATCAACTTAGATCATCTCTATGCAGTACATTGTATGATTTATAGGAAATCAGTTAAGGCAGCCACGTATATCATTTATATATATGTACATATATATTAACCCATTTCAATTCATGAGTATACATATATATCGAAGGTAAACATATGCGTACATACATACATACATAAAATATTAATAGTATTGACTCATGCAGATACTAAATAGATATACAGTGCACCCTTGGATTACGAGCAGTTTTCATTAGTTAAGACGGGTAGTTTCTTAATACATACATAAACATGCTAGTATTCGATATATGGTGCATATATGATCCTAGGAACTCGTCACTCATCTAGGTACCTGTGTATTCCTATAAAATGTACACCCTAATTCAAATTGAAAATGAGCACTCAGGAACTAAAGGACTCAAGTGTCTTATATGTAGGAATGTAAATCATATGCAATTCGGGCGTGTGATAAAAAAGTGGAGTTGGCTCTTCAAACAGGTCGTTTTGTTTTCCCAAGCTGTTATCATTTTTCCAATATTACTAAGGGGAGAACATCTACCTGATAGCAAAGATGTCGCATGAAGGAGTACATGCATTAAGTTTAAAAAAGCAAATAAAATGTAAACAAAAAGGGCTCAAGTCCTCGTATAATTATTATTAGTTAAAAATATATAATTTCCTGACATTAATTTCCGTTAATTTTCTGCCTCTCATCTATGTTATTATTTATTGTTGTATATATAATGGAGAATAGCAGCTTCTAGCTCAGTAAAACGTCATGACAGCTCAAGCTGCTTCCCCCCTCGACATTCATTAAATTGTCAGTGTTGCCAGGTTGATTTTCTCTTTCTTTTTTTATAACACGCCCGAATTGCATATGATTTACATTCCTACTTATATGTATATTCGATGTATTCGGGTAAAAAATATATCTAATATGTTTGTATAGCATAGTGGCGACCTCTTGACTTGCTTCTATATGCCTACCTATAGATAGTTCATAGTTTGAATTACAAGCAAAACCCATTTCAAAGAAGTGTTTCACATTCAAAACTGACTCTGTTTGAAGTATAAATTACCTTCCATTCGATTAACATCATCTAGTTACAAGAATTATTAGTTCCCGACCGTGTGGTGAGACCCTTATAGTAAGTGTTAAGACCTACGAATTAAAAAGGGGTAGGCCAATTGTGCTGGAATTTGAGGTACCATTGAGCTTTCATATTTTCAAATAGACAAAGTCCCTTTCTTCATCCGATATGCAGTGTCTTCCAGTTGTCATAGTATGACATATATATATATATATATATATATATATATATAACAGTGCTTCCCAAACTTATTTTGCTTCACAAATAATAAGAATAATAAAATGGCTACAACACAAAAGTCATACATACCCACACACATTGGAATGAGCACGGTCACATCAATGTTAGTCCTAGAAATGGGGATCACAAATTGGCGGTTTGAATTTTGTCCAATAAAAATGAAGCCAATTTTTTATTGGGCAATTTCTCTTGATATGCCCTTCTCCCCCACAAATATAACTTCTCAATTTAAATTCACTTCTTCTCATTGTGTCTATTTTACAACAATATCTTGTTAATATGCGAACCTTTTGAAAAATGTATAATTGGTTCAAATTTAAAATTTCTTTTTATATACCTAAAAGAAAATATAGGTATAACATGTTCAAGTTATGTACCCAAATCGAGGAGCTATTTGTTACTATTATGTTTGAGGATCCCTCTTCTGAGTAGAGTTATAAAGAAAAGAAACTAGTCTAAATATTTAGTTGTTAATGGTACTACAACATCACTTTTGACTTAAGTTTCTAGTATAGCTTATTGTATAGTCATATCCCTCGATCATAAAAGTGTTAATTACAAACGAATGGCTGTTAATGCATCTCCATTTCTTATTATTATTGTTATTATTGAGTCCATACATACATTGTATGTATGTAGGATTTATAATCGACAGGAGGCAATGAGATACGCTAACAAGTATATTGATGTAATATGTAGACTTTGGGTATCTTCCCCTCAATGTATGTAGTTTTCACTCTAACGTGATAACTCCTTTCGTGTGTCAGAGGCTCTCATTTGATCTCGCACTGTGACCCACATTAATAAATAATTAAAAAATAATTGAATTAATTTAGAGATTGACCGACTCTCGGTCGGCCCTCATATAGCCATCATCCCATAACAAAATGTATTAAGTGTGATTTAGTAAATGTTTAATTGATAATCAAAGATTATTTTCATTTTCAATCAGATCTCAACGACCTACGAGTTGTGAGCAAACACTGTGTAATAGAACTAAAGCATTTTTTAAGGGTATTTAGACAATAATACCTTTTTTGTTGGTATCTCTATATTTGAGAATATTTGAGGGTTGAGACATGTATGTAGGTGAGTAGGAAACAAAGATTTTTTTAAAAAGAATGAAACAATGGAAGAAGTTTTCATTATCATTTTTTAAGAAAGAACTTGAACCTATTCTCAGAAACGGTAGTTTATGTGTACATATATATAATATATGTATGTATAATAGCACTTACTTACTATCAGAAATTTTAAAAAAATCAAACAAAGGACTCTTATTCATAACATACATATAAAATAAAAAGAGAATCACTAGTCACTGTATGATATTAATAATAAATCAGATGAGCTATTTTAAGAAAGAGGTTCCGTGATTTTGAAGAAGGATATCATAATAAATAAAAGTAAGAAAGCAATAACAAAAAACAGAACAGATGACGTTATCTTTATCGTATCTTGCAACCCTTTCTCCAAAAAAAAAAAAAAGAGAGAGAGAGACAAGTCTGGAAGTCCGTTGGTGGGTATATAGTTAGTTAGTTAGCTAAACATAGTCCAAATGAAAAACAATAGAATACACATCGACAGTGGACAAAAAAAAATGCAATGAAGTTGTTGATTCTCAAAGCTTTTGACGCATATCAAAATTGAGTGTTTTGAACGTTGAACATAAATCAACTGTACTTTAAGTTAAACTCTAAACTATTCCACTTTTTTTTTAAATGATCAAGGATTAGAATTAATTCATTCGCAGACATGTAACTAATTTTGAACCTTTTTGAGAGATATACTATCAGTCACATCTTGTACATATATTATCTTCACATAAATAAGCCTAATAAATCAATGATCTTCTTTTTTTTTTAAATACCATGGAAGCATATTAATCCCTTCTGAACATGCAAAAAAAAAAAAAGACATAATTACTCATTATTAATATCCACAACCCTGTACTAAAGTAAGCAGCTAATGAGGAATCTCCTCTACTAATGTAGTATACATATAAGTAACATTTATGTTAATGCCATGACTAAGTAAATATATACATATATAGAGTACTGGTCGGTTTAATAGAGTGCGCAATATATGAAAAACCTATTATATAGATAATAATTTTATCCTATTGAACAAAATTTAATAGAAAGTTATAATATATATAAAATTGTTCACAACTTTACAAGAGCTAATTAGAATTCAACCAGTTAGTGTTTAAAATACAAGAGGGACAAGAGTAAATGAAAAATCGACAGCCCACAGAAAATAAAAAGGTTCTGTTTAGAGTTGTAAATTTTAAGCATTTTTTCAAGTATTTTCTAAATAAGTCATCATTATTTCTTAATTAACCTAGTCAACAGTCAAAAATCCTAAGGGGTATAAGTATAATAAAAGGTATTCAGTTTTCCACACTAATTACATTTTTTTTTTCGAGAGTCTGACGGTTTTTGAGAAATCGGAATCTACTTTTCGAGCTAATTTGGCCCATTTTCAGCCAAATTAAGCCATTTTAAGCCTAGAAGAATACTCATTTTGTGCATTAAAAAATGATGATTCGCTAGTGTATTTAATGCAGATTCGAATTATTTGTTTTGACCTAAGGGGAATCCTGGGGACGTAGGGAGCAGTCAAATAGTTTGTACTTAAATAACTCCTTGAATATTACATAAAAAGGATTGATAAGGAATTGATTAAAGAGTTGAGACCTTCAGCTTTCAAACAAGATGTCAAGAGCCCGATAGGAATCTTTAACTAAGAAGAAATCGTCCATCTAAGTGTGTAGATTTTCATTCAATTTCGAGAAAAATTCGCTACAAATCAATGACTCACGGTAGAGCTACTTATGTAGTAGCACGCTCAAGGATTTCAGCTGATTTCGAAATCCTTCTGTGTGCTACTACTTTAGTAGCTATACCGTGAGTCATTGATTTCTAGCCATTTTTGATCGAAATTGAATGAAAATCTACAAATTTTCAAATTTGTTGATCAGTGTAATTAAGCAATTAAATGTCTAATCAAGTGAACTTAGAATCCTTGATATAATATATAGTAATCTTCTGATAATAACTAATTTGGGTTTAATTAAGATTAAGGGCGTCTGTCAACATTTTAGATCTGGTACATTTCTTGCAAGATACAGAATTTCTAAGTATTTTTTTGTTTTGTTTGCTGTTTTAGCTGTTAAAAGTGCTCTAATTGTTGATCCACAACACAATATCTGGTTTATCAGTGCGTATATCTACTTCTTTTTGAGATTGACGGAACTGGCTATCAACCAAATATTTTATGGTCTCTTTTATTTATTTTATTACGAGAATGGTTTTGAGATACAACTAAGATTGCTATGCATATATTTATATATGTACCTCATATTTTTAATAAATATATTATATCCCAAGGAAACAACTATATCACTTAAATTAACATTGATATAATAAATTGTATAATTAAACGCCTCACCGTGACAACATATTGATAAATATTTTTGTTTATTTTAAATACCAATTTATATTTTGTAGATATTTATCTCCCTAGGGTCTCTTTTTGATTAGAATGACTTTACCTTTGGGATCGTCAAAATGAATATATAAAAAGAAGAAAATTGGTCTCTCGACTCCTAAGTATTCGATGTCTGTGCTTGTCTTTCTAAAGGAGACTGGAATGGATATAATCGAATGTTTCGAGTATTTCTCTTGTAAATTGTATATTTAATTTGTCAAAGCATTGGTATAAAAGAATTTTACACAAAAGGGATGAAGTCTGATCTTAGTTTTTTGTTCTTCAAAAAATTACAAATATCAGATGGAAAAACATTGTGAATGGGATAAAATCCATCTGGAATCAACACATAATCCTAAATTCAATTCCCTTGGGTAATTCATCTCATCAAATACATAATATATAAAAAACTATAAAAACAACTTTCCGGAAATGACCTAAAAAAAAGAACGGTCAGTCATATCCCTAGTCAACACAACCTTTCTCTTATTGATCATGTAATGCTTAATACCCACATAGACTACCTTTTCACACTGACGAAGAAAATAAATAGCAATTATTCCTCTTTTTCTTACAACGACTAGCTATTATTAGTTATTACTATCAGTGAAATTGTTCCTGACACGCGATCCTCCTGAAAGCGTCTTTTTAGAGGCAATCATCTCGATGTTCCTACGCAACATTCTTCATTTAAGAGATGTATGTATAATATGTATGTATATGTATATAGCATACATAAATCTATCTCATTAGAGCCTTATAATGCATTTTTTTCTTATTTTATTTTTGCACTTCACCTTGTTAAACCAATTTATTTGTGCTCATGATTTTTTCTTCGAAAAGTTTTCACCACCTATTCTTATATCTTCTCCAGGCTCTTGCTCTTTATCCTATATATTTGCAGACACCCTTAGTTAATTAGAATTGAACATTGGGGATCTTATTCTCTACATACATAAAGAAATTACTTTTTCCATGCAGTGTCACAGAGTTAAAAGATTTATGGGGCATAGTAAAAAGAATTGATATGTATTTCATTTGTTCATATGATTAAAACACAAAATAGGTTTACCCAGTTTTGAGGCATAAAAGTAGTTTCTTTTTGATTTTTTTTTTCTTTTTGTGAAGTTATTTCTTAGTCGAATCCTCAACATGGCGATATACTGGTCCAATAAAGCTAAGCAAAACAGGCAAAAAAATTAATCCATGATAAAGTCCAAAGAGTACCACAAGGAAAAATATATTAAAAAAGGTTTTAAATATGATGGAGCTAGAGTTGGCTAGAAGGATAAAGGCCAGGAACGTACTGATTCCACCACTGAGCACTGCAGGACCCACTTTCTCAAGGGAATATTTTACCTTTTCTCCTCTACTGGATTTGCTTGAATGGATATAACCGTGTGCAATGTGTGCAGAGTAGTCAACAGCTAGTCCAAGGGACACCGTTAATAGAACTGCAGAGGCTGTATCGATGCTCACATCCCAAAAATACATGAAGCCCGTCACATCAATGATGGTAAGGAGTATAGATAGGAGAACATAAATTGAGGTTAGTAGATCTGCCAAAAGAAATAACGCTGCAATAAAGACTGTGATCAGTGCCAAGAGGATATTCCTAGTTAGCTCAGAGAGTATTATATCCAGAGTTATGAGGTTTGAATAAGCAGCCGAGTGAGGGAATATATGTCCTCTTTCTTCTCCTTCGATTTTCTCTCCGATTTCATATATTTTCTTCATGGACTGAATCTGATCTTGGACTCTCGTCTTCCTGAAAAGAATTATTTTTGATAGATTAATTAATAATTGATATTAAGGAATGTTCTAGTTCGGAGTGGCTCTCACTTTATGTGCTGAAAAGAGAGAACAAAGGCGGATAATTTCACATCCTCTGTTTTATTGCCACATGCTGGCTTTCGGCCATCTTTAAATTTAACTGCCCAATCAAAGGGAATCCTGGATGAGTATAAAAAGCTGGTGAGGGATGAGTATTGAAAATTGGTTGTACTGTTTATGGTTGTTGAAAAAGCTTTGTGAAAGGTCTTTAGACTATCCTCCTCGATGAAATCGGAATTTTTTAACTCTTCATAAACTTGGTCTATTTCTTTCAAAGAGTTCTTAGGATTGAGAATGTAGAATTGTCCTGCCATCCCACCCTAAATGAATTAGAACAAAAAAATACTAAAACGACATATAAGAGGAACTATTTTTTACCAATTTTTGAAAGTGTTGATCCGAGGCCTTAAAATAAGACAAAAGATTAGATTTTGGATTGATATAAGATTTTGGGTCGAACTTTGGTCCAATCAAAGTAAGTCCATATACTCCAAATCCCAAAAAAGTTATAGTTACAACAATGACTATGCCTCTAAGGAATAATGAATCAATGAGGATGCTCGAATATGAGAAAAGTCTCTCTCCAAAAGATTTTCTAGTGTAACAGGGACTCCATGAAGGACTCTTTACGATACACGGGAAGCAGGCATCGCGGCGGCTTTCAACTCTCTTTGCATCGATTACGAACCATCCCAGGAAAAAGGTCATTATGTAGAAATAGACAAAGAATATCCCTGCAGAAGAATAGAGACAAAAATTCCTAAGGGCCGGGAGTTGACTAAATCCTCCGATTCCAAAAGCCAAAATATCAGTGAGTGATGTAACTGTAATAGCTACCCCTGCTGATTTCATTATTTTCCCAATGTAATTATCCATTTTATCCTCTTCACCCACCCCATCACTATCTTCCTGCTTCACATTCTTGGATGCTTGAACAATCACAAACATATCATCAATACCGATACCGAGGAGCATGAAGGGAAGAATAGAATTCATAGGAGTTGCATATACAGACAAAAGTTGAAAGACGCCTACTGAAGAGGCGTAGCCCATTCCTACACATGCGATCCCCACAACTGCCAAGTAAAACTTATGTTCCAGGGTGTTCATCTCACCCAGATTGAAAATGATGTAGACAAAGACAATCAAATATCCAAAAATAAAGCGCTGGGCATCATTTTCCACTCCGTTTCGAAACTCGGCCCGAAGGCTGCTAATGCTGAAAATTGTGGCACTCAGATTGCTGATCTCATCCTCGAAATTATAGTTTAAAACATGCTCCTTGACACTACTTTCCCAACTTGGAATTCCTAAATTAAATGTAGAGGCGCTATTTTAATAAGGAGGCATTTTTTAAGAAGACTAAAATCACCATTTTTATCGGATTTGTTCGTTTTGATCGAGTAACTCAAGAGGATGGCCTTTGCTCCTTCCAAAGTTCCTTTCTTATTGAACATCTTTGAACCAATTAATGGATTGAAAGGTCTTCGAAAAAGCTTACTTATTGTCAAATTCTGATTTAAAGCTGCTAAAATATCCTGATCCGTGAGCTCTGAAATAATCGGTGCATCCATCGATGCACTCTCATTGTTCATCCAGATTTCAAATATACTTTTAGCCGAGCATAGCCATTCTGCGTTGGCTAATCCTTGACAAATTTCATTTGGAGGAGTTTTGATTGGAATTGTGACTCGTTCTTTGAAGCAAATATCCTCGAACTTTTCATTTGATGGTGTTTTTAAATTAATTATGGAGGAGTGGAGCTTATAAACAGAATTTAGCTCCTTGGCTATCCATGTAGTAAAAAAAAATTTGTTAAAATTTGAAGAGAGGTTGTTCTTAGAAAAATGTTACTCCCTCCCATGGCCCAAAAATAAGTATAAATATATACCACTCAAGACAAACATCACGTCACTTATTCGAATTTTCTACCTAAAAATACTATTTTTCGTTCATTTCATACGTTAATCGAGCTGCATATGCTTATTTCACTAAATATGGAGTCATAGTTAACTAATGTGTAGGAATTCTTCTTAAAATGACAACAGAATCAAATTTTTCCGATCTCCAAAAAATGTTAATAATTGTCGAATTATTCTTTAGCTTTAAAAGATGAATTTATAAAAACTTTTTTAATTTGGAGATATAAATTAAAAAAAAAAAAAAAAAAAAAAAGAAGCAGAATTGCATTTAACTAACTCTAATAATGACTAAAGGTCTCAAGGAAAAGAGTGAATAAGGTCATTAAACGAAGGCACTTTTGTTTTTTGTGATTAGTATAAAATTGTCAACTGCATTGAGTTCCACGTTGTTCAAGTGTGTACTCTTTGTAGTGTTCATATAATACTGGATTCCTTTAAATATTAAATAGAAGTTACAAAAAATAAGAGAGCAGGGAAATTTAAAATTTTGTTGATTATTTTATAAGTAAAATAATTATATTAAATAATACTTCATACCTAAATGACAGAGTACTTCAAGTTCTTGTGCAAGAAATGATCTTAGCTAATATTTTATAGATCTAACTAGTAAAACATTTTAAATCTATAAGTATGCTATTAAAGGTATAGGACTGTAATAATAAAATACTCGTTTTAAATGATTTTTGAATATCTTATTTCCAACACTGCATCAGTTAACTCTTTCTATTAATAATAATTCCTACGTGAGGCCCCAAAGTTTTTGGAACTTTAATGCTCTCCCGGATTATTAGTGCTGTTGTTGATTTTCATGGTGGCTTTTCTTTCTCTTGAGTCCTTTAATAATGACTGGAGTTGTCAAAAAAGTAGAATTATTGGTATGTCCATAAAGAAATTAGAAATTACTTTAAAAGGTGAATTCGCACATCCTGACGATTGCATACATGACAAAATGTTTTTGGACAATGACAAATTTATTTATAAGAACACTGCATATCATGGTTTTCAAACTTTAGCAATTATTATTTTCAAAATGAAGAGGTTCCATGAACACAAACATTTCTTGTTTGTAGAAGAAATGGATGATATTTGACGATCATAATATGTTGAATTCTAAGAAACAAATAGTCAACTACTAGAGAAGTAAATCCTAAGCATTTTTTCGGGTGCAATGTTTTTTGTGGTTTGGAATCTGTACATAATTTTTTGCTTTACAAATATGTAGTCAATATTCCTTCATTCTTGAGGGCAGAACATTTAGCACTCACCATTTTGAATGAATTGATACTCGACATCTACAAATAGTAATTTGAATTTGTATTTTTTTTCCTCCCTCCCCCTCTCAAAGAACATCAAAGGATAAGAGAAAAACCTCATAACAGCTGACGCATCTCGTCAACCAAACATTCATCAAATTGTCAGGGTTACCATTTCAATTTTTGCTTTCTTTTTATTTTACATACCAGTAGAGCTAAGGATTTAAAGCTCTTTCAATTACTTACTGTACATAGATATAACCCCATTGGAATTCAAAAAAAAAAATCAAATTTCCCGGTATTTTTTGCTCATAGTAGATAGGCTAAAAAAGTGAAACAAGTTGTGTGGCCATCGGATGTGTGAATTGACCTTAAGTTAAATAGAGGAAAGAAAAGAAAAGCAATATATGTATAATTACTACATAGAATCAATTGAGGAGAAATATAAATTTTGACTCGTCATATTTTAAGTTTCCCAATCCCAGCACTAGACGGATGCTTTAGAAAATTTAAAAGAAGGGCGTAAAGTGTTAACTTTTATCAAAGTTGGTAACTGATGATTTCCCGTACAAAACGTTTTACCTGTACAAAAATGCCATCTGTATAACTACTTATTCGTACACTTTTAAGTACATACCTCTTAGTATATTACCCTCGGACTCAACTATAACCTGTGTCATTCTAGCTTCATTTCCAGCATCAGAGTTGAGATCCAGTATTTTTTGATTGTTTTGAACATAGTAAGAGTCTTGCGGGAGCCAAATTTTCGTTGGATCTGTTTCTGTGACATAGTCGAGAAATCCAAAAGTGGATGCAATAAAAATCACCAAACTTATACCAATAAATACATAGCTATATCTAGAAATGAAGAATACATACAACGTGTAACTCTGTTGATATAACTAATCCCTTGGATACGTCACATATATGTACACAAACTAATTTTCTCATTAATTACTTATGAATGAGAATATTGATATGCCCACAGATAAGGAGTGAACTATGAATTACTGTATTGTCATACTGATTATTTAACTATGTAGCATGCTTTCTATGTTCTTTCCCTTTTAAATTGCCTTTCACAAAAGTTAAATGATCAAGTATCCATTTCGTTATTTCTTGTGGTTAAATTCTTCTGGTAATATTTATTTTTTAAATGATCAGAAATAAATCCATTTATCCAACTACTTTTACAAAATAATCATTCAACAATATATTTATCCACATATTAAATGATACACAATGTTAACAAATTTCATAATCAAGATTCATACATAAGATTTTTGCCCTTTTGATGTAACAAATAGCTTTTAAAATAAAAATATCTATGAAAAACTGAAAAAGATGTACATATCCAGAGAACAATAACTTATTTCTGAAAAAATGATAGTAATTCTGCACCTCTCTACAAATTGAGTGTTTGGTTTTTCATCAAAAATGGCTTGTTTAATTCGCTGATAGAATGGCGAGATAAGTTTCAAAAATTCCTAGAAAATCTTTTCTGAAACAAAATTTTTAAAGTGGTACATCATATAAATGAAATCAATAATTTCCAAGAAAGTATTAACCTATCTCAGGGTTTCTCAACCTGGTTGGTTGAGACCCTCTTGGGGTTCACAAGTACTTGGTTTGTGGGCCGTGTAGCAAATAATTACAGAATTTTTTTATTTTTCTATCTTCTTTTCTACAGAAAAGAAAAGGGGAATGAAGCTGCTGATAATTACAACAAGTCATTGGTGTGTGTGTCTGTGTGGAGGAGGGGGGGGGGGGGGATATCAATTTGGGTTTCAAACTTTAAGGAAGGGGTCATAATTGCTTTATTTAAAAGAACTCTCAAGTACAATTAGATGCATTACAAATACGGTGAGAGTCAAACATCAATATCCATTTCATTCTGTAACTGTATGTGGTATTTACTAATTTATGTTTGTTTTGTTATTGTACTTTAAAGTACATTCTCGATTAAACATTTCCTTTTTTTTGAAACTCTGTAACATTGTAGGAAGTTGCAACTTCAACGATACTGAGGAGACAGAATTCAAGTTGATTATCAAAGTAGTGGTATTTTTCTTTTCTATACAAGCGATCCATAAATAGTTTTTTTCGCCTCATTAAACTTAATTCTATCTTGATAAATTTCTATCTATGTACATATGATGGTTATGAACTCTTTGGACATTCTTCAATCAGATTAAAAATCAAAATATTATCTCTAAAAAATGGAATTTTTTCATTTATGATGCATGATCAAATTCAAATACGGAATTTGAATAGCTATTTTCAACTAAGTGCATGCAAGTACAATAACATATCAAAAATAAAAGAAACGTATTTACTTAGAACATTACACTCTTTTCTCCTTTGGTTGACAAAGGTGAATAATCTCTATTTATGTTGCATGTAAGTTAAAACAATTCAATAAAATAATTTTCATAAAATTTAAATATCAACAGACAAATAAATATTGTTTTAAATATTTCGCCAAGCAGCAACAACAACTAAGGATACAGTAAACCAAAAAGGATACCTACTTGGCCACAATGACCCCGTATTGATAAAAGATTCCATTCAGTCCCTGATTCATTCGCTCATGGCAGATTTGGAAGGGCTTAACAAACTGCATGTTGAATGACTATACTCGTTAAGAGTCTTTCTTCAACTACTCCTAAATTTATTTTTATTTAAAAGTAGGCTATTTCAGGTACAGTATGTTTTGGAAGAAAGGGAATGAGGTATGAAAAAACAAATAGTAAAAAACATACCCTGACCCTCTATGATAAACGGGAGAAAATGACTCATTTTGTAATAAAAATAATCCCAAAGATGACATCCAGCAGTAATGACAAATAGTCAGTGAATCCATTACCATCCTTTTTTCCTTTTTCCTTTACTTATATCTGAATTGATAGCCGGGAATAAAAGAATCAAAAACTGTAGTCTTGCGGTCAAGATTACATCACTCGAGACTAAGATGGATCTTGAGATCCACATCACTATACAAATCACAGCCAAAGGAGACGAGGTAAAAGCCTTCATTAATTATTCCATAATACTTTATCGTGAATCTAGGATTTGTCAGGACATTTTTCATTCACACTTATTTTGCAAGTTCAATTAGCTTAATCAACAAATAAGAATGACTAAACAGTACAAAAAAGAATCTTCCTAATGTTTTAGGGAATTATTTTAACCATGTGAAGGGATAAAAAGATACATTTGAGCTCTTGTTAAACTACCTCTGAGACATTGTCAAAACATCAGTCTAATTCATATCTGCGTTAAATTGATTAATGATCAAATCATTAAACTTTCTATTAAAAAAGTAAACTCAATAATTATCCTTATACTTTTTTTAATGAATTTACAAACAAATCAACTAAAGTAATTGATGAATTTGACAGACAATTGAATCTGGAAGCAAAGAGCAATTCAAAATTTAATCAATAGCTCTTCAAAATATGGAAATATTTCATTAATGTCAAATGTATATTTAGAGATAACTGCGCCTCTAGAAATAAATATCATACTTATAGATGAGGATGATAAAGATATAAATATAGACACGATAAGGAAAGTTCATTAATTAATTATGGACGTTTCTACAAAGTTTGAAAGTATGTTCGAATAGAAAAGAACAAGTATTACAAAATATGAAGAGGAAAAAGAGTACAATTTAAAAAAAGTAAAAATATTATGAAGATTAAATAGCGTACAGATGAAAAGTCAGACTGAGTTGTGTTCTCTTCAAGACTACCTTACAGTAGAAAGATCAAGACTCTGAGGAGATGAGATCGGTAGGAAAGATCTTCAAAAATTAATATCAAGTCTTGCATGATTAGGTCTGACTATCAAGGGTTTTTGAGATATAATATATTGGAATATGGCTGTGAGTCTTGTGCCTCAAAATATGATGTTGTCGTCAAATTTAATGGACAATCAATGAAAAAGGGATCACAATGTTGTTCCCATTACATTAACAATTCCTGTATCCTAAGCGTTGAAGTCAAAGTTAGTTCAAAATTGAGTTAATGTTTCTCTAACTGCAGATACGCAAGGTTAAAAAACAACATTTACTAATAGCTTATCCTAAAATATCGTAAGTACAAATACCCCTGACCATCAATTTATCAAAATATAAAAACCTCATTACTCGACGAATCAAAAGTATACAGTGTACAATAGTCATGTATCTACTAATCTTAAGAGTAAAATTTCTCAATAACTAAAAATAAACTGTCTCCAATAAGTTTGACCCCGGCGTTGACGATATATTTTTGGGAGACAATTGTATTCTAGAAAGGTTATATCTTTTTTCAATTTTAAAGCCCGTGAAAACATCTTACAAATTTTGGTTTTTTTTTTAAGTGGAGCTACCTACACGTTCTGGTCAGTCATAATGTCAAAAAGAAATAACTTAATGACTTAAAGATAAATGCCACGAATCTATTATTATAGTTACCGTATTTTCCCATGTACATATAAGATATCCTTTTTTGCTCAAAATTTTCACATATAAAAAAGTCAGTAAGTGTTTTTAGCACCAGTATGTACTTTTTTTCATAATTTTTGTTAAAAAATTGACGGGGTCTCTTATAGACGGGAAAATACAGAATACTATGAATATAGCTTTGATAGCCTAGCTGCAGGCTCATGGCAGCTTTTCTGAGACTTAAATACTAAAGCCAGTTCTGAATATATAATTATATATCTTCAAGTCTTTAGTTTGATAGTAATGGTTATTCATTCCTTAACAAAATAAGTATAAGAAAAATGAAGGAAAATATATGGAACAAAAAGGACTATAAATACAATAACTCTTGAGGAATTAAATTTGTATGAGCTAAGGATTTCATTTGATATCAAAAATATCTTTAGCATAAGAACAATGTCAATTTTTATGTTTTAGAAGAGTATCTTAAAAGGTTAAACACTCTTTTGGCATCACAATTCCAAATATTAATTTATTTTCATTATACATTTATTTTAATTAATTAATTATAATGACCAACAATTCTTTTCGAACTTTGTGTTGCATGAGGATTTTTTTAAGATATTATATTTCATTTTTTTATTGCTTATTTCAAATGTAATCTTAGTCCTTCTCTACAAGCTTTAAGTTTTTAGATATTTGCACCTTTTTAATTCGAAAAATTACCCAAGGTATCTAATTCAATCGTAATTTGCACATTGAAGGAACAAAATAAATTGGAATATGCATATATTTTTTATCATTGACAATGATAATTGATAGTGATAGTGCAATATACAATACATGTAATAATCAAAGATATACATAAACTCAATTTCTGTATTCTCGTCATATACTACGTGAAAGATGATCTTATATTAAACATTATTTATCATCAGCAAAGATAAGTTTCATTAGTACCTATGCTATGATGTGAGAAAGTTCAAGTATGGTTGTATGACAAAAAAAAAGAAATGACTAAATCACTAAGACAGTCGACAATTTAATTAACTACATAGAAATAAATGATTAAAAAAATTTCTTTTTTTCTTTAAAATTATACCTGAAATATTTAAAATTAATATACTAACCATTTCAACGAACATTTTCATCGTGTTAACAATTCAAATTAATGTGACCAATTTTACCCTTCAGAATAAGGATAGCCGTCGCATCAACAGCCGATGTAAGAAATGCATCGTTGGTCTCAACTCTTGTCCCATATGAGGCTTACCTAGGGAGGCGTGGGATCAATAGAAAAACCTGTTGCTGTGAGGAATAACTTTCTCACGTCCTTCGAAAAATGGTTCAAATACCGGCAACTAAAAGCCATTGTTGAAGATCGGTTTGACGTCAAAGTAACAGAAGAGGACTTTCTCTCGTTTGCTTCGAATGTAAAATGTAATGCAGTTCTCACCAAAGTCCAGTTTATAATATATAAATTGCGAACAATTCAAGATGCCAACTTAAATGGAATTTTACAAATTGCTTGCTTGTATTCAAAAGTACTATTGAATGTTTAAAGTTGGAATGATAATTTTAAATGATTATAAAGTGGTTGTATAAAGAAAAAAGTAAACACTAGAGCAGATGATAATTAAATAAAATTATTTTAAAAAGTAGACCAAAACGTTTGTACTTAAATAACCTCTTGAATATTGCATAAAATGAATAAATAAGGAATGCATTAAAGAGCTGAAACTCACAGCTTTCAAACGAGATGTCAAGCGCCCGATAAGAATCTTTAACTAAGACTCACGGTAGAGCTACTAAAAAAACAAGTACAATAGACTGAAGTATTAGCGTCCAGAAGAATTTCAGCTGATTTTGCAATCCTTATCCGCACTACTACTTAAGTAGCTCTACCGTGAGTTTTTGATTTCTAGTGGATTTTTGATCGAAATTGAATGAAAATTTACACATTTAGATGGACGATTTCTTCTTATCTAAGGATTCTTAACGAGCGCTTGACATCTTGTTTGGAAGCTGTGGGTCTCAACTTTTGAATGCATTCTTTATTAATCCATAGAACCGTCCTTAATTACGTCATTTTTATTGCATCCTGCAACCTTTTCCCCAAAAAGAAAGAAATATAAAAAGGTCCAAAATCAGTTGGTACTTTGTCAATTCTTCCATCTGTAGAATTATTCTTCATTTAATTGTAGGAAATTGTTCACTACTAATTTGAGTTAGAATTTACACTGCTTCTATATCCAGGGATGCGACTTTTGTAGAATACGAGGAGAACACAGGAGCAATATAAAACTTTGATTTTTATGAAGTCAAATTATTTTTAAGGGAGGATAAAATATATTAATAATATTACTAGCATTAACTGTAGATATTTATAGATATACTATAACTTTATTATGTTCTTTTAACAAAATCTACAAAAATATATGGTGAAAATTCTTTCAATTCTTTTTTTTAAGAGGTAGATGTTTCCTCCTCAACGATCTATCAAAAAATGAACATAATTTCAAAAAGGAATAACAGTACCAGTCGTTTTTCATTTTCCAATCACAAAATTCAGAACTTGAGTAGACTTGTTCGGAGCTTGAAAAAGAAAATTCTAAAATCTAGGTTCCATTAAATGATTTCAATTTAGTCAAAAATGGTTTTAAAGATATTTTGTAACGCAATCCAAACCCAAAAAGAATTAATAATGCTATGAATTAATTTTATTTAATCTCATTTTACAAAGTGAGGCTAATAGGAGTAATTAATTAATCAATACAATGAGAACAGGGGGAGGGGGAATTCTGCAGACGCTCAAAGTCAAAAAATGATAATATTAATAAAAAAATCGCATAAATTGATAATCCTTCAAATAAATTCCCTTAATACCATGATGGAAATCAAAATTAACCCACATTTATTTCAAATTATAAAAGAATAAATTAAGATGAGCATCTTAATTAATAATATTCATAAATAATCTATAAATATAAAATCAACAGATTTTATTTTAATTGTAAATAATTAATTGACCTACATCTGGCTATAAATTATGAAATTAAACCAATTGACTTGGTCAATAATATTGACTCAATATATCATTAATACTATTACATTAATCAAAAGCATTTTTGATCACGGGTTTAAATACTGTGATCATGATCCTTTTTATGCTCAAAAGCACAAAAATGAAAAAATTTAGCTCAATAATTCTAATTTTGTGATTTTTACTAAATCGATAACATCAACTCAAACTAAAGTATTAAAACTTATTATGGATAAATATCTTGAAGTTCTATAAAAAGTGATGAAACATTTCTGTACCTCTTTTCATATTTGAGAAAATTCATATTGAATGCTGAAAAATTAAGAAAAAATGATTAATCTCTTTATAACTTAATATCCGTTTGACTTTTGACGCTAAAAATAAATAATTTCTAGTGAATGAAACAAAAAATATTTATCTGAAATGAATAAAAAAAAACTTCCTTCAAAAACCACTTATTTAGAAAATTATTTTAAAGAAACATAAAGTATTATAATTATATCGAGGTTTTGTGATATTTATTGCTACAAAACTCCGAAATAAATGTTTTTATTGATGTAAATACATATGTATCAACGTAATAAAAAGGTTATAAAAATATAATATAATTTATGAGTAAACTTGAACGTTTCATTGGAATAATATATCATCAAGAATGTACATTCGATTCACATTTTAACAATTTAAAAGATAACATTTTAAAACAGGTATCAAGGTATGAACAAGGACTATTTGATGGGTAATTATATTTAGGAATTGATTAGAGAAACCAACACTGAATACAAACAAAAATCGAAAATATATCCTAATATATCCAAAAATTAAAGTATATAAATAAAATTCTTCATATATTTTTATTCCATTTCTTTTCTAACAATAAAATATACTTACATATTATTTAAAAATATTTATTTCGGAACTTTGTATCAATAAATATCACAAAGCCTCAATATAATTCTAATACTTTATATTTCTCTAAATTATTTTAAATCGTTAATAATTTTTTAAATAAGTGGTCTTGAAATTAAATATATATTATTTATTTAAAATAATTATTATGATCCATCCATTCAAGAAGTCCCTGATGAGCAAGGTCTTCCCCGGCTTCATCTATAATACTATCCTTTATTCCATCCATAGAAAACTGTATTTTATTTTAAAAAATTGGTTTTTGTCTTTTAGGGAAAGTAAAATATCGATAATAATGGGCGACTTAATGATTGGGCGCATAAACATATCTGTTGTAAAATAAAAATAGCAAGAGAGAAACTCATATCAGCCTTTCTATGGATAATTTATAGAATAACTTGGACTGATAATGATATGGGTATTTTGTGCTTCCATTAAGCGTAGCTACTCATACCAGATGGATATTATGATAAGTGTACGATTATACTTGTTTATAATTGTGATGAATGATCAAGTATTATGTACTATCGATAGCCTTTAAACGATAATAAAAAGAATGAACGCGAGTTGTTAGTAGGTATATCAATCAATACAAAATATGTAGTGAACATTAAATTTTTTGCAAGTCTGATCCCCCTAACTTTTTTTTGTCGTTTAAATCAATTTGCTAATTCAAAAGTTGGAATTTTTTTATATTTATAGGTCACTCAACGCATTGAAATTTTCAACAAAATTAGTTAATTTTCTTAATTTTGATCCAAATATGTATATTGGGATGATGCAATGTTTGTTTTTTTAATGATATTTTAGAACTTTTTTTAGTTGAATAAACAATCTTAATTAGTATTACTACTAATTTTATGTAATATGTGTTTTTGTGACATAAAGACAAGATAAATAAAGAAGAAAAAAGGAAAGTACCGAGCATAGTCCTTCTTATTTCTTTCATTTAATAATATAAATTCAGCATTATTTACAACAAAACATTTTACAATGACATTAGACTATTAACTACTTTTAGATTGGCGTCCTAATGTAAATAAATATGTAAATATACATTCTCAATAGGAGATTTTTCAGTGGTTGATGAATAACACTATCCGTACAATGAATTTGCAAGTATATAATAAGAAAAAGCGATGCATATATTTAATTAAGTTTTAACAAGCAAATGAGCACATACATAAATGTATATATTTATATATATATACATATATATATCTTAATAATTAATTATAATAATAATAATAATAATTTTATTTTATTTATTTTTGTTCTACTAGTGACAATTAATGAAAGTGAAAAAGCTATTACTCAAATACTAAGGGTATAGTTGTAAAGGGTAAAATGGGTGAGGAGGTTTGAACAGACAAAGATATTGCATGACAATTGGAGGAACGACTAAATAACTTTTTAGCCTCCTCAAGCAAAAAGTTCCTACTCTCTTCTGATGGAGTTGATTCAGACTCCTCTTTGATATGAACCGTATCATTGGGCTCATCAGTATATGACTCCATGATTTCTAGAGCAATTGCCTCAGTTACTTCCCCTGTTAAACGCCAAAGTGATTCGTTGTTGGGATCCAACCTAATAGATACACATATATTTATTTTATCCTCATATTATGATAAAATTTGAATTGAAAATACCTTAAACCAGTTTTTAATGTTTGCTCCGCCAATCTGTGGTAGCCCTGAGCTGTATATACTTTAGCTAAGTAATAAAGTCCATTGATAAAAGATGGATTTACGCCGAGGCAATTTTCAAAACATTGTTGAGCATTTGCTAGCTCTCCTATTGAAAGCAAAGAAAAAGAGAGATGTTAATGATATTACTGATATCACATTAGTTATAGGGAAGACACGTCAACATTAAAGGAAATGGGATAGGAAAAAAAAATAAAATTTTATCACTATTTTTTATAGGGCATTATGCACTCCTATACCCGCGACATACTTATTGTTCATTAGATTGTTTATATAATTGATGATGGCTAATATGAGTTTTTGGATGAGGCTAGTTTGATGCCTTAGAAGTCGCAATTTTTTTAAGTCAAGGGTAATCGATTTCTATCTATGTTTATCAAGGAATATTAAAATTTAGTCACATCTAACTTCTAAAGTAGTGAATCTGGTGAAGAGCATTACATATCATATAATAGCATAATAACATTGGTATTTGAACATTATTTCTCTAATTTGCCAGAGTTCATAACAAGCCACGAATAAATAATTATTGGAGAAAGAGGGGTTAGTTGTTGCAAATTTCAGTTTTTGGCATATTATTATTTTTTATCTCTCTAATGATAATCTACGTTCACCACTTTACATCAAAAGCTATGATGTGTGACCAAACCATAGTATCTATTATTTTGAATTATCAAACTAAATCTTAAAATACGGCTTAAACTGAACTAATCAAAAAAATTGTAAATATGATTTAAAGAGTAGAACATTATCGATCATTTTAGCATCTTGATGGATTTTGGCTGCTTTTATGTTGACATACAAATACATATAAATAGCGAAATCATTCATTACCTATCTTTTCATTAATAAGTCCCTTCACATACATAATGTGATGATTCAATGGAGAAATCTGTTTTGCTTCATTCACACATAGATCCGCAGCCTCAACATTTCCTTGACGAAGATGCAACTCTGCTGCTAATAGCCATATCCTCATTTGAGCATACGAGGACGAAGAATAGCTCTCTTTGGAAATAAATTGATGACTAGAAGACAAAGAACTTGCTACTTCGCTCAAAGTTCTTTCAATATGTGAGGCTGTTATGCTCTGGGCATGGAGTGAAACAGAATCCTTGTCAGAAAGAGCATCATATGCACTTGATGAAGAGGGATTTTTTGTAAAGGAGTTCTATAAATGTAGAATCGTAGTTTAACAAGCTTTAGTATGAAAATTAAAAGAAGAAGAATAGTTAACTCACTTGATCGTAGTTTAAATTCTGCCACTGACCTAGCATTTTCTTCACCGTTAAAATGGCAACACTAGGTCCTTTAACGACTTCTTCTAAATTAACTTTGAGAGTCATTAAGGCAATAGAGTCAGGGTACTCTTCTAACGTCTGGGACGTAAGTTCTAGAGCAGCTTCACGCTCACCTGAAGCCGATAGAAGTAGAATAAATAAATGCAAAGAAGCAAGATGATCAGGTTGAAGCTTCAAGGCACGACGAACTCTATCACTGGCTTCATGAATCCTTCTCCTTCGAGCAGAATGATAAGCAAAATAAAATTCAGCAAGATGATCATTAGGATCCAACTTGACAGCGTTTTCAAAGCAATTGGATGCTAAATTCAGAGTTTCATTTCGATCCTTTTCATTTTCTTCTTCGTAAGACAATAAAGAATATCCTATTCCTAAGTACACATTACATCTTCCTTTGTGTAGTCCAGATTTATCCTTACTCAATGCTCGTTTTGACCAGTCTAGTCCCTCATCGTGTCGAGCCAACTTTTCATAGCATAAGCGAGCCATGACCAAACTTGGTCCAACTTCTTCTTCATTCAGATGAGCAACTTGACGATATACTAATACAGCTCGATAATATTGACCCTCTGCAGCGAGGTTCAATGCAAATTGAGTCCATGAGTGGCTTTCACCAAATGAAAATTTCATGGACCTTTCCAAGACATCAGTCAAAAGGTGAAATTGGGAAAATCGAGAGAGAGTTACAGCTAAAATATCGTAAATAACAGTTGCATTATGATAGGTTCTTTTTCGTGTATCTCTAAACTCGGGACTTTGACTCAAAACAGCTTCTTTGCTGGCCAAATATTCTGCAATCAAGAGTAACAAAACTATTTCTTCAATTCTAGATTTCGGGTGAAAAATGCTCGAGTCACTAAGGGTTCCGACTTGTGTTTGGGAATGAGATTGAACCGCATGTTTTCGTGGCTTCCAAGGCGAGTCCATTAAATAATTGCGTGAATTAGTCCTTTTTTGATGTTGTGGCGATGATTCAACTTCTGGCTTATGATAAGTAACGTCACTTACTTGTTGGAGTAAAGTTTCACTCAATTGCTTGCAAATATTTTGTCTAATGTTCTACAAAAATGAAAAATCCTCATTATGTATGTTAAAGAATTTATGAAATTAACTCCACACAAACCTTTGTTGATTCTGATTCTTCAGCGAAGAGCATGGCACGAAATCTATTAATTGCCTTATTAACATCATTCGATCGAATACACAATGCAGGAGCTTTAAACAGAACAGTCTCTAAAATGTAACCTAACTTATGTTGTACATTATTGAAGGAGGGTATAGGAGAGGAAGAGGATCCTCCAGTTCCAACAGAGGTAACAGACCAAGTGGACTGATTCGTAGTTCCAGTTCCATATCCAACTGTTGAAGAAGCTCTATCCGCCGTTTGAAGGAATAACAAAGTAAGGTCTGCAGCTAATTCGTAAAAACGGATGATATTACTCTCACGTTCAATAGACTTGTGTTTTGATGTATTTTGAAGGGGTATTTTTTCATAACAAAGGCCCTTGATAGCAAAGGCTTCGGCAATAATTCTCAAGCTCCTGGGAGGAAGAGCTTTTTCCTCTAGCATATCTAATTGGGCCTTTTCATAATACTTTAATGCTTCCGTATAAAGACCTTGAGCAAAATGTAATTTACCTAAATATGAGATTTAATGAAGAGATGAGAAGTATGAAGGAAACAAATACGTATTAAGAGTGAACCTCACCTAATAGGATAAATGAATCCAAATGAACACCTAACTTTTTAGCTTCTTCACCAATGGTACGATTAAGACACTGCTTAGCATCTTGAAGACCTGCTTTTGCTTTAGCTATATTAGACTCCTTGGGAGGATTTTCCTCTAAAAACTCTTCCAATTTCCCTTCTCCAATAAGAAAGCTTGCTAGCGTTTCAAATTGTTTGTCAGGCCTTTGCCTTACTTGCTCAGCAAGATCCACGATCTTCTTCCAATTCCCCTCTTCACGAGAACGCTCAATTTCAATTTCTATGGCAGAAGAGGCGCCAAGACGTTTGTGTCCACTCCGTGTTGATGTCATTTTACTTTCAATTATCACTGGGTTCAAGTAATGTTCGACGTTTGGCTGTTTCCTTCATGGACAATTGGTGAATACGATTTAAACGCTCTTGAGCTGCCTGAAGGATATTGGAGACAACCAGGACCTTTCGCTTGGAATTGTGTAGTTTCTCAACGTAGGTCTCTAATTTGACTGGACAATCCTGCTTCTACGAAGAGTGGGGAAGAAACAAAACAAAAAAGAGCATTTAAAATAGGAGTGAAAAATGAAGAAATAGAAACTCTTTTTACTTTGGCAATTTCCTCCAAATCCGCCGTAAGTTTCTCAATTTGAGTTTTGAGCTCTGCTTGAGCTTGTCGCGTGTCGGCTACAGAGCTGTCAATGGACTCAAGTGTGGGTCTCAGCAAGGAAAGGATCCCTTCAGAGAGGGTATCTCTCGTGGGTTCGAAATGATTCGACTTGTCTTCGCCTAAAGAAGTGGCTGTGCTTTGAGAATCCTCAAGAAGTGCTGGATCACTCCTCTCGTCTTCCGACATGATTCATCGCTCCTTCTCCATCCAATAGCAGTCCAGTACTCGTACAACAAACTTGTCACCCAGAGTCAGACTTTCACGAGGAAGCACTCAATTCGAGACCCAGAGGAGGAGTATTGGCTCCGATACGAAGGCCCTTCTGGCAATCTGGATGGTGTTGAACTAATGTGAGGAGTAATTGTCAATGGAATGAGTGATGAGTGATGACGTAGGATGACGTAAGATGAGCTGGAGGAGGTTTCAAGAGATTGTCACAAGAGGGCGCTTTCAGCACATGACGTCATTCCATCAACACAAAATAAAGAAGCTCATGCATGTCCCATTTTAACTCCTAGTTCCCAGCTCTGTTCATCAACTTGAAGGCAGTGGACTCCGGTTGATTCAAGTACAATGAATAGTCTGCTCAGCTCATTTCGCCGTCTCTCTACTTCAGCCCCACTTTTGGCCAACAAGAGAGGGCGAACACGGGGCAAGTACAAAATGGAGCCTTACCCTGAGGACAGGGGGATTCAACTCTATAGCCAAATTGATGGTCAACGTACTAAGCTCAAGGATGCTGAAGGTTAGAGACCCGAGAGGGTCGTTCCATGACTTACTTTTTAAATTACACTATTTAAAGATCGGTTTAAGCGCCTTGACTGGGGAATATTTATTCGGACACGAGCTTCCCGCTCTACCAAACTTCATAAACGATCTCCTGGAGAAAGGTGGGACCTTCAACAGCATGTCTTTACGGCCTCTTGGAACACGCGAGATCTGAACAAAATGATGGATAATAGTACCAAGAAGATCCGTCACCTTCCCGAGGATATCTACGATAAATACAATAAAATGGACTTTTCCCTCTACAAAGCACTCAAGGCGAAGAATATGGAACGGATTCGAATGCACGGGAATAACGTATATCGCTTCAATAGATGGAAGGCCCATCGATCCATTCAGTCCAGGTAGATGTTGCTTGAATACAAATACATGCAATCAGTAGTACTATAAAACACTGCCCTCTAGGTACAACTCTGTTGAGAAAGAGGTATACGAGCCTCCAGGGTTCCTTCAGATAGTCAATGATAACAAAGGCGTTTTCCTACCTAGCGAAAAAGATCAATTGCCTCTTGTTGAAGCCGAACCTCACTTTCATAGAGATCCCATTCAAACAGGAGGAAACTGTCGTAAGCTCATTGAATTGAGGGATTTTGAGCAGTTCTATGGTAGAATTAAGTCCTGGAATCCACTTCTAAGACGAAGACTATTTATGGGCTCTAAGCGATAGTTCTCCTTTGTTGTACATATCTTTGTTTGTAGAGTGAACATTCATCTCACTTTTATTTCATTCATTCTTTTTTTTTTTTTGAAAATATAGATATTTATTATCAAAAAATTAAATTACTATAATATGAATAAATCTTATATAACATTTCGTATAAAAACAAAACAAAAATGGAGGAGGAAAAACAATCAAAAAGTAATGATACTAGAAATTAAATAACGATAGGTCATATAAAATTACTATTGAAGGAAATAACGTAACTAAGATTCGGAATGTTAAATGGCACAGAGCAATTGAACAAACAAACAAAATATAATGATAAAGAAGTTAAGAGAATGAATTGGGGCGAGGGGATTCTCCATATTTATATACGTATATAACTCTCCAGGAATCTTCAAAATACAGGCATATCTTTATTCTTTAAATATAATAGGTATTTAAGTATGTATGTATAATTATACAATTATAAGAAAATAAGTGATTGAAACAAAGAAACAAACGAGCAAAAACAAAGCACGTGCAATGATCAATACATTAATGTAATTAAATGAGAAGAATCTAAGTATCCATCAAGATTACAACCATTACTTAGTTTATATATATTTATATATATAGAAAGTGGTACCATTATTTCTTTCTTTTAGGTATCATACCACACAAATAAGGACGGATATATTCCTTGTTATTTTTCTTTTTTCTCCTTATTAAATCAAGGACAAATTAACAACAAAGCTTGACAAACTTATTGAAGAAGGATCGAGATAGATACGGGAGGAGTTAAGGATAGCACCGGAGCATATAGTAGTAGTCGATCAAAAATAATATTGGAATTTCATTCGTAGTCGTTCATTCTTTTTTGAAATAAAGGAAGAATGGAAGGCGATTCGAGAGAGTCTTGTGACACATTATCCTCTTCCTCATCATCAGAAAACCTCTTCTTTGCAAGTGCAGCAACTGAAAAGCAACGGATATGTTATAAATAATATTATGAAAATAAGTAAATGTGATGATGAGCGTTAACACAAAAGTAATATTGAATAAAAATAAACAAAAAAATTGATAAATTCTAATTTATATCTACATATTACTTCAAAAATATGTAAACATAAATAATTCAATATTTCATGGATATTCATTTCGGTCAATGAGGGACATTAGATTCAAATTTACGAGATGAGTTGATATACTCAGGAACGTTAAAGCAGTGTGTCTCAAATTGTGCACCAAAAAAATAATTATGTTTTTGTTATATAAAAAACAAGATCAATGTTTTTGTTCAATGGTGCACCGCCCCAAATGCTTTGGTTATCTTATTAATGCGTTCGGAGATTTTTTTTTTTTTTTTGAGAAACACTGGTCTAGAGTCAGCATTTGATATAACGTAAATCTTCGAGTATAGTCCGCATTTTTTTCCGGAAATTTTAAGGTCAAAATCCCTGGTGCGTACTATACCTGAACCATACTTGAGGTTTAGGTTTTCCCCCAAAAAAACTCCTATACTTGCCCTGTGGACTATACTCGAAGATTTACGGTACGAAATTTTATTAGACTTCACTATGGTTTTTCAGATATAATCATAGCTTTTTTTCTATAATTACGACCTTCAAGTGAAATTAGCGACCCCTCTGAAAGATTAATCAAAATAATTAATCAATAGAAATGGGAGATAATTAGTTCAAGAATGATATTGTAGGTAATTCAGATTCATTTTTGAGAAAAATCCTCCTCCCTTGATTTTGTGCTGGCAGGTCACATATATGTAAATTAAAGTACAAAGCATTTCTTTAGGCAAGGATTCACCTTGACACATAAAAAAACAAAGAAAAAAAAAACACAATTGGGTTGGTAGTATTTGTATGTATAGACTATCTCAGTTTTATATGAGTACAACATAATTTTAAAAACAACAAACCTTTAAAAATTAGGATAAATGATATAGGTATGTACTTCTAATTGGAGTGTTCATTGTTTCATGCGGGATTGTCCTAAATGATTATAAAATAAAAAGGGTTAACTCAAAAACATGCTTTAAAATAAGGATTCTATATTCTTTCAAAATAATTCTACTTGAGATATAAAAAAAATAACAATAAGATGTAAATAAATAAGAACCTGCAACCAATCTGGACTTCTCCATCACTTCCCGAGCCAAAACTTGATTCAAACTAAGTAAACGCTCTCTTTGCTTCTTTTCTTCTTTGTTTTGATGTTCATCTAGTTTTTGATTTGGAAAAATGTAGATTTGTCAAATTTGAAACAAGGTTAAAATGCAATTTAATTTACAAACCTGTCGTCGAAGCATTCTCTGTAAGCATGCGACGGATGGAATCTGCTTTTTTCAATCTAACTTGTCTTTCCTCTCTAGATAGATTATCAATATCCTGAAAGAGAGAAGAATTAGATCAATTAAGAGTAATTCATTAATGACAAAATGGCCATATAGATGGGAAATTTGTGGAGATAGGGTAGGGCGGGTGTTTGATGAGGAGAAGTAAAAATCATTTTGTAACCTGCATTGTAACATCCCCATCCAATCGACAATTTAAATTAAAGCACCTTCTCATTTCCTCTATATATTTTTTTAAACAGGGGGACTCGACAAATTTCACATCTTCAGAAATGACACTCACGGCTTCTGGTATATATCTTTCAGGAATGATTATTTTATCAGGAACACCAAATAAATTGTCAATGGAAGATGGATTTATTTTTGCATCCTTTTTATCAAGTGTAGATTTGACGACATCAGGAGCATTAGGACGACTGCTTCCACGAAGAACACGTTCCATATCCAAATCATCACATGCTCGAGCCTACGAATATACAAATAGGTATAAGCAGACTTTATGTGTTTTAAATGAGTCAAACAAAAAGTAGGACTTACTGCATGGTCATTAAGAGCTTCAATAACTGCTGAGGAAGAGGAACCACCAGTGATTGTATATGATCTTTTCTTATCTCTTTTCTTCAATCTACGATGCGACGCTGCACTTCCACCAACTTCTTGAATAATGGCTTTAGCTGCTGCCGACTTAAAAATGGGAGAATTTGCAGAAAAGGAAGACGAAAGACTCTCTCCTCCGCTACTACTACCAACCTTTGAACCAAGGATCTGAGGGGAAATAGGAGGACTCATTGAATTATCTCTGGATGAACCAAAGAGTCTCTCATGGGCACTCAAGCTACTTGATGGTCTCTCATCCTAAATGAAGCATATATGTTAGTATATTCACCTTAATATGAAAATAGTAAAAAAACCATACCTTTTTACTATTGGTCTTAAACATATCCATCATCTTATAGCTGGAAGAAGAGAAGAACTTGGAGTCTATACCGGTGCTAGTGGGACCACTAGTTCCAAGACCCGCTGTTGTTGAACTCGTTCGAGGCATTTGCTGCCTCTTGGAAGCTAACTCATCTTTGGAATCGTTCAAAATTGTTGATGAGTCACTTTTTAAGAAGTCATGAAGGTTTTCGTAATTGCCTCGGGGGAGAGGAGGGGGAGGAGGAGATGAGGATGAGACATTAAACTTTGGGGTAACTTCATTACTGCTTCCTTCGATGCCAACATATCCTCCTAATTCTTCTCCTTCATTTTTGTAGCTACGCTCCTTGGAATCTCTTTTAACCATTCTAACAGTCTTTGACTCTATTCCTTTACTAGAAGATAGTAATGTAGATTGACTATTGACTTTCTTGGATTGCTCGGGATCAATTTGATTGTCATCTCCTAGTCCAGGTAAATTTTCATGTCCCTGCCATTTATTTCTTACGTTGCTAAGAGGCACTGACGCTGAGGCAGGTCTTTTCGTCAAGCTATCCACATTTGACTGTATGACCTGACGAGTTTTATGAAGCTCAGAAGCACGTTGTTGAACCTGAGCAAGTTCATTCTCCACTAATAGAGTTTCTGCAGACTGTCCAAGTCCATAACTCATGTCACGGCTCGCAGAAGCTTGGAGTTTTTGTCGAAGAAAAAGTACATCATGTTCCCATCTAGCATGATCACTTGAGCATTCGTCTAGTTTCTTCTGACATGTTTCTAATTCATTTGTAACACGACTGAGCTCATTTTCTAAGACCTTCTGCTCTTCAACCAAGGAGTCCCTCTCTTCTTTTGAGAGTTGCTTATCTTCATTAATATTCTGTCGCACGACTTCCAAGGATCTTTGAAGAAGCTCCTGGAATGTTAAATGTTATATTACATAAATATTCGTTCTTTTATTTATTTATTTTTTGATAAGGCAACTATTTATTAGGTTCGAACCTCAAAACTGTTTGTGAAACTTTGTACAGAGTACTCGAATCTTTTTCGTGTACAAAAGGAGGACATTATCGAGCATGCAAAATAGGACTGAATATACATACATACATGTAGAGACAAATATAAATTACTAAGTGATTTTCTTTCTTTTAAAAAAAAAATTAAACACGTATTCAAATCACGAAAAGAGCATCAATGGAATACAAAGTTAACATTTAAATTAGTGAATTGATTAAAATTCTAAAAAGGCCACACGGCGGCGAGTGCAATGAATTATCTTGTGTCGGGGAAAAAAAATCCCCTTATACTTTAATAAATATTTGAAACAAAAAAAAAAAAAACATAAATAAGGTTTAAAATATGTAGGTACGTGAATGAAGATAATGAACACAATCGTTAATGATCTAACCTGGTGCTCAATGAGCAAATATTTAGTCTCTACGTTTAAAGTTGAGACAGCCAATTCGATGTGGTATAATTCTTCCATTTTTTTCTGAATGGCAGCAGCAATAATCAAATAATAATAATAATGATAGTACATAATTAAACATCCCAATTAAACTTTTGTATTTTAAATATCTATCACTCTTACTGTTCTTACCTGAATATCAGCTCGTCGTTGTTTAGTTGTCGAGGACTCACGTGAAATTTCTTCATCTTGGATGGAAGTAGCTGGGATATTTCTAAGCCTATGCGATAAAGGAGCTCCTTCAGGCCCCCTATAGAGAGTTCCAAGTTTGACCATATTGTCCACAAGAGAGACAATGGGTCTTCCTCGAGCTTGTTGCTCTTCCAAATCTCGAATATGATTGCGTAAATCTTCGACTAGAAGATAGGACTGATCATTGGAATTAGTTATGTTCTCTAATTCTGCTGTAGAAGCATCAATGGCTTCAGTTAAAGCAGCAGATTGACGACGGAGATGAATGAGAATGAGAACAAGCTCTTCATGGCTTTTACCAAGCAAGTCTTGAGATGAGAGATCCCAAATATTTTCCTGGATTTTCTGTTAAAAGGGATATATAATAAATCAAGTGGGGAATAAGGGAGATAGATCTACCTTATTAGAAGCAATGACACTCTCTTGGTGTCTCTTCTGACTGGTACTATTCACTCTTCGTCTATGTTGACGTTGATCTCTATGGTCTTCTTCTAGAAAAAGAATTATAGAGTAAGCACATAAGTACATAAATCAGGATACATTATTTAAATGTTTGAGTTAATTGACAAAAAAAGTAAGACTAAATATGCACATATTGATGAATGATAGGTCGCTAATGCCCTCATCACCCTCCTTTTTCAAGTACATAATCTCCTTATAACCTTAAAAACAACAGTTTGTATACCTCGCTCATACTCTGACACCTCATGATTAGATGGAGAGGGTGAGCTCCGTGATACTCGTCTCTTTTGTTTACTTTTCAACTTTTTATTAAGAAGATCTCGTGTTTCCGCGAGTTTTTTTCGACTTTCATCGAGTCTATTCAAGGATTCACTACCAGGGATTGAGCAAGTATCAGATGAGTCCTGCAGTCGAATTAAGCTCTGCCAATGTCTTATAGAAGCTGTAAACTCACAGCGTGAACCAGAGCAACCCTGCCCATTACAAACATAGAAGAAACTAGAGGAACCTCCACTGCTGCTTCGACCCCCGCCACCTCCGGTTGAACCCCCCACTCTAGAAGGAGAGATAGGAATAAGAGAAGAGGAAGCAGAGGAGGATGGACGACGAATTTCTCCAGGCGACTCTGTGATTGAGGGAGAGCTACGTATGGGACTGGGATCAGCAGAGCGATTTCGACGTCTCCTATTATAATGATTCGTATGTTGCTGTTCACGAAAGAGTTGATGAGGAAGAATATGAGGACCTAACATGTTGATATTATGACTATATTCTAAATATTTGAAAGCCAAGTTGAGGATCGGATATGCCCCATTAAATACTGAGAACAACACAAATTTTTCTGAATGGAGATGATAATAGTAGATAGAATTGTAGTAGTGTAGAGGGAATGAAAGAGAAAAATCACAAGGTTCCAAAATTACGTCATTGAACATGCATCGTAAGGAACACAGGAAGGTGGTTACACCAAATCTATGTATATGCTAGAAGAAAAGAAAGCCTCCAACTCTCTACCATAAAAAATCAACCATTTCTCCTTTAATGCGAGGATGAAGCAGACGTAGTAGTAGCAAGGGAGAGCTTAAAAAAACGAAGGAGGGAGCAAGACCTCCATTTTATTTCATTTTTGTCTACTTAAAAAACCAAGAATCGTCAAAATTGCACATTTGAGCTTCACCCTCGAAAAAAAACCCTTTTTAACATAAGAGTAGTATATTCAATGACTTTTTTTTTCTTTTCATGTCCAATTTCCTTGTAGAACCTATGTATGTATTAAGCATGTACGTACATACATGTTAAGACATTTGATATGCATAAGTAGAAGCCTTGTAAAGGAAAAAAATCAATAAAATTAAATTTATTTTAATACTCGAACACATAACTGACACAATCACACAGAAAAAAAGGTACAGTAAAAAAATAGATAAGTATATATATAATATGTAATGATATAAAAAGAGCAGGGAATCATAACAGCAGAGGAGCATTGTACGAAAATGATTTACTAATACAAGGACGGTCAACACATAACAGCAACTTCGTGTTGTGAAGATAATTTTTTAAAATATAATTTACTTTACTTTTTTTCTTTTTTTTCTTTTTTTTTGCTTACTTGCTTGCTTTTAGAAAGAGGGATGGATGGATGCATAAAAGGTAAAATATAGATAGATATAATATGAATATTATATATGCACATATAACATGTCCTTCAAAACAGATATATGTATATATATATATATATATATATATAACATGGGGAAATGCTATAAAGAGATATACATGAATGCGGAAAAAGGAGCATAGGAAATTGCAGTGACGATAATTTCAACTATTGAAATACTAGGTAATACAAATAAATAAATGGACTACTAAGGTACTACTACTGTGTTATAAAAAGCTGTTTTTTTACCTTGGATCTCCAGGTTATTCCTACCACTATCACTAGTAGTAGGGCAGTCTTCACCATATCCGCCATTATGAAAATTGTTTTGTTTCTCGTCCTCCGTGATGATTGTTTGCCTCCCCTTCTTATTCATAGAAAAAGTCCCGGGGAGGCCTTCGCCTAAAAAAGTCTGGTTCTTTAATTGTTCTTGTGTTTTGGAAGAGGGGCCGCCGTTTGTTAGTTTATAGAATCTCTGACTTCGTTCATCCCAAATATACCCATTGATGTGATGATGAGGTGAATCACTCTGAAGAGAGGGGGGAAGGGGTGAAATGACTTGAGCACTTGCTTTCCTCAGATTTTCTCTCCAATAGTAGTCATCGTCCGACTTGCCCTCCTTAGAGAGTCGACTTAGTTCTAATGGAGGAATCCCTTCAGGAGGAGGGGGTGGCTCCAACCCACGAGCAGGTTTGAAACCATCGTTTAGATGTCCCTCCATGGACTTGGATCGACTCACGAAAACATCATCCTCATCTTCATCACCCTCGGCATTTAGTGCCTTTAAACTCTTTGTTGTGAAGAAATCTGGTGTGTGACGTTGGGGTTGCTCTTTCCTTCCAAACAACAAATTCTCTGGAGTCTTGGATCTCCGAGGTTTTCTGGCCAAGGATTCATCCGCTATTGACGGCTGTTGTTCGTGTAAAATATCAGATACATAGTAAGGAACTTTGGGCGGTGGAGGTGGTGGAGGGGGTGGCGGAGGTACTTGACCCGTCAATGTCAGTGGATCTAATACTCCTCTCTTTGAATCATCTTTATCAGACTCTTTGTCTTCCTCCGTGGTTGAAGCTGTGGCCTCTCCCTCGGTGTCATAAACGCTTCGATAAGTCAAGTTGAAGGAAAATCCAGTAAAACTTGGAGTAGTGCTCGAGAGATTTGAGTGAGAGAGAGCTCTGTCGGGAGAGAAATTATTTTCAGTCGGGGTTTTAGGTAGCTCTCGATCTCTTAGAGAACTAGAACTGCTACTACTGTGATGATGCACCTTCTTCGATAAACTCAAACTTTTTTCACGGTGTTCAAGAAAGAATGATGCAGGTTTAAAGGTGTCAGATACGTTGAGTTGACTAATTGATCCACGAGATCTGTTCTCTCCTCCTGAGTCGTTACTAAATACCGAACTTCTTGATAGTCTCCTTTCTGTGGACTCACTAAAAATGGAGCTACTGGTTGAGCGACGTGCAGATTCTTCTGCTAAACTAGAATGCCTTCTCAGGGAGTCTTGATCCGAGGACACGAGACTCTCACGCCGGTTTTTTGAATCATTATTTCCTAGGATGTCAGGAAGACCTTCAATGGGTCTAAGAGGACTCTTGTGCTCCTCAGGGATTTCATGGTAGAGTACTTCACCTGACTTGTGCCTACCTCGGGAAGTGTTGTTACTACTACTACTATTATTATTATTATTACTATGGAGAAATTCGTAATGACTAGGACGAGGAGAAACCGCACTTTCATCAATCTCACAGTATCGAGGACTCTCAAGGGGAGCTAAAATAGGTTGTTTCTTCTTTTTCATTTTTATGTCAAAATCTCCACTCATGGTTCCATCTTCATTCATATCTACGTATGTATCTTCTTCAATTTGTGGAGGTTGAGGGAAATTGCCAGGGCCTTGGAAAAGAAAGGTTTGAGACTCGTGCATTTCCTTTTGTAAGTGTTCCATAACAAGCGTTTGAGAGGGGGTTCTACTATGAATGATTGAGGAGGGCTCATCTGGATCACTTAGTGGTAAAGACGGTAAAGACTTCTTCCTCATGAGTGCTGAAGACGAAGACTGGTGTGTCATTTTGGCAGGTATCATTGCAACATAGTGAGAGTCCTCAGTTTGTATATTCCCAAAGACCGAAAACGATTCTCCATTTTTTCTATTCATCATAGGCAAATACTCCTGCTCAAAAGAAGGAGGAGGACCGCATTTAAGGGGAAGTGGAGGGGCCTCATCACTGGATGTATCATACAAAAGCGTCTCTGTGTCGCTACAAACCCTTCGACGAGGGATTTGAGTTTGAGTTTCTTGTTCAGGTATGTTATCATCTCTTTGAATGTTTTCCCCATTGTTTTTTGTCTCAAAGTTAGAGAGAAGTTCCTTAACTGACCTTTTCCTCATCTCTGATTGACTAACACTATATTTATCATTAAATTGAGAAAAGGAGGAATTGTTGAAGTTTTCATCATCCAAGGCTTCATTGATATCTTCAAGACTGAAAGAGTTTTTAAAGTGATCATCCCGCTGCTGTTGAATATGATGAAGATGAGCATCCCTTGAGTTCTCTGTGCTTTGTCTATTATTGACTCGAAATGTCATTGTCTCATAAGCAGAGTCGGGATATTTAAGTGAGTCCTCTTCTTCCTTGCCAGTAGCAGAGCCATGACCTAAAGAGGGTCTCTTTACTAATTGAACTTCCAAGTCAGGCCCGTCAGGTTTTTTCTTATCATTGAGAAGTAGACCATACTGGTGATTCAATAAAGGGTCCTGAAGAAAAGAGGAATGGAATTTATCATAGTCGAAATCATCCTTGTACCAATCATCAGGTCCTATATACTGTTGAGGCCTTTTTGATTTGTCCGTAAATCTTTGTATCACACTCAGTTCTCCTCCTGCTCTTTGTTTCGCTAAAGTATCTTCCAAGGAGTTGATATTGATATATTCCGGCTGCGTATCTTGATGAATTTGTTGTTGCTCGACGACTTGTGCCATTATTTCCGTATAGCTACCACGCTTATTCGAGGACGATGATTTTTTGGAATCTCTTGAAGAGGCTCTTGACCGAATTTGACTTGAGCTTGAGCTTTTGCGGCGGCGACTCATACGCGCTTCCATGGGTGGCTCTATATTTCAATAATAAGTGTGTTGTTGTTTGCAATATTTAAGAAACGCGCAAAAAATAAAGTACATTACTCTTTGCACCCTCATCATTTCATTATTTACATTATTGCTTTAATCTTGCTCTTTATTCTAGGAAAGGAAGTGGTGGAATAAAATAATAATTAAGAATAAAAGAATGGTAATGATGAGTATGCAAGAGATACAAATGACAAGAACCAATACAGACTTAAAAAATGGTGCAGGAAGAAAAGCAACTACAAACTAATAATAATATAAAGAAGGAAGAGAAATATAAGCAGTTACTACAACAGGAAGGAAACCCAACACCATATTTTCCACCCACTCAGAGAAGTGACAAATAGGTTAATAAGAATTACTATAATTAATGTAATGTAAGGATATGAATCTCCGTTGCTGTTAATGTTTACTTCATTGGATGAATATCGAATTAAGAAATAAAAAGATCCTTACCGTCTTCATCTGATGAAGATAAATCCCTTCTTGAACCAAATCTAGGAGAAGACCTTGACCTGGAGGATCGAGAACCACTGGAACCTTTTCTTGAAAGCCTTTTCTCACTACTGCTTGAACTAATATGGAAAGATCGATGATGAGAAGTCAAAGAATGGGAGGATGAAATATCTTGTTTATCGAATTCTTCGAGAACTTTTTGCTTGATATAATCGTGTGAAGATGGAGCAAAAACAAAAGCAGATGGGATGGGAGACGTGGAATTTGTTGGAGTTTGGGTACGAGATGCATTACGAGAAGACTTTCGAGTCAGGGGACTTTGGAGCATTCGTTGTTTCCATTCCAAAAGTCTCTTCATGGATTCCTCTCGCTGGAAGAAGAGTTTAGATATTTCCTAATTTAAACAGTTGGGTTGAAAAAAAAATTTTTTTTTTAATGGGAATATGTAATAGCTTACTTGATCCTTCTTCTTGGGATCTTCATTTGGAAGAGTATCTTGATTATTTCGCCTTTGTCGAGGTAATCGAGCAGATGAAGATCTCTTAAACTCTCCATTATCCTCATTCAGAGGATCATTCATCATAATACCCATTTCTGAGAGGCGATTAGGGGTTATGGCATCAAGTCTTACTTCTGATCCATGGGAGTTGTAGGACATCGGAGTATTTTGCGAGGAGGAAGTAGATGGAGGGAGAGGAAGGTTCTGATATTGATTGTTGCTATTGCTAGGATGTATGTAAGAATTGTTTTTGGGTGTGCGAGGCATGGGCGTAGGAAAGTACTTTTCTACTTCAGCCTCTGAATCGTTGAAATTAGATTCTCTGGCAAAAGACATCCTGGATTGAGATCGACTATTGGGATTAGTAGAAAAAACTTGCTGCTGATGATGAAGAAGCTGTTGTTGCTCCCTCATTTTTTGAGCATAGGATTCCTCTGACCAAAGATGAAACTCTTCCTCGTTCTTAAACATACGAGGCTGATCAATCGAAGACTTGGGTCTTGGTGGTTGAGAATTTTGTCCCCCACTTCTTCGGCGATTGTTTGTAATCACTTGATCGTCCTGTGTGGACCTAGGGTGATGTATCATACTTTTATCATATTCTAAAAAGTCAGCACTATGAGGTCTCTGTGTTCTCTGTTTTGTCGGAGAGAATCCAATATTGTTGTTATTGCTGATAGTAGGAGTAGTATTCTCATTCACAGAGAAAGGAGAGAAGCTGTTATCCATATAGCGAGGATCGTTTAGTCTATTTTGTGATAATCGATAGTTTGGAAATGGAGGCCTAGTCATAAGAGAAGGATCTTCATAATCACCATTTTTGTGATGAAATATTTGATGATTTTGTGAACGGGCATAGGCTTCAGGCGTACGCCTTTCAAGGGGAAGTCGACTTTGAGTTGATGAAGGCTGCGGATTGGGCCATTGAAGAGTGCTGTTTTGTGGTTGCTGCAGATATGGCGTATTCATCATTCCACGCTCGGAATCACTATCGGGAGAATAGTCTCGACTGGAATTAAGTCTACGCGCAGGTTTTGGAGGAGCATTTGCGTAGAGGGGCTGAATTCCTCCATTTTCAATGTCCTGAGGACCATTCATGGAATTATTACTACTATTATTGTTGCCTATATTGTTAGTATTATAGTTTATAACTTTTGAGGAGCTAGATGTGGTGGTTAATGCAGCTGGAACATAGGCAGTCCCATTGGAATTAAACATTTGGTAGACTGCAGGAGGATGGTGTTGAATAACTTTGACTGAATTATGATTAGTGGAGGAGGATGACTGGGGAGGGGTTTGTTGTTTCACGATATAACTTCTCTGTTGTTGTTGTTGTTGCTGCAGCTGCTGAGACTGTTGTTGCTGGTTAGAACTAGGAGGTAGAACAACCGGTGGATTCATCTTGAGCCTAAATAAAGATCAGTAATAAATACAATATTAATTATTTTTTTATTTGAGTATGTGTGTATGTATGGTATCTTTACTCTTGGTGTTGTTGAAGTATGGAAGCCAGAGAAAGAGCATTCATCCATTGAATCATACTGTCCTTTGTTTCAGCAGCGAAGAAATACGTTCTCATATTGTGATGTTCAGCCTTAAAAGTATATTTCTTATGATATACGACCCCATCTTCCTTAATTACTGGACTAATTCTATAAGATGGAAGAAGAATAGATCCGGACACTTTATCTTCATCGGAACCTGGAGAGCAATAATAAAGACGGAATAATTTAACTAAATACTTTGAACACAAAAAGAAACTCTCTTGCAACTTACTTCTGTAATAAAAAAGACAAAACTCTGAGAGAACAAACCATCGTTTTTTCCATAGCATGAGACCATCACTCCCTTGTTTGAAGAGCCATCCTTTGAGCGTCACAGGTGCTTGATCTGATCTTTTGATTGCTAGTTGTCCCGTTCCGGAGCTTCGTCTTCGATTCGTGTTTTTATTATTGAGTTGACCTGATTGTTGTTGCTGCTGCTGCGTTTGCTGTGTTACAACTTGCATCCTGGAGGTAGTCGAAGAAAATTCACCGTGCGAACTATGATATGTGTCTTTATTAGACTCTGGGGACATATCCAACCTGTGTATAATTAACGTTGGATAAAATGATAAACATATACAAACATAGGTATCTTCTTCTGTTATCTATTAGGTTAAAAACAACAAAAAAGAGGTGGGGAGATATCAACAATCCCTAACCCCTCTACACATGTTTATGTTATATGTACTACTACTCAAGGAGTACGAAATATATTTAGATACCAACAAATACGGATAAATCAGAAAAAAAAAAAAAAAAAAAAAAAAAAAAGAGTACCCAGGAAAAATTTTTCAAAAACATATATATATCTTACAAAAACATAATGATTTAAATCCTTTTCTTTTTTTAATCACACTCCTTCTCCAGGTTGATTCTTTTGTCTACTCCCTGTTTCTAGCATATTTTTCAAACTAAATAACATGATTGTGGTGATAGAAAGGGACTACTACTAAGTTTCACGAAAGGTAGCTCTTGACCAAAAGAAGAAAAAGAAGGGGAAAAAAGATCATCACAAACTGATAAGAAGATAGGGAGGGGGCTAAGGAGGAGAAATGAAGAAAAGATTCAACTTAATAATAAATAACACCCTCATCAAAATGGAATTTCTGATAATACTTAATATTATGTATATACGTAGAATGTAGATATACTTAGAGGAAACATGAAACGACAAACTCTTTTGCACTTGTGCATGGGTGTTTTGAAGAATGCTTTTGATTTTATGAAGGGATAGAGAAGGAACAAATTCCTGCCAGAGGTTTGTCCTTTCATAGGGTTAATTAAATGTGTTTGAATAAATATGTTAGTCAGAATTGAGAGAAAGATTCATCGTAAAAAAAAAACCGATCAAGCTCATAGCAATATCAATTGCATCTCTCAGCCTTTTCTCTTCCAAAAAGAGACTGAAATCAATTTGTAGTTTACTCTTAGACAATATTCTATGTATTTAGTCCTAAACTATAGTAGGGATATTCACGGCTTATCAACGGCAAATCAACGTTTAGGACGATGTTAGCCCTTGTGGAGTTGTGATCTATTCCCTATATTACATAAATATAGCATAAAGGTATAGTTGGGAAGAATGACGTAATTGGCGTACTAACTAATACCAATTGATTTTGGGACTTTTTTCTAATTTCTTTTTGGAGGAGGTTGAGACATGGAATGAAGATCATTACTATGTGAGTTGTGTTAAAAGATAAAATATTGTATAAAGTTCACATTAGCCAAAATAAATTTTATCCATACCTTCTATTGACTACAGACGACTGCTGGGCTGCATTGAGATTAGTGATGATTCTACGATGAGCAGGTTGTTGAGGAGTATGTAAAGCCTGTTGTTGATGAGTATGAGGTGGTGGCGGATAGGAGGAGGATGAAGAAGTCTGTTGTTGATAGTATTGTTGCATCAATACAGGGGCACCACTCCCTCCACTTCCCTTCACCATGGATGAGGTTGTGGATGAATTCGGAGGAGAGGAGTTGCTGTGTTGGTAGTTTTTGAGATGAGGTGTGACAGCATTACTGTTGTTGCTGACGATGTTATTATTGAGATGATGATGATTAGAATTCATATTTGAGTAATGAGTGCTGATGCCGCCGCCACCTCCTCTATAGCCCGTAGAGGAGGCTGATCTTCCGTTAGACGGAGGTGGTGGAGGAGGAGGCGGGGGTGGATAACGTATTTTTGCTACGTTGTTGGGTGCCATGGGTCGCCAGGGTTGGTGCTGCGGAGGCGGATTGTAGAGTTTATGATGAGGATATGTTTGTACATTTGGACGACTACTGCTGCCTCGTTGAGCTGTGTTCATGTTGTAGTGCTGCTGCTGCTGCTGCTGGGGATGTGGAGCATGATAGCTGTTGCTATTCATCACATAACTATAAAAGAAGAAAAGTAAAATGTGAATAAATAAAGAGTATGTTGTAGTATTGACTGAGTACCAGAGTGAAGCCCTACAAAATAAAATACAAGTAAGCGTCCTCACCTTAGGAAATCATTATCATTACACCTTTTGGCTCTACCTAGCCATCGACGTAGATTATGCAAAAAGTAATTCTGTAGATATATGTGTGCTGTATCAACATAACAATCAAGAACAAGAATTAAGAAAATCAATTTTTTGGTTACTTCCTAAATATAAAGGCTCCAATATTACATGGAGCCTGTATCTTAAAGATGTTAAAAAAAAGATATTCCAGGCGAGCCATGAGCATTTACAAAATATTATCAATTGCTAATCTGCAATATCTAGGAATGGGACTTTTGTTCAGAAACAATTCAATTTTGAGATTAGAAAAGGAAAAATGCTTGGTACTTTTGCTCTTTTTATAAAATTATGCTCTTTCTTTGTTAAATCGTTGTTCTTCCCAACAGTATTTGCAGATTTTACTAAAAATATAATTATATTATTATTCCTTAAAAAAATATTGTTCATAAGTTGAAGTTTCTCCTCATTATTGTAGTAATACAAGTAATATTTTCCCCCTCTAAAAAAATCATTTATAAAGACAGCTGATATTATCAAGGGTTATAATTCAATATGTTTCGCTACCGCCTTCTGATTTGACTCTCCGAATGTCCCATCTCTAAAAAAAAATATCCATGCATTTTTTTTTTCAACCCACTATTACGTCTTTTTTAAAAGATTCAAACGTCATTGATAGACATTACTAGAGCTGTAATTCCCTAAGCATTTTTTTTTGGGTGCCAAAACGTATGTATTTAAATAACTCCTTGAATCACGACGAGCTTTTTGGGATAAACAAAAACACACTGTATTCTCCCTTCAGCTGTTTATTATCATTTGACTCTTTTGATTTAAAGCAGCTGACCCTACGTATTATGAACTCAAAAGGGGCATTATTATTATTTATGATATGGATATATAAAGAATATATTAAATCAAGGATTGCGCGCCTTTTTTTTTGAATTTTGAATATATTACAAGTAGTAACGATTGGTTTGTGATTGGTAAAATTTATAATTATATAGTATATCTAAATAATAAATTCTGCCAAATATTAACAAGTTGGCAACAAGGAAAATACAGAAGGGTAGCTACCATATGTTTTTACAAATTTTTCCTTTCCCTTTTGTCAGTCGAGGTTGCGAGTGAACAAAAAAGCACGACGTGAATATTACATGAAATTGATTAATAAGGAATGTTTAAAAGAGCATTCGTAATCCTTCTGCGCGTAGCGCGCAGAAGGATTACAAAATCAGCTGAAATTTAGTAACTCTACCGTGAGTCTGAGTTTTAGTGGATTTTTGATCGAAATTGAATAAAAATTAACATACATAGATGGACGATTTCTTCTTAGTTAAGAATTATCATCTGGCGCTGTGAGTCTCAGCTCTTTAATGTATTCCTTATTAATTCATTTCACGTAATATTCAAGGAGTTATTTAAATACATACGTTTTGGCCTATTCCCGCCTCCTACGCCCTTATGAGTCTTTAATTTGTATTAAATACACTAGCGGATAATCATTTTTTAATGCACAAAATGAGTATCTTTTTAGACTTAAATTGAAGTCGAAGTCGGCAAATGGGCCAAACTATCTCGAAAAGTAGAGTTCAATTTATCAAAAACCGTTAGACTCTCGAAAAAAAATAATAACAAATTTGTAATTCGTATGCAAAATTGAATAACTTCTATTATACTGTAGGATTTTTGACTGTTGACCAGTGTAATTAAGGAATAGAATGCCTAGTCGAATGAAATTTGAGTTCTAGATGTAATATAATCTTCTCATAGGTATGATTTTGTGTTTATTTTATCTCAATTACCATGAATGGCTTTTCCTGTATAAGGGTTAGAGAATAGCTGCTATAATAATACTTCATGATAGCTAACATTACACTCCTCCAAAACATTTATCAAATTGCCAGGGTTACCAGGTTTTTTTTCTTTTTTATTTACGTACCGACAGAGCTTAGGATTTACCGCTTTAGATATAACTAGGAATGAAAATCATATGCAATTCGGGCGTGTGATAAAAAAGTGGAGTTGGCTCTTCAAACAGGTCTTTTTGTTTTCCAAAGCTGTTATCATTTTTACTTTATTACTGAGGGGAGAACATCTACCTGATAGTAAAGATCTCGCATGAAGGAATACATACATTATGTTTAATAAAGCAAATAAAATGTAAACAAAAAGGGCTCAAGTCCTCGTATAATTATTTATTAGTTAAAAATATATAAGTTCCTGACATTAATTTCAGTTAATTTTGTGCCTCTCATCTATGTTATAATTTATTGTTGTATATATAATGGAGAATAGCAGCTTGTAGCTCAGTAAAACGTCATGACAGCTCAAGCTGCTTCCCCCCTCAACATTCATTAAGTTGTCAGGGTTGCCAGGTTGATTTTCTCTTTCTTTTTTTATAACACGCTCGAATTGCATATGATTTACATTCCTAGATATTACCATATCGTGTATGATATCATCAAGAAGAGAGCAATTTCTTTACACGCCAGGAATTCCTCTTTGTCGACAACTCTAAAATAATTATTTCGCTCAATTATGGTTTTTATATTTAAATTCATCGATGGTAAATCAGAGTAGCGATCGGTAACTGTTGGTTAAAGGACCACTCGTGGTTCGTATAAAACTCTGTTTTTCTTCAATTATGGGCAGGTATTTTTGCAGCCTTTAAGTACAATTTGTGGGGCCTTTGGTAAATTAATATTATACCCACCAACAATATGATCACGATTCATAAATCAGCCAAGGCCATATTTGTAAAGAAAGGAAAAGAAAGAATATAAATAATGACTACACGTATATTTTAATGGCAACACTCCTCCTCCTCCTTAAGCAGGTGGCGATGGTCGCGGAGGATTTGACAAAGAATTTCATGTGCAATCGCAATATAAACAAGACTTGAATATTCATCTATGTAGTAGTAGGTACATAGATGAATAAAATATAACTTTCCACCTGTCACCACAAGCTTCAAATAAATATATTAGTAATAATTATGGGAGCAGCATGAATTTATTTTGAAGAAGAGTAGGTAGATAAATAGACTAATGGGATGGGGGATATATATATATATAGATTTCATTCAGTAGTTATTATTATTGACTTAATGATAAGGAGTCAGTATCAAGACAGATGAGTGATAAATTTATGTTATAGTCCTTGTATATCCTTTCTAAGGATGAGCTCAGAGGGAATTGAAAAACTTTTCCACGAAGAAGGAGGAAGATCCTTCTCCCTAGGCCTACCTGCTAACCATGAAGACAAACTAAAGAAAGAAGTAGATATTATTCAAGTACACTTAAAAACAAGTTTACAAATATTAAGAGTATTAAAAACCCATATTTTCAGAAAAGAAATGGAAAGAAAAGTTCAACTTCCTCCATTGGATCCTCACCCTACATCTCTTTTTTCTCAGAGTCCCCAAGAAGTCGAACCCTATCCGAAACCTACAATTCAAAGAGTATTGACGCTACTGTTCCCATCGTCGTTACGTTTGATGAAACAGAAGAAACAAATAAACTTGAAAGCATTGAAAATGAAATTAATGACAAGGAGGAAAGAGTCACTCTCCGAGACTCGCTATCATCACCTCGACGAGCAAAAAGGACAGTTCCAAACTTGATCCCGAGTCTGAGTGGAAGTCAAATATTTGAACAATATCAACTCGATATATCAGAACGAACACAGAGAGGGAGTGAGGATGAGTCCTCTTCACCCACTTCCCTTTCACCACGTACGAGTATGAGAGGACGGAAAAAGGGAGTGCATATACATAAAAGGAGGTTGAGTGATTCAGAAAAATTAGCGTCAAACTTTGAGAGGAACGTTACTCTTCGGAGAAGTTGGAATGTATGCATGAAATCAGAGAGTCGAGGCCTTCCTCCCCTGAATCGGGATGAAGGGAAAAAGGGACTCAAGAGCTCCTTACATAAATTGGGGAGAAAAATAGCAAATAAAACAGGGAAATTACCTTAAACCAAGCACAAACAATTTTCATTATTTATGCGTCGAGTGTACTACAATATTTTGAATATTTTTTTTTTACATATGTACATATATATACATTTATAAATTATTCTACATACATACATCATGTTAATTTCTACTTGTATACGTACATACATATGTATATCCAATATATACCTACTTTGAATTAGAATGAAATCCTTTTCGAAGCTCAACACAGCTGTTAAATTTTGAGTGTAAATGTTTTACCGAGGTAGTAGACTCACTCCGATCCAGGGATCGACTAGTTGTTTGTGTCTCTTTGAAGCCTCGATGAGGTTGTCTACCTCGAGCAATGAGCAATTCATTATGAGTTTTGAAGGAATGAACTTGAAGCATTTCATAGTGTTCTTTCATCATCATGTCTATGTGGGTAGGGATTTGAGCACTAGGGCTAAAAAAACAACAACATTCATTGCATTCATCATGTAAAAGCCAAAATTAGCCATAATATTAATAAAAACATAAAAAAATATATGCACCCATAGTGATCATTACCACATCAGTGAACTGGATACACGTTTTCTCAAATTACAATTGGATCGTTAAAAAAATAAAGAAAGAAGGAACGAATTAAGCATAGTTCATATTGAGCAAAGGAATGTTCCATCTCATCATAATTACATATGTGCATACATGCTCGAGGTCAAAAACGATGGAATGATGACGACAAATATTTTAAAGAGTTTCTACTCCTTCAAATATACATGGGTATATCTAAATAGACAAAGAGTCTGTCAATATCATTCATGACAATTAGATTGTGTAATTCCATGCACAAACCGACATTCCATGTACACTTGGAATTTCCTTCTCTCATTGAGCTAAAATATGTTGTATACATACATAGTTGAATATATTTTTCCTTCGTCACAAAATCATTTCGTATACAGATATTTGAACAATAATCCCTTACAATAACAATACAATAAAACCATAGAGAAAGAAAAACACAGAGATGGAGTCGAAGAGTTTATTTCCATTCCCAGCTCTGCATAATTAATTGGACCGCAGTAGACCTAAAATTTTATGCCTAAGGTAAAAATTCAGCTCGGAAAATGGGCAGTAGAAATATTTTTGAGTTCATATTTTGCTAAAGTTTGATTTTATATATCAAGACCCTTTTAGTGATGAACTCCATCATTTACATGCATGTTACATGAGGTACTGAAAATCTTAAACAAGACAGTTCGGGATCCGAATATATCCAATTTGAAATAAATATCCAAATATTAGCTAAAAAACAAATGTGACATTATTCATGGAGCATACCCCTTTTGTCAGATGAATTTAATGGCTCAGTCCCTTATGTTTTTCTTTCTCTATATGCTATATAATAAATACCCTTGATGAAAAGACAAATTTTGGCCTTTAGTTTAAAGATAATGTAACACATGAGAGGGTGATTTGATACAAAATATCAGTAGAAAAAGAAGATGCACAACCAATCATGGCAAAAATCACAAGAAACTGAATGAATCTTGCTTAAGTTTGCTTTAGATCAAGCGTGCACACGCGAGAGTGAGGAAGAGCTTTCGGATCTTATTGTTATTATTTCCAATTATAACTAGCTACACAAACATATTATGTATTTGCAGCAACAGGTGCTTAGGAAGGAAACGAGGGAATCATGAACCATATTCACTTAGAGGGAGGTGCAGCCACGGAATTCTAAAAAATATGTTATTATTGCTATTAATTCTTCTTTCAGGAAATTGAGTTCATTGGAGTGTGACAAGTTATAATAAATGTACATGTAGCTATGTACTAGTCAGTCAACTATGATATGACTGAGGAAGAGGCTATGAAAGTAAGGCTTCAACAAAACTACTAGAAAGAGTGAGAGTCAACCTTTAATAACACCGCACAGGGTTAAGGGTTTTAAGGGAAATTTTAAAAAGGACACTTGTATGAAATAAAAAGGTTGAAGTAAAAGAGTTAAGTCTCGAGTCCAAGCCACACCTCTGATTCAGTTATCAGTATTAAAATTCAATCATAAATACAACTTAAATAATGAATATGATTAATTTGAAATTTATGTATCTTATCCATGCCGGAGTCTTTTTACTTGGAGTCTGAGTCAGGCATAGTTTAACTAAACTTACGTCAGACTTGAGTACAAGTTTCATGTAAAAATACCCAACCAATCCTATAACCAGACTTAAATATATCCAAATAGGGGCACTCCAAATTCCAATTAAAAAATTGAAAAAATAATTTTTAAGAAGAAGAATGTATTAAAATACCCTAAATAATTTTGCAGTTATAATAGAATACATGTTCAATTATGTGCGTGCAATCATTCATTACAAAAACACTCACTTCAGAGAGTTTTTCATGTAATAATTTTAATAAAAATTGCATATGATATAACTAGGTAAGTAATCAAACTTTCAAATTATTTTTATGTTAACATCCCAATGATTTTAAAGACAAGTGATCATATTTGTCAGGATACAAAATAAATGCTATATTGATCAATTCGAAATGGGTTCTACTAACAGATGGGAGAGTGTCTCCTGATCACGAAAAAATGATGGATGAGATCATTTGAAAGATGCACATATTCAATACCCATGATGCAGGGTTTGGGCCTTAGACTTTAAGTCAAAGTCAGAGAGATGGCTAATCGACCATGAACAAAATAGAATGCTTTGTTCGCTCAACGACAATTAATAATCAAAGATTTGGTTTTATATTAGTACTAAAGAAGTCATTGGTTTTATCTTACAATGCTTACTATATGAAAAACTTATTGAAATGAGGCTCACCAAAAAAAAAAAATCCTGAAATGAACAGACACGATGTATTTGAGTTGATGTTGATGCCCCCCCCCCCATATTTACGTCACTCTCTTTGGCTCTCCTAAAATCCCTTTTGATATTTGCTTATGGCTTCTGAAAAATGATCTCGGACAATGAAGAGACCCTTTTTCACGATGCACTCTGGTGCAAATAGCTACTTAAGGATATGTATGTAGAGAAAGGATAGCTTCAAATCATGTATGTTTATGGATGAAAAACTTTGTTCAGAGAACGGATTCCGATAGGGAAAATGTTTTGCATGGCTCTACCCAGAATTGTAACACAATTCTCTACATGTTATATATATATATATATACCCTCTCTCCCTCCTCATAGACTGAGAAGGGAAGAGAAATTAATTTTCAAGATATATGCATATATGTAGGTTGGTACGTGTATAACCATGGTACTATTTAGAAGCGAAAAGTATTTCATTATTAAATATAATTACGCTCCCCCCCCCCCTTACGTAGACATATTTGCAGTACCTAATAATATTTGTTATAAAAATAGCGAAAATTACACGCATAGTTCTGTTTGGCCACACCATGTCTGCCTTAATTATGAAGATGGTAACATCATGAATATACATATATAAAAAGAGGTGCTTACCTATCAGGTACAGAGGACGATGGATTCTGTATCATCGATGTATGATGATGATACATGGACTTTGAGGGACTCGACATGTCGCTAACACCCTCATTCACAAAACGTTTATCTGCAATTAAAAAATGACGGGAGATAATCATCATTGGTTAGTTAGTAGGTTGGTTGGTTGGTTGGTTGTACATTATATATAAAGCGTTAGTAAAATGGTTGATTTGCAAAAAAAATATAAAAAAGGAAAAACATTTAAACATCTGCTAAAAGTTTAATTGAAAAACAAAAACCCTTCCTTACTATTTGTATAATAAGTATTAATGTATTATCAATTAAGAAACTGAAAGTTATACAAGAAGGAAGGTACAGCATACTGTCACTCAGTTATGGAGTTACCCTTTGAATACCAAGGTATCTAGGCACATATATTATTTTTTTTTAAATCCAATACAAGCAATATGGAGAGGCAATTACAATGTCATCAGCTATAAAAAACAAAAACAGAACAAGAATTGCACTTTCTGGCAATGTCGAACCCGTTTGTTTTCCCTCTCTTATTGAAAGGGCAAATATTTACCTCTACGGGTTAATTGTTCAAGGACTCGTATTATTATTATCATTGAGGTGGATATGACGCTAATAAGTGCGTAATTGTAAGTGACTATGAAATGAAAGTTTCTTTTTAAAAAAAGTAAAACCGGTTATATATATATATATATATTATAAGGAACACTTCAGATAGGGACGCGCGGACGACTCACATCCCCTTGATGAAGGAGAAATAAAAAAAGGAGTAGTTCTACCACAGGAATCCTCCAGATGAAATGCTTTAAACTTGATATAGGAAATGAAAGAGGATGAAGAGTTTGCCTTCTGTGCGGATGAGGCATCGCACTGATGCCATTGTCCAAAAGAAATGTTGTTCTTTCTTATGTCCTCCATGGAGTCGTAGCCTTCTTCTTCATCATCATCATAATCAAAAGAAAACGTTTCTAAGGAGACTTTGGGAACAAAGGAGGACCACTCAGAGGCTCGTACACATGTACAAGTCCGTACTTTAAAACATCTTGAGCGTAGTTTAAAACAAGGCATGGTCCGTCACATATGTAGCATTACGTACATATGTATGTATAAATATGTAGATAATATATGTATACCTCTGACCTATGATCATTGAACACCAAAAACAACTGACAAACAAATAGTCAGAAAATAAATATAAATACTATGTATGTACATACAAGAATCAAAAATTACAAATAATGTAATTTCCCTTCAAATTTCTCACTCATAGGGCTTCCTCCTCCTCCTCCTCCTCCTACTTTATTCGATTCATCATCACTACCACTACTACATTGAATCCACTCCTTTCATTAATGACAAGGAAAACGTGAATTGTAAATTTTATTAATCGTCGTCGTAAACAATGAATAGTATTTTTTTACAGAACACATGAGGAATTATTTAACGAGAGATTTTACAAAATGCATGATAATATTATAAATATCACATAGTAGTAATTCCTAGGGATGAGACTTCTCTTCAGAAAAACTATAATTTTTTAACAAGAAAAAGAAAAATCTAGGTACTTTTCCTCCTTTTAGAAATTATTAGTTTCATTTTCTGTAAACCGTTGATGGAGAAGCAACGACCTCTAAATTAAACATGAACAAAAGACAAATTGACAGCTGATAAATAAATTAAGTGTTTATTTTTATGTAGGTTGGTGTATTTACACTTTAAGAATAATCCAGTAGTTGGGTAAAGGAATTGGCTATCCCTAATCACCAACTACCAATGATTTTGGCATATTTTTCGGTTTCTCTTGGAAGAAGAAAGGGTGAGAGATGTCATATTATATAATTGCAAACGATGGGACTTTTTGGGAGTGCTATGAGAATTTGGGAGTAATTGTGGAACTGCTGGCTTAATATTCTTGTTAATATTAGCTATCTATATACAAAATTTTAGGGGGGGGGGGGCAGAATATATTAGCTGTATTACTGCCATAATGAGGAGAAACTTCAACGATTAAACAATATTCTTTAAGGAAGAATATTATGATTGTATTTATATAAAAATTATTATGTTTTTTTTTAATAAGATCTACATGTAATGTTGGCGAGAAGTTATAAATACACCAACCAACCAACCAACCAACATAAAATTAACACTTAATTTATTTATCAGCTGTTTTTTGTTCATGTTCCTTACTAGTAACCTTCTTGAATGTCAATAACCAGGACTAATATGGATTGATTAACCCAACTAGTCCTTATTAGTCCTAGTTAAGCTAACATTTCATTACATTAATTGAAGAAGAATCCCAATAAATTTGAGAAGAAGCATTGGCCAAGTGCTAGCAATTTATTTTTGATGTGTTTTTTTTCTTCATTTTTTGAGGGGAAGGGAAAAGGTTGAGAGATGCGATAGAGATAAGGCCGTGATAGTAGTTGTTAACGTTTTGGGGATACAATTGTGAAATTAGATACGTAGAAAGTATTAGACCCAATTTAATTGAGTAGAATTTAACTTGATGTTTTGCTGGTGAATAAGTAAATATTGGAAATAATAGATTTTGTGATGTGGAGTGTTCGAAATCAAATGCTCTATGGAATTCTATAAAAATCATGTAATGAATATAACATAAACTATATTAACGAAAATTATTCATCCTCCGTGGGCCGATGTTCTTTCTTTCTTTCTTTCTCTCTCTCTCTCTCTCTCTCTCTCTCTGTACACTCTTGCTGTAAATATGTATTACTTATAAATTATAATATATGAATATACACTCATATGTACATACATACGTTTACCACTACTAAGATAATAAAAATACATTCAGTGTAATAAAAGAAAATGCCTGGGAGCAATTTGTTTAACTACTCACTACCAATGTTAGTATGTAGAAATTCATCATTTTATTCAATGTGTGAGAAAATTATCGCGTTTCCGTTTGTATTTTGTTTGTTATTTTTAATATTGTTAATGTTCATGATAATACACATTTAGAATTACGAATTACTCTTTAGTAAGATCCATTCGGTCCTTTATATGGGACTTAAGTCATCCAAATTACCGGTCCTTGAAAAAGGTTCCAATTTTTAAATTACCCTCTACAAGGTATCGTTTTTAATTCTAGATTGCAGTAAATTACTTCAGTTTTTTGACCAATTGAGTTCGTTCAGGTAAACTTTTTTGAGATGTATCCTTCATTCATGCACGATAATAGTTTGTTGTTATTCTAACATCATTCAGACTTATTATTCTTATAGATGTTTAATAATGCATAAATAGTCCAGATAGACGGATAATGATGCTACTGAGAAAATTTTGCTACATAGGACAAACTTCGTGGACAAAATTTTGAGGCAGATACATTATCGATACGACTCTTTAGCTGATATTTTCTTTATTTCATTACACATGGATATATAAATCCTAAATTTAGAATAGAAAAGAATGAAAGAGACAGAGGAAGAGAATTCACTTCCATGTAGCACACCTGCCGGAAAGTAGATTGGATTGTAGTATAGTATAAGTAGTAATACATAAGTAATCAAAAGCAGTACGCTTTCAAGACAAGGGTTAAGAAGAAGCCTCCTTTTCCTTAATGGAAAGAAAATTATAATCCTGTCATTTTTATTGTAATTATTATTACTAAGATTTTGATTTATAATCATCGTAGAGCTTCAAAATGGAACTGACTCATCGTTGTTTTTCGTAAAAATTCACAACATAAAAAATGGAGTCTTTTTTTCTCCTTTTTTCTTTCTTTTCAAAAGGATTGTTATTTATTAGTTTGAGAGAAAGTTTTTTTGGTTTCATTAAGAAAATTAATAACAAAAGGATTTATAAAATAATAATAATTATTATATATATATGTATATATATATACCATAGGTTTGACTATATATAGTCAAAACTTTTGAGCCAATTGTCATCTGATCTTTTTATTCTTTAGTCCACCATTTACATTAAAATATCTCTCAAAATTTGTGATTCTTTATAAGAGTCAAATGAGCCATGTACATGTTCCTCCTTTTATTTTCCGATCTCTCCAAGAAATGACTTGAAACATGATATTATGTTTGTTTGTTTGTTTGTTAGTATATTAGCTCTTTGTAAGGAGGAAAAATATCCAATTCATGAGGAAGACACATACACACACACTAAACAACAACCAATATCCAAGGTTGTATGGAGAAAAGATAAATAAATAACAATCAATCGCCTCTAGTTATTAGGAGCTGATTAACATATTTCTGATTGATAGGAGGAGAGAAAAGTTGTCCTCATTGGTACACTGATGATATGCCTACCTATGACTCAAGATAACAAGGGATCATGGAGCGTAGGATATAATGTAATATATGATTGACAGGGGAGGGGGGGAGGGTGTAGGACAAGACGTTTTATGACTTGTACCTTTAAAAAGGAATGTTTTCTTATTGTTCAATTCACCTTTTAGTGAGAGAGAGAGAGAGGGAGAGAGAGTCGTAAGAAAGTCTCTAAATGGGACTAGGTACATAATATGAGTATTTGTTTACATTGAGTGATTTGTGGAAGAACGTACAAAGAGGACGCAAGGAGGCCTTTTCATTCATTTTCATCTATAAGTAACGAATGAGCATTTAAAACTATGATATTATATATTTTCAATACAATTTAATTAGACTTATCCACTGACCTTTTCAAAAGGTTTGGTAAAAGAATGTCTACTTTGGTTATAATTTTAAAATGCTCTTCAAGCTGACAATGAGGCCTATATATACTTTAACCTATAATATTTATTTATGGTAGATAGTAGAAGATTGAGTCTTACTTGAATAGAATCATGATGTTCCAAGTCGGTGATATATTTAGTAGCTTACTACTTTTTCTTGACGCACTGGATGAAGAATTCATGGAGCACAAAACTTTTCAAACACTTTTTCCTTAAGTTTGAGATATTATGTAGGCCCCACAAAGAAACTCTTTGCCTTTTTAACTACATACTATTATGTAGCCAAACATATAAATAGAGGTCCTCAGGAAGGAGCCACAGGTTTTACTTTTCACGTATAATAGACACACACCGAAGATATAAATTTAATATTATGGTTAGTTATACTTATATACACACTGCTTGCTTGCTTCCTTCCTTGCTGGCCTTTTCACTCCTAAATAAAACAAACTCTTGAGCGATTCTCTTTTCTTTTTTTTTTCCTCCTGTTATTATTATTATTTTGGATACAAAATATTAGAGACACTCACATCTGCACCACCAGACCGTACTACATTACAACTACTACTACGAGTACTATTTCACCAACAGCAACTTGAACGACCACCACCAGTGAGCACCACGAGTCGTAAGGAGCTGCTGTTGAGTGAGGACCCTCCTTTTTACCTTACTCAAGGTAGAGAATAATATTTTTTTATCGTTCATCAGCTAGCTAGCTAGCTATGTAGTATGTATTCTACTGACACTCTTTATACAATTCAAAAGATAGGTACGAAATAAGAAAGAAACAAAAAGTCTACAACATACCTATTATTATTAATATATTATTTATACACTTATAGGATTCGTAAGGTATTTTGTATAAATAAGGCGAGCACTCGTATTATGTATGTACTGACGGAACATCATTTTACATCCAACATCTTCCATAACGGGGTTTTACCTCCTCCTCTTTCTTCTTCTTTTTCTTCAAATAAAGTTTATTATTATATTTTGTTCTATTATGAAGGAATGCTCATTCAATAGAACCTGCTCCCTCCACCTCCTCCAGTCATTCGCCATCCCTTCATGTTACATAAGCATGTGAGCATAAAAAAATTATTAATCTAACTATGTACTAACATAGGTATATGCTTAAATTATAACTAATTTTCTTCCGGCACTCTTTATCCCCTCAATAATCATAGTTATTCGTATAAAAGGTTGCGTGGTTAAATTTCTAACCTGTGTATGCTCTTTCTGTCTACACACCATCCCCAAAATCGTACATTTATCATACTTAATTCATACATTTAATTCATTTTTTTTTAGATCCTTATCCTTGTAGTAGTAACTTATAAGTTCAGAACACTCATAATTTATTACTATGAGTGTACTCAACATTGATTAGTTGAACTCGAATTAAAACTTTTCCACAATTGATATAAATTCAAGGATATTATAATTACGAAAAAGTAAGTAATACGACTAAACATTTAGATAGAGAACATATCTCTACGATTAATAGGGCCGTCGGAACTGGGGGTAAAGTAGGGGTTATTTTCCCACCCCTCCCAATAGTTATAATTATTGAAATATAATAATAGGAAAATTTTTACTCCTCTTTCCTTTCTTTTTTCTTCAAAAAGAAAAAAAAACCTGCGGTCCTTCTCAATGTTTAACTTTGAGAACTTCTAAAGACACTTATTAAAAAGAAAACAGTTGAGAGAGAACAAAGTAATTGTCTTGCTACCGGTTAGTTTAGAATCTTTTTCTATTAAAGAAATGGTTGCGAAATATCATAAAGATTGCTATGTGCTATGAATCACAATGGTAATTGCAAACCATCAACAACTCATAAGGATATTTTTGTCGGCTGTTCCTGGTCCTTATTAGAATTGTTCTGAGCATTGAATTGTTCAACTCCGATCAAATATTGTCAAACTGTGAAAATCCCTTCAATTGGTATATTTAGAAGACTTCAACAGCACTGGATAACTATTAATTAATTTTTGGGCTACCCCTCTCCCCCACTCTCTCTCTCTCTCTCTCTCTCTCTTCCTCTTTGAAGGAATGGTTGCGAGATACAATGAATATGTTTATGTGCTATAATAATATCTAATCCGAGTAGTATCCCCCAAACATCAACAACTTTATTTGCAAAGCTGAAAAAATCCTTACTATTAAATAGAGAATAGTCCTATAGTTGAAAAGAATTGGCTATCTACCAATTAATTTTGAACCTTATTTCTTCTTCTTTTTTGGAGGAGGAATGATGGAGAGAGATGCAGAGGAGATTGTTTACTATTTATAATAAAAACACAAAATGAAAATTTATCATAGCATCTATTGGGGATCTTGTGATTTATGGATCAGTCAATTCCAGGTCATATGAATTGAAGAGTCGATTAAATTTTCTTTTTATCATCACGTACACAAATGATGAGAGGAATGGCTTGTATGGAATTCATGTCATGGGGGAACAGATTGGGCCTGGCCAAAGAAATATATTTGAGAGATTTATATTCGTGTAGTTTATAACTTTTAGGTTTTAAGGACCCGAGCACTACTAGGTAGTACTTTTTAAACGCGGCACTAAATGATTCAATACATGTTTATTCAAAAGGAGATTCTTGAAAATGAATATAACGAACCCCTTCTTTCTTTTATTAAACTCGAGAAATTTTTCAAGAAGATTCTCTTTAAAATGAGGACAGATTCATTGATAGAAGCCCATTTTAAAACCCCTTTCCTGACCAAGCAATACTTTTACTTATTCTCACGAAGGTCATTTGTTGTGGTTAACTTAGAAAAGGCGCTCCAGGCCTCATTTCTAATAATAATTATTATTAGGGAGGGAAACAAAATACGTATGTGTGGAGAGACACGCGTATATTTGTTAAGAAAGTATGTATCTTTCAATTTCTAACCAAAGACATTCGGAGAATTGAATCCATGAAGAGGTTCAAAAAATATTTATGTGTACATTTAATGAGGTCATCACCATCCAATAGCAACATAAAGTCAAATATGCCATGGACTTCAAAGAAAAAATTCACATACAAATGCATATGTACATAGAATCATTTGGCCTTAAATTCAATTTATTAACTTATCCAATTTAGCAAATCAATTTACTCACAATGACATAAATAGAAGTAATAAAAATCTACCATCTTGAGACCCACACATTGTTATTATTATTATTATTATTATATTAATTCAAAAATATCATTCATAAAACCATTGGCTCTGTCTTTATTGAACTCAATTACATTTCATCCAGAATCACATGAATTTATGTGCCTCCTTCGGTTTTTGCCATTACATACATATTGATACACCTATTCATACAATTTTATGCAAATCTACCCAATCCAGTTATGGTTGTACAAGGTTTGTTTCAAAGGATCAATAACAAATTACCTCTCAACTTTAAAAATCCACCTTCTACATATATATTATTTAGTCACAATATGTTGTAGGAAACATTGTAACAGAGTCTTGTCCACACTTTAATGAGTAATTTAAGCGATAAATAATGGTAAATAATGATAATTAAGCTACGCAGAAAAATGAAAAAATTGCAACGCCTACACATAACATTTTTTTGGATCAGAGTTTTTATATCCCCATCTTACTCTAAAATTGGATTTGAAAGTACAATGTACATACACACATCTTTATGTAGGCTATCTTTGTAGAAGGAATAACCGTCAGTCAGCGAATCCGTTCTTTTAACACAAATTGACATGCTAAATACCTACTTTGACCTTGATTTAGGTATTTACAAAGAGAATAGCTATATAATATATGTATATCAATTATCATCAAGGATACAAATGTAGGTTTGTGATGAAACCAATACTTGCATTTGTAACTATGAATTGTTTGTATTTAAAACAATATTTATTCGTTGTAGCATTCGAAAATTTCTAAATGTCGATATCCAGATTTTTTGATAGTACTCAATGCAGCACTAAGGTGGATATTCACCTTTTAAACGAAAAATGTAAGGTTAGGCACTGCTATTTCTTCACATGACTTCAGTTCTAATGGCTAGAGCTTTCGGCAATATCTCAATACTATCAAAATGGACATGGTATTTTCTTGTCAGCTCTCAATTTTTCTACTTATTCTCAGTGTTTTGAGTGTTGATGGGTAGAACTCATATATTTGTGTAAGATATTAAAAAAGTTACAATCCCGGCGAGTGTAATTATAATTATACACGTCGAGCTTTTTTGTCCACTGGCAATCTCAACTGACAAAAGGGAAAAGAAAAATTTGGAAAAACATATGGTAGCTACCCTTCTGTATTTTCCTTGTTGCCAACTAGTTAATATTATGCAGAATTTATTATTTAGATATACTATATATTTATAAATTCTACCAATCACAAACCAATTGTTAATACTTGTAATATGTTCAAAATTCAAAAAAGGGCGCGCAATCCTTGATTTAATATATTTTTCATACATTAAAATCATAAATAATAATAATACCCTTTTTGAGTTCATAACACGTAAAGTCAGCTGCTTTAAATCAAAAGAGTCAAATGATGAAAATCAGCTGAAGGGAGAATACAGTGTATTTTTGTTTATCCTAAAAAGCTCGTTGTGATAGGTTTTGAGAGAATTGCGTCACGTAAAAAAATACGGGTATATCCACGACGAGCTTTTTGGGATAAACAAAAACACACTGTATTCTCCCTTCAGCTGATTTCCATCATTTGACTCCTTTGATTTAAAGCAGCTGACCCTACGTATTATGAACTCTAAAAGGGTATTATTATTATTTCTGATGTTGATGCATACAAAACATATTAAATCAAAAATTGCGCGCCCTTTTTTTGAATTTTGAATATATTAGGAGTAGTAACGATTGGTTGATGATTGGTAAAATTTATAAATATATACTATATCTAAATAATAAATTCTGCCAAATATTAACAAGTTGGCAACATGGAAAATACAGAAGAGTAGCTACCAGTTGTTTTTCCAAATTTTTCCTTTCCCTTTTGTGAGTCGAGGTTGCGAGTGGCCAAAAAAGCTCGACGTGATCATGAGACCACACTTTTTATGCAGTCTTATTGGTACATTAAATATCACATCACAGTTTTTATTGCATGTAGATATCTCGCAACCTTTCCTCCAAAAAGGGAAGGAAATAAAGGCAATTCTTGTTTCCAAATGTTGCACTATTCTCTAAATTCTCTGCACTCTAGAAATATGTATTTGTATACAAATCCACATATCTACATTTTTAGATATAGGATTCATCACTAGTGTTTGAATTGTTTTATCCCATAGTATCAAAAACCCTTGAAACTTCCTTCATGGGAAGTGCCACTACCGGAAGGGATTACAAATTAAGAGCCAAATGATATAACGTAACGTGGTGACTGATGTAAGAATTAAGTACTGTCTATTCATTTATATCAACATACATAATCAGTGTGTCAAATTCATCAAAATACCGACATATTATACTTTACTATTATGCTTTGTAAATCAAATTTAGGAGGACTTAATCCACAAAGTTAATTTAATAGTAACGAATATTTTAATGAAAAATAACAATAAAAAACATTTTAAATAAATTTGTTTCATCCTTTGTAATTTATAACATGGAATAAAGATATTTACGACGATAAACATTCATTATCTCATTATTGGCATGGGTTTTTAATCAGAATAACAATAAGAAGTAGATATTTGTACAGGGAAGATAATTATTTATATGTTTTTGCTGCTTCTATACAAACCTAAAAATAAAATAATAATTATTATTTTTTGGGAAATGCAAAATGAAATATTGCTTTAATACCCTACTTTGCAGAGAGAGGGAATATACCTACCTATGTAAAAAAAATTGTAAAATAAGAATTGCAAAAATATCGTTCTTTAACAAATCATTGATTCAATACTATTTACAAAGTTAATTAGACAATATTTTCTTTCAGTCATAATGAGATATCTCGGCAATATACCACTAGCATAAAAATGAACACAGTTTTTGTTTGTCAGATGTGGATTTTCTTAGTTGTTTTTTGCATGTGTTGATTGGTTGAACAGGAAATACTTTTTTTTATTTTTTTTTAAGTCTGTGAAGAATTTTCTACTAGTAAGTGGAGAATAGTTAATTAAACAGAACATTTTCAGGTCGTTTTGTCTTTCTCTTTAAAGAGAAGGGAAGGTTGAGAGATATAATACATAAGATCACAATAAAAAATTGTTATCAACTCTCTTCAGACAAAGAATGATTCTTTTCCCTTTTTAGTTCTTGTTTTTCGTATTTAGTTTCCATCACACAGCTAGGTAATGTTTGTTTAATTTGATTCATCATTCATATTAATTAATGTGTTTAGGTACTGTGAATAAATAACACATAAATCTGAGTTGAGTCTTTGTAAATACAAAGCGTTGCAATGACTTTATATGGACCACAATCAACTATACATTTACATGTTATGTCAACACAAAATTAAGCTATTTTTCATAATTGAGTCTAGATTATATATTTTGTTGTACTAAAATAATTATAATTAATTGACCTGTGTTCAAAAATACACAAAAGAAATTAAGGAGATAAATCGAGTTAATTAACCATGATAAAGTTAAAATATTTACTTAAAATATTGAAAACAAGGATCAAGATCTTTATTTAGTGTGGTAAATTTTTTTTTATAGCAATTGAATTTATCTTTCATTGGAGATAGTATTTTTCACAATGATTGCTTCATTCATTTTTGCAATTCTTTTGCTTCAAAGTCATAATTTTGTGGATTTTATATTATAACTACTTGCTGTGGATATTATTTGCTTCAGTTGTTATGAAAATCTATGGTATATTTCACATTTTTGTATTGATTTTTTGTATTTAATATTACATAATGTTACTCTAATAATAATTATCTCTCTGCATTTGTTAAAATATCTCTCTTTTTAGAAATATACTCCTTAGGTCAGAGTTATACTGTACATTCACATTTGTATTGTTCAACTAATTTCATTAATTATATGTTTCCATTTCTACTAATAAATTATTCTAATTAATCTTTGAGACGCACCAAAAAGTGTTTTTAATCCTTAGCGACACAGTATACCATACGGTTGCTTTTCAAAAACATCATTCTTCACTAAAATGTTTGAATTTTCCTCTCAATAATATTGACTATAACTTTTATTTGAAATAATTAAGGAATATAAGAATAGGATAGATTATATCCATTCAAAAGGCCGTATTGGAGCCAATTAAGGTCGAATCAAAAGAAGGCTCTAGACCAATGGTTTTCAAACTTTTTTCAGAATAGACCATAGGATTGAAAGAATTCCAAATACGTGCTGAATGATGTGGCTTAAACTTTTGTATACAGGTATACATATATGTTTGTATTTTGTTTCAATTTTTCTGATAGTAAACCTCAAAGTTTTAAGAGAATATTGGTTTGGAAGGCTGTATAGTAATCTTTAATGCTTGCTGTACCTATACAAATTACAAGTTGAACAAGCAGATTTCTAACAAAAAATAGATTGAGTCTTTTAAATTAATAATCATTGTACAATCCTTGTAGTTGAGGTTCAGAAAAAGGAATGACAATGAACTCATTTTCCTATCTACGACCGGAGGGTATGAACCAAAAGATGAAACAATTGGATTTGAATATTTCTTTTGTTTAAAAAAAAACCAAACAAACATATGTAGAGCTCTTTTCATACGCAAACGGACAAGGATGAGTGACACACTACCACCTTATTGGATTTCTCGCATCTCCTCACCTTTTGTGTGTATTTACCTAATAAGTACAATAGTTGTACATGTAAACAACTACAATCATAGTATATATATTTTGTGTATATTTGTGAGAAAATCAAATCTTTTCTTCTTCAAATGCATAGAATGAATTCATTGAATCATCACAAAAGTTATTCATTCTGCTGCTATGAAAATGTGTACATTTCATTGTTATCTACAAACAAAGAATGAAGCAATGTGTTAAAAGTTGAAGACAGTGGAGGGAGCAACAAAAAAGTCCTCTTCTATTAATATTCCATAAACAAACAAACAACCATGTTTTGTAATACTAAGTATGACCCTACTTCAACATATGTTTGTACATACCTATAAGACAAGTGAATATTCAGATGCTTACATTTCCACTTAGAAAGAAACAAAGATAGCAAACTCTACCAGATGGTTACTTTTAAAAATATACTGCATACAGTATGCTATATGTGCCTACTTCAAAATTACATTCCTCTTGAGTACAGCACGATCATGAAAGAGGTTTGTAGCTAAACTTGAGTCTCACTTGAAAAAGAAATGCAAAATGTGATATGTATGTACATACATGTAGTAATTTCCAACACAACATTCACACACGCAAAGTATTAGGCCCATTTTAATGAACTACAATCTAACTGATGGGGGCATAATTCTTTGCTTGTGTACCTGGGTATAGGTAAATACAAAAAGTGTTTTTGTTTTTCATTTTTAAAGTCATTAGATGAAGTTTCCTTCCCATTTTTTTATTTGTTCATATTAATTGATAACAGCTATTATTTTTCTTCTTCTCTTTTTTGGAAGAAAGGTTGAAAGATACATTGAAACTTGTTATTTGTCCAAAGCCATACAAATTTACATGGTATTTCTTTTTTGTCAGCTCACCATTTTTCTAATTACACTGGTCAACAGTCAAAAATCCTAAGGGGTATACGTACGTACATATATACTACTAAAGTAGTAGCACACAGAAGGATTCCAAAATCAGCTGAAATTTTTCTACACACACCTACTTCAGTCTATTGTACTTGTTTTTTTAGTAGCTCTATCGTGAGTCTTTGATTTCTAGTAGATTTTTGCTCGAAATTGAATGAAAATCTACAAATTCAGATGGACGATTTCTTCTTTGTTAAGAATTCTTATCGAGCACTTGACATCTCGTTTGAAAGCTGTAGGTTTTTAATGCATTCCCTATTAACCCATTTCATGTAATATTCAAGGAGTTATTTAAATACAAACGACTTGGCCAAATTTTGGGCCTACTCCAACTGCCTATTCCCCCAGGAGCCCCTTTAAGTCAAAACAAGGACTGGAAATGGAATTAACATAAAAATCTCTAGCGGATCGTTATTTTTAAAGTATACAATGAGTATCCTTCTAGTCTTAAATTGAAGTTGAAGTTGGAAAATGGGCCAGAAAAGCTCAAAAAGTAGGATCCGATTTCTCGAAAACCATTCGACTCTCGGAAAAAAAAAGTACAAATTTATAATCAGTGTGTAAAACTCAATAACTTTCATTATACTTATACCCCTTGGGATTTTTGACATTTCAAATTTGTTGACCCGTGTTATCTGTGTTCTGAACGTTGATTGGTTGTAATCAGATCTCCTTTTGTTTAACCGTGAGGGATTTTCTACTATATGTATATGAAGAATAGTTGGGAACAACTCAGAGTAATTTTCAATTACCAACAGATTTGAAGCCCTTTTTTCCTTCTCTTTTTGGAGAAAAGGTTAAGAGATACAATAAAAATAATGTCGTGCTATGTACGTATGCAGGTATATAAAATGTCAGTGAGGTTTTTATTAATTGGTGATTGATTGAAAACTCTTGGACTCATTCATATTAATTGGATATCCATGAACTACATATAACTGAGAGAATATCTACATGAGGATAATTGAAGACTCTGAATTGAAATAATAATAATAATAATAAAATGTGGAATGATGGATTGATAAAAAATTAAGTTTCCTATGTTTAAAAAAAGATAATGGTTGTAAAAAATGGCTTATGAAATGAAGAGATCCTCTGAATAAATTACTTTGTTTATCTTCTTTCCTTATATAAACGTCTCAATTCCATTCCATTACTTCTATACACACAATGCAACTCCTGCTTTGGGTATAACTCATAAGTTATAACTAAGTATGCTATACATACAGAAATAATACATCCTATTTTTAATTTTAAAGTTATGGGTCAAGGACAACGGCAATGAGAGTATAAAAGCTATTAACAACTGCAGTGCTGTAGTGCTGAAGGAATCGATATATGTACATTTAATAAAATTTATAGTAAAAAGAGAAATAATTAATTATTATTTATGTATCCTGCATATCAATTTCAATTATACACATACATAGCTCAGGACGTTATCTTTATTGTATCTCTCAACCTTTCCCCTTAAAAGAAATAAAGCAAAGGGCCAAAATGAACTGGTAGTTTGACAATGGAAATAAACTTCATTCAACACGGTGAGCAATCTTCATCTCATCTCTCAACTTTACTCCCTGAAAGATAAAGAACAAAGGCTCAAAATTAACTGAAAGTTAGCTAATGTTGTCACTCCCACTACTGCACTATTAGGGAATTATCCAGAGCTTAAGAAGAGCCAATTGGAATTCAACCTATTGACAATTCTTCAATAATACTTATGTAGCTCATGACCACAGTTGAACAAAAGCAAGTTATAGTAGCTTTTAAATAATCATCGTTTGGAATACTAATAAGAGGCATGAGTAGTAGAAAAATTGAGAGTTAGCCCAATACATACATATACATACATACATACATTTCCTATCTAATGAAGTAACACCTTCATAGATAATAACAAAAAGTCAACGCCATATCATTTCAATAAGCACTTTTTCAGGTACATACATGCAAGAAGACTGTCGTATTTGTATATGCATAATTGATTACTATTAGAAAAGGGTAGGTCAATCGGTCACTCACTCATAAGTCATAACTATTTATTCAAAAAGGTAGAGTACTTATTACGCCTTGATTTGTCATTTCTCATTTGACGATTCAAATTAAATAAAGTATATAAAAATGTGGGATGATCTGTTTAGAACATTGTTCAAACCTCTTGATAAAAGGGAACAAATAAATACAAAGAATAATAATTAATTAAAAGTAACTTTGAATTAATTTTAGGGGAGGAATATTTTCCATTCCAAAAAAGATACACATATTTTAAATAATTCGAGAGAATACAATTGTACATGGTCAAATAGTTCATTTCAATTGTTTTTGTTTGTAATTTCTTACAAAAACTGGTTTGAAGGAAACCCTGAGGTGAAGAGGATGCTTAACGCAAATGATTATAATTAATCATGAAATAAAAAGGGATCCTAGAAGAAATAATAAAGAGCTCTGTGTAGGTAATTATATTCATTAATTAGACGTTACTCGTTGTACCTATTGGAAACGTATTTTGTGGTTTCGGGAGTCACTCCAGATAGAACCTACAACTTCTTCTCTCAAAACATTTATTATATCCTAAATATCTTAGGATATAAGTTTAAAAAATTAGGAAAAAAAATCAGTCATTGATCTTTATTCTACTTCTCAAAATTTAGCAAGGCTCAAAATTATTTGATGGTTAGCCAATTACGTCATTCTCTCCATCTCTTTGGACTTTTCTCCGTTCAAGCATAATAAATAGCTAACAAAGGAATACTATGTTATTTTTTATTTATTTATTCAATTGGGATAACGACGGGAAAATGAGTTGAAATAAATGAGAATTATTTGATTCTTTTATTAAAAAAGCCAACAAATTTAAAATTTTTTTTTGTCCTTTTTATGAAAAGGGTTACATGATTATAGATGTCACTATCGTGAGGATGGTTCAATTTGAAGTCTTTCTATTAACTTTTTGTAGGTCAAAGTACTCAATGCTAAATGAAATGTATATTTGTCATCCCTATGTAGTAAATAGCATTTACTACAAAACATCTTTTAAAAAATGCCGCTATACGGTAATTTTGTATCATCTATCTCTTACGGGTTTGATTCATTTCTTCAACATTTTTTGTTTTTGTAAGCTATACTTTACATATAGTATACACAACTTTTAGTCAATATCTTTAATCACTGTGAAGAAAGGTGGAATTAAAATTCAAATATCTAAGTAGTAGTCCCCAACCTTTTTCTAACTCCGGACCCGTCAACGCTTGTCAATTTTACTGCAGACCGGGGGGTTGAAATATTAATAATGGCAATAAACGTGAATCTACTGTGTACTGCAAAATAGTATCATTTTGCATAGAAAATTAGACATTTTCAGATGTTCTGTACCATTCCAATGTTAAAGATATGGGCTAAATACTGTGATTTTATTGATTCATATGATTAATTGGAGCGACCCTATTTTTAGAAGAAAAAAATATTGATTGGTTGTTCTTGTATAAAATATATGTTGGCTAAAAATCAAGACATATCTTGGCAAAAAAGGACAATTGGTACTTATATCCTATTCAAAGCTAAAGAGCATGTTTAATGAAAAAATGTAAGGTCAATAAATTCATGTTCAGGACACAAAATATGCATAAAAATTATTGACGTTTTGGAAATGATAGCATAGTGATAAAAAGGCTTAAAGCTACCTTTTGATTCCCGATTACATCCTCAGTACTCAACAGATCATTACAAATGAATATTTTATATTCCATTAAATAAATGCTACTTATAATCCAATCATGTTTTGTCTATGGGAATCGTATACACATAATTCAACTTGTCATTCAAGTTTATAATCAGTTACATACAAGCAAACTTATGTTTCGAGTGATTAATCGAAGTTGTATGTTTGCTCTCATTCTCGCTGCCCCAAAATAACAAAAGGGTCTGAAAAAAGGATTATCCTAATGTAAACTAAAGAATAATCTTCTTATATTAAGTGCTTCCACAAATTCGAAACCCTTAAAGTAAAGTTTGATTTCGTTTATTTGATTCCTTATTTAACTCTCTAATCAATTTTATTGCTTCTTCTCCAGTTGGGAGCCAGATAAATATTATAGGGTTGTAATGTAGAGTAAATAAACTAATTCTTTGAATAACTATAATCCAACATTGGAAAGTCCTTTCTCAAAACAATTAATTGAACTTATTCCACATAAATTTAATGAAGATTTTACTGTTTTTTACAGCACGAGGATTTTGAGAACGTGACTCGGAACTGGAAATGTTACTATGTAAAAAAAAAAAAAAATACCCTGTTAAGGTGTGATGAATTTTTTTTTATTTTTGTATCTTTCAGATTATAGGAGGAAACATAAGAATGGGAGATCCTCTACATATGGACCATAGGTGAAAACCCTATGTTTCCCTATGGGGGAAGGAAGAATGGGATGTGCATAATTTGTAAGAGAACTAAGAAAAGGTGATTAGTACTGGCACATTAAATAGGCACAAAATAGGTATTTTTAGGTCAAGGCCTGTCATTTTCGGACGTCTTGTACCCTCCCAATTTTAAATTATGTGACAATTATTTATATATTTCTGCATAAGTATTGTTCTACTAAAAAAAATATCTAGTATGCACCTTAAATTCAAAAATCAAAGGTGTCTGAGAAGTATTTAATACAAATTAAAAAATAAGATGGGGGAAAAAACGGTATGAGATATCATAGCTAACGTCATTTAAAGCGTAATATACTTTTTTTTAGAATTTTAAAGTCAAAGTACACACACACTCTCTCTCTCTCTCTCTCTTTCTATATATAGATAGATAGATAGATAGATTTAGATCGGTATACAGCCAATAGATCACAATATTAGTCCCATAACATTAAAATTAGGATATTTGAAAATGAAGCATTTTGACCCAAAAATGTTAATACCATGGCAAAAATGTCATAAGGGACCTGCAATTTTCAAGATGACGTTTTCCTTATCCCTTTATTAGAAAAAACCAAAGTATGTACTGTCAAAAGAGCATTTTACTCCAAAAACAGAACGCTCTGTTCTCTGATCAAGAAATCCAAAAAACTCATTTATTCCCATGGAATGCTCATATCCTCTCCACGAAAACAAATTTAATCTCTCTAAAATTGAACTGATGAGTGAAAATCATTTCCAATACTAAATAATACTCTCTTTCTTTTTTCATATATGTATATATTGGTATGTAAATTTATACTTTATTAATTTTCAGAAAACTATTACTAGTTTAAAAGAGAATATTTTAAAGGTATGGAGGTAAAAGGTGAGTAGATACATATTAGAACAAAATAAAAAACTAGACATCTAAAACATTTTATAAAAAACCATTGCAGGGTTCTTAACGAGGACTTAATTCTATGCAAATTTAAATGCAAAAGGTCCATTGACCTATTTGTCATTTTGAGAATGTTTGTGGGGAGAGAGGATCCCACAACAAGTGTAGACAATTTAAAGGACTTTACACATGGTATATGTATTCTATTAAATAATACTTCAATTTTTTTCCAGATATCAAGTTTTGAATGGATCCACAATGTAACTTTAATTATTATAATTCGAATGTTTGAAAATAGGTTCTTCAAACGAATTGTAACTTTATTATCTTTTTGGTTAGGTTCAGTTATATCTATGATGTAAACTAGGATTGGTAACAACTATTTGTCATCTGATTTTGGACATTTTTGGATAGGCTACTACAAGATACAATAATAATAACAATATCGTTCCCAGTACTAAAACATCTTCGATTTCACTTTAAATGATTTGACAAAGGACTTAAATGAGCGCCATTTAGTGATATAAGTTGATGAAATAGTAAGAATATTACACGATAATATCCATTAATTTATAAATTTGCATTTATTCCTGATTATACATACATACATACAATCTATGTTAGTACATTTATATATGTAGTAGATTCACACACTTCTAAGTTCAACATCCCCTCCCTTACCTTTTCTTATTGGATTGGAAGACAAAACTACGATTGGAAGGATTTTCTAAAAAAAAAAAACCATTGAAAATATGGAATTATTAGGATTTTGAAAATGCGATTAAAGAGTTTTTAAGCCGATTTTAATGCAGTTACAGTATTCTGCAACTTTTATTTTATTAGATAAATAAGTAATTGCAAAGTGTGGCAATAAAAAGTTTTAAAATTATAAACAAAGCAATGCAAAGCTCTAGGGTTTATTTTAACCTACAACAATCTTAGGTAGAGAATTATTTTACCTAGATCTCTGCATGTCAAAAGACTTTAACATAATATTCAAAAGTATTTATCCGTATAGTCGTGTTCCATTCTACCTTGACTCTAATATGCCATAAAATTTGAGTACATATCAAATTAGTATTAATAAAATACAGGGTGAATTTGAATAAAATTTGTCCATTAATGTGATCTTCAATGTATCTCTCAGTCTTTCCTCCTAAAAAATAGAAGGCACAAAATCAATTGGTAGTTTGTCAATTTTATTATTGGTATATCCAATATAGCAACAACTCCTATGCAGTTTTCAGTTACCTCTTGATTTGCAGACTCATTTTTAATGATGTAATTTTCAAAATTGGTCTTGATCTCGGACTAGATACCAAGGCCATAGTAGAAAGATTTTAAAAAATCGTTTGAAATATTAAAAAATGATTTGTTTTCTCTCGGCCAGGAGCTGTCTCGTTCCCTTAAAGCCCTTGGTTTCTAACTCTAAAAGTCTTGGTATTCTCATAATCTCAGACTAGGTGGTCTTGACATAGTCATACCCATTATTATCGCTCTGAATGTTGTTTAATTTAATTCGAATTAAATCTTCTTGAGCTCCCTACTATTAAATCGAGAATAGTCAGAAATATTGTATGAGCAACTTGATAAAACTATCATAGGAAATGGAACAAATTAAATAATGTTTAATAACTTCATGGTTTAATTATCATTTTCTAAAACTACATACGTATCATTCAATGGCCCACTACTTAATATTATTGTGTGGTACACTTGAGTACCTCTATTTCTTTTTTCTTTTTTTTTAACGTTTATTTAAGTCCTACACATTATACATTATACATAGGAATGTAAATCATATGCAATTCGGGCGTGTTATAAAAAAAGAAAGAGAAAATCAACCTGGCAACCCTGACAATTTAATGATTGTCGAGGGGGGAAGCAGCTTGAGCTGTTATGACGTTTTACTGAGCTACAAGCTGCTATTTTCCTTTATATATGTATACAAATGAAAACATCAAACAACAAACATTACAACACGTTACTCCAGATTCATTATTATATTCACAAATATCATTAACTCCATTCACCTCAATGAATGATTACCCTTTTTTAATTTTTCCTTTGTTGTTCCTCACCATGATATGTATAATCTTTGCAGACTGTTCTTTACTTGTAAAACATTATGTTGAGGTAAAGTTGATGTTACCTTCTTAAGGGAAAAAAAATAATGACAACAGCTTCGGAAAACAAAAAGACCTGTTTGAAGAGCCAACTCCACTTTTTTATCACACGCCCGAATTGCATATGATTTTCATTCCTAATTATACAATACTATTTTGTTTTGTTTTGTTTTGTAGAAATACATTAACTTTGTGCGTTAACTTAATTTTGTTAAAATGATGGATGAAGCAGCTTGTAATTAGATAAGTACTCAAGAGTTTACCACGTAGTCTTGAAATGTAAAATAGGATATCCCCTCATGAGAACCTTCTAAGACGGAGGTTTCCAATTACGCTACGTAGCCAGTTTGCTTTAGAAATCAGTGGCATCAATTGGGTATTAGGAAACTAACAAAACATTTATAGCTGCAATATGGAGCAAGAGTAATAAACTGAAGTAGTAGCGCGCAGAAGGATTCCAGCTGATTTTGCTATCCTTCTACTATAGTAGTTCTACAGTGAGTCTTTAATTTCTATAGATTTTTCGGTTGAAAATGAAAATTGAATGAAAATTTACACATTTAGATGGACGATTTCTTCTTAGTTAGTGATTACTATCGGGCACTTGACATCTCATTTAAAAGCTGTGAGTCTCAGCTCTTTAATGCATTCCTTATTCATCCATTTCATTAATATTCAAGGAGTTATTTAAGTACAAACGATTGGCCTATTCCCGCCTCCTACGCCCCTAGGATCCCCTTAGGTCAAAATAAAGACTGGAAATGGGATTTGCATAAAAATCTCTAGTGGATCATTATTTTTAATGCATAAAATGAGTAACCTTCTAGTCTTAAATTGAAGTTGAAGTTGATAAATGGGTCAAATTAGCTCAAAAGTAGGGTTCGATTTCTCGAAAACCGTCGGACTCTCTCTCTTTAAAAAAAACACCAGATTTGAAATCTGTGTCCAAAACTAAATAACTTTTATTATACTTATACCCCTTAGGATTTTTGACTGTTGACTTGTGTGTAATTTAAAGAAGTTCCCACACCTCTAAAAACCAATTTTAACAATTCTACTCGGTTGGACTCTTGCCTCAGTTACTGGTGTTAAAAACTGGCCCCATAAAATTGAATTTGGCGTCACGAAAAAAAAACAACTAGTCAATTAAGCTATTTTCTATTTTTTTCAATCTTGTTTAAAAAAATATATGTACAATTTGAGTATTTTAAATAAAGTACAGGAAGCTTTTCCTCCAATTCTGGCCTTAAAGTTCATATTTTGTATAAAATACCCTCGCCATGGTTCCCAATTAAAACTATAAAACGTGCTGAAAATAATTATAAATATTTAAATAAGTAAATTATAGGTCTTCAGTGTAGAGGCAAAAATGTTTGGATTCCCTCGTAATGAAAAATTATTTTCAACTGAAAAAAGAAAAAAACCTAGACGAACAGATTTTGCTATTTTTTTTTTTTTTTTTGTATAATTGTGCTTTGATATCTTTACTTTGTCCCATGGGCCCTCAAAGAGGTGGTCCATGGTCCAGATGTGGATCTTTGTTAAACTGGATCTAAAATAAAACAAGGATTGGTTCCGACAGATTGCAAATGAAACGTATACGCCATTATACCTTCCAGAATAGAGTAGAAAAAGGATTATCTAAGGTTATGATTAGTTTTGGGACAATATCAGATTTTCAAACGATTATCACGGATTTTTTTAATTATATGTACTTGATACAGTTTTATACCCTCACCTAATTTTTTATTTTTTCATTATAATTACTTCTTATCCTTGGAGCTATCATTCTGAAGTGTACGCTTCCAAGGCTAACGTCTAACTTTGTATTCTTGAACTGGTGTACCAAATAAATCATGCGAAGGTCACACTTTGTCTCAGTCCAGCATATTTTTTAATCCAAAAAAGAATATTGATCCAGAAGAGGTGCATTTTTAATCATTTTACCAACATAAATAAATTGAATTACGTACATAGATTAGTAATATAAACATTTCTAAAATACTAAGGTATATATTGTAAATATTTAGGTATGAAAAACTAATAAGTTTTAATATAACTAGGAATGTAAATCATATGCAAATCGGGCTTGTAATAAAAAAAGAAAGAGAAAATCAACCTGGTAACTCTGACAATTTGATGAATGTTGAGAGTGAAGCAGCTTGAGCTGTCATGACGTTTTACAGAGCTACAAGCTGCTATTCTCCATTATATATACAACAATAAATAATAACATAGATGAGAGGCAGAAAATTAACTGAAATTAATGTCAGAAAATTATATATTTTTAACTAATAATAATTAATTATACGAGGACTTGAGCCCTTTTTGTTTACATTTTATTTGCTTTATTAAACTTAATGCATGTATTCCTTCATGCGACATCTTCACTATCACTATCTTCTCCCCTCAGTAATATCGGAAAAGTGATAACAGCTTTGGAAAACAAAAAGACCTGTTTGAAGAGCCAACTCCACTTTTTTATTACATGCCCGAATTGCATATGATTTACATTCCTAAATATAACAGGTATAATAAGATTTATATATATACAAAATATATGTATGTATAAGGAAATTTTGTTGATTTAGTCAAGATCTTTACACCAAGACATTGAAAAAGTCAAGACAAACACAATACCTAGACTTTGAGGAGTCAAGACCGGGATAAGATCTTCAAAAATCGGTCTTGTAGTTTATAAAATATATGTATATTTATTCATTAATCATAAAGATAAATAGCAATACATGGATGCAAGGAAATGTGTTTAAGCATTTTTGTTTTTCTTTAAAAACATATAATGAACGAATATTCCAATGAGAACCACACCCACAACAGTTCCACCAATAATTCCTAGTATTAAGGCAATATCAGATCCAGACTCTGGAGATTCTTCATCAACTCCTACCTCATCATTAATTATTGTATTGATTTCATCAATTGAGTCTAATGCTTCATCAAAGTCAAAGTTGTCTGTAAATTGTTCAATTTTTTTTCCATCTTCATACCTTTCATTGAGAATTATTGCAGTTTTTACGTCGTCTTTGTTAATACTGTTAAAGTTAACATCACGGATGAACTTTGTTGTAGCATTTATAAGTTTTTGAAGGTCGTTACTGTCGTTAATTGAATCTGGAATTTCTAAATCCGGTTGTTCAGTTATTGGGTCATTTCTATTTTGAAGGATATTAAACACTGGATGATTTACGAAACCTTTGTTTTCTTCTTCTGCTGTTTCTGGTTTTAGAGTTGTCGTCGTTTCTGGTTTTAGAGGTGTCGTCGTTTCTGGTTTTAGAGTTGTTGTCGTTTCTGGTTTTAGAGGTGTCGTCGTTTCTGGTTTTAGAGTTGTCGTCGTTTCTGGTTTTAGAGGTGTCGTCGTTTCTGGTTTTAGAGTTGTCGTCGTTTCTGGTTTTAGAGGTGTCGTCGTTTCTGGTTTTAGAGTTGTTGTTGTTTCTGGTTTTAGAGGTGTCGTCGTTTCTGGTTTTAGAGTTGTTGTCGTTTCTGGTTTTAGAGTTGTTGTTGTTTCTGGTTTTAGAGGTGTCGTCGTTTCTGGTTTTAGAGTTGTCGTCGTTTCTGGTTTTAGAGTTGTTGTCGTTTCTGGTTTTAGAGTTGTCGTCGTTTCTGGTTTTAGAGTTGTTGTCGTTTCTGGTTTTAGAGGTGTCGTCGTTTCTGGTTTTAGAGTTGTTGTTGTTTCTGGTTTTAGAGGTGTCGTCGTTTCTGGTTTTAGAGTTGTCGTCGTTTCTGGTTTTAGAGTTGTTGTCGTTTCTGGTTGTAGAGGTGTCGTCGTTTCTGGTTTTAGAGTTGTCGTCGTTTCTGGTTTTAGAGTTGTTGTCGTTTCTGGTTGTAGAGGTGTCGTCGTTTCTGGTTTTAGAGTTGTTGTTGTTTCTGGTTTTAGAGGTGTCGTCGTTTCTGGTTTTAGAGTTGTCGTCGTTTCTGGTTTTAGAGGTGTCGTCGTTTCTGGTTTTAGAGTTGTTGTTGTTTCTGGTTTTAGAGGTGTCGTCGTTTCTGGTTGTGGAGGTGTCGTCGTTTCTGGTTGTGGAGGTGTCGTCGTTTCTGGTTTTAGAGGTGTCGTCGTTTCTGGTGTTAGAGTTGTTGTCGTTTCTGGTTTTAGAGGTGTCGTCGTTTCTGGTTTTAGAGTTGTCGTCGTTTCTGGTTTTAGAGTTGTTGTCGTTTCTGGTTGTAGAGGTGTCGTCGTTTCTGGTTTTAGAGTTGTCGTCGTTTCTGGTTTTAGAGTTGTTGTCGTTTCTGGTTGTAGAGGTGTCGTCGTTTCTGGTTTTAGAGTTGTTGTTGTTTCTGGTTTTAGAGGTGTCGTCGTTTCTGGTTTTAGAGTTGTCGTCGTTTCTGGTTTTAGAGGTGTCGTCGTTTCTGGTTTTAGAGTTGTTGTTGTTTCTGGTTTTAGAGGTGTCGTCGTTTCTGGTTGTGGAGGTGTCGTCGTTTCTGGTTTTAGAGTTGTCGTCGTTTCTGGTTTTAGAGGTGTCGTCGTTTCTGGTTTTAGAGTTGTCGTCGTTTCTGGTTTTAGAGGTGTCGTCGTTTCTGGTTTTAGAGTTGTTGTTGTTTCTGGTTTTAGAGGTGTCGTCGTTTCTGGTTGTGGAGGTGTCGTCGTTTCTGGTTTTAGAGTTGTCGTCGTTTCTGGTTTTAGAGGTGTCGTCGTTTCTGGTTTTAGAGTTGTCGTCGTTTCTGGTTTTAGAGGTGTCGTCGTTTCTGGTTTTAGAGTTGTTGTTGTTTCTGGTTTTAGAGGTGTCGTCGTTTCTGGTTGTGGAGGTGTCGTCGTTTCTGGTTTTAGAGTTGTCGTCGTTTCTGGTTTTAGAGGTGTCGTCGTTTCTGGTGTTAGAGGTGTCGTCGTTTCTGGTTTTAGAGTTGTCGTCGTTTCTGGTTCTAGAGGTGTCGTCGTTTCTGGTTTTAGAGTTGTTGTCGTTTCTGGTTTTAGAGGTGTCGTCGTTTCTGGTTTTAGAGTTGTTGTTGTTTCTGGTTTTAGAGGTGTCGTCGTTTCTGGTTTTAGAGTTGTTGTTGTTTCTGGTTTTAGAGGTGTCGTCGTTTCTGGTTTTAGAGTTGTCGTCGTTTCTGGTTTTAGAGGTGTCGTCGTTTCTGGTTTTAGAGTTGTTGTTGTTTCTGGTTTTAGAGGTGTCGTCGTTTCTGGTTGTGGAGGTGTCGTCGTTTCTGGTTTTAGAGTTGTCGTCGTTTCTGGTTCTAGAGGTGTCGTCGTTTCTGGTTTTAGAGTTGTTGTCGTTTCTGGTTTTAGAGGTGTCGTCGTTTCTGGTTTTAGAGTTGTCGTCGTTTCTGGTTCTAGAGGTGTCGTCGTTTCTGGTTTTAGAGTTGTTGTCGTTTCTGGTTTTAGAGGTGTCGTCGTTTCTGGTTTTAGAGTTGTTGTTGTTTCTGGTTTTAGAGGTGTCGTCGTTTCTGGTTTTAGAGTTGTTGTCGTTTCTGGTTTTAGAGGTGTCGTCGTTTCTGGTTTTAGAGTTGTTGTTGTTTCTGGTTTTAGAGTTGTTGTCGTTTCTGGTTTTAGAGTTGTCGTCGTTTCTGGTTTTAGAGTTGTTGTTGTTTCTGGTTTTAGAGTTGTTGTTGTTTCTGGTTTTAGAGGTGTCGTCGTTTCTGGTTTTAGAGTTGTTGTCGTTTCTGGTTTTAGAGTTGTTGTTGTTTCTGGTTTTAGAGTTGTTGTCGTTTCTGGTTTTAGAGTTGTTGTTATTTCTGGTTTTAGAGTTGTCGTCGTTTCTGGTTTTAGAGGTGTCGTCGTTTCTGGTTTTAGAGTTGTTGTTGTTTCTGGTTTTAGAGGTGTCGTCGTTTCTGGTTTTAGAGTTGTTGTCGTTTCTGGTTTTAGAGGTGTCGTCGTTTCTGGTTTTAGAGTTGTTGTTGTTTCTGGTTTTAGAGTTGTTGTCGTTTCTGGTTTTAGAGTTGTCGTCGTTTCTGGTTTTAGAGTTGTTGTTGTTTCTGGTTTTAGAGTTGTTGTTGTTTCTGGTTTTAGAGGTGTCGTCGTTTCTGGTTTTAGAGTTGTTGTCGTTTCTGGTTTTAGAGTTGTTGTTGTTTCTGGTTTTAGAGTTGTTGTCGTTTCTGGTTTTAGAGTTGTTGTTATTTCTGGTTTTAGAGTTGTCGTCGTTTCTGGTTTTAGAGTTGTTGTTATTTCTGGTTTTAGAGTTGTCGTCGTTTCTGGTTTTAGAGTTGTTGTTGTTTCTGGTTTTAGAGTTGTCGTCGTTTCTGGTTTTAGAGTTGTTGTTATTTCTGGTTTTAGAGTTGTTGTTATTTCTGGTTTTAGAGTTGTCGTCGTTTCTGGTTTTAGAGTTGTTGTTGTTTCTGGTTTTAGAGTTGTTGTCGTTCCTGGTTTTTGAGTTGTTGTCGTTTCTGGTTTTAGAGTTGTCGTCGTTTCTGGTTTTAGAGTTGTTGTTGTTTCTGTTTCTGGAGTTGTTGTTGTTTCTGGTTTTAGAGTTGTTGTCGTTTCTGGTTCTGGAGTTGTTGTTGGTTCTGGTTTATTATCGTTGATTTTAGTTTCTATTTCTTTAAGATTATTTTTAATTGTTTCCAATTGTTTGAAAAATTCTTCTTCTATATTCTCCATCCAAGGGAATGTGTTGTCTATAAAAAAACATTTTTTTCTTAAGAAATAATTGTAACAATATGTTTAAAGAAAATATTTATATTTACTCAAGGACTTAGAAATCCCAATTTGCAGACATGATATTGAAAAAATGAAGAAGATCAAAACTCCTTTCTTTTGACTTCCCATTTTTGAATTTGGATAGTGTTGTCAATGTTGCAGCCAAAGTAAAATGATACTACATTTTAAAACTTTTCCGTATCCTTTTATAATTCGATATTTTATCGTTTTTTTAAAGATAAAATTTGAATAAACATTGAGTTATCTTTTATGACCACGCTGTGCATATATTGCTTATTAACGCAATACCTTACAATATGTAGATAATTGCAGAAAATTAGTTATGAACAAATTGACTAGGTATATGTATGTAAGTTAGATAAGCCACTACTACATGTACCGGATTTTTATCATATATTTTGAAACGGGCTTTATACACTCCCTTGTCTAGCATTCGCTAATTCTCTTGGAAAACTTTTGTATTATATGTACAATGTACATTGAGTCCTTATAATTGTAATCATTTTATTATGACTATAGGTTGGAAAGAGTTGATGGAGAAGTTCAGAAATCAATTTTTTGTCCATTACAACAATTAAATGAACCCATGCATACCTCAACGATAAAAGGATAATGTAAAAATATTGAAAGTTAGAATATCAAATTTGTAGGGTTCGTTTATTTTCAAAAAGCCCCCAAAATTTAACAATCTTCATTGTATGAATGTGTGGTCTAATATTGAATAAGTAAGAGTAATTAATCGCAAGAGATAAAACTGAGTATTTTTCTAATATCTCATATAATGTTTATTAATGAATAATTGTAAAAAATAGTCAAAAATTACTTCATTAACTTATATCGAACATTAAAATTTAATGTTTATTTGAATTATCCACATCACAAGAATTATAATTTTTAAATTAAAACGGTACATCAAATTTTTACTTGCAATATACTTGTACATGTTGCAATCTGTACATAACATATGTATGTTATAAACTTGAATGCAATAATTATTGTAAAATAGTGCTTAATTTTGTGATCTTTGAATCTTTTTTTATAGCTTTTTCCTTCAAAAGGTTGATCTAAGAATTCATCTTCTCCAAAGATTCATATTTGAATAATTATATACAGTTTTTATTGAATTCGAAGGAAGCTCATCAGAAGTGATCATTTTCATAGAACATGAAGAGCATTTGTGTTCACTGTCTGTTTCATGACTTCGAAGACTGACTTCTTTAATAAAAGTGATGTCAAGTAGACAGTAGAAAAATCATAAGGAGAATTAATTTATCTACCAAGATACGCCATTCATTTTCTTCCCATTGGAGATGGGATAGAAAGTTGAGAAAGATACTTGGAATTTGACGAGGCGTTAGAACTTCTGGGTGAATACCTAAATAGCTCATTATAATTATACTAAGTATTAGGTTTGAACTCTCTACCGTCTATGATATTGATAATATTTTCTATTTCTAAACCTGAATAAAGTCCTCATTTTTAAATTAAATTGAACAAATTACCGAGGAGTCCGTAGATTTCCAATTTTTCCTACGAACTACAACCACATATTTACCCCACTCTTTTACCCTCTTTGGAAACTCATGAAATGGAATACGATTATTTTATTCTTTTATTGAGTAGAATTACAAACACAGGCAAAACAGTAATGATGCATACTTGTGTAAATTTGTATGAATAGTTGGACTCTGCAAAGGAAACTCTTCACATTTTTAATATGGAGCCGATCTTTTCGTCCATCCATCAGCTTTTTCTATTTAGTTTCTCAAATATGTGGGACAAGGATCGGTCAGCTTCGATCAGTCTATGTAGAAGTTGTCTATGCTATGGTAATAAATTGGCTATGGACTTATGATATTGATGACTACTGGATACTTGAATAGTGTTTTGAGAGTGTTCATCTGGTGCCCTTGAAAGCAGTTCTTATTTCCCTTTGCTTTCAACTCAACCTTTCATTGTTTTTATTCGTCCGTAGAAATTCCCTGGGATCGTAGCTATGGCGAATCGAACGGTGAAGGATGCAAACACGGTCAAAGGAACTAATCCTCAGTATCTCATTGAGAAAGTCATTCGTACACGTATCTATGACTCTAAGTATTGGAAGGAGCAGTGCTTCGCACTTACAGGTTTTATTTTAGTTCTCCATCTCTTGGCTTCATAATTCAATCTTTATATGCTTAGCGGAATTGCTCGTTGATAAGGCCATGGAGCTACGGTATATCGGTGGTACGTTTGCTGGGAATATAAAACCAACACCTTTTCTGTGCTTAGTTTTAAAAATGCTTCAAATTCAACCCGAAAAAGACATTGTAGTTGAGTTTATAAAAAATGAGGATTTTAAGTAAGGGCTCCTCCTTTCATTCATTCCCTCTGAGTTTCATTTGAATTCTTTTGTCCAGATATGTTCGAGCGCTGGGAGCATTCTATCTACGCCTTGTTGGATCATCCTTAGACTGTTATAAATACTTAGAGCCGCTGTTAAACGACTATAGAAAGATACGTGTACAAGACAAGCAAGGAAGTATGTTTTTGTGTTGTTTTATTAGAAAATAACTTAATAATAGAATAAAAATGTATTTGAATAGAGTTCAACTTGAGTCACATGGATGAATTTGTCGATTCACTCTTGAGGGAAGAGCGTTTATGTGACACTATTTTACCCAGAATTCAAATAAGAAGTATTTTAGAGGAAACGCAGAATCTAGAGCCTAGAGTTTCTATCTTAGATGAAGACTTAGATGAAGAAATTGAAGAGAGTTCATCCGAAGAGGAAGAAGGTATTTTGAAAGATGATGAAGATGACGCCAAGAGACATAAATCCAGAAGAAGAAGAGATTCTTCTTCAGAACGCTATAAACCATCACGTCGCCGAAGAAGAAGTAGGAGCATAAGTCGTGATAGAAGGAGGAATAGGTCGCGTTCAAGGAGTAGGTCTCCAAGGAGACATGATAGGAGAAGAGATGATCGGAGCCATCATAGGCGGAAAGAATCTTTTCAAAAGTCTTCATCTAAGTCTAAAGGTGGTGCTGATGAAATGTCCATTGAGGAAACGAATAAATTAAGGATATCTCTGGGCTTAAACCCTTTGAAATAGTATTATGTAATTATGGTATTAAACGCTAGAAGGATTGTTAAAATAATTTAATTGTAGACTTATATGAATTATTAAGAAATTTAATTTTTTCTAATTATATCTTATTCAATGACAAATGTACATATTTGTTCCATCAAAACGTTGATTACAGAAATCCTTTAGTTTCTTTATGTTTTTTCTCAAACTCAGTTAATACGAGTAGTTTGTTAAAACTATTAGTGCGGGCTGAGTGATCTATACCGATCCTACATATCCGTTTTCTTTTCACAAAAACGGATTTCAGGTTTGTTTATTTTTTGTTCAATTAGGTTTTTGTGTTTGGTATGAACAGTGAAAATTCCCATGATCGTGGGGGTGTTCCCGACTGAGACAAATGTAATAAAAATTTAGAAGAATCTATCTGTTCGCTTTTGTTTGGTTTCAAGAACCAGTGGCTTTGAAATCCCAAAGTAATCATGTGTCAGATTTATTTTTTTATCATTGAAATTATGCGAAAGAAATGGAACATCGAGGTCTTGAAAGGAATATTGTGAGTTATAAGATTTAATTTAAGAAATTAATTGATAGGGGAATGTGAAGTGGAGATGAATGGGGGAACATTATATTTTTCGATGCTGCCCAGATCCTGTATGATACATATTTGCGTGTATTATTTTCGTACTTCATAAAGGAAGTTTTATACAGTTGGTTTGAATTCGATATCCTTTTTGAACATGGTCAATTGGAGTAGGAGTAAATTGATCCAGGGGCTGTACATTAATTAATTTATGGTTAGTTTTTGAATGTTAAAGCTATCAAATGGCTAGCTGAGGAAATGTAGATGCGGATTTAACAGTTGGGTATCAACTGCCATTGAAATAGGAAATTAAAAGGTACAAGCTTGTTTAATTTATTAATTAAATTACTTATTATGGTATTATTACAAGGATTCTCAAATACAAGATTGTTCAGATACCTTCGTCTTTGAGAATCATTCGGGCTATTAATATTAAATAAAATATCCCATAAATACTTCTATGAAGAGGTTGAGTAGATTCATTTGAAAACTTTGCGTGATTTCTTATATTCTCTCCTGCCTTACTAAGGGTGGCCAACCTGAGTACTACAAGATTTTTATTATTTAATTTACGTTTAATGTGGCTAAATTTCCTTTAGTTGTATTTTTCTATAAGGTTCGAGAGGATTCTAAGAAGAGGATTGTAAGAATGCTACCACCAAATAAAGTCGATGAATTGAAGGAATTGATCAAAGTATTGAAGCAATGTCCTCATATAATCCATTTACCAGAGCTGGAATTTTTCCGAGACTACATCGTTGAAATGGGAGGTAAAATTCCGACTCAAGAATCAAGTGAGCCGACTGAACCCAAGAATAAAACCAAACCAGAAGAGCCCAAAGTCGAAAAAGAGGAAAAAATGGAGGAAGTCGTTGAGGAGGATGAGGAAATGGAGTCTGAAGTGGAGCTGGACTTGGAGGGAGTCATCGGTACATAGAATTTGAGAGATATATATTTTTTTAGGTTCAAGTGTTTTATTCTACAATTTACTCATTTTTTAGATGACAATGATGACACGGAGCACGAAATGGGCGATCCTTCCAAGGTTGAGTTGAGCGAATCTGAAATGGAGTCGTTTGATAGCAAAAGGTCTGACGCAATGAGCTCTTACAGCTCCGGAGAATGGGAAAAGTCCATCGATCTCTTCACGGAAGCCATTAAAATTAACCCCACCTCTGCAGCCATGTTTGCTAAACGTGGCACCTGCTATCTAAAAATTAAAAAGCCGAAAGCGTGTATTCGTGATTGCAATATGGCTATACAACTCAATCCAGACAATGCTTCAGCCTACAAATTTAGAGGGCGGGCACATAGGTATTCAAACTTAGAAAATATTTTTGCATTTCATTTCGCCCTCTTTTTTTTATTTTTTTTTTAATATTATGAATAGGGTGTTTCTTTATGAGCGATAACTCATTGTTTAATTATTCTTTATTTATAGACTTCTTGGACAATTCTTGGAAGCTGCAAAAGATTTGAGAACAGCATGTAAAATTGATTTTGATGAACAAGCTGATGAATGGTTAAAGGAAGTCACTCCAAATGTAAGTATATTTTTGTTTCATTCTCTATATATGTGTGTATTAATTTATATATTACTGACATATTTGAAACTCTCCAGTATGATTAGGTAATACAATTTTTTTTATTTTTTTTTCATAAAATAACTAGCTATTTTATAGTTGTGACGCATCTCCGTAAGATTTTCTCTGATTATGAGTTGTTAAAACTTTTAATCTTATTAGATTCTTTTTTATAAGCTGTAATAAGTTCAGGAAATTCGTAGGCAATAGCTAAGTCCAATTTGTTAATTGGACAACCTTTGAAGAATGTACAAGTTGACTTGAGTGTTGGAAAATCGTAGAGAGGGTGAAGATTAAAAAAGTCTCTATAATGTTCTGGATCAGGAAGATCGTATCTGGAAATGTTAGTCATTGTACTGAGGCCTTCGTAAATGTGATATTTATGAGGATTATCAATTATGTCTCCACTAATTTTATTCTTGTCTCCTAAGTATCCTTTATGGTTGTAGTAGGTGTTGAGGTAGCAGTCTACCATTTTAGCATGATTTCTTACTCGGACCTACAAATGAATTGATTTATAAGAGAACAGACATTGACTTAAAGTGTAAATGATTTACCGCGAATCGTCGAGCAGTTGCAATCCTATTTTCTACTTGCTTGGTGATAGCTTGATGTATGTCCTTTAACAATGATATTTCCTGGGATTTCAAAAGTTTTTTGGGTGCACCAGTTTTATACGGTCTTGACCAAAAGGATCCTGCGTACATTTTTGGGGGTTCCATACTTGCCATCAATGGTGAGACATTCCATACCAAACTTCCCTGGATTTTCAATAATTCTTCTGCTGTTATTTCGTCAGCTTTATTGAGTATAATCCGTACCTAAAGCATCAAGAATTTATATTTCCTTATCAATATCTCTTAAATGTATTTATTACTTGAGTTTCTCTTCCTTTCAATTGATCAAGGAGTGCTTCTGTTTCTGGCCCAATGTCCAATTTAGCGTAGTCATAAACAAGTAATATTAGGTCGGCGTGGTCTATAAACCATTGACAAGCATCATTGAATGGATATTGGCGGTCTCTTTTACGGACACTTCCTGTTTCTAAAACACCTGGGATTTCTGCAAATGTAGCCTACAAAAGGAATTATTTATGATTCAGTATGAAATCATTAGAGAAATGCTGCTTTCAATGATCTAAGATGCCTAACAGGCTACTGGAGAAGTATAAATGAGGACATTTCTCCAAATGGCCTGTTTAGGCGAATTAGAATCACGTCATGCGTACATGGACTCTTCCTGGAAAATCTTTGCTTGAATCTCACCTTCGTTAAAAGTTGATTGGGCATTTTCTTTCCTTTCAACTTTTTTAAGAATTCTTGTCCAAACTTTTGTAGACTAGAGAAAGCAAATTGAGCTGCTAACTCGGTACCTTCAAGTTCTTGCTCATTCTCACCGTACATGGCAATATTGAAATTAAAACCTTCCGATGGTTCTGCAGCTAAGTTAAATTATAATAAAAAAACAAATTTAACTCAGGTATGAATACTTACTTGCTTTGAATGCGTTTTTGCTGAACTCAGTACCTAAAATGTAATTTATCATGGTAGATTTACCTCCGGACCATGGGCCCATCAATACAATTAAGGGTTTTGCAAAAATTTCAGGGTCTCCATAATGTCGATTGCTCAATTCTTTGTAATTGAATAAGGTTTCCAATGGCTCAACCGAGGATTGATATATTTTTTTTAGACTCTTAAGAGTGCTGTCTATCAATTTGTCAGACTTATATGATGTTAACTTAGACATATCAAGAATTTCCTCAATATGATTTCGAGCTCGAACCTCAGGTGGAGGAGGCTCAAATAGCCACTCTGCATCATCGTCGGATTCTTCATCCTTAATAACTTGGGGTTCTTTATATTCTGGAATTTTATAATTTTTCTTCTTTGGCTTCTCAACATTTGGGATCTCTTTCTTTTTCTTTTCTTCAGTTTTTTTCAATTTTTTGGACTTTTCCAATGATACTTTAGGAGCGGCGTAGCAGTCACCGGGAACAGCACTTGCGGGTATTATATTCTTGTGTCCAAATATAGTACATACTGTATCACTCTCGTCACCTTCTCGTAAATCAAAAGCCGTACATCCTTTTATATTCCAACACTCTTGAGCACAGTCCTTTAAACTAATTCTTTTTCCTTTTACTTCTTTGGGCCATTTTTTGGCAGACCATCCGGGTCCTCTGCAGGCTCCCACCCCTAAATAAGTCAGTCCATCTACGACTTGTTTCTCCTCTCGAATATAATCTTTTGGTGGGAATATGTAACATTTTCCTGGGACTGCAGCTGCAGGTTTGACTTCTTTATGACTGTAAAAAGTGCATACTTTTTTACCATAAGACTCTCTAATGTCAAATGCCGTGCAGTCATTAATATCTTCGCACATCTCGGAGCAATCATCAGCATTTAAGACACTAGAGCTTTTTTCGATTGGCCATCCTTTTTGAGATTGCCAGTTTTCCCCTCTGCAAACACCTTTGAATACTTGAGGTGTCGAGAGTATCTTCGATGAAGATTTTCGTGCTGATCGACCCTTCATTTTATAGCAGTCACCACTTAAACTCGATGCAGGAATAACTTCTCCATGTCCAAACATGAAGCAATTTTGCTTAGAGGAGGTTGTGGAGGGCGATACATCAAAAGCAGTGCAGGAACTCCTTTCTTTACATTGCTTGAAGCATTCATTTTCTTCCTTAACCAAATTGCCGACCTTTGGCCAGTACTTATCCTGCCAGTTTGGCCCTCGACAAAGACCTTTTCCTAGTTTTTTATATCCCTTTTCATCGTCGTCGTCATCATCATCATCATCATTGGGTATAGCGTCAGATAAAACGAAACAATTTCCAGGAACTGCTGAAGCTGCAACAACATCCTTGTGCCCAAATAAGTAACAGTTGAACTTTCCATCCACACCTGTTGTATCAAGTGGTGATAAGTCGAATGCTGTACAACCCTTTGTGTTTGCACATTCATTTTTACATTCTTCTGGAACTAAGGAGCCTTTTACTTTTGGCCAGGTTTGAGAAGGATTCTGCCAATTATCACCACGACAAGCTCCTTCACCTATTTCTTCTACAGCATCACCTATGATTAAGATATTATAATTTTAAATATTAAATTATCATGTGGGGGGGGGGGGGTAATAAATCTAATGTGAATTTAAGTCGTGCAATGGACAACTTTTTTACCTAAATTTGAGAAAGTTTCATCCAATTCCTCCTCCTCTTCCTCGTCTTCATCATCTAAGCTGTCATCTTCAGTGATGAATTCCAATGTGTAGCATTCGCCTGGAACACTTGATGCAGGTGCAGGGTTTTTGTGTCCATACAATACACAATCATATGTTTGATCAATTCCATCAGAAATATCGAAGGCTGTGCATCCTTTTTTTAACTGACATGAATTGGCACATCCTTGAATTGTTCTTCTACCTTTCAATTTTGGCCATTTTTTATCCTTTGTCCAGCCAGAGCCTCTACATCTTCCATGTCCTTGGTGAAAGTAGGTAGCATCTGTGAAAAGAGAAGAAAAGTAGAGGTTGCCGTGAGTTAGGACTTTAAAAAATTATATACTATATACATATATAAGTTAAATCTACCTTCATCAAGTTCGAGCTCCTCTTCATCATCATCATTATTATTATTATTAGTGCTGATCTCTTTCTTTCCATCAGTTTGTTTCTTTTTGAAGGCTGTCTCTTCTTTTGAATGTATGCGATCCACAAGGGCATAGCAGGATCCTTTTTGGAAATTGGCTGGTACAATGTTTTTATGAGAATAGAGGAGGCAATTTGCTTTTTTATTGGATGTTTCTTCCGTCATGTCAAATGATGTACAACCCTTGAGTCTTGCACATTCTTCCGAACACTCCTTAAGAGTTAAGTGTCCTGTAACTTTGGGCCATTTATTATTATAGCTTTGCCATAAATAACCTCTGCATCGTCCATTTCCGAGATGAATAATCTCAACTGGCTTTTCTATGGAAAATCGGTATGGATTAGATGTAATTTAAAAATAGTTTGCATTTTTCGGATTACTCACTGTAGCTTATAATCGTTTCTGAATCGTCTACTTCATCTTCATCCTTGGCCTGAGGATTGTCTACTAATTTGAAGCAATTACCCCCAAGTCTAGGAACGGCAATTACTTTTTTGTGATTGTACAGTAAGCACTCTGATAGAGTATTTCCCTCCAAAGTTTTTCGCTCTAAAACATGAATAGCAGTGCATTCCTTGCTATTCAAACATGTTTTGGCACAATTATATGTACTCCTGTTTGCAAACCACTTTGGCCACTCTCCTCTTGACCATCCATCTCCTCTACATCCTCCCTCTCCCACTTTAAGCAAATATTTATTACCCACTTGAGAAAATTGAGAAATTGGAGAAATTAACATTATCGTACTTCAAGAAGAAGAAAAATAAATAAGAACCTTTGTCGAGGGTAGAAGCGGATCCCTGGGATTTGCTAGAGTCACTCTTTTTCTTTGTCTTATTCTCCTTCTCTTCCTCCTTTGAAGGCTTCTTCTTGTCTTTGTAAGGGTTTTTTTCCTGGACGCTGGGTTTTGGTGGCGGTGTTGGTTTTTTGGGCTCTTTATTCACTTTGGGCTCCTTTTTGTCTTCTTTTTCTTCAAGCTTCTCCTTTGCCTTTGTAGACGAAGAATCTTTGCTCTTCTTTTCCTGTTTAGGCTCGTTTTTTATGGGCTTCTTTTCTGGTGGAGGAGGACCTTCCTTTGACTTCTTTGACTCTAAGAAGAGGAAAAGTTGTATTAATTTGATGGGAATATTCTAATGTATAATGTATCTATGTTAGAATGAGACATATGTATATACAGAGTAGTAATAATTATGCAAAGAACAGGACACCAAAAGCAGCTAAATAATATCATATTGCCTTGTATTCTAAGAGAAATAAATACAGGCTCTTATTTCGTTACCTTCCTTCTTCTCCTTGATGAATTTCACGGATATTGGTAAATCTAAGTTAGTATTAGATATACCCCCTTGATTTATTTCCTCCTTATTATCATCATGAGTGTCCACTTCTTCTAGTCCATCGATAGGAAATGTACTTGTGGAGCTATTAATTTCCTCCGTGTCATCTTCCTCCTCTTCACTACTACTACTACTACTACTACTGCTGCTGCTGTTATCATTAATACTGCTGTTATTGTCATCATAATCACGGATGAACCTACAGCCAGTACCACTCTTTCTACACTCTTGTTCGTCTATATTGCTGCTGCTGCTACTAGGATTCAAAATGTTATTCTCAAAACAAAACAAAACAAAACAAAACAAAACAAAGTAAGGATTTGATTGCTGTAGTTTTGCTTTTATAATCTCAAGTAACGGATTTGTTAATTCATACAAAGTATCACTCCTTAAAAAAACTTTTCAATGTTTTTTAGAGTATATATATATGTATATGTAATAAATGTACATATAGAAAATGTGTCAAGTCATAGAGAATCCTAGTATATACATGGGAGAAGAAAATTGCGACCCACTTGTTTCTTGATGTGTGATGGAAGGGACTATTTTGTGAGTTAGGACATGTTGGAGTAGGTTGAAGTCATCGTCGTTGTTGTCCGTTTTATAGTCATGAGGTGTTAATGAGGAAGAAGAAGCGGCTATGGTGTGGTGTGGTGTGGTGATGGAGCAGTAGCATCATCATCATTAATAATAATAAATATGTATTAGATTGAGATAATTCATACATATTTTTTGACATGATTACTTTACTTTTCAAATATATGTATGTATCATTGTTCTTGGGGAGGATGAGCGAGCACTATTAAGTATGTTAACAAACATAACACAAGAAGGACTATTTGTAAAGGTGTAGTAGTACTATATACAACATACATACACATGTATTTGATGTGTTAAGATATTTAAACATACATACACACACATATTGTAGATACATATTTCATCATCCTTTCACTACCTTTTTTAAACTTCCCGCACTCTTTTTCTACTATTTGTTCACATTGTTTTGATGAAATGAGTGCATCTCCATCTCTATGACTATGAGAAACTTCCTCATTGTGCTCTGTGTAATGAGAGAAGGAAGGGAATGAATGATGAATACAGATTATATCATAACAATTAAACTATGATGTGATGTACCTACATAACATTGTTTATGTTAAAGGGATAGTTATGTACATATCCTTGTGGTGGTCAATCAGGTCCTAAAAATGTACTCCTCCTCCCCTTTCTTTTTCCTTCTTAAAACATATCCTCCTACTTTCACCTGCATCTCTTGCCAAATTAAGTATACAATGTATGTAATAAATAGTAGGAGTATTTTTTTTCCTTTTTTTCCTCAAAAAATATGTTCATAATCTAAAGATGACCGTATTTCATATAAAAATGAAAATAAGTCAACAACATAGATAGTAGCATGAACATACAAATTATCTCTTATATTAGGGTAGTGCAAAAACTGTGGTCTCTGAACAGACTATAATATTTCTTTGTTTTATTGTCATAGAACCATTGACTCAGATGGTTCTATTATATACTACATATATCATGGAGATGTGAAAAAAGTTGGAATCCCAGGGAGTGTAAATTATAACTAATCGTACCATATAAAGAAATGAAGAAATATCATAGTTTGCACTGAGACAGCACTTTTTCTGCTGCCTTAAATTCATCATCATTCCATTACCCCTCAATCTGAAGCAATTTCCACCGAGGCTTTGAGCAGGAACTATTTTCTTATGTCCATAGAGAACGCATTCCTTGTTTTTGTTTATATGATAGCTTGTACATCCCTCAGTTACCTTACAGGATGAACAACAGTCTTCTTTTTTCCCTTGGGACTTTGGCCAATCCTCAAATGACCAATTGGGTCCACGACATCCCCCTTTCCCAATGAGTTCGCACTCTTGAAAGAAAATATATATATATATATATATAGGTTTTAATTTATGCGAATTCACTTCTCCTGGATTATTATTATTATTATTATTATTTACCGGATGAGCTCCTGACTCCAGTGATTGAAATCACCACCAGTGCCACGGATATAAGGGCTAGAGGAATAGTGAATACCTGGGGCATGGTAATACTCTTTGAAGCACACCCCTTCCTCACAATTTCAATGAATATTTTATGGTAGAGCTGTTGCAATCCGACTGATAAAAGAAAAGTAGTAGCACTGAGGATTTGCGGAAAGAAGGGAAAGTAAAAATAAAAAGTCACAATGAATTTTGACTGTTATTTGTATCCAGAAGAAGAGAGAGGACAGGTGATTTAGCTATCCGGGTTGATGACATGAGTGTTTTTCTATTCCTCTGAGCTTTAAAAAATGTGAGAATTTTTTTTTTTATGGAAAGACCTTTCATTCATGCTGGATTCTAAAGAGAAAAGATCAGCTACAATTTGAGGATTTCATAGACTCACGGTAATCTAGGAAACATACGCTTGGCTCGCACCCAAAACACATGTTTTTTCTTTATTTTAAGTAAAGTTAAAGGAATGGCCTAGAATAATGTTCTGATACATATGCATACATTAATTAGTAATAGATTGAGCTAAATTTCTTGAATAAACTCAATTAAGCTTTGATGTTACTCAGCAATGTCATATATGTGTATAGAAATATAACATGTATTTAGATCAAAATTTATAATAATAATAATATAAATATTATTATTTCATAACATCAATTTATTTTTAATTAATTTATTATCTGTTTGGATATAGGCTAAGAAATTAGAGGAGCATGCACGCCGAGTTGAAAGACGAAAGGAAGAAAAAGAACTCAAAGAAAAGAAGGAACGAATCAAAAAGGCTCAAGAGGCTCGTGCAAAGGCAGCTGAAGAGGCAGTCAATGTACCACCTCCTGGATCAGAAGATGCAGGTGGTGCAGATATGCTATTTAATGCTATGTCAGATCCTGAAGTATCCCAAGCCCTTCAGGATATACTTCAGAATCCTCAAAATATTTCGAAATATCAAGATCATCCCAAGTTAATGAAGATCTTTTCAAAATTGTCATCCAAAATGGGCAGTGGAGGCGCTTTCCCTGGTATGTTTCCAGGTATGGGTGGTGGTATGCCTGGTATGGGAGCTGGTCCAACGGCGCCGGATGCAGCAGGAGAACCTAAATCAGAGCCCTCCAAGCCTGCTGCTTCCACTGATGACTTGGATTAAAAAGATATGTTGTAATGAACAAAAACATCGAGGGTTTCAAATATTATGTATTATTATTAGAAAAAGTTTCAAGAAAACGAGACTTTTGTTCCTTCTCGTTTTAGAGTGATAATAAATATAATGTAAAATGCTTATCTACTAATGTGAAAATATAAATAAATTTTCTTGTCATGTCTTGTAGAATGATTATCATCATATGGTGGATATATTTCTTTTTCATTCACACAATAAAAAAAAAAGAAGTCAAATATAAATTAATACTTAATTGTTAATATTTAATCTGGAAATATTTTTATCAAGTGAATTTGCATTTAGTATGGTCATTTGCACATTCAATAAAATTTCGTAGGACTGGATCTTGTGTGGTGGAAGGTGGAGTGGCACTCTCCTTATCTTCTTCTTCCAGTAGTATCAACTTTCGATAGCGTCTCTCTGCCTCTGCTTGGACCTCTCTAAAAGCATCTGCTACATCGACGTACTCTGTAATAATCCAATGTTTAGGAGTAATTTCAATTTGGTAGTAGTCTTTCTTTGATGTTTGCGGTCCATTGGTCTTGGTACATATTTTTCGCCATTTGGTTTGTGTCTAATCATGGGAATACATATATATCATCGTGAATTCTTCGAGATATCTACTATTAGTGCATGTACTCACATAACTCGATTCCACACAAAAGGTTTCATTCCTTACTCTACAGATATCTTTACTCACGAGGACGGGCTCCGTTCTCATCCTCCCATTCACACATTCCTCACATACAGTTTCACTTAATTTGACGGGACGAGGAATACCGGGGACTCTCTGACAGATGGGCTCTTAAATTAGGCATTCACAATAAGCATGTGAGCTACATAATTAATTCATGTGCACATGATTACCTGCATCATTATCAAGCATACATTCTGGCCTATGACAAATTGGTCTAAGTTTCTTGTATACACAATCCAATTTTGGCTCTACGATCTCTGAGTTGACCATTTTAATAGACTCACTCGTAATGCAACCCTGGTTCTCTTCATTCGAGTTTCTTTCTTTCTGTAGGTCCTTGCATGTCCAAGTGCCATTCGCGTAGGTGATGCAAAATTTTTCCGTTCTTAAAATTAAGTCATGAGCTCCTGTTATCTATTTACTTACATACTGATTGACTCTTACTTAAAATCCTCGACTATTTTTCGTCCTCGTCGTCTTCTACATTTATGCTTCTTCTCCGTGATGGTCACAGTTTGAGGTATTTCGGTGCAAACTGCAACTCTGAAAAATTAATTTATTATTAAGAATGATTAGATCTGATAATGCAAAGAGTATTGTATAATTTACAAAGAAACCATCTTTAAATGAGAGGACTATTTTGTATTAAAAAAAACATTATACTTTCCTATTGTCGTGACAAGTTAAATTGGCAGTGGTTGTTTCTTGAATAGCCTTTTCAATGTCCTTATTATCTTCTTGAATCTCTGCTTTCAATTCTGTTATATTGAAGGTTGAACTACTGTTTCCATCTGGACATAGAGTTAACCTGGATTTGAAGCAAAGGACTGACTCAGCAAAGAAAGTTTGAGTTCTCTGCTTTGTGGAACAATATTCCCGTTGATCTGTACAATTTTCTTTAAATCTTTTAAACCGAAGGACGAGTTCCTCATCACAAACATTCCTGGTAATATTTTCGCAAAAAGTCTCTGGAATACTCCTTTCATATAGATCTAATTCACATAAAACTCCTGGTCCGTCGTAGTAATCTAAATGAGTAATTCCCACGGAATTAGCACGGACAAGAGCAAGTTCATCCGCTGTATTGAGACCTCTTTCCTCAGACACTGGAATCTCTTCATTTGCCAAAATAACGCTAGTTAAGAAAATGAGTAGATATAGAATAATAGACTCCATTTTTCACCAACCTATAGGGGAGAAAAAGAAATTAACCGTCCGTTTTCAAGGGAACCATATGTTTGTAATTATTCAAAATTGAAGAGATTCAATGAAACATTTATTCTATTGAAATGGAGCGAAAGGGTTTTAGAGGGTGTCATAAGATAATAATTCTGTCCTTATATGAAAATATAGTAAATAGACATATATGTAAATATATGATTGAGAGATAATATTATTATTTAGGTTCACTCAATGACGTCTCACTCAACCTCCAACTTTATCAATTTATCTCACTTCAAATATAAATCATTAAGATCACGGATCATCCAAGTACTTAATGATTCTTACTCTCTGACTCCTTACTTTTCTGTGGTGAAAGAAGAAAAGATACCCAAATGGGAAATTGTTGTAGTCGGACGTAAGGTTTTTTATTTTCGGCGTGCAAATCATTGTAGGTATTAGTATTACATCATCGAAGAAAATATTTGCTTGGTTGCCTCTCTGTTGTTCTTTTATATGAAAGGAGTGTTGGCAAAAAGCTCCCTAATAAAGCAGAGGAGAAATTTTCCTATTTTGTATTATTTTTTCACGCGTATTCTATGTAGATGTACCATATGTATGTACATCTTTGTTTTTCTCTTGTTTTCAAGTTCATTTGATAGAGCCCAACTATTCGTATTAGTTCCATTATGACGATCCTACCCCCAGGCCATATCTAATCTATGTACCTATATGTATATAGTGTATGTTATTAGATGGTATTAATCATATGGAGCAGAGAAAAGTTAAAATACTTTATTTATAACTTCTAAATATTATGTCAAGAGAAATCTGACGTCATTCATATTATGTAATTGGCATATGGAGAGTCAATAAGCCATTTCGTTATTTTTTTGAAAACAGAAGGAATAGAAAATAAATTTCTCAAGAAATGTATTGAGAAACCTGTTCCTTAAATAAACTTGAGGAATTACGTTGTAAATGATGGTTTTTTATGAACATTTGTGTCGCCCACGGGATACAAACAGTCAAATTCATCCATTTCTATGCTGCAAGACACAAAATGATTTTAAATAGCACTTTTAGGGGGTCGATAACCTTAGAATTAATTGTTTTGAATGAAAAAAGGTTGGCTGCACCTTAAAAATATGTATGCATTGTGTCTACAACCAGGGTTGCTATCGAATCAAAAGTCAAAACCAAAAAGGCTTTAGATGAAATGGGTATTGTTTGAAAGGGGAAAATGATTCTCTGTAAAAATTAGTATTAGAGGTGAAGTAGATCCATCACCTCTATTGTAACATGTACATACATTAAAATATCTCATTTTGGAGTATTTTTTATTATTCAGCAATTATCTCCTTTATCTCCTGCAAAGCATACAAAAACGCTATCTGGAAAATTTTTAAATAATGGGCTAAATATGGCAATGTTATGGTTGCCTGGATTTTAATCAACCAAAGGAAAAGGATATAATATAAATCAATCAAAAAAAAAAATATTTTGAGCTTAAAATTCAAAAATCTAAAGTTCATTAATAAGGTATTAAAAGTATGTTTATACTCATTCAAATTATATTAAATGCCTGAGATATTTTTAATTGTTTTTCTACCTTTTATATTCTTATAATTTTTTTTTTACTTGAGCCAACACAAAAGAGGAAAACCGTTTGTGTTGAATTTTTGATGACAAGTGCACGTGGTAGATTACAAACCTATACAATAATAAAATCACTTGATTATGCTCTGAACAGCAAGACCAAAATGTAATAATAAAAAATATTCCAAAAACGGAACACTCTTTATAATTAAATTATTAAATATGCTGTATTGCTGTATATTTTGTTGGCTATCAAATGAAATGTAATGAGTGTCTTATCTTGGTTACACGCTATGCTATAAGTGAGACGTTGCTTGTATATTCTATTAAATGATGGGGGATCGCAACATACTCACTAAATTTATGCAAAAAGTTCAATAATGTGTAAGGAATTGACTATTAAAGTTTTTTTTAAAAAACCTGCTGGGATATAGATCAAATTATACCAATCAATCGGAACGATACGTAGGTTAAAAGAAACTAAAAACTCTAATGAAAGAGTACAACAATGGACATGGAATCACTGAAGGGAAAGGGATCAAAATCTGTTGTGTGGTGTTAATTCTACCTATTTCAATTACATCAATGTAAATTACCATACCTTAGTTTTGGCTAAATTGACACTGCTGATTGAAAGTTCAATAGATGTTATAACTTTTAAAAAAACTATACTAAATTTATAAATAATGAATATATAATAACAATGAGACTCGATCTTTGATCCTTTACCTCATTCGTTATCAAGAAGAAGAAAAAACACTTTGTATTTTAATAGGTAGTTACGTTTTTGTAGAATGTTGAGAAATTATATAATATGTATGTTTGTAGGTTATGATAGATGGCCTTTTTTAAAGAAAGGACAAAAGGTCATATGATGATTTCATTTATGCATAACATCAACTATTTACATATTATGTGTGACCTTCCGTCATTATGTATTATATAATTTTTACCTTTATGAGCTTTCATCTCTTTTTCATATTTTAACAATTTTGTGTATGTACCTATATATCTCTCTCTATATATATATATATGTTTATAATAATACCTTATACTAAGGTATTGCCTTATCTATGCCTCAGGAAGGTTAATACTTATTATATTGTTATCACAAAATAAATACGAATTTTTCCTCCGATATGTAGCGTTTAAATCCATGAATATTAAATCAACAATGTACATTCAGAAACAAAAACAGTCAAACCTCAATGATAAATATATATCGCTGTGGTGGCGCTTAAAAGCCTTTTTTTAAAATGCATTACTTTATATAACATGCTAATTCCTCCCCCCCCCCAAAAAAAAAGGTATATAATATGTTGGTTTACATTTTTGTAAACTAATTCATTTAGTTGACTCCTTCATATCAACAATATATATATATATATATATAAATGATAAATAATGATATCCATAGATTTTTTATAGAGACGACAAAGTTATCTCTCTATATATACATTAAGTATTCAATCGTTGGTGAAAGGAGAAAAAATAGAGTCAGTTATAATAGTAACAGGTCCATCAAGAAGTAATGAAATTTTGTAAAGATGATTTCTGGGATTTATCTCAGATATGGGACACCAGTGATCCCTATTTTACGGATTGTTTCTTTCAAATCATTATATCACTGACTCCATCCCTGATCCTTTTCATATTTTCACCTCTTGAACTCCTATACAACAAAAAAAAACAGTGTTCACACAAGACTCTCCTTGATCCATTTTCCATTTTCAAAGCTGCAATACCCTGTATTCTCCTCGTGCTCAGCATTTTTGAAGGAATTTACATCGAGGATTTTGATACCCTATCCGACTATTTGAAAATTATCGTACTAATTGTCTCATTTGGATTTTCCCTCTTTCTTCATTTCGATGGCGTTATTCGTCGATGTACAAAGACATCAACACTTCAATTCTTCTTTTATCTTCTTCTGCTCATCTCCTCTGGTCTGAAAATACGAAGGATAGAATCATATTCAAAGGACCTTGGACGAGAATATCTCTGGTTAATTTGTTTACAAACAGGTTGTGTTCTCGTCGCCACAGTTCTTTATTCTATCTCAGAAACAACACTGAGGAATAAGTCCAGGAAAACCAAGGAAAATCCGAGAAGAGAAGCTAGTTTCTTTTCTCTTATATTTTATGAATGGATCACACCACTTCTTTGGAAGGGATTTAAAAAGCCAATCACTGAGGAGGATTTATGGAATTTGAACAAAGATCTGACTTGTGGAGATACGAGTCGCATCTTAGATAAATACTATTTTAAAGCTGGAAATAAAAAAATTGGTATCCCTTTGATCAAGGCCTTTGGATTTGAATTTTTCATAGCGTCGATTATTAAGTTTTTCTGTGATGTTATGGGCATGGTTCTTCCACAAATCATGAAGCTTATGATTAATCATGCTGATAATGAATTTGAAATGAAGAAAAGGTCTTGGAAGGGAGTCTTATATCCCAGTATCCTCCTCATAGCATCATTTGCCCAAAGTGTACTGCTAGCAAAGTATTTTGAAATGGTATTTTTAGTAAGTATGAAAATTCGAGCTGCTATCACGTCCCTTGTGTACAGAAAATGTCTTAAACTATCAAATTCATCAAGAAAAAATAAAAGTGTTGGTGAAATTGTTAATATAATGTCTGTAGATGTATCTCGAATTGCAGATCTTATACCCTTTTTGGCACTCATTTGGTCCTCTCCCTTTCAAATCATTGTGAGTGTAATGCTTATGTATAACGAACTGGGTTGGGCCATTATTGGAGGGACTGGGATCCTACTCCTCACCATTCCTGTTAATGCTATTATGAGTTATTTTGGTAAAAAGTTTCAAATGAAGCTAATGAAGGCAAAGGATAAAAGGACCAAGACTCTTAATGAGGTTTTGGGTGGAATACGTATTCTCAAACTCTATGCATGGGAGCCGTCTTACATTAATAAAATTGAAGGATTAAGAGGAGTTGAAATTGGAATTTTGAAGAAAGCAGCTTGGTTAACTTCCTTTATGGGATTTATTTGGTCATCCACTCCATTTGTTGTTGCTCTTGCATCTTTTGCAACTTTTGTCTTGATTGATGATAGAAATATGTTAACGGCAGAAAAGGCCTTTGTGACTCAGTCCTACATCAACAAAATGAAGATTCCAATGGCAGCTTTTCCATTTGTGATAGTGGCAGCCATATCCGCCACTGTTTCCCTAAAGAGAATCAACCAGCTCCTCAGTTCTGATGAACTCCAAAAAGATGCTGTTGAGCGTGTCCCTATGAAAATCAATCAAAAGATAGACATTGGTGATGCAATTGTCATTCGTGATGGAAATTTCAAGTGGAGCATTGAGGATTCAAAAACTATGCTCTCAAACGTGAATATCAGAATCAAAAATAGTAGCCTTACTGCAATTGTTGGTACTGTTGGAAGTGGGAAATCATCTTTGATTTCCGCAATCCTTGGGGAAATGCATAAAGAGAGTGGAAAAGTGCGAATAAAAGGACACATTGCCTATGTACCTCAAGAGTCTTGGCTGCAAAACACATCTTTGAAAAACAATATTCTTTTTGGAAAGCCTTATGATGAAGAATGGTACAATCAAGTTCTCGAGTATTGCTGCTTAACCTATGATTTGTCTCTGTTACCAGCAGGAGATGAAACAGAGATTGGGGAACGTGGGATTAACTTATCCGGTGGACAGAAACAAAGAATATCCTTGGCAAGAGCCATATACAGTGATGCTGATGTCTATATATTTGATGATCCCCTCTCAGCACTAGATTCTCAAGTGGGCAAAAGGGTTTTTAACAATATTTTCAACAACAACACTGGAATTATTAAAGATAAAACAAGACTTCTTGTCACCCATGGTATTTCCTATCTACCTCAAGTTGATCAAATTCTTGTTATGTTAAAAGGTGAGATCATTCATGAAGGAACTTATGAAGAACTATTAGAGAAAAAAGTGATTCAAACCATTGAAGAAGAAGAGCAGCAGCATTTGCATGAGCACAATGCTGAAGAAAATACACCAAAGAATGATAATAATCCAAAGACTCCTGCTGTTGCTGTGAAGAATATAGAAAAAGCAACTTTGATCAAAAAGGAAGGTCTTGAAACAGGTCGAGTTTCTTGGTCAGTTTATAAGTATTATATACAAAGTATTGGGTTCATTGGTGCTTTCTTAATCATTTTTAACCAGACATTGAATCAAGTATTTGGATTTGGATCATCAGTTTGGCTAGAGGTTTGGACTCGAGAGGAATATGGAAACGCTACTATTCCTAAATACAGGGATCTCTATTTGGGAGTTTATGGTGCGCTAGGTATTGGTCAAGCTGTGACAATATTTGTTGTATCGCTCTCTGTTGCTATGTTTACACTCAAAGCTTCAAAAGTAATTCATAATCAAACATACGATCGAATTATGCGAGTACCAATTAGTTTTTTTGACTCAACACCGCAAGGAAGAATATTGAATAGGTTTTCTAAGGATATAAGTATATGTGATAATATCCTCGGCTCAAACATACGCCAATGGCTCTCATGCCTATTTAGTTTTTTAGGAATCGTCATACTGATTGTGAGTATTCTACCACTTTTCTTACTCTTTGCACTTCCCACATCTCTGGTATTCATTGTCGTACAAAATATATATGTTGCCTCTTCAAGACAACTTAAAAGATTGGACTCTGTAACACGCTCTCCTATATACTCTCATTTTTCTGAGTCATTGAATGGACTCTCTTCCATTCGTGCGTATGGTGCCCAGAATAAATTTATCCTTGAGTCTATCGATAAAGTTGATGCAAATCAAAGATGTAATTATCCAAGTATCATTGCTAATCGCTGGCTCGCCATGAGACTAGAGACAATTGGAAATCTCTGTGTTTTTGGAGCTGCCATTTTAACCATGACAAATCCTGAATTGGTTGGACCAGGTAAAGTTGGATTAGTCATAAGTTATGCCCTTATCCTCACACAAAATTTAAACTGGCTTGTAAGACAAACTTCTGAGATCGAAACAAATATTGTTGCTGTTGAAAGATTAAAAGAATATGCTGAGTTGGATATAGAAAAGGAGTGGCGACTGCATAAGGATACTTCATACAATTGGCCAAGTCAAGGAAAAATTGAATTTAAAAACTACTCATTTCGTTATAAATCAAATTCTGATTTAGTTCTCAAAAAAATTAACTTTACAATATTTGGAGGTGAACGAGTTGGAATTGTAGGACGAACTGGAGCTGGGAAATCATCTTTGAGTATAGCTTTATTTAGAATTGTGGAAGCAGCAGAAGGTCAGATACTCATTGATGGAAAAGATATATCAACTTTGGGGCTTCACGATCTAAGAGAATCACTTACTATAATACCTCAAGAACCAATTCTTTTCAGTGGAACATTTAGAAGCAACTTAGATCCTGAAAATGCGTTCTCTGATCACGAAATTTGGAAAACTCTTGAGTGTGCTCATTTGAAAGAATATGTGAGAGAGTTGAAGGATGGATTAAACCATACAATATCTGAAGGAGGACTCAATTTAAGTTCTGGACAGCGACAACTCATGTGCTTAGCAAGAGCATTATTAAGATCTTGTAAAATTCTTGTCCTTGATGAGGCAACTGCAGCAGTCGATTGGGAAACTGATGAAAAAATTCAAGAAACAATTCGCCACTATTTTCCATCATGTACTATTCTAACAATTGCTCATCGCTTAAAGACAATCATTGACTATGATAAGATCTTGGTGTTGGATAAGGGGACTGTCAGAGAATTTGGATCGCCCAATGAACTGTACATGAATAGTGACTCTGTTTTTAATAGAATGATTAATGCTGCTGGTATCAGTATGAGCGAATCCCAAAAGAATGAAAATGAATCTACATCATTATAAAAGTCTTAGGAATTATATATTACTCTTGTACTTTTTATTCATAATATTTATTGTTAGGATGAAACTGCTCATTTTAGGTTTATATATAATTAATTAATTTAATATTGATAAAGATATTATGTAGATTTTGTAGTTATCATACTTTGCGTAACTTTTCTACAAATAAATCTCTTAACCTCTTATCTCCTTGTTTATAATTTTGCAATAAATAAACTTACAAATTTTGAAGGATTGTGGTGCTATATATTCATGTAGATTATATATAATACTATTTTACTCTTTATTCAGATAAATTCTTAAATCAATATTATTACGTATTGAAATTATCTCCTCTTAAACCATATTTAAAGACAATTTTAATTCAAATAATATGTATGTATAGACAAATAGAGTATAGTATAATGTGTTATTACCAGTGATGGATAAAAAGGGTCCAGCTGACACGCACGCCCGAGATGATGTCATAAATGAATATGGGACCCTTGAAGTAAGGCAGAATTTCAGCCGATCACATTTGAAGTGGCGGAATGTAACTTATTATTTTGATGTTTTAATTAGGAATAGATTATTATTATCATTGAGTGGCATTAAAAATTTGTAAAGGATGGAACACTAAATTTGTAGCAAATAATGCCATAGCATGAGAACTGAGTCATTTTAGAATGGACTCGGACTTGACTCGAAAATTAATTATTATTTAATCAATACTAATATAGTATAAACCTCAATATGTCTTTGACGGAATTGAACCTCATAATTATAACACTTTTACACATAAGTGAATCCTATAATTCATATTACATATTTAAGAAACACATATGTACAATTAAATGAAATGATTTTATTTAACCATGTAGTGGCTATTTTTTTTTATTCAACAATTTAATTATCATTTAAAACTATTATAAAAACTTCAAACAGTCAAAAGTAACACATTTTGTAATCACTTAAATTTTTCCATACTAAAAATGAAATAGGATGAAATTTCATAATGATTATCTCAAATATATATATATAGTTATATAAGAAAAACTGAACATTGATTCGTAAAACCAATGTGACTCCAATTTAAGTTTTCATAAATAAACACAAAAAAAATAGATTAAATTGATAATACGATGAAAATGTACGTCATAATTACAATTTTAAATTTTTCAAATATAATTAAAAAGAAAAAAGTAACAATTGTCAGGCAATTAATTACATTGAAATCGATACAGTGACTACTGTAACTAGTCACTGAATCGATTGAATATGTTCTCAAAAAATAAACATCAAAAAGAAATAAATAAAAAAATATTCCATAAAAATGGAATAATAAAGACCAATATACACGAGATGAGCCAAACTTTAATTATGACATTAGATAAAAGCACATCCCCTCATCATCCAAAAGCCCCTCTCAGGATCATAATTGACGATTGAAGCATTTTAGTAAAGGCAAAAATTCTTCAAGTAAATGCTTATCACGGCAACAACATTCAACTGGATGTATCAGGCATTCATTATACTATCCACTTTTGAATGTTTCAAGTGGAATATCTTTTCGACTATTGCCACACTTGAAGTCCTTAGTCTCGTCCATTGTTATAAATCTATAATTTTCGTCAGTTTCCCGTTTCATTTTGAAAATGCTGACTCTACTTAAGAGCTCCAATGATTGGGTTACGAGAAAACAAGAAGAGACGGATTTACCGGCGTATTTCTTCATACATTGGATGCAATTTTGATGTCCTCCGACTGAAAGTGGAATAATACATGAAGAAATGAATTACGATAGTTCAGATGTGAAATCAGATGTACCTGAATCTTTGCTAATACCATGTTTATTGAATGGATCTGGATTTCTCTTGTGACATCAGCGATTTGAAAGTCTCATGATCGGAAATTTCTTCAAGAAGAAGTCAAGAAAAAGCACGGCCGTAATGCCATCACACTCGTATCCTGGACAAATTTTTAAGCGTTGCTACCTCCATTGTCGGCGACCCAAGTTCCTGAGTCAAATCCTCAGGCATTTTTTAGCTTAATTTAAAAATGACACTTGTTGTTTTTGAATGGAATAGAACTGAGTCATAAAGGAAGAAGAAGAAAGAAGAAGAAAGAAAAAGAAGTTTGAAAAGACAAATGTTGCCAACAACCGCGTATTTTTTACATGTCAGCTGGACCCTTTTTATCCATCACTGGTTATTACTTATTAATAGTTAGAATGTACATATATGTAGTTATTTATTTTATTTTCTTACAAATCCAGTTTTTCCCGTCGTAAGTTGTTGTATTTTATAGAAACTATATACCTCCCAAATTTCCATCATATAAATGTGTATAATAATATGATAGAAACTACATTTCAGATGTATAGTATATACTTAGTTTAACAAACTGGACTAAGGAGAAGGAAGCGATGAAAATTGACATTCATAATCATATTTTACCAGAAACTTGGCCAAATCTCAAAGAGGTATAATCTTAATTAGACTACATCAATATTAAAATTCTTATTCTTATGATTAGAAATACGGATATGATGGTTGGGTCCAAATGGATCACAAAAGATGCCAAGAGGCAGGTAAAGCAGATATGATACGAAATGGAAAGTTTTTTAGACGTGTGGATTCTAACTGTTGGGATCCTGATAGAAGAATTGAAGATATGAATAGAGATGGAATAAGCATTCAGGCAATTTCCACTGTTCCTATTATGTTTAATTACTGGGTATTTATGCAATTTTAGACAAAATTGAAAAACGTATTCGTGGACTGTTTTTTAACTAGGCAAAATCTGAAGATACATTGGATTTCTCTAGATTTCTCAATGACAATCTAGCAAGTACTGTACAAAAGTATCCAAAGAGATTTGTAGCTTTAGGAACAATTCCGGCGCAAGCACCAAAACTGGGTATCATTTAATGAATCTAATATATATATATATATTATAATAGTAATTTCTAGCAATTGAGGAAATGAAAAGAGGAGTGACGGAATTAAAAATGCCCGGATTTCAAATAGGATCACACATTGGTGAATGGAATTTAGATAATCCAGAGCTTTACCCTATTTATAAAGTAAGTATGAATTAATTTAGTATCATCATTTTAAGTTAAGGTTTCAATTTAAGACAGCAGAGGACTTGAATGCATGTCTCTTTATTCACCCTTGGGATATGCAAATGGGTGAGAGGAATTCTAAATATTGGTTACCTTGGCTCGTGGGCAAGTTTCCATACTAATATTTGATTTGATTTTAAGAATAAAAAAAGAATTCATACGCATATAGGTATGCCTGCAGAGACAACCACAGCCATCGTGTCACTTTTGATGGGGGGTGTACTTGAAAGATTTCCTGGACTTAAAGTATGTTTTGCTCATGGTGGTGGATCTTTCCCCTATACATTGGGTAGAATTGATCATGGATTTGCTGTGCGCCCGGATTTATGTGCAACAGATACAAAAGTAGCACCGAAGGAATTTATCGGAAAATTTTACACAGATTCCTTAGTTCACGATCCTGTGGCATTAGATTTATTGATTAAAACCATAGGAGAAGTATTTGTTTAAGATATATTACACCTCTATTACTTTGGCTTTTATTCGGTTCATTATTCATAAATAGGATCGCATCATTTTAGGAACAGACTATCCTTTTCCTCTCGGTGAGGTAAGGGGATTTAATTCAGTCTACCCTGGGAAAGTAATTGAGGAGTCAAATGGACTTCAAGAGAATGTGAAGGAAAAAATACGGTACAAAAATGCTTTGGAATTTTTAGGCTTAAAGGAAGAGGACATTGTGCAATAAAATATGAAATGACTTTTAACCAAGACTCAGATTACAAATACGTTTTTTAATGTATCTATTTAAATTAATACTATACTTGTTGAATCATGAAACAAAGAACACTAATAAATAAATAAAGCTTGTGAACAATGAAATGATTATATTTTTGCGTACTATCTGAGGAGTATAATATGTAATTGGCAAGTACATATGGCCTTCATGAGATTGGATATGAGTAATACTTTTTGAAAAAAAATTGAGAGTAAACTGATTTGGAAGTGTATATGTACATATCATGATTCATTCATAACAAGGAGCAACGTGAACAATAATGAAGATTGAATCATATGTAGCTAGAACTAGGCTAGTATAAAGAGAAGGATAAATAAGAACTAATTCAGTTTTTTGGATTTATATTTGTGAGCATATTTTCTTTTGACTTCTTCAAAACTATCTTGACAGACAGGGATGTTGAGGGCATCCGCCATGACTTGTCGTACATTGTTTCCAAAGAGAATGGGATCCTTTTGTTCGTTTGAAGAGGGGAAATAAACGGGTAAAAATTCAACTATAACTTTGGTATAGATCTGGGAGAGCGTGAGCCAAACAACTGTTCTAGCACCATGGGGTTGATCCCACGTCCATGTCACGGTATCCACAGTATTTGGATAGCGAATAATAACGGGCTGTATTGGAGCCCCGGCAACAAAAGCACCCTTTTTGAAAGGCATTAAAGCTTTTCGGTTGGAAGTGGATCCTTCGGGGAAAAGAGCCAACTTTGGCCAAGCTGGATTTTTGACTCGATAAATGATTTCCTGCATTGTTTGCTGACGTGAATTTGCGGCTTCTCTCGTTACAAAAATGGATTCAGTCATGCGTATGCATTTGCCAATAAAGGGAATATTCTGATTCTCGTAGCGATTGACAATGGAAGGAATCTCTCCCAACCAAAAGACGACAAAAGCATCAAAAAAGGAAGAGTGAGGTGCTAAAACAAAGACAGGGGCCTCTGGATGAGGCTCTCCTTTAATTACGGGAAAAAGACCCATGCAACGAAACGCAATCCTTCCGATCCAGACTCCGATCCATTTCACCTTCTTTCTCCAACCTACCATGGGACTCTTTGGATTCCCAAGAAGAGTCACGGAGGCAGCCATCCAATAAAGAATGACAAAGATCAAAACGGAGAGAACTCGAAGTGGAAAGAGGAAAAGTGTTAGGAAACAGGTTCGAATCCATCGAACTCTGGACATGGAAATCCGATGTTTGAAGGGTAAGTCTTCCTCCTCCATTTTGGAAACCTGCCAAACTTATTTGAACAACGACATTTTCCCTTGGAAATCTAATTATTCGCACACAAATATGTGTACTACAAGTATTGTATTACTAATAATAAGTTATTAATATTATATTCTTTAACCCATTTCAGTTGAGCAACTTCTTGATTGAGGAGCATTCAGTAGGAGCAGTAGCTATGTTCAGTCTTCAAGTGACGTCACACTACACTAAATGTTAGTTTCTCTCCATATTCAATAGCTAGCTAGGCTCCTGATCAACAAATAAGCTTATTTAAGTTGCAAATACTTATTTCAATCCTGAGACCTAACAATAATTAATTATTATTTATATAAGATATAAATGATATTCACTGTATAGCAGGATCCAAAAAGGGAAAGGCCTTCACCCCCTTTAGGTTATGTATCTCGACTCAAAACACTATCTTGGAGAAACACGCTGTTTGTCATTTCATCTCAAAGAAGTTGTTGATATATATATATATATATATTATGGAGACAAACTTAGGCATGTGCATACGGCGTACACCTCATATCTGGTTAGGGCGCGATCACATAAAGGGCCTTCCGATACAAAATCGTACGATCGTCTTTCTTATGTTATATATTAAACATATGTTGGTTACATGACATGACAAATAAATTTTGCGGCGTATAGTCGATACTCCTTTTAACAAAGTCAATTTCAAAAGAAATTTGCTATGTAACGAGCAATGACGAAAGAAAAAATTAACCCGGTAATCTTGACATTTTAATGAACGTTTTAGAGCGAAGCAGCTTCAGCTGTCATGACGTTTTATATGCTACAAGCTGCTATTCTGCCAATATTTACAAAAAAGGACATCATAAATATAATGGATTACAATATTATATTATATTATATACCATAGATATGAGAGGCAGAAAATTAACCCAAATTAATGTCAGAAAACTATATATTTTTTAGCTAATAACTCGTAAACTAATAATTGCGCAGGTCAACAAATTTGAAATGCCAAAAATCCTAAGGGGTATAAGTATAATGAAAGTTATTCAGTTTTACACACTAATTTAAAATCTTTAATTTTTTTTCTTCGAGAAATCAAACCCTACTTTTAGAACTACTAAAAAAAGTGCAATAAACTGATGTAGGAGCGCAAAGAAGGATTTCAGCTGGTTTTTTAATCGTTTTGCACTCTACTACTCAAGTAGCTCTACCGTGAGTTTTTGATTTCTAGCGAATTTTTGGTTGAAATTGAATGAAAATTTACATATTTAGATGGACGATTTCTTCTTAGTTATGGATTCTTAACAAGTACTTGACATTTCATTTGAAAGCTGTGGGTCTCAGCTCTTTAATGCATTCATTATTAATCCACTTCATGTAATTTTCAAGTAGTTATTTAAGTATAAACGTTTTGGGTTATTCCCGTATCCTGCGCCCCTAGGATCCCCTTAGGTCAAAACAAAGACTGGATATGGAATATGCATAAAAAACACTAAATTATCATCATTTTTTAATGCACTAAATGAGTATCCTTCTAGTTTTAAATTAAAGTTGGAAAATGGGCTTTTGAGATAAGGTCAAACACTACATCAAGATTATTAGCATCCATATCATCGAGAATTTCCAAAATATTCGTAGTTTAAAGGCTCTTTGTAATAAGCACAATTACTGTACTGAATACATACCGTCCAAAAAAATGGACACCAATATCAAAATGTAAATATTTACTTATGTACAACAGATTGTCAATAAGTTATAAAAATAAAGTATAGAAAAAATTTATTATGATAAAATTTTATAATTGACAATTTTTCCTAAATTTAAATGTAAAAAGAGAAAAAGAAAAAAACTCAAGACATCCACCTCCGAAAAGTAGCCATGTCGTAATAAAAGAAAGAAAATTTCATAGCATGTAATATAAAGGATTTTTCAACAGGAATAAGGCATTTTTATTTCATTTGGGACGGCGAACTATGTCATTATTTATTATCATTATTTTGTTTTCATTTCTACTTGCAAATAGCTTACAAATCATGATGTAGCAGTACAACCTTGAGCAGCGTCTGCAAATTATTCAAATTTATTACCAAAATTCACGATATGATTTTTCCTTCATTCTTTAAATTATCACATATATGCTTTGACATCCCTCACAACGCATACATTTGAGGCTTGATCTTAATTTGGGTTGAAATTATTTTGTGCTAACATGAGTTTCCATATAATTTAAGCATATACTTGGTTTCAAATTCATTAAAAGTCGTAAAGGAACGACATGTTTCTTAATCAAACCCTATTATATAATTTCAATCTAGAATCGAAAAAGAAATAAACAAATTTATTGCACACAGGAGTAATAATTGAGCCAAATTTATCTTCCTTACCGGATAAGGGGGACTCAAATAGTTATTTAGATTATACCCTCTGCATGTACTACCCATTTTTTAGGCTTGCAGTTGAAAGGAATACAAGCTTTTAGGTTAACCCATTAATGCATAGCGTCCAAAAACGGCATTGGAAAATAAAAAAGTGTTGTCCAAGATTAAGAAATAAGTTTAGGGAAAGAATAATTCAACCATCATGTCACGATATTACACATGAATGAATGCAAAGTAAATGTTTGTATGTGATTGAGAGGAACAGGGGATACATATAAATGAAGAAAATGTCAACAGAATCCATAATCCACGATAGCAAGTTCTTTAAATACGAAAATATTCCTAACATAAACTGTGACGCCTTGAGGGGTCTCAATACGGTTAAGAGGATGAGGGATTCGACGATCATCAGATGAAACTCAAGATTCCATCAAAATTGGAGATTAACAATGACTATAATGAAATGATCTCAGTAGTGGAAGAATCCAGGAAGACATTTTAAAAATCTTAAATCCTATAGTTAATATAATTAATACCTATTATGAAATTAGAGCTTTATTTTTCTAACATTTAATACTTATTATAGTATAAGTAAACCATTAGAGCATTTGTCGACTCTTCGTAGGACGATAGATTTAAAGAAGTCCGTAGAGCCAATGACAACGCTGACGGACGGAAATTTCATCCTTAGAGCGATTTCCTATGTACTCATAGAAGGAAACGAGGGATTTGGAGTAGTCCATAGAGGCAATGTCGAGCTCTTTAATGAATCCCGTTCGTTACTCCAAACATTTTCACCTCTACTATCGATGATTCACCCCAACAAACATTTTATTGAAATAATTGATTGTGTTTTTGAGCGGAGTATTATTTGTGTAACACAGATCATGCAATATACTTATCAATTATGAGATGGATTGAAGGAAAAATGATGAACAGCTTTAGAAAACAAAAATAACTTTTAAGAGTGCCAAGCCAAAAAAATCTCGCACGCGAAAATGCATTTTATTCAGAACCCAAGAAATGAGACTACTTAGCTCTCGCTAGAAAAGGAATCGACTTTATAAAATTATTATAACTGTTATACATCTACAAAAACAACAACAATGCAGGTACATGCGGAATTCAAAGATAGAAAGTGACCAAATAGTGTTTAGAATATGTAAAATAATAAGTTAAAAAGATATTAGATCAGACAATGGCTAGAGTTTTAGCCACAAATATCAAAGTTACTGTTTTCATTTTATAAACTCATTACTCATGTATTTATTTACACATCGCTAATTCATTATCATATTACATAAATATAGGAAAATAGTAGCTAATTTCATATCAATAATTAATTAATTATAATTAACCGAAGCTTGGAATACCAGATTTCTAACTATTTAGCTATGACGTTCTACATGCAACTGAAAAATTGTAATCAACAGCTGATCTGAAGGAACAAAATATAGATCTCTAAGTTTATGGTGCGTAATTTTAAAATTAATATAAATAACATTTATTATTAATAATAATAAAGGACTACTAGAGAATCTTTGTGCAAATAGATTTTGAATTAATATATGTTACTATATAAATTTCAAAAGAGTTGTTTTTTTCCTATTAGTTCTAGTTGCTTCTGACTTGAATCATTTTTAATTATTCTACTTCTAATCTAAGTCATGTAGTTAAAAAGAAGTAAATTGATATGCAGTTGGCAGTCAAATGAGTCACGTTATTTAGTAGCGTGGACCCGCTCTTCATGAGTCCAGTCCCTTGGCTTGTGCATCCTTCCCACTTTAATTTCTAAACTCAAATGAAAATGAATTCGGAGACACTTGGTAGCCCACCTCTTAGTCTTAGGTCCCAAGGGCCTTCCTCCGAAGAGAAAGGTTCCCTAGACTTAGAAATTAAGGATGAGAGTGATGATAACGAGAGTAGCCCATTAATTTCATCTGAGGGGAGACTTCAAGAGCGGTACCAAACCATAGGTGAAGAAGAAGGAGATAGGATCCATTCTGGATCGAGGGAGGAAATGACTTCTCCTCGCTATGGAAGCAATTCTCGTTTTGCTCTTTTTCTCTATGCATTGTTTTCATTTGCGCAATCCTTTGCTTTTGTTGATTGGAACCCCATCGAAAACTCGGTTCTATTTGCGTTTCCGTCATGGTCGGAGAATACTATCTCATGGCAATCAAATATAGGCATTCTCCCATCACCTCTCGTCCAATGGCCTGTATGGATCCTTCTAAAAAAATTCAGTAATTATTCTTATATAAATATTTATATAATATAATATACATTCAGTATATAAGTTGGGATACTGTAGATACACAGAAGCTGGACAAGCAAAATGATGAGATGAAGGGTTTTTAATGAAAGATCTACAGCAGGAGCGCCCGAAGCATAAGAACCGTTGCCCCCACCACAACTTTTTGAAAAATGAGGTTTTGTGATCTACTTATAAAATAGTTTTGTTCGTTATCATAAGCTTGAGAGGTCATCATAATAAAATTTGTCTCACCAATGCAACTTGGAAATCCATTCAAGCACTGCTGGTCTATAGTCAATGCCCCTATAGAACTGGATATTCCATTTGTTATTTCATATCTGATTAAAAAATTGTGTAATTTTTTTTTCTATAGACCGAAAAAGTTAATTTAGGAATATGTATGTATATTAAGGAGAGAAAATTCAAGGGTCGTGCAGTTATGCAAAACGTATTAAGTCATATTAATAAATCGTTTAATAATTTGGTAAATATGACTGGTTTTTAGTTGCGAAAGATCTAATGAGTTTGGTATCAAATCCCAACTTATATATCTGTATATTAGGGTTAAGTGCATGTAATTCAGAATCCTAACGATCCCATTTCATGTATTACAATAATAAATGAGAAAATAATTTTTACTTTTATAGAACTATCTACTGTGATCAAGTTTATGTGTATGCTTCCACTATGCTTGGCAACTTCAATCAGAGTCATTCCTCTTATCGCTCTAAATGATCCAGAAAAGATTTTCACAATGTAAGATGAATTATGTGTTATCTTTAAGTGCACACTCTGTATGAATGTAATTTAATAAGGACAAATCATAACTTTTGCTTTCTTTATATTCTATTTATTTTGAAGATTGGTTTATTTAAGTTCCCTGACGATAGGAGTGGTGGGAGTTTTATTTTATAGCTCTCTATCCAAATTTTCCTCTGCTTATTTTCGATCAGCTTCTGCAACATACCCTACAGGGATAGCCATGATGTTTTCAAATATTGGAGTTGTATTTGCATCCATCATTGGCCCTTTTGCTGTTCATGATCCAATTCCAATAATTGGCGAAAAAGAAAATCTTCAAGACGAAATACGAAATTATCTTCTCTTATGTAGGAATTGTATAATTAATTATTATCCATTCTCAAACCATTTAGTCCCATCTTTTTATTTTTAGTCGCGTTCATTATTGGAATTATTTTTTTGATAATAGCCTTTGTCTTCCCGGAACCCATCTATGATGAAATGGAGGATCCATCCCCTAATATTAAACATAATTTTTGTAAAATCATGCGGTAAACTCGATCTTAGATTGATTTTTGTCGCTTGATTGAGTCATTTTTCATTTTAGTGATAAGGACCTTGTCTTTCTACTCTCAGTGAATGCTTTAAGTGCAGTTCCTATTTATTGGAGTTCCACTTTTCTACCCATCTACTTTCAACGCTACAACTTCGGACAAGAAATTGTTGGTGTTTTCATATCTCTTTCTGTTGTCTTAAGGTCCGACCCTTCAATTTGATTTTCGAGTACGAATGCTTAATTATTATTATTATTTTAGCTGTTTTATAACTGTGTTTACCACCAAGATGGTTGATTCAAGAAGGATTGGTGCGTGGATAATGATTTTTATTCTACTATTGGCTCAATTTATATCTTCATTGACAATGAGTTTATTTTTAACCGAGACCATTCCACCAATTAATGCGTTAATTGCATTATTTTTTGTTATATCGAATTCAATTTCACTTTCCATTGGACCTCATATCATTCCCTATGGAGCAAAAATTGGACAAAGTATAGCCGAAGAAATACTGAATGGAGCTTTTCATCAAATTTCCTGCTTGTTTGGATCCTTGTTTTTGTTTATATTCTCAATTGAAACTCAAAGAAACTGGGTACCCTATTCACTTACCATAACTCCATGTATGGCCACTTTACTTTTTTTCTTAGTTAAAATGTCTTAAATAATGAATATATTTATAATTTTTGTGTGGATACAACGTGATCGTAAATAAATTTAATATTTACTAAAATGCTTATTTTATTTCTCTTTTTCCACGTCGAATAATTTAATAAGTACCCCCAAAAAACATTTTAATTCATCTACAATGGATAGAACTTGCCTTAAGTGCAGAGTTTTGAATGCATCACTTTCAAATTCAATTAAATAAAATATTTAAGTTCCACAATAAATAAAATATAAATCTTTTCATGTTTTTTTCTGAGATTTAAATATTTATAATGTCTTTTCCTCAAGAAAAGATAAATATTTCTTTAAAAATATCTAAAATGCCATGACTTGGCCATCAAAAACGATTATTATATTTTTATAGCAATATGATTTTCAAAAAACACATCTTCGTTCCAATCATCATGGCGATATAATTTAATCAAACACAGACAAGTTGCCAATTTTTAATAATAACACAAGTGGAAAAAAAATTTACTTTTCTAGAGTTCAAAAGGTTTGAGTATGTTTATGCCACTTGGATGTTTAATTTAATTGAAATTTGATTTCAATTTTATTGATGCAACAAATTACTCGAGGATAAGTGGTATGATTTTTGAAACTCCGTGAAAAAATATTAATTACAATCATTCGAGCACTAAATGTGGCCCGTGCAACGTCCATTTCTGAAAGTTATTTTATATTAAATTAAATACTTTTAATTTTTGTAGATAAATGAAAAAAAAAAATTATTATGATCTTATTATATTATTCGACGTTGGAAGAAGAAAAATAAAATATACATTTCTGTAAATATTAAATTTATTTAGGATCACGTTGTATATATATATATATATATATATGTATATAAATAATTATTTTCATTCCGGAGCAAAAACTTAAATAAGAAACTATCAAACAGATTGTTTTTTCTTTGATCAAATGAACCCATCTGAAATGTTAACTCACAAGATTAAATTTTGGGAAAAAAACCTATTTTAAAAATGTATTTCCGCAGTTTGTTTTGTAACTTAAAAAGTTGCTTCACACAATTCATACTTCTGTATTGTCATAAGAGAAAAAAATAAAGAATTATTGTTACACCGGCCATGAATAAAATATAACTAAATCCGTAATTTAAAAATTCTAAGAAGTAATTTTTTGTATCTTGGCGGATGGTCCATCTGCATCGCTAACCTAATGATAAAAATATGCTGTTGTACAATCAGTTTTACTGGAGTCTGATTTGAAAGGAAATGATAGATGAACACTTTTTAACCCACAAAAAGGCAGTATTGACGGTCAAGCAAGCTCTAAGTATAGAATAGGACTAAAAATCAATGGTTTTTTTTTCCGCTGAATAGATAATTTATTTCTCACAATTTTTGAAAAAAAGTATTTACAAGAACTATTTTATTTGTAATAATAACATAGCTAATTTTTATACATATATTTTTTTATTTTATTTATTATTTTATTTTTCTATTCTAAAAAATACTTTAAACAAAAAATCAAATCAAATCAATCAGTCTTAATGTTATCATTTTCACTTGTTTTTTTTTTTCTATTTTCATTTAAAAAAACAAAACATTTTGTTCAGTCTTATAAGTTATCAAATTAATACAGCTAAGAAGAGAACGGAATATATATATATGCATATGTATGTATAGAATTAAGAAGACAAAAAAATAGAATATTAACATATATATATATATATATATATACATAATATGTATTTCTTATACGGTCTGGAGGAAATAAGAAAAAGAGAGGCAACAATGATTTAAAAATATAAAAAGAAATTGTAGAGGATATACAAGAAATGGGAGGAAATATTTTGATTAACAAACATGAGGAAGTAAGTTTTCTCTCTCGTTTTTCTAGCTAGTAAATCAACAACGAACACACTAAAAATATATAGATGATGATGATTAATTATTATTATTAATAATAATAATCATAAAGGTGAAACACAATTAATAAACATACAAAGATAGGGAGAAATTTGGAAGGGGGTGTTTGGGGGTATAACCTATGTTTATAATATTTTAACTATTATTGTATTATATGCTTATTCCTTTTAATTCAATTTTATATGTAAAAAAAAAATAGTTTTTTTCTCTTGTGACAGAGGTAGTGCTTGTATAGTGTACAGCAAATTTTTTTTAACTTTTTGGGTAAAAGAAAATATTAAATAAATATTCAAAAGGAAAAAAAAAATGAAGGAAAACAAAAAACAAAAACACATTATCTATTATAACACTAAGTCCTCCCAAAATAAATTACAGTATGCACTTATACCTTCTTTGTAATATTAACTTTCTCTCTCCAATTATGGGCACAGTCTGTTTTAAAATAAATGAATATATATATATATATATATATATATATATATATATATATATATATATATATATATATATAAAGGAAACAAACCCCCCTAATAGATTAAATCTGCTATTGAGCTTCTTCACCAGGCTTTTATAGAGAGACACACACACAAAAAAGCATAACAAGCAAAAAAAAAAAAGAAAAAGAAAAAAGTTCACAATGATACATTAATATTATTTTTTTGTACAAGGTCCTGATTTAGAGAGCAGAATTAATCAAAGCTGAATGTAAAATAATTATAATAATAATCGACTAGTAGATTGATGATCCATAATCATATCGAAATTAACATCACATCAATTTGTGTATAATTGAATATGGTCGACTATATCTGCTTAAATTACAACGTTCTTATTGTTATTATTATCATCATGATCAAGTTCATAGTTAGATAGAGAGTAGATATATAGGTATACACATACACATATATAAATTCTCCTATCAGGGGGGATGGTTTTGTATAGAAAAAAAAAAAAAATCAGTCTTATTAAAGATTCCCATGAATAGCACGTTATTATTATTATTATTATAATTAGTAATAGTAGTAGTAGTAGTAGTAATTAAGTCTTATTTCGTTAGAGAGGTTTTCGTTTTGTTTTTTTAAATATGTATATAAATGACAAAAATATATGTATCAGTTTTACTTTTATTTACAAACTGTTCTAATGAATATATATTTATGTGTATATATATATATATTATTTTATAGGGATTTTTGGAGTGTTAATAATAAAAGTGTAGGAGATGCACCAAAAATCAGCGTATTTTGTCACTCCAAATTAAAAAGATAACACACGTTTTACTTTGTATTTGAGGAAGGAGGAGGAGGAGGAACCATGTACAATTAACAGAATTCAGTCTTATAAATGGATTTAAAAAAAAAAACAAAGTTTTTAAAAAAATATTTGCAGAAATGTATACATATGTAGGTATATATATATATATACATATAAATTAAATAATGATAATAAATTATCTAAATATAACAATGTTGAAAATAATCAGTCTTATGAAGTTTACATCAATCAGTCTTATTTTTCTCATTTTTTTTTTTTTTTTTTTGAATATGTTACGGGGAAAATTACTTAGAAAAGGTTTTTTTACTTTTTGTTCCTTAATGAAAATTTGTAATATGATATAATGAGCATATATATACATATGAATACATACACATACGTTACAAACCCATTTTTAAGGAATGTTATATAAAGGTGCAAGAATGTAACATCATCAGCCTTTTGTATTTTTTTAATTGGGACTTCTATTCCCACCATCGCATTCATCCTTCACTTCAACAGGACGATCCAACCCGTTTTCAGCGGATTTTTCAGCTGCTGATGCCACTGCTGCAGCAGTTAGCAAAGCTTGAAGATGATGCTCTTGACTTACTTTGCGTTTGCGTGGAGGTAATAAATTATCAGCGGTTTCTGAAGGGGACTTTGATGGAGAGAGGGGTCTATCTTCTGAATAGCCTCGATTGTTATCTCCCACACTACTACTACCACCAGTACCTAATCGACGCAAGTCTGCCATAAATTGAGCACGGATCTCTCCTGATGTTGTCACTCCATTCGATTCTTGATCAATTGAAGAGGATTCGTTCTCTCCAGAGCTAGGGCTTTGCGGTGCAGATCCTTCTGAAGATCGTTTCACTGCATTTATAGGAGAATTGGAACTTTCTGGCCTCATCATTTCTGAAGAACTTCTGTTGTTTGCATTTGCTAGCATGTTACTCAAATTTATGGGACTGATTCCGTGCTTTCCTTCATTACCATTTCCTTCTGCTTCTTTCATTTTTTCCATAATATTCAACATCTAAGAAAATCAAATCGAATAAATAAAAATAAATTTTATATTATTCGCTCTTCAACTTACGTAAGACGGGAATGTTGGGGCTACCATGGATGGTCTACCTGTATCAATGTCCGAATCATTCATATCTTCACTATCCTTCAAGTCTTTGTACGTATCAGAAATTGACTAAGGAAGATATACATTTATTTGTATTGATATATAAAAATAATTATTCATTCGTTAGATACATACGCCAAGGGAGGGAAATGATGCCGGATACTGTGGCATAGATTTCCGTTGCATTTGTCTTCCAGTTGTGATTCCCATTTTCTTAACTTTGTCATATAATGTACGAGAGGGTACACCAAATTTCCTTGAAGCCTGTAGAGCCGACATTCCTTTCCTTACTTCGTCAATGGCTGCCATTATATCGTTCCTTGTGTACTGCTTATATCGCTTCCATTCCAGTCTTTGATTCGGTACATAATTTGCAATTCCACCTTTTTCATTTGAATGTGATCCACTATTACTCCCATTAGTTTGTTGAGATCCTTGTCCTTTTTCATCCATTTCCATACTTTCTGATCTGTTCATATTTGATTCAATGGGCTATTAAGAGTAAGTGAGTCATTAAATGCTCTCTAGGAACTATCAATAATATTAATGTAGCAACAAACCTGGTCGTCTTCTTTTCTGGAATTGTTGTGATGAGGAGAAATGACAGAGTCTTTCGGAGGAGCATGATGTCCACTGGACATTTTTTTCCTCTTATGACCATTTCCCCAGTCGGATCTTCGTTCATTAGGACTTGAGGGACTTTCTTTGTTATTAGCCCCTTCAGTAAACAAATTGTGAGCACCAGGAAACATGCCCGACAGTGGCCAAATAGGTAGACCCGCTGGGCCATACATATTAAATCCACGAACATCCTCTTTGCCATTTCTTTTGGCCTCACCATTAACGACGGAGGGGGAAGCTCCATTATTATTTTTATTTCCATCATTTTCAGTTGGGGCTACAGAGATCAATGGACGACCCCCCTCCTTGGAGCTGTTGAGTAATTTCTCTCTTTCCTCTTCAACGAGACCCTTCACTTTCAAGAGTTCGGCCACTTTTAAAAGACCTATAGAAAGAAAATAGCGAAAGTGAAGTTGATGCAAAATTGCATATTTGTATGTAATGTACTCCTTTGGAGTAGAGTTCATATAACTGGGTCAATATGCAAAAGGGGGGGGGGAACGGAGTAGTAGTAAGGCGGCGGGCTACTTTAGCCTCCCCACTATTTTTCTCCCTTCTTTTAGTTTTGCAGCTTTTAATATCTTCTTTTTTTTTTAAAAATATTATGGAAGAGGGGGTAAGTTTAACCTAGTTTCTTTTTCTTGCTTGTTCTTCTTTCCCTTTCCCTTCAATTCGCATCTTGAATTTTTCAGGATAAATCTGCACTAGAAGAGCAAGCAAGCAAGACGAGAAGTGCTGTAGTAGAATATTTGTAGTGGGGGAGGGGGAAATGTCATTGCTCTCTTTCTCTTTCTTTTTCAACTCCCTCTAGCAGCAGTTCTATCTCATAGAAATACTACTAGTTACTACTACTACTATTCCCTTAGCAAAAAATAAATAAAAAGGGAAAAAGTTTTTTCATAGCTGCTAGATAGATAGAGTAGTCGTTCTAATAAAATAAAAAATACACCCCCCTCCTTCCCCGAAATAAATTATGTAATTATTATTACATCTGTTGAAATGGAATTATTGCTGCTATTAAGAGTAAAATAAATTACCGGGTAGTTCCTCTTGAGCGACATTGACTTCTCCCTTGTACATGTAGTCCAGAATGGCCCGGATTTCATTGTACTTGATGTCTTTAAGAAAAACAATGGGATGTTCGCAAGTGTTTTCCATGAACAAAGTTTGGAAATAAGAGGAGCAGGCGGACAAAATCATTTTATGGCATTTAATGGAGGAGCCATCGCAGGCAAGAGTTACATCGCAAAAGGCTTCCGTTTGTAGAAGATGATCAAAGACCGAGAGAAGATTATTTCTATGATTGTTCCATCGTAGACAAAATACTTGGGATAAAGGGTCCATCTTGGCGATCGACAATTGAGGTAGTAAGCTAGAAATGAGAAAGAATAATCAATGACAGGATTAGACATGTTTTTGCTTTTTTCAGCTCTTGGATGTATCTATCAATGTAGGTATAAAATATGAATCCAAGTACAGACAGTCTTTTAAATAACCCCTTCTCCCAGTGGTGGAGTGCTTATTATTCCTCAGGTAACTTTCACCCCCACATATATAAATATATATAAAACCAGTTTAAAAACCTTCCACACAAAACCAAGCAAGTAACTAGCTTGAATGAACTTAACTCACTTCATCATATCAGATAAATAAATATTCGGCATATTAAACACTCATGTTCTCAACTCAGACTGAAAAAAGTACATTCAACTCTTGGATTGCAAATAAAAAAAAAGTATTAAATCTCCTTTCCTTCAAAGCCTGCGTAAAAGGGAGTACTTCATCGGGAGGGGGGAGAGAGTACGAAACTGCAACCCCCTCTTCTTTTTCTTCTGTAATATGTTATGTACATGTGAAGCCTAGCCTTTTTTATTATTATTCTCTTTTTTTCCTCTCTTTTTTCCACCTAGCACATATTATATATTATATCAGTGTACCTAACAAATAGTAACATACAATATATAATAATATTATTAACTGCAAATTTTTATGCAGCGTCACCTAGTGCACGACGCAAAAAAGTGAATTCGCGTCAAAAAAATTGCAAATTCACTTTTGTACTCTTGCCCCACTCTCCCTCTCTCTTCTCAACATAATTCATTCCGAGTCTAAAGAGTACAAAAGTGAAATAAAAAATAATAATAACAAGAAAAGCAGACCCGTTATTTATTAAAAATATTTGCGCGGCTGAATTGCAGAAGAGGCAGATTGGCAGTAGCGAAAAAAGGGAGGAGGAGAAAAAGTAGGAAAGAAGAAGAAGGGAAGGAAGGGAAAAAAAGAGAAGGGGGGGGGGACATACAAAAAGGTCGTCGACATCAACTTGGAAATTGATAAATTAATTAATCCTACATTTAGTGTATGATTAGTGATGTAATGGAATGAGTGTTAGAGAGAATTGTCGCTAGTTGTTACTCAACACACTACTATTAATATTGCACTCTATCTTCAAAACCTTTACGGAGCAGGACTCCGAGGAATGATGGATGGAAGGGAATGTTGTTAAATATAAATATTAATAACTAAAATAATAATAAAAACACACACCAGAGGTTCTATTCAGCCATTACACACTCAAAGACCCACACTTCTTTGCAAACTGAACTTTTTTCACAGTCAATAGCAACCTGAAAGAATTGCATTTTCCAGACAAAAAAAATTATTAGCGCGCACGCATTCTCTTGTCTTTTACCGCAGCCCATCAGCCCAAAAAATACCAGACGCTTCCTTATTAAGAAGAAGCTGCAAATCCAGGATGCATTCACAAAAAAATATAAATATATATGTATATACTGAGTAGCATTGGTGAAAAATTGCCTCTGGTTCGAACTTACTATGTACATCGTTGCATGTACTATCAAATACATACATGTCATAAAGAAAAGGCAGTTCAGGGCCGTTCAAATTAATTGCATTTCTGGTTATTTCTCTCTCTCTTTTTTTCACTTCTTCTTTTTTTGATAAAAAAGAAAAAGAATAGAGAACAAAAAGTACATAATATGTATTATTTATTTGCATAGACGTGTCATGAAGTACAAAAACAAGTTTTTTTAAAAGAAAAAAAAAAGAGCTGCAAAGAAAGAGAGAGAGCAAGTTATTGGCTAGAAGGAGGGAATGTCTGACCATAGTTAAAATTAGAAATGTATAGAAACCCGTTATACTACTACATACAGGTCAAACATTTCGTAATGAATAATTTTGCCGAACTTTCATTTTAATAATAATAATAAATTTATACCTTCCTCCCTCCCCCCCCCCCAGAGTCACGGAAATTGTTATTCCCTTTCAAAATGTGAAAAAAACACATACACACAAGCATCGAAGGACGTTTTACCCCATCGCGCTCTCTTCGCAAACACCCGGTTGGCCTAATTTATTTTTTATATCAAAAGGAAAAGATAATGAAATGTAGCAATCATAATAATAAAAATAATTCAGGTGCTTTTTCACCTCCACTGCTCCTTACTCTCTGACTATGTGCGACTACGACTGTATGTGTGTGTTAATCAATCAAGAGACAAATATTGAATATATATGTATTATACATGTAAAGTTAGAAGATATAGTAACCAAAAGGAATAATATCATTTTTTTTCTTTTAAATACATAGGCTGATTGACGGATTTTTTTTATGAATTGCAGTATTTTTCCCTTCCCTCGATCGTCCTTCTCCCTCCCTCACTCTCTCCCTCCCTCCTACGTCACAGTGTAGCTATTAGCTATTCTATTATTATTATTATCGTATTATAGACATCTGCAGCAGAAGAAAGAAAAAGGAAGAGGAAAAGAAGCCATATTGTAAAATAAACATACTTCGTACTCTGTATCAGGCCCTCGCCAAGTTACACAATCTATCTATCTACTACACAGAGATTCATAAAATAATAAATGTACATACAACTATTATAATTAAATATCGCATGTCTGACTAAAATGAACTGAGTCATTCACCTTAGATTTGAAAGCAGCAGGAGGAGGGAAGAATTGGGGCTTTCTACTTTTTTTAGGCTTAAAAGTTGTTCCTCCCTCCCTCCACTATGAAATGATTTAATTGCAAGTCGTTGCAAAAGGAATGGACTCTAAAGGAGGGGGGAATCCTGTTTTTTTTTCTACTTCTCTCTTTCTATCTAAAGTATGAGAAGAAGAGGGGGGAAACGATTGATATTATACGGAGAAATGTATCCAGATTGTGGGATTTAATCATTAATAAAATAGTCTGTAACTTTTGCCAACGCAGGGTACTTTCTCCTGTTTTTTTTTACGTACGAATATCTATGTCGTAGACTTATATCAGCATTTTATTCCTTTTTTTTTTTTTTTTTTTGCAGACTATTTTGCGTAGTCTGCTGCAAAAATAGAGAGAGAGAGAGAGAAGAGAAACGACACACGTCGTCATCTTGATGTAATCCATTGAAAAGGGAAAAGAGGAATATGAACAAGAAGTGCAATTTTTTTCTCCTTTCTTTTTTTGCGTCGTCTGTCCCTGAATTGCAAAAAAACGCACACAGCATTGCAAGAACAACAAAGAGTAACAACAACTTACTTAGTGATATGATTCCAAATTAATGGCCACATATTAATTGGCGCACTTCCTGGTAGACCAGGGAGTCCATTGGGAGGAGATCCCGTATTGGAGGAGTTGGAATGACTCATACAGTTTACACTGTTTGCGATAGCAGCAGCACCACCAGAGTTGCCACTATTGTTGCTCCCGTGTTGAGATCCGTGACTGGAAGTGGAGTTACTGAGTGAAAGAGGATGATGATGGTGATGGTGAGGTGGAGCCGAAGATCCGAGATGTGATGCAGAATTATTGGCACTCCCGTTGGCACTGGAGCCGCTATTCACACTGTTTGGATTGTGCCCATGTGGAGAGGAAACATTAGGGCGAGGTAGGTTATTTGCGACAGCATGTAGACCAGGGAGAACGGAGTGTAATGGATGCATTGCGTGATGATTTAGGCCCAACATCGAAGGCTGGGAGCAGGAGAAGTTGACGTTGTTGTTGTTGTTTAGTTGATGTGGAAGGTGGTTGGTAAGTATGAATGAATGGAGGATCAAGAAGCTGGAGAGGCACTTTTTGATATATGTAATATAATAATAATAATAATAAGATATTGTGATTTATATTATTATTATTTGAGTAAAGAAGTAGTTCGATGACCCTTCTCTCTCTCTCTCTCTCTATCTTTTCCTCTCTTTTTTATTCCTCTCTAGCTCTCGTTCTTTCTTTTTTTTCCTTACTTATCAGAACTCTAGTAGTAGATATAATAATAATAATAATAATAATAATAGAAGGTGTACATTATATGTAACACTCAGCTGCTCACTGCTTTTCTTCTAGACTTGCATTTACTGCAATATTTTGCTTGACTTGCTTTCTAAAAAAAGAAACGAAAATAACGACAATAACAACAATAAGGAGGAAGAGAAAGAAATGTATGTATGTACTAGCTAAAGTGTAGTTGTAGTCGTCGTAGTGAGAATAATGAGCTTTTCATATAAAAAACCCAACTAAATTCAATCTAACCGACTAAAATAAATCACTACAAAACACACAAAAATATTATCAAGGGAGCAGAGAGAAGAGGTGGAAGGAGTGAGAGAAAAAGATAGCCAAAAGGGTCGAGGAGGTCGAGTAGAATGATTGAATATATGATTATTACGTGTTATTGAGTTGAATGTATGCTGAATGTGTATAGATATAATTATAGTTATATATATAGACTTGTACACTCTATAAAGGATACGATCTAAATGCAGCTACAAATTCATAAAAATAATTTGAAGCCTTCATGGCCGAAAAAAAGAAGGAAAAGAAAAGGAAATCCGGCGAGCGAGCTAAAAGTGCATAACTAGGTACTACTACTTCTTCTTTTTCTTCTGTTTCTTCTTTCCTTCGTCGTTCATAATAGCATAATATATATTTATATTTATATCATATTATAAAATATACTTAAAACCCCCTTAGTATTTAGAACTATGTATGTATGTACAAAAAACATACTCCTGCAGGTGGAAACGGGCATGTCTTCTGCAGTAGGAGCAGGCCCGTGGGGGTCGGGGGAAAATATCATCATCATCATCCTCATTACTATTTCGAAGCAGAAGCGTAATAATAATTTCCGTATGACTTGGAAAATAATAAAAAATAAGAAATTGCGGCGCCCACCCAGGCAGGCGGAATTGGCATTATTTGTGCCATGGATCCAAGGCTTGAAAATGGATATTTTTTATCTCTATAACTATATACATACAGTCATATATAAGTTGTTTTAAAAGTATGTAAATAAATAAATGAACTTCCGTCCTTCTCCTGGATGAGTTCATTCCCTGGATTCATCTCCTCCTCTTCCACGTTATAAGAGGAGGGGGTAAACAGCCTCTCTCTTTCTCTCTTCTTTGTTAGCCTCCCTTTTACTCCATGTATGTACATACATACATACATACATTTATAAACACATTGCAGTCTATTTAATCTACGTCTCAGACGAGTAGAATTTATTTATTCTTCTTGTTATTATTTGTCTGACTGACTAATACTTATTTTATACATATACATATATGTATATGTACATACATAGTCAAAAAAGCAGTCGTCAAAGTTGAAAAAGAGGCAAGGCTCTTTCTTGCCGTGTGTTTGTAGTACTATGATCATACATATGTATATATATATATATATATATATTTCCTTCCTTCACGACGTAGTGTTTCAAAACATGTATGTATGTATGAGGCATATATGTACATACTAACTAGGTATGTACAATAATGTTACCTCTTCATTGCAATTTTTTTTGTCAGCTTGCTAATATCTACCAACCAATCTAAGTAAATAATAGGTAATACGTACCACCACCACCACCACCACCTTCTTCCTCTTCTTCTTCTTCTTCTCCTCCTCCTCCTCAAAAGAAACATTTCTCTCTTTAAAGGGAAAGGGTTGAATGGTACGTACATACAGACATATGTACGTATTATTATTATTATTATTATATGTACATATGTAAGGTTGGCAGATTGAATAGGTGGGTTCGTGAACCTGGTGGTTGCACGCCTGGATAATTTTTACTTTTTTCTTCTGATTAGAAGGGGTTGTTGAAGAAGAAGGTCTTACGTGCCCAAAAATGATTTTCGCCGATGCGGAAGTTATCTGCTGCTTAGTTATAAAGGTATGGCGTATCTAGGTATATTTATTGTTTTTTATTATTATTGTTATTATTATTAGTTGGTAGTTGTTGTTGTTGTATTTTCCATGATTACCTTTCTACCCCATTACTAGGTCAGCAGATAAAGAGTCATGTATGTATGTATGTATGTATGTGTATAGTATATAATAGATACAGAGAGAAATTTGTTTTTGTTTTTTTTCCTTCTTCCTCTTCTGGAGAGGGTGCAAAAAAACAAAACAAAAAAAACAAGGAAAGGGCATATGTAGTATCTTATAAAAATACATTGCCTAAAAAATAATAAGGTTATTGAACAGAAAGGCATAGAGTTGTTGACCTAATGATTCTAGATACGACACAACTATGTGAAGCACATATGCCTCTGGTGCTGGAAATCTGCTGCTTTAATAATAGATACACAATTATAATAATAATAATAATAATAATGCCAGTTTTTCAATGCCAAATCCACCTTTTCTCTCTTTCTTTATCATTTGTTCCTTCTTCTTCTTCTTCTTCTTGTTCGCCAAGACAGAGTTCGTAGAGTACATATTTATTTTATTTATAAGTAAATACATTCCTGCTCCTGCATTGAAGGAAATCCTTGAATATTTTGTAATAATATTATAAAATTTGTGAATTCGAATTTTATTTTGTATTTCGCCTTCAAAAATACATACAAATATATGTACGTACTTAATTGGATAGCATAAAATAAATATACATTCTCATGTTTTATCTGCTCTTGTAGTAAGTAAGTGGGATGCTCTTCTTGTTTCTGATACGGAGCTACATACATATCACATATATTATAGAAACATAAAGTCATTGGGCCAGGAGTGCAAGACAGGATTTTTAAATTAATTTGGCGAGGGGAACCATTTATACACAGGTTAATGCATACCTATGGAAATGGCTTCATAAATGTTGTAAAATACATACATGAGAGAGTGAATCGTAATCATTTCAGTAAAAATTATGTTAATATATTTATAAACGGTCTATTTTGCAATCACAGGGAAGAAAAGTGGTATGTTGGTGTAAAATATTCAAGTTATTTAAGCAAATGCTCCCTCTGTCTTCCCCTATTCCGACAACTCTGCTTATAAAGGTACTTAAGAGTACGTTCATTTAAAGGTCATGCTCTTTTTCCATACCAGGAACATTGCCAAAATCATATATAATCCAAATGAGTAGATCCTTGTAAAAAGGGTAACGTTGTTTGTTAATTTTGAGGAATTTTTCCAATCCCCTCCAGATCATAATCATAGGGGCTGCTTCCTTTTATAAGGAAAGCAAGGAGATCCATCGGTTGAAGAAGTCTTCTTCCATTCAAGGACTAGCCAAAATCAAATACATATATGTATATGCATATGTAATAAAGCTCCTCGTAAAAAAAGGATAGGAAAAAAGAGTGAGGATGATGTGAGACCGTTGGGATAAGAATGTTACTTCTCATCAACATATTATTATGCACATATGCATCAAATCTTGTACTGTGCGAAACAAGGTCAGATTCATAAAAAGAGTCATATAGCTCATAAAAGTAAATGGGAAAAGAGTGTATGTATTTCATATTTATGACTCTTTATTCATGACTACGTCATTCATAAAAGTATATGTATTGTATATAGCTTGCATAATACATATACTACCAATAACATGACCTCTATAAGACATAGTAATAATATGTATCATTCAAAGAACTTTTGTTTACCAATTGAATTCGTTCAGTCAAAACCTAAGCATCCTTAAAATGCAAAGGAATAGTTGGCTAATATTCGTGTGAAACTAAATAAAGGCTTCATCAAAATATTTTATATTCTTATGAATGTTGGATGTTTATGCCACTAGAGATTGATGATGACGTCATTTAGCAAAAAAATATTATATGGGGCGGCGGTTTTTGCATCTGACTCGGATTTAAGACGAAACGACAAAATACCCCTAATATCATGTACTTATTACCACTGTCACGGAATCAAGCCAAATTAACTCAAGATTATTGATTGAATAATGACTGGAGGGATTTCTGGCCTATAAGGAAATTGCAGCCTCCTAATAATGTCAAAAACAATATGGTAACCATGGAAATCTAAATTGCAGGAGGCAAGAGGGAGGTGATTTCGTCTTAGATAAATCCAATATATTGCAGACAAGAAATTGGAATTATTGGCAATCGTCAGGATTTTTCAACAACTCAGATTATGGCAATGAAACATTTTAATCTTTATTGAATCTCTCAACCTTTCTTCCCTCCTCAAAAAAGAGAAAGAAAAAAAGGCATAAATTTAGTAAGTAGGAGTCAGTCAATTCTTTCCAACACTTCTTTATTTAATAGTAGGGAATTGGCTTTTGCTTAACAATAGATAAATTCACTTGCAACTAATATAAAGGAAAGGGAGGGAGAGTTTATAAGATGGAAAAGCTTATAAGCTCTCACTCTTATGAGCTCATATTAATGAATATCCTTCCATTCATAAATGATTATGTTCTTCTCTATTATGCATCACATTGAGAAGGATAGAATTTAAAAAAAGGTACACATTTTCGTAGAAAACTAATTTTGGACTTTTAATAGTTAAAAATCAAAACCAGGTGAGAATTATAAACTGTGTTGAATTTCATAGAGCCTTTTTATTCTATGTAAAACACATTGAGAGAACTAAAACACACTTAACACATAACTTTGTAAACAAAATGAATAAACAAAAAGGTAAAGAAGGGAGAGTTGATTCAGGTGTAATCTCCCCCCCCCCCTCTTATGCTCTTGTAGTATGCTGTTAGTGTACAACGCAATCAAATTGATACATAAAAGTAGCAGGCAAAAAAAGAAAGAGGCAAAAACCCAAGCCGAAAAAGGTACTTTTTATGTAGAAAAGTAAAATAATAAATAATAAATATATATAATATATTATAAAAAGGTATAATTACAGATAAACACTTCACTTTGACACTTTATTTGGAAATGTATCAACTCTCCCTACCAGGAAGGAGAATTGCTAATTTTGACAAATAAAAAAACAACCTCCATCTAGTATACTTTGCTGTATATTGCAACAAAATATAAATACCAATCGTGCCCAAGATATTGATTTATAATTTACAAATAAGTAACAGGTGAAACGACGATGCATATTTTTAAGCCTATGCAAGAAAAAGCAGGAAGTGTATCAACTCTTCCTCCCTTTCCCTATATACTTATAAGAGACATGAAATGTGGAAAAGTTGACTGTAGACAAAAACAAATAAATGCTGATCTTTTGGGAATGATACTATTTGTGATGAGTGAATGTATAAAATTTAATCCGCACCAGCTGTTTATTTTTGCCTAATTTCGTACATGTATGCGTGCTCCTCTTCACCAAGTAAAAATAGCAATAAGTAAGAGTGAGGGAGAAAAAGGTTTATATAATAATATAATGTAGAAATAAATTAGCAGAGTTTGTATTAGTCTATAAAGTCTCGATATTCAGAGCAAATAATGAAAGGGAGTAGAGGGAAAGAGAAGTTCTCTGCAAAAATTTGCAGAGGAAAAGAAAAAGAAAGGACCAATGGGATTTGCCCTTGAAATCAAATCAAGTATTATAATAATAAACTAATGTACAAAGTTATTTTAAACGGCCTGGGCAGAATAAGTTCTGTGTGTTTTTGCCTTTTTATTATTATTATTTGTGCTGGGACTTTTTTTTGCGTAATTTAAAAAAAAAATATTTTGCAGAAAGCTACAAAATTTCTCTTTCAACTCAAAGGAAATAGAAAGCTGGAGGAAACCATCTTTTTATAAAACTAGCGATCATTATTTAACTACATCATGCTAATTGGCTTTCCACCTACTTCCTTATTGCAAAAAAAACCCCAAAACCCAAAATATGAATGAACAACCCTACCTATTCAGTGCGATTTTGTAGTCTTCTTCAAGTGTCTCCAAGTATATTAAATCTAAGTCTAAATCATTATCATTGTAGCTGGATGGCTCAGAGTGGAGGGAGTTAAAGCGGTGCCTCCTGCGCTGATCTGGGGAAAAGAGATATGAGGACGACTCTCGGAGTGATGAAGCTCTAGCTCCAGGCTCTGTGGTGGAGCAACCGGATGAGGAAAGGGAGTCTAAGGACCCACGAAGATAATGGGACTGTCCACTACCTAAGAAAAATCCACTTTGATGCCCTTGTGCCTGACAAACTTCCATTTCACCTATATATGCACAATATCACTACTTTTCTTTTTGTCAAATCACTCGCCTATCAAATATTGAACTAAATTGTTGTTGACTAAATAGCTATGATGATTCTGTATTTCCCCCACTGATTCTTCATTCATTAAACTACGTGTAACTCCTTCCCTTTCCATTCCCCTTTGCGAAGGTGTACGAGTTTAAACTGAACTTTGCAAAAAAAATAAAGAGTATGTAATAATAATAAAAAATTGGCCTCATTCAAAGAATATTTCATTTCGGCATCGGCCACTCTCTCTTTCTCTCTTTCTCTCTCTTATTGAACTTGTGCGACTGCTGCTTTTTTGCGCTTCCTCTTCTCTGCAAATTCACTCTCACTATTTTTCATTTTGTAAGTTGTTGTCGTACTAGTTTGTACATATATATATATATAGAGAGAGAGAGAAATAGATAGATAGTTGTAAGTAGTTCTAATCAAATGTACTTGTGCCAGTAGGAGAAGGAGGCTCCCTCTCTTGTTTTGACGCAAAAAAGTCGGCAAAAACAATAATTAAAAAAATAATTGATTTTACAGCGCAAAATATGAAGGCAGAGCAAACAACAACTACATATGTTAGTACACATCACTCCTTGAAGAAATGATAGGGACATAACGAGTGATGAGAACCAGGCTATCACAAATTCAAATTTGCCAGTCTACTCCCATCATCATTTCATTAATAAATATGTATGGGCCTAGTATATGTAATACATTTATAATCTGGCATTATCCCTTCCTAAATCCATCAAAATAGGTATCGATATTATTCGTCATGTTGTGCAAATTGCGCAAAACCCTTTCTTGACGGAATTGCGTTTTAATTTTGTAAAAGAAAAAGTTGTTTTTTTTAGCATAGAATTTGTAGCTTGGAAAAAGGCCTTAGCTGGCTTGTGAAAGAAAGCTACTCTCTCTCTCTCTCTCTCTCTTTTCTCTCTTCCCTTCCTCATTAAGCTGATCCTTGTTATTCAACGCGATTAAATTAAAATTATAAGGAGAGGAGAGTATTTTATGTGGGATGACGTCATTCGCAAATGACGTCAAAGAGAGAGAGAGAAATTCAAGGCAGGAGCATACACAATCAGAGTACTTACATTTGTATGATTGACTCAAATTCATGTAGGATTCATTCAAAAATAACAAACTTAATGGAGAGAGTGAGGTATATCTATGCATGTATGTATTATTCTTATTATTATTATTACTATCAAACAACCCCCTCTCAGGGAAATCCTTGAGTTATGCCATTATTTTTAAAGAGAGATAAAAAAAACACATAGGGTTTGAAAATTTATATTTATATTTATTATTATTATTATTATTTTAATACCCACTTTCACGTTAAAAAAACGAGAAAAAAAATATTAAATTTGCCTCCTTCGTCCTAAACAGAGAACGAGAGAAAATTTCACCTTTGGCCAATAAAACAGGTTCAAGGGCGTAGGTAACCACAAAATTTAAATATACACATACAAGTATATATATATATATATAACCACGACGAACACCTCGAAAAAAAGGAAAGAACAAAGTATGTGAAGGGGGGGGGGGAGGTTAGGATTTGGCAATCTGATGGACTTTATATATATATATATATATATATATATATATATATGTGTTATTGGAATATCATTCAGGACACTCTAAAAAAACATCAAAATCATTCTCTCTTTGTTTCTATCTTTCTATATACTCCTGTATGTTTATTATATACATACATATGTGTAGTTATATACACGTGGATTTCAAGGTCAATTAAGCTAATTAAGGTTTAAAAAACAACACAAATTTGTTCCTTTGTACAAAATATTATATTTGACTACGATATATAGTCAAAAGAAGAGAAAAAGGCCTCATTCCCCCCTTCCCTCTCTCTTGCCTTTTTTGTTTTTTAGCAAAGTTTATATTATATGTAATTAGATAAAACATATATATTATGAAAGGGTATGCCATGCAATTGGTAAGCCTGTTACGTTATTATTATTATTATTATTATGCATGGTACCTCCATGTACAAAAAGTAATTAACAGAAATTATCATTATACCCTACATATACATATATACGTATAAGAAGGTATAATGTGTAGTATAATGCTCTGAGGGAGATGAGAATATCATATTATCTTTAAAGAAAATATTTTTTTTAAATCCTCTCTTCACATTTAACGAATATATATATATATATATATATATATATAAATTAATAAACGTTAAGATGAGAGAAAACCGGTTTGTGAAATCTTTTATAAATATATATATATATAATATTTTCTAATACTTAAATAGTTTCAATTAACGTTTTGTTTTTGTTTTTCATTTCAATTATACTTCTTCTACTTTGTGGTTAATAGATTGCAAAATGGCTTTAGAATAAATATATCATTTCCACTCCCGGGTTTGTATTTTTGTTAACATGTACATATACTGAAAACAAAGAGATACAATACAATATTGTATCTCCAAAGAGCCGGACATGCTCATTGGCTCCGTGGATATATGGGAAGAACTTTGAGAGTTCTGTTTGATGTAAAACCATTTATATCATAGAGTATCATGTATTGCTATTCGAATTCAATCAGTTTGGGTTTCTTTTAGATCCGTAACTACATAAAAATATAGAGATATTTTTTTGTTTTTTTAATTTTCATTCTTTGTGCCATTGATGGTTGTGCCTTGTATGGTTTTTAATTGAAGACACCATTAAAATATATATTTTATAGCACTGTCAATCCCTTAGAGTTGATTGAATTCAGACTCTAACCAATTATACGAAGTATGTTGCATGTGTATATGTAGATATTATTCCTTTTGAGAATAAGCAAGGACTGCAACCCTGGTTGAGCAATTTTGAGATGCCAATGTCATTTTTATATCATTTTGAAAGACTTCTGTGGCACAATTGTATAACTTTCTTGAATGCACATAGCATAGGTTCCGTTTATCTTACTTATATAAATAAATAGATGATTATAATATGTACATAGGTAGTCACTAACAATGGGATTCAAACCACTGGTTTCTTCTCATTTATTTATATAAGTTGAAGAAGAAGAAGAAGAAAGAGAAAAAATGACCTTGAGCTTTCAAAGAGAGGAAGAGAATGGAGCAACCATATTATATATTAAGCTAAAAATATATATATATTTTTTATTATTATTTAAAAAAATAGAGATTGCGGCGAAATGTGCGTGTACACTGAAAATAATATTTCGATATTATTATATGTATTTGGTATTGGTATGGGAGGAGGATATAGAGGGTATACGTAATACATATTGTGTGGATTGTGAAGCCGAGAGTGGGGCAAGGAGAGGAGAATTCACCGTGGAGTTATAGAATACTTTTAAATAATAAATATAATCATTGCGTTTTTTTGTTTTTTTTCTTGAGACGCCCAATTTTCTTCATTCCCTCATGGTGACAAGAGAAAAAAAGACGAGAAAGACAGAAATAAATGAAAGAAAGAAAGACAAAAACCCAAAAAGAAAAGTAAACAAATAACAGAAATGAAAAAAAAATAAAAATCTGTTTATTATTGTTAAGACTAGACAAAGTGCAGACTTTGTTGTCGTTGTTGTTTTCCTTTTAAATACATAGAAATAAGGCTATATGTATATTCCCTCACTAAAGTCACCTGAGGTACCAGGAATGCGTACAATCTGACTTACATAGCCATTACATTGCAAGTCTATTATTCCATGTATTTATTTTTCTTCTCTCTCGATTTTTCTAACATTCATACCCATTAGTAGTAGTGCTCTGAACAGCACTAAATGAATTGATCAGGAAGGAGCTCATGTAAATAATACCCTTTCTAGGCAAAAAAGAAGAATAGTTCCAACACAGGAGGGAAATTAATTGCCTGGCTACCAGTTCATCTCGGGCCTTTTTTCTTTCTTTTTTTTAAATTAAAGTTTGAGCATAAACATAACAATACATACAATACTATGTAGGTATGTCTCCTTTTTTTATATACTTATTTTCCCCTTATTAGTGGTATAATGAGTGTTGATTGATTCAACACCTATTATTATTAAACGATTTTCTAATATGAAATGAAGAATATTTCAAGAGTTATAAAAAAGAATTTGATGGTTTTTTTCTTTCTCTTTTTATGGATTTCTCTTTTTGTTGCAAGACACAATTAATGTTCACAATTGCACTATAAGTGATGGATGTAATACTATACATAGGCTTTCAAAAGGTAAATACCATGTACATAGAATCAATATATGTATTTATTGCATCCCTCAATTTTTCCTCCTTAAAAAAGAAAAAAAAAAGCCTCAAATCAACTGGAAGTTTAGCCAATTATACAAACATCAATGGATAACACTATTTAATTTGAGATCAACACATTTAATAAGGAGTATAAGTGGGTTAAAAAATATGAAAAGGAATTGTTTATGTTTTAGGTGATATGAATCCCAATATACATACAATATAATCCATGACAATGACGTCACTTAAAAATTGTTGGAACATTGCTCCATCTAACGAGCAATAAATAAATAAGACAATATTATTTACCTAGTTTTTAATTTTTATTTTTTTTACTAGAGAGGTAGAAGTTATGATTGTACATGTATATTATAAAAGTCCTAGTCCAAGGGCAGAGCAATGGCCTGAGTATAGTAATAATAATAAAATGGGAGGAGGGTTGTTAAAAATCTTCCCGTTATGGTCATCCATCCTTTTATAATATATATATATATACCTATATATATGAGAAAATTAACAAAATATCTTTTTGACATAAAAAATTTATAAATGAGTGTTTTTCTTTTTTACCTTTCTTTATATCAAACGGTATTTTTATTATTATTATTATTATTATTTTTGCTGAATTTTATAAATGATTTTTTTTTCTTTTTAAATAAATTCTTTACAAGAAGCTATTATATATTATTTTAAGGGATATGTCAGAATATAGCTTACATAGGTGGTGCTAGACAGGGAAGGAGCAACAACAACAACAGGGGAAAGGGGACCCGTCCGATTAATCAACTTCAAAAAATAACTTAACTCCCTGCAAGAAGATATTTAATCATTTTCAGGGATTTTTTTTGAAGAAATAGGTAATTTTTAGTTGTGTGTGTGTATTACTTTTGACATTTTGAGCACATGCAAGTCTGACCTTTGAGGAGCAGTTCATTCCTCTATGGAATAGCAATAGGATTAAAAACATAGCCCCCAAAAATAAAAATAAAAATAATAGAGAGAGAATATCCTTGAGTGCCACTTACATGCTATTGATTGAGTCAATATTTGGTTAGGAGATTAACTACATAGAAAATTATGAAGGGTCTGAGAGGTTTGAAGGAATGCAGTCTGTTTTTAGCTCACCTTCTTCACCCCCAAACAAGGACTTGGCATGCTCCTTGTACATATAAATGTGTGCTTCTTTTCTTTTTCTTCATGGACTTAATATGTATGCACATGGGTGCATACTTACCCCGAAGGGGCCTCAGTAGAATAAAAAGGATGCTCAAATAGTAACAACAAAAGGTGCAGTTATCCTTGCCAAAAAAATAAATATTATTTTTAAAATAAAGAGTTTTAAGTTTTTCAAGGATGGATTTCCCCCCTCCCCTCCACTCTCTCTCTCTCTCTCTCTCTCTCTAAGGACATACCACATAATATAGCATAGAATATACATACATAGTGGACACAAATAATAATAAGTATACTAATTATTATTATTATTATTATTTATATGAGTTTGTAAGAGCTCCTCCCTGATGGAGAAGGAGGAGATATTCAGGGGTAGAAGCTTTGCCCGAATACAAATTGAAGTACAAATGTGTTTAGGAAGAGCAACAACACCTGTTTTTCTTACAAGCATACGTGATGGAGAAGTCGCCTCCTCATCATCTGGGGTATCATTATAGGAACTTATTCAAAATAATACAAATATGAACAAATACACATCAGCAAAGCAACCACGACACTCACTCAATAGAGAAGAAGACAAGCCGAATATATATATATATATATATATATATATATATATATATATATATATATAACGACAATAATTTAGCTAATTATTCTATTTACAAAATATGTAGATACATACATATATTGTTATATATATGTATGTATTATGTAGAATGAATGTATGTCTATTATTGACGATGTTATCGTGATTGAGAGCAAGTGTTTTCGTTGGAGACAAGAAGGGTACTTCACACATGTATATATATATATATATATACATGAGTCTAAAAAGACTATTTAATGTTAATTTATACAAACATACACACAGTGTATAAAAGTGTGTATATTTCAAATGTTGCTTTACAAATAAGTACTTTTAATATACATACATACATACTATAAATTGTACTCACTCTATCAGAAGAAGAGACAGGGAGCGAGGCAGAAGGGAAAACATTTTCAAATTCATTTTTTCAACCCTCAAACATGTAATTGATATCATTATAATTCCTGACATACATTTGTATAATATGACTATATATATAATATATATATATATATATTATATGTTTTGAAATTTCCCTTCACGACAATATTTTTTTTAACGGATAAAGCGTCTTAATTCCTCCCTTCTTCTCTTCTCGCCTTGATTCTTTATCTTGGATCTACCAAAGGATATAATATATAGATATATATATATATATAATATCTGAAGAGACTTTGACTCATTTTCATTAGAAAGAAATACCAGATTTAATTCGAGGGTGTTCACATGATAAATGAGTTGCAATTATGTATCTCACTCACTCACTCTGGAAGGAAGGAAAGAAAGAAAGAAAGAAGAAAAAGAAAAATGAGAGAATTGGATGGACGGATGGATGGATATTGTATGTACATATATGTATGTATACGGCTTGAAAGGAATCAGTGCTTGACCCCATTTCCATGATTGTAAAAAAATGAAGACTAATAATTTGTGGTCTACAACAGTATTAGGGTCTTGCATCACTCAGAAGAGTGATTTTATTATTCACAGTAATACAAACAGTGAGTGATATTAGTCAATCGTCTTGAACAAGAATGTAGATAATATTACAAATTGCAATTGAGGCTTTATTTAAATGACCATATATGATATAACACTCGCCATTTTAATGATTACCCACAGGTCAAAAAAATGACAACCTTCCAACACAGTCCATATGTATGTATGTATGTGTCTCAAACTGAGACGACATTTGTGTGTAAAATGCGATGAGAGTGCTCTCATATAAATATTGAATATACAATTCTCTATTTTATGTGCTTTAATGTATGTATGTATGTATGAACATATCGCAGACTTCATTGCAGGATTTTGCAATGTTATTTGATGAAGTAGAGACGGGACTCTCTTTCATTTGATTGAGATTCGTCATAATATATGTACATGCATATATATATATACTCATATTATGTATCTCGAATGTGTAAGAGAAGACGTGATAAATATAATAACGGAATGATTGTATAATAATGATTTATAAGTACAAAACATACAAATTAGACGCTCAATTTGCTGCTCCTGTGTTTTAAGACACTGCTGCTGAGTCAATGCAAGTGTTGAGGAGGATGATAATCATAATAATAAAAACAAGAGTAGCAGCTCCCTCAGTACTAAGTAAGCAAGCCACCCTTCTCTGCTACTGCAGACACATTTTCACTGATGTTTATCTTTCTTCATTTATTTTAATGTTAAAAATAAAATGAAATAAAATAAAAACTAAGGGTATAAAAAAACAAAGCAAGGAGGAAATCACATACATACATACATACTGAACCGTAGCTAGTACAAAGCCCTCTCTTTCGTTTGAAGAGGATACAATAATATATATATACATAATATAGGTAGAACTGAATCCTGAACAGAGAATAAAACCACACGTTCTTGCATGACATTTTGATATAAAGTTGCAGTTTCCTTTTTCCCTTTTTCAAAAAACACTCATTCAGGGCCAGGGGTAGTAAGCTCTAACTACATACATAGAGCAGTCCTATGCTGCACCAAGCAAAATAATAATGTGTAATTAGAACTCCCCTCTCTCTTAATGACTTGCCTTACATTTCCTGTGTGTGTGTGTGTGTGTTGTCTTTGAGATTTGTCATTATAAAGAGTAGGAATTGCATAACATGCAACGGAGTGAGTAAAAACTTATAGACATCCATCCATTCTATGAACAATATAATTATACATATATGTAACTCATATGCAATGTTTCATATATTTGTATACATTTTTAATCTATTTAGTTCCTTTGGCACACACTCACACACATAAACGGACATAAACTTAGAAGGGGTCGAGAGCAGGACCTACAAAAATTGATATCAAATCAATTTAGCTACTTGGTAATGGGCACATTACATGCAAAAAGGATTAAATTACTCCTGTAGGGGTCAATAAGTAACACCGTAGCTCAAAAATAAGTCATTTAGTAAGAGTCACGATACTTGTTGTTGTATTTTTGACTCAATTTTAAACAAAATGAAACATCAAAGTGTGGTAATGAATTTATGACATACGAAACAATTGGAGATGTTTGTTTGTTTGTTTTAGCAATGGAGTATGTATATTTTTAAAGCAGAACGGAAGGAAAAGTAATCTAACAACAAGTCAGTCTGCAACATAAAAAAAGTAATGTCGTTCCTTTTTCGACAGCTATCACGGAATTTGATGCTCTTTGATACACAGGAACTCTTACTTATGAAAAAATATTTTGTTGCTAAATTTTAATTCGCTAAAATCAGTTGTCTAACTTAACCTTAATAGTTCAATCACGAACTCGGAGGGAGTAAATGGGCATAGAATATTCTAAAATTTGGCACAGTTGATTGTCCCTACAAATGATGTCAGACAAGTGTATGTTTTTTCACTGCCCCCAAATATACTATATTATATAATGTATCATAATAATCCTTCCTTGGCCATATCAAAGAGTCTGGAAAAGGACACGGTTCATCAAAACGAAAATAATACTAACAGTTTCACGCTGTTTTTATGCCTAAATGCTACACACATACACACTTTCATGACTACAATAATTTACAAAATGCAGTTTTAAACTCATTCACACGGAACCAGAACAATGAATGCATGTCCGGTAAAAGTACGTACATATCTATATTTAACAACACCATAGATACATAATTGAAGTATAAATGAAGTATATTATTAAAAAATGAAATATGTACATCCCTGATTTCAAGACGTTGGGACTTTTCGTTACATAGCATTACTTTTCATACATAGCATGGGTATTGATGACGACAATACATGATTTACTTATAAAGGTGGTGAAGCTCTTCACTTCATCATTCCAAGGAATCTGCCAAGAATACAAAAATAATGAAGTATTATTATTAAGCGATATAAGAAATATAACTTATATAGACCAAATATGTATTTCAAAATTCCTTTTTCTTCTTCTTCTTCTTCTTCTTCTTCTCTAATCACACAAAACCCATTAATTTTTCTTCCCCCCCCCCCTCTCTCTCTCTCTCTCTCCTTTGTTCAACCCCAATCAACACGATGCATTTTTGGAATGACTACATATTATAATACATATATGTTGTATGTGCGTATAGGTCCTATGTATAAATATAATAGAAGGAATAGTTACTTTTGTATACACCTATGTATGTATGTATGAAAGTATAAAAAGAATCCTGAAGGATGATGGGAGAGTGAGATGCAATCCTCAGGGTCATACGCAACTCACGTATACACAACACACACGCAAAGAAAAGAGATACAACATATGAGGCAACCAGCACCAGCTTGTCCATTGAACTTAGGTCAATACCCATCCTTCAAGGATACGTCATTTGTTTATATAACTATATCGTATACGAGTATACGTATATTATTATGACCTCTACAAGTTGTAGCTTGTAGTAGTATGAGCAGATTCCTCATGTTGGAATCAAAAGTCAAGCTTAAATGCCGATCTGAGTGTTGATCTCAAAATAAAGTGCAATGACTCACATTCCAGAGAATGCTCGATATGCTTATCAAGGGCAAAAATTATTTCTATTTTTCTAAAATAAAAATTACTAATTGATATTGATCTGTGGCTCATTATGAAATAGATTGTTCTTTCCCTCGTAGATATATGTACATTAAATGAGGTATTTAAATAGATGCATTTATCAAGTGTTGAATATATATGTATAATTAATCAAAATGGAGGGTATATATATATTTATAATGATAAAATGTGTATAAATGTATAAATTGGAACTTGTACACGTTAAAATTATGCATAACCATGTGTCATATTATGGATTTATGATGCTCTCACGTGGTCAGTGCAGTGTTTGTAGTTAAAAAAAGAAAGTCCTTTTCTTTCTTTCCTTCCTTTTTTTTTTTTTTTTTTTGTAACAAACATAAGGATTCTCCCGAATTTTTTAATTATTATTATAATAGTGTACTCCATGCACTGCTAGCTAGAGAGATGGAGTGGAGTGACTTGTACAATACCAGTTAGCTAGCTACATTGATACAGTCTGCATACAGGATATCAAACATAAAATAAAATAAAAACAAATATGGCCGCTGGCCAACGCATCGCATTTTTTAATGATTCATCACTTTTATATGCCCCTCTATAATTTTTTATTATGCTTATATATATATATATATATATATGTTATGTATGCGTTGTTGAGGTCCTCTCCTGGCTATGTATACACAAAACCTTTTAACAGGATTCACGTAACTGTTGTTTTTCCTTCCTTTTTAACTGCAAGAGTTGCTTCAGACATTAAGAAAGAGAAGAAGAAGAAGAAGAAGGGAGAAAACCGCCAGACGGACGCTTCTGATAACACATAATAATAACAATAAAAATAAAAACTTAAAGCGTCATCCTCAACTGGGAGAGAAAGAAATAACAACAACAACAATAATAATAATAATATAAAATGCATTTTGCGTCATACAGGTCCTAGCATGAAACAGAAATAATGAAACGGTACTTGCCGTCATCCAATGCACACGCATTCATAATAATATGTACAATACATATGTATTTGTGAAGAACAAAAGTACATAGAAGAAGCTAAAATTTACCCTCCTTCAAAATCGATTGCCCTACGGATTCCAACAAATGCTCTTTAATTTTGATGAGAGACAGTTTATTCTGGGCTCCATCGAACAAATGGGTTGATTAGTTATTATAATAATTAATCATGAAAATATACTAAAATAGGTATAATGCATATAGAAATTTAGAAAAAGCATAGGTAAGACAGCTTTAAAAAGTTTAAATATAAGAGGTGAGACTCTGACTATTTACATTTATACAGTGGGTAACAAGAGCTTTTTAAGAGCTTTGTAATAGAAAATTCATTAGGGAATTAAGTTAAATTATTATTATTATTAGTATTATTTTGAATAGCATTCCTCTTTCCCGTTCTACATACATAAATCATAGGGACACGTCCGAGTTGGACGTAATATAAAAGAGTATGTCTTGATCTTGCAGTGAAGCCCACATTTCCCCATGCTCCTTCAAGCCAAGGAATTTATACGTGAAAATATATTTAGTAAGATATTTAAACAGTGAGTGTCTATAGGACTTTTGATCCACATGTTATCAAACACTGTCCCAATAAGAGGGACAGAACGGATTTTGAGTCCGCAGCTATCCCTTTCTGCATTGTTTTTAATAATTTTAGATATAAGAGAGAGGGGGGGGAACCCTATTTTGTGTGTAATGTATTGTACTGTGTTCAAAATGAGTTTGTGGGTTGAGTCATTCTATTTGATATGTACAAAAAAGCTACAGAGACCCTCCTCGTGTCCTCTTTCATCATGATCATTTGCATTTGGACATAAATAATATTATATGTATGTGTATATTTAAATAAAAAATTGGGAAATTGGATCAGGGAATGAACTTGACGACGACGACAATGTCTCGTTATTATACATAAGACTTGTGCATATATGTATGTATACGTTCATATACATATATATAAAATGACACTCTTGTGTAACATACATACATACATACATACATATTGTATCGAATGGAGGAATAATAAAACATTGTAATCTCATACTTATGTGTATAGAGTTGAGGGTAGCTAGTAGCCATATACATAATACATATAGTGAATATGTAGAAAAAGGGATTAAAATAAAATAAAAATTGAAATTTGTATAATAGCGATATGAATATTATTTGATTTTGATAGTAATAATAAACAAGCGTTCGTTATTTGACGAACAATAAAAATATATATATTATTCCGTTCAATTTTTAGACATCCCCTTCTCCTCAAAAAAAAAAAAAAAAAAAAAAAATACACTTTATTATTATTGAAAAATAAAAATAAGAATGATAAGAAAAAGAGATACGCATAGTTGTGGTGGGTTAGTTTTTAGTTTTTCTTACCCTACTCTTAAAAAGAAGAAGGGAAAAAAATATCGAATGTCCAGGATTATCTTTTCTTTTCTCTTTTTTTTCCCTCTTTTTTTTTTTTTAAATTATATATATTTATAAAAAAATACAATCTATTTTATCTATTTTGAGTAGAGATAGTTTCTTAAAACTGAACAAACATGCTCATACAAAATAATAAGGAAAAAAAATCCTTTCATTTAAAATTAAGGAAAAAATACACAGAATAGTTGTTTTAAGAAATCATCAAATGAGTGGATTAAGTTTATTTTTTTTATAAATACACAAATCAATTTAATTGGAGCAATTGTAATTTTTGACTTGAATAAATGGTTTGTGAACATTTTTAACTTTTTAGTAAACATATTTAGACCCAGTTTGATAAATACCTTTCTAAATCTGCCTCACTCTTTTGTTGGGTAAAAAGTACTGGAAATAATACATTTGAAAGTACTTCAAAATTAAATACTATTTTGAATTCAAATATTTATGTATACATACCATAGGTGTTAAGGTCCCCTTTTCCCTGGATATGTCCTCTTTTTACATCCTGTATTATAATTTTTTTTTGTATAAATTCTTTCATGGAATGTCCGATTTCCTGGTTGTTGTTTTTTTCTTTTTTTAAACGAGAACAAGAATCAAAATTGAATGTATCTGTGTCTTTAATATATATATATATGTATGTGCTTAAACTGCCCTAAAAGGCAACTCTCTTTTGAGAAAATCATATTGTAGCAGATAAAATGAAAGAAATAAAATCTAAATTTCTAAACCGCAGGAATATTCAGAATAAAATAAACAAATCAATTCAGTCGTACCAATCGTTATTACTGACTTGGTCAAGTTCAATAAATTGTGTTGGACATAGTATTAATATAGCATAATATACATATATTAATAGATAGAAATTGGAGTCAGAGCCTTCAAACTCACTTCCAAGGACATAATGTATAGGTATATTTTATTATTTTTAGAACTTGATATAAAGCCGTTATAAGCCCAAAAGTATACAATAATAATATTATTTTCTCCTCATTCCCCCACCCCCCTCACCATTGCTCTTCAGGTAGTTGTTGCAGTGTCTCAAGGCCAAAGGCATTAATAATATAATATTTTATTTAGGTAAGGGTGCATTGTGTGTGTGGATCCTAGAGAAGAGAGAGAGAGGGGAAGGTTGCTAGTGTATATACATTATGTAGTTTTAATAACAAGTAACTAAGTAACAAAAAATAATACATAAGGAAAGATGCTAATTGAAAATGATGAAGCAGTTTCCCCCTTTTTTCTTTTTCTTTTTCTTTTTTCTTCGCTCTCTCTCTCTCTCTCTCCTTTTTTAGTACATGCAGGGTGGCGCTGCTGCATTCAATGCATGCAATCTCCCCTCTTCTGTGTTTTCTCTCTCTTTTTTTATGCTTTTTATGTATGTATATACTTAATACTTACTTGTACATTTAAGCTGCACTTTTCAAGGTCTTTGTGCACGACAAAACAACGCATGTGTGAAGGAAGAAGAAGAAGAAGAAGAGTGTAACTTAGGCTCAACGTCTTTTTTATGATTTTTATTATGTTCGTCTTTTTTCATCATCTAATAAAATTTACACAAAAATGGATGAAGAAACATCATATTATTATACATATTTAGATACATCAGATGTCGCTCTGTTACTATTACTACTAATTTATGCATTCCTCTCTTTTTCTTCATTTTTTAATCACTCACCCAGGAGGGCTACTTACTACTAATTTTATGGGTATTATGTAAAGTGATTTAATAGTCCTCTCTATTCACCTCCTCCCTACTTCCCCTTTTTTTCTCTCATTGTGGATGTAATTTATAGCCTTACAAAATGAAAAAAAAAAGAGTTTAATTCATTTGAAAAAAAAAGTGCTTCTGCAGTTTTATATTTTATTTTATATTTCTCTTCCGCATTTCTTTATCAGTTCATTTATGTATTACCATCACGTTTTTTCTTCAAAAAGGCCCGAAATATGAAACTGTTGCAATAATGAATTAGTTACAGCCTAACAACAAGAGCTCATTCGAGATCAACCCATCAATGTTCGGAAAACTACCAAACTAAGATACCATTGCACTATGTATAGATAGAATAATTCTCTCTACAATATAGATTTGTTTAAAAAAGAAGTTGTACCAGCTTGTGGGGAGAGTTAGAAAGATACCAACAAGGTCACACATGATGACAAAGTATGAAAATACAAAACAAAGAAGTGAAGCGAACTCAGAGAAATGCAATCCGTCTCTTGCTTTCAAAAGGCTTCTCTCTCTCTTCTTCTTCTTGAGTTATTATTTTGTTTGTAGTCATAGTATGTTATATCTATAGATTTGAGAATTAATGCATCTACCTGGAGACACTTTAGAGAAAGCCACTTTCCGATTCATGCATTCATATATGTATAATAATTCCTTTCCGATCGTGATATTTGGTTTGATAATGTTGACGATATGGTAACTATTTATAAGAAAGAGGATCCCATCTCGTTGATCCCGACTCCACGACCCTTTTCTCAAGCAATCATGTTAATGGATTTAAAAAAAAAAAGTCTTTTGGATGAGTAATCATATTATTAAGTGTTTGAGAGATGAGATGAAAAAGGAAAAGAAATATTAAATAAACGAATTCGGTGCTATACTCGTGTCAATAAAACACTTGATTGCAAAAATATCAGTCAAATATTTAACCTATTCTTGTACATATTATTTAGCACATGAGTTTGTCATTTCTCTAATGTACATAATGTAGATATTATTCATATCTATCTCTATATAAAAATAGATGGACACTGATAATAATATTAATTACATAAAACATATAAGTAATGTCTTTGAATAATTTGCTTATGAAAAACGTATGAGGGGATGTGGAGGTACAATTTAAATTGACTTCAAGTGACTACAAGTGTTTCAACGTTTTTAATCTTTGATATTCATTTTTTATTTTTGCTTTATTATCATTATTATTGAATCTCCATGATCAAAAGTGGAACTCTCACCATGTATGTATATAATAATTTTACATATGTTGTTATTACAGGTAGTTATAGCTGGCACTACTACAAGCAGATCATACATGTTGCAATTTATATGTCTCACAGATCCTAGTGTGTAGTACCTACTAACAGAGAAATTTGCAACATATCTTATCATATTAGTATTTGTATCCCAAAAAACATTCACTACTCACTCCTATGTATTTTTTTTTGTCATCTGTCGTCGATTTCTCTAAACTTCATGTCCCTCGTTGTTATTATTACGTTATGCATGTGTTCTAAGCAATCGAATTAGCTTTTTCTTAAGCTACAGCCCACTCCATATTATTATTATTATTCAAGGATATGTAAGCCCCAGATTTGGAATGAATTGGCTACAAATGCGTATATGTTGAGCATTTTATTTATTTCTCTTTTTGAAGGAGAATGGATTGAGAGGTGATATAAAGACACGTCTTATTTAATTCCCGTCCGTTTTTTAACATTTCATTTTGCCCCATTAATATTGTAAATTTATTATGAATTGATGAATGCTTCAACTGTCGGACCTGTAACTTTATAATGAGCAATAACGATTAGGTATCTATTATTACTTATCATGAAAGAAGTCACAAATTCCAATGTTAAACGACACTTATTCGTTTAGAAAGTGATTCATCCTATCTTTGAGTAGCAAATTGTACAATCTGATTGGTGTATGTATGTGCAAGTTATAGCAACTTGTGCCTGACATGCTGGTAATTCATAAGTTTTCTATGGCACATACGTATGTAGATATATTATGTGCATAAATACATGTGGGCGTAATTCAAGGGTCCAGAATTGGAGATCACGGGATCATATTAGGTGTGTAAAGTTTAGTGAATTAATGATTTATAATTAAAATGACGGAGGTTATAAATATTAAATAAATAGACGCACAAATTAACACTTATACACGCATATATGTAGATATACTTAATTTCTATATTTTCAGGGGTTTTATTTTGTTAAAAAAGTATAAATTCATTTCACAAGAAATGTATTTATAATATATATATATATATATATATATATATTATGACTGTTTTCTAAAAATAAAGTCCAAAATTTCAAGGCTAGATTAAAAGCACTGATAGCGAAGACTTGAACGATTATATATATATATATACAAGCTAGTACATAAGCCAACCACCCCGTTATGTGAAGTTTCTTCTTTATGTGTGTGTGTGTTTTTTTTTTGTTTTTTTTTTTTGTAAAAACTTGATTGTACATACATATATTGTGTTTAAAATACACAATATACAAGTTAGGTTCCTACATATCTACAGTACACCCATGCTGCATCGAGAAGCCCCTTAAAAAAACAAAGCAAAGGAACGCTAACTGTCCACCACGGGCACTTTTTGATTTTTCCTTTTTGGATATTTAATTATGAGCAAGGCATCTCCAGCTATAATATTTATACCTAATAGGTTCATTGAGGGTTGATCTCTCTTCGTCTTCTGCGTAAAATGGATGAACGTAGGGTGACCACTACAGACCATGTATGTATATCGGTACATATCGTTAGAATAAACATATATATATATATATATATATATATATATACAAGTTTGAAGTAAAAAGTTAGTGATGTTCTCATGTGTGAGACAATAATCTATTTGGTAGTAGTAGTACCTACATAAATAAATAAATAAACATTTGTTTCCCTGCCCTCATCATAATAAATATACCATATTTATTATATTAGTAATCATGATGAGGATGTAATGTCTCAAATGGGATGATAATGTCTGAATAAATTACAAATATATATGTATATGTCGTGTATGGTCATAGGTGTTGGGATTTTGTATATGCACATAATTTGTAGGTATAAGTATATTGGTCAATCTGCTATTTGTCCTTGACAAATGTCTTATTTAATCATACATTAAAGACATTTTAATTGACAATAAACTACCTGAAGTATTATTATTAATAATACAATTCATGCACTTAAGAGGCATGGCATGGAAGAATGAGAAATCCATAGCTTACAAAAAAAATAAGGAGTAAATTTTCATGGAACACACCGTGATATTTAGGTAACTAAAAAGAAAATTCGGAAGAAATTGATACAAAAAAAAGAAAGAGAGATAGTACCTAAAGTGAACGCTAGGAGAGCATTATGCCAACATAATATTTACGTTATTTCAACTTAATTATATTGTGTTTTTTAATGAATTAATAAAACAATTCAAGCCATTTTTTCTATTCTTCAATGATACAAAAAAAAAAAAAAGAAAAAAAAATAGAAGAAGACTTTTTGCTTGGCTTTAATATGTTCTGAAATAAACATGGGAAATTCTATCCGTGTTCTCTCACGATGATTGTAGTAAAAAAAATAAAAATATGTATATTGTATTTATATATTTTAATGAATATGTGTATTTCCATTATTTTTAGGAAAAACAATAGAATCAATGATTTTTTTGAAGAAAAAAAATAATGTGAATATTTAATATTATTTTAATAATATTTAAACATTACTAATACATTTATATGTATATGAAAAGGAAGGTATTAGTATTGCAATCTGCTACGTGTCTATTTATAATATTATTTATGAACAAATAATGGACTCAGTTAGATATATGTAGTCAGGAATTCTCCTTCTGGAGGAGGAGGAGGAGGAGAGGTTGCGATATATGTACAATAAAGAAACTAAGGTTGTGGACATACTTAATATCTTTATAATATCGTATTTGTATGATGACTGAATTCCATTTTTTTTCTATTTGAGCGCTACCTATCTATGTACATACATAAGCACCAGAAATGGAAACATGTTCTTAGGTAGGCCTTATTATTCTTTTTAACGTGCATTATGATAATATTTTACCCGGAGGCTCTTGATGAGTTATTGACCCTTCCAACATAAAAGGACAACAATCATTTTGGAAGAAGATACAGGCTGCTTCACAGACAGATTTGTATAATAATAATAATAATAAGAATTATTAGAATAGTTAGTGTATCATCATCATCATCAAATAACGACGACACAGTTGTTTTGCAGTAATATATGATAGCTCTTCTTCTCATTAAGATAAATTCACTTTTTGTATCTCATAATGTATGTATGTCAAACCCGCTTCTAGTATAGATCTATTTAGAGCAGTTCAATTGTGATGTTGATGATGGTGTACTGATTGAGAATGTCATAGCAGTGACTTTAATTTTACTTGAAAAAAGAAAAAAAACCCTACACCTGTAGCCTTTATCGCAGATTCTTTTCTATTACAGTTCTATTCTTCTTCATAAATGAAAACTAACAAAATAGTATGTCCATTTAAGTTATGTATGTATTTAAATGACAAACAAATGCAAAGATTGATTCCTCATTTCTTCAACAGATGATATTATAAGATATAAGTTTATCCTCCTATTCTCTTAAAAGAACATTTACATATATCGTATATTCATTTCAACTGTCAATTTTTACTAGAATTTGCATACCCCTATTTCAATGACGTCATAGATTGCATAAAATACCGAAAGCGACACCATGTTGAATCACCATATATATCTAGTCAATACATTTATTAGATAAAAAAAGAAAAAAGACTATACAACTCGATGCCAAAAAGAAACAGGGATACTTGAATGAAATCAAATTAATGAATTTGTACACTAGGGACCAGAAAAATAGGATGATCGGATAAATATATAAAGTAATATTTAATTTATTGGCTACACTATGTAAATTTGAATGCAATAATATATGTATTTTTAATAAATATTATCAGGGTTTGAGATATAATACATAGAGACATTTTTGGGCTGATGGTAAAGGTTTAAGCCCTTTTACTTGTCGGTCCCAATGTGACCACCAAATGTACGACAGACATTTACCATTTACTTAATAGAAAATAAAGAAGGGTCTTTATTCTTCCATCATGATGACGTCTCGCGAAAATGCAATATTGATATTGTTTTAAACGTTGATTGGTTCTTTGGGATTATTGCTAATTGCAAAAGTGACTTGATTAATAGAACTTGAATTCCGCCCTTGATAAACTGCGAACAATTCCCTATAATTAATTATATGAATAATAATAATATAATTTGGAAGAATTAGTTAGCTGCTACCAACCGATTTCGGGCCTTTTTTCTACCTCACGGTGTTGTCCCATTGATACAAACATATATACTCTATTTTTTATGTCAGCTGTCAATTTATCTGCCCCTCTTGCCCCTTATTGATGTTTTAGACGTGTACTGGTTGACCTTGACACGACTAACTTTTTAAGATAAACAACAATACACTGTATTCTCCCTTCAAACTGTTTTTCATCAATAGACCACTCTTCTGATTTAAAATAGCTGACTCTACATGTTATGAACTCAAAAAGGGTATCATTATTATTATTTATGATTTTGATATATGTATAAAAAATATATAAAATTAAGGATTGTGCGCCCTTTTTTTAATTTTTGAATATTATACAAGTAGTAACTATTGATTTGTATACTAGTAGAATTCATCAATGTATGGTACACCTAAATAATAACTTTGCCCAAAATTCAAAAGTTGTCAACAAGGAAAGTCGAGGTTGTGAGTGCACAAAAAAGCTCGTCGTGCGAATAAGCTCTTGTTAATTAAGCTTTGAACTATAATAGTCTACTATTAAAATGAAGTGTAACTCCACAATTGGGAAGAATTGGCAAACTGTGGCCAACTGATTTTGGGCCTTTTATTCTGTTTCCCTTTTAAGGAGGAATGCTTGAGAGATACAATAATGATTAAATCGTAAGTAAGTTTTTTAGTGATTGCTTGAAAAGGAACCCAATTGGCTTAAAGATCCCTATCTATGTATATAGTCCGTATGATCATGAATTGTGTGGAATTAATACACACCTGATAGAGGAGAAAAATAAAATAATTATTTTCATTTAAAAGTACGAGTACGTGGAAGGAAGGAAGGAAAGATAATAATTATATTTGTCATCAAACAGTTTTGATTAATCCGACCTGAATTGATCAGCTAAAAGGTCTCCCATATGATTATTTCTCAATTAAAGAGTTTATGTTAGATTAAACATCGTAATATTTAATTTATATCTATGTATATTATTAAAGTTAGACGCATATTATGATACTTTTGTTAACAAGTAATAATAAGTTTGACATGTTTAGGTATAATCATCATTAATTTGTTGTTTAAGAACATATTTATGAGGGGGGGGGGAACTGCGTAGTTATAATTGTTGTTAAAATCTATATTGAAAGCTTACTACTCTACATATATGCTATATGTATAGAATAATGTAAAGAGAGAAGAAAAGAGAGAGAAAGCACCGTTAAATCTGTGTACAAAAAATAATAATGATAAATGAAGACATTACTTTCACCAAGACAACAGATCGATTGGATAACAATTTATTATTATTACTAATAATAATGTGCAGCCATACACTATAAAGCATGGATAACCATGGACAGTTTAAATGATATCAACTACAATCTCATAAATAAAATAAAAGAGGAATGTTTTTTTGGTTGTTAAAATCAATCACAATAGATCTAGTATACGGCTCTCCAACCACTATCCCCATTCATTCTCTCAATTTCCTCCGCTAAAGCAATTGTTAAACGATCTTGATTTAATCCACCCACCAATTGCACTCCAACTGGAGTCTTTGTTTCGGAGGAAAACCCTAACGGTATTTGAGTTACGGGATTCCCAAGAACATTAAATATTCCAGTATATGCAAAATTAAAAGATTTGAGTAAGGATTCAACATGGTATGGAGCTGGAACAGGATGGCTTGGAAAGATGAGCACACCATCATCCCTCAGAATATCACCTAATTTTTGACGAACATTTTCACACATATTTAAGAAATCTTTGTGATGTGCATTTTGTGGGCCAAAGTGATTTTCCATCAGTGCCAAACCTTACAAAAAATAAAGTAATAATATTGGTATATAGAGATACAAAAAGAGGAGGATGTGAAGATCTTATATTATTACCTATGGATGGCAGAGTATGATTACTAGAGTTCAAAAACCATTTGAACATTTCATTGAATGGATTCACAGGAGGCTCACAAAGATTATTCATTTCTAATGCAAAGGAAGGCGAGTTTGAATTTGAACTCATTTTATGACTCCAAATATGGAAACTCCAATATAACTCTTCAATACAAATACACTCCGCAGATAGCTTCAATTTCGTTTCCAGGTTTTTAATTAATTGCTGTTGACATTTTTGGAGATCTCTATGAAGCTCGCTTATGAGAGGAAAACCCCGTAAAGCATCGTCGCCCATGTAATAAATTTTTAAATCCTTTACATTAACAGGTTCAGATAGGCGTAATCGATTTACAAAGATTTCTTCACTGGATACAAGGGCTTTGAAGGCAGGTAAAAGATCCTTTGCATAGCGAGTCATAGGGCCTGTAGATAGAAAAGTATTTTTTATACCTTGAGCAACAGGTATCTGACCAGAATTCGAAATGGGTTCTCCAGTGCTGCATTTATGACCATATATTCCACAAAAGAATGATGGCATTCTTATAGACCCACCTGTATGAAATATGTATATTTATACAGCTCCATGTAGGAAAAATCAAAGGGGGAAAGAGAAAAAAAAACACACCTATGTCGGATCCAATTCCAAATGGACTGGATGCTGAAGCAATTGCTGCAGCTTCACCTCCAGAAGATCCTCCAGGAATTCTACCAAGATGATAAGGATTATTTGTTCTTCCATATAACTTGTTATACGTCTCCATCCACATGCATAATTCTGGAACATTTGTAACTCCCAAAATGATTCCACCGGCAGCTTTGAGGTTGGATACTGCAGTTGCATCTTCTAAACTCACATGATCTCGACGAGAAACGAGTCCAACAGTTTGCTTCAATCCTTTGACAGCTAAAGCATCTTTTGTTGTAAACGGAATCCCTAAAAAGGGCTTACAATCAAACAGTTGTGATTTTTCATTGAATGGAGTATTTTGGATGAGACGATCTACAGCATCTGCCTCTTTTAAGGCATCTTCGAATCTAATACAAAAGGATATTAGTATTAATAATCTATTATTATTTATAATATAACATTATATGTATGTACATCGTACATACATATTCAGATGACAATTCAAATTATAATTTATACTAAAAAAAAAAATGCGATTTTTATCTTGATTTTATAACGAACTTATAAATGGGCGTATTGATATGAAATGATTGATTTACAGCCAATATTTGACTAGCTATGTATGTCTATAACATGTACACAATGAATAATGGTATTAAATCCAAAGAGAATATAAAAAACCTGGTATCAACAAATGCATTTATATAAGGTTGAACAGATATGGCTCTTTTGACATATGCTTGAACTATACTCCGACTCGTAAGATAACCATTTTGTAACTTGGAAGCTAAGTCTACCACGGGCAACGTCAAAATTTCGTAATCATCTTCAGGAATGGGAGGTAACTTGCTTTGACTTTCATAAAAGAAAAAGAAAATCAAAGAAGCTAAATAGTCAATTGTGGATCGCAATAGTCTCAAAAAAAAATGTGCAATTGGATGAAATTTGCACGGATACATCGTTTCTCATTGATGATCAGATGTACGTACGAGCCAAAAGGCAGCCATTAACTCCATGCAACGTTATCATTATTCATTCATCAACAACTATTTTGCATGCGCTGAGCACGGAACTTTTAATAAAATGGAATTAACAAACCTACGTATTTATAATGAATAAATTTCCATCGTATTTTTTTCATGAACATAATTAAGGTATCATTTAGTGCATCGTAAAAAGCTGTATGCATATATTATCAAACTCATATTGATAGTATATTTCACAAATTGATGATAATTTAAAAAAATATCAAGATGGAATAGCAAACGGAGATCGTGAGTGCGTTAGTAAGAAAAATTTTCCATGTTGGTCTTTATTCACAGGGTACCCCATCCAATTTATTGGATTTTTATTGCACTGACCAGTCTAAAAAAAGGAAAATAATTGTCCAATTTTTCTATCATGATAAATGATCCTTTACTTGAAATAATCTCCAAGAGTCACAAAGTAGGGATTTGAATCCTATTGGACTATTAATGCTCTCCACATAGAGATCAGCGACTCGTAGATGTGAGCAAACCAAGTTTAAGTGCTCTCTCTCACAGCCTGGTTGTGGGGCTACTCCTCCATTTGGAAAGAAATCCACTGTTCCTACCTTAATAAAAAATATATTTACACCTTTACACTTTTAGATGAAACGTATACATCAATGCACTCACCATTCCAGTCATAGTCAAATAATGACCTGCTCCATGAATAACATCCACAAAGTGAGCAGATTCTTTGTTCAATTTCCAACTTGATGGAAGTATTTCAACTATTGGTCCTATGAAATGAGATATTTTAAAAGTAATTAAAAAACATCAAAGACTTAAGTACGTGCGGGATCCAGTCCTGTTATCCTCAATAATTGACTCTTCAACATCTTTCCAAATATACCAACGATATGAGCCCCTAAACTAAATCCAATTGGATGAAGAGCAGTCAAATTCTGATGACCAGGAATCCTTGAGTTTTTCAAGTTTCCTAGGAAATCCCTACCCACTGATGCAACCTCCTTTAGTTGCCATACTGCAGAGATATAATTTTGAAATGATATAACACTCCAATCCATGGAGATGATATTACAGTTTTCTGAAATGAGAAATGAGTACTTCTATTTCTTTTCTTTAAAAATAGAATCAAAGGGAAAAACTTACCCCTCCTTAAATACTCTTCCTTCGCATTTTGTATCCAACCTGTGTCTCCAACGTCTCGATAACCATGAACAAGGAACTTGGTTGGAAGATATGGATTGAATAATCTACTCCTATTTTGATAAGCATTGAGTGTCTCTGGATAAATCATATTATGTCGATTCCAAATAAGAAATTTGATGGTATTTTGATGTGAGTTTTGCATGTATTTCGTACTTTTCCCTTCAATTGTGTAAGATTTATGAACCAACACTGTAGACATTACGGTTAATATCAAATTTGAAGAGAACATGATGTTTCTAGCGGAGAAAAATCTAAAAAAAAATCAACCTTAGACAATTATTAAATTAATTTACTTATTTCTTAAATATTTTTTTCTTGAATCGAATAATACTTCATCTAGAGTTATTCCTCTTTTAAATGTTATCATTTAAAATAGATGAACAAACGAACAAACTTGTTTGTTTGAGAAGAGGAAATAGTTTATAACTTTACAACAAACAACAAAGAGTTCAAATAACATTAAATTAATAAATTATATATGTATGTAAATTTATATTGTACTATGCAGATTTCCTTCAGAGATCCCCAAAGGAGTGTACATAGTAAGGTTGAGTGGTTTATACTTATTTTCCGACGAGAATATCCGTATAATAACACTGGTCAACAGTCAAAAATCCTGAGGGGTATATATATATATATAATAGAAGTTATTCATTTTTGCACACTAATTTTAAATCTTAAAGCCTAGAAGAATACTCATTTTGTGCATTAAAAAATAATGATTCACTATTGTTTTTATTGTAAATTCCATTTTCAGTCTTTGTTTTGACCTAGGGGCGTAGGGGGCGAGAGTAGGCCAAAACTTTTGTACTTAAATCACTCTGTGAATTTTAGATAAAATCGATTAATAAGGAATGCATTAAAGAGCAGAGACCCACAGCTTTAAATTGAGATGTCAAGCGCCCGATAAGACTCCATAACTAAGAAGAAATCGTCCATCTAAATGTGTAAATTTTCATTCAATTTCGATCAAAAATCCACTATAAATCAAAGACTCACGGTAGAGCTACTAAAAAACAACTGGAATAGACTGAAGTTGTAGCGTGCAAGAAGGATTTCAACTGATTTCGCAATCCTTCTGCGCGATACTACTGTAGTGGCTCTACCGTGATTCTTTGATTTCTAGTGGATTTTTGATGAATTAGATGGACGATTTCTTCTTAGTTAAGGACGTTTTGGTCTACTCCCGCTCCCTACGCCCCTAATCCCGGTTAGGTCAAAACAAAGACTGGAAATGAAATTTGCATTAAAAACACTAACTAACACATAACTTTTATTATTCTTATACCTCTTAGGATTTTTGATACTTCAAAATTGTTGACCTGTGTAATTAACGAATATATGATCAACATTTATTGATAAAAATCGAAAGATTATCCCATATTTAAGGTTTATTACACATTTAATTGAATAAATAAGTTAAATCAGGGCCCAAAGAGTTGTGTTGTCGATTCACTTAATTCCCCCCCATTTAATAAATCTATGAATAAAACTTATAAAAGATGTCTAATATCGACTATTTTTTTGGGTAATTGAATGATAATTAATTAATGAAGGCGGACACATAGATTTCCTTAGCTATGTATATGTATATTTAGACAAATTTATAAAACTCTCTCTATATAGTCAGGAATTTAATATCTGATTTTTCGTACCTGAAAAAGATATCTTGGCAAATGAAAAACTACACTCTTGCTCATACAATATACACATATGATACTTACAGTACTTGAAATATTATGGCACTTTGTCAAATAGAAGTATACTAAATCATGAACAAAATTTCGAAAAATATATTTCACAATGTTACTCTCACTCGTTACTTTTAACGAATGAGTTCTTCTTATTACGTGAGCGCTTTATTAAAACCTTATATTTCTCCTTTAGGCCATGGGTATTGGTTATTATTTCATTATGAAATAATTAGAACTTTGTAATGGGTACATCAATGATTTAAGAAGGAGTCGAAGGAATTATAGTGTTTGGATAAGGCTTTCCTTATTTTTTCTCATCAGACTGCAATTTCAAAGCACTAAGTCTACCCATTGCCTAACTAAGGAGGAACAAACATAATTCAATTATGTATAATAATATAATTAGTAAAAACAATAATCCACCTATACCATATAATCAGAACTATGTACATAATAGTCCAGTTATACAATACTTATAATAATAAGTAAGTCAAATTCTTCACTATCAAAACACCTAAATCAATTATAAGTAGAAATAGGATGGAAAAAAATACATAAGTATGATTTAATTTTCAAGATTATCAATAAGGGTCCAGATTAAGTAAATTAATGATCCATAGGGTCGTCAGAGATATTTTTAAAACAAAGCAATGACTTTCACTTCTCACATTAATTGTAATTGTTAATCCAGTTAAGTGCCTCATAAGGAATAGAGGTTCTCAGAAATATTTTTGTTGTTTCTTTTAGAAATTAATTTCCTACAATTTAAAATACAAGGATGACTTTCCCTTCCCGCTTCAGTGATGATGATGATACCCTTGAACAAAAGCATGACTTTTAAAAAATAAATAAAATACAAATAGTATAAATACAATATTATATATTATTGTTAAAATGTGATATATTTTAATTAGTATATTAGGCAATTAAAAGATATTAATTACATAATATTGAGCAGATTTGAAAAGAAACATTTAAATAATTAAGTATAAGAATATAAGTATAAGTAGAACAATTCAACTATAATTCATAGAACAAATAATGGTCATATAATGTATTTATGTACGTAGGATGTTGTAGACCTCTACTATTACTATATATTAGTGCTTCTCAAACTATAGGGTAATTTCTTCCTAGTAAGAGAGAGGGGTGCGAAAAATATTTTCAATAATAAATACCTTTATAAAAAAAAATTCCTCGACAAAACGTTTGAAAAGCACTGCTATCATAAATAGAGCATTATAACTTATTTATCTATGTTTTATTTTATTTTTTGAAAATAAATGCAAATCATTCAAATGAGTCTTACTTTAATGAGTGATTGAAAATGTATATAACATTTAATTTCAATGATAACAAATAAATAATAACAAATCTGTGGGTTTTTTTTTAAGTTCACAAGTCTCCATTTTTAATTGATCAACAATATAATAATTAATATACATATATATATAAAATATTATTTATTTTTTTCTTTTAATTAACTTACTAATTGAATAATCATAACAAAAGATAGTATCAGAATAGTTTACTATTTAAAACAAAAGACGTAAATTAATAGGCTTTTGTATAAATTAAAAAAAAAAAAAAAAGCGAATTTATGCCGAATTTATTTTGAGAGTGCCAAATAATAGTAATTTATAAGAAAAAATATAATGTGAATAATGGATGCTAACTTGGATCTAGATTATAAATACATATATTGTCTCTAGGCCATTATAAACTATCTTCTAAATTTATAGATAATAATAGTAATAATTAATACATAATAAATATTTAATAAGTAATTAATATGAGATTCATCAAAGAGCAACAAATGAGTAAAAAGAGGAAAAAAATGATGGATAAGGTAGAAATGACTATTGGAGTACACATTTGTCTCCTGCAGCTCCTTTCAAATTATGTAATTGCTGTTCAGCCATTGCTTTAGCCTCTGTAAAAAAGAAATCAAATTAAATAAATGATTGGTCATCGTACATATTATGTTCTACTTAAATTATCATATACTTACGCATCACGGGATCATCAGGAACTTGAGGTTTCTTTGAGGAAGCTCCGAAGCCTTCATCATCGTCCTCGTCCTCATCTTCTTCATCATCGTCGTCTACCTTTTTCTCAATTCCATACTAACGTTGAGGGGGATGGAAATTTATTAGTATACATAAGTAATTATCTAAATACTAATTCAAAAATTAATGTCTCACCTTGTCTCGAATTCCTTGTCGCAGATTTTCCCTCTCATCCTCTTGTTTTTTGTATTTTTCCCTTCTTTCACGTTCAGCCTGTTTAATAGCCTCTTGTCTCAGCCTTTCCTGCTCTTCTTGCTCCTCCTTGGTTTCTCCATCATCGTCATTGCTACTACTTCCAACCCCCGGAATGCTATCTAAAATATAAATTTAGAGGAAGAACTACAAGTTTAGAAGAACCAAGTGCGTAGTGAGTTGGGAATACTCGAATCCATTTTGTATTTTTTTAAAATCCCCATTAGCTACTTACCAGTTACAGACCCGAAGGGATTCATCATCTTTAGCATCATCATATTGAAGGGCTTTTTGAATGACTTTTGGAATTTCTATACTACAAAATAAAATTAACAAAGCGTAATCAAAAGAAATGAAAGGAATGAACAATGGAGATTTACCAAAGTTTAGCGTACACCACTGGTGTTTAGATCCAAGATATATGTACTATTCTAAGAAATCTAAATGTAAGGATATATACATACACAAAGAGAGAGATGGAGAGAGAGAGAGCCAAAGAGATGTGGACAACGTAACTAGGCAATATTGATTTTTGTATTATTACCATACTTACTTGAATACATAGTGGCTTTCTCTTGGCTCTCTTTCTAATAATGTAAATGGTTCTCTTTCCTCGGCTCTCTTTTCTCCCTTCTCTCTCAAATAATAAGCCAAAAACAATAAAATATCAGAAAGAATGGTAAGTATTTACATAAATATATATTATGTATGTACACGTCTGTATGTGTTTGCATAACTTGCAAAAGCTAATCATACAGTGAGTGTATCTATCTCTATTCAATAAAGTTCAAGATAAACTAATCATTTTTATGATATGTAATAGTAATATAATCTGTTTCATACTTTCCCTTCTAAGGATTCATATTCAGATCCTTTTTTACGAAATTATATAAATAAACCAACAATTAGTATTTATTTATAGTTACTTACATATGTATTGTTATGTGAAACCCCCAAGTTTCAATGTTTGTACGTACATTATATATTCTACTTATGGATGAATGACAGTATTGTCAGATCTGGTGCAACTGTAAATAATGAAGCTGAAAGGATTATAGCAACCAATGGAAATGCCCAGCAAAACCAACGTTGCTTCACGATACCCCTCATTTCATTTTTTGGTAATTGTGTCACTTAACTACTTAGTAATGAGGTCGACATCCAATCAAAATACATCTTCTGTACATCAATGTTGGCTAGATTGACGTCAATTTTTATATGTCCATTCTATGGGTTACTATGCACTTGTTAGTCCAGATTTGAACATTACATTCTACCCATCACTACATTCAAAATATATAAGACGAGGAGTCACGTGTTTTATTCATATTTTCTGTTCATAAATATGCCTTTATTTTAATAACTACATATGTGCAGTGGCAACATACAAAGATCCTGGGAATACTTTTTGTGAGAACTTTTTTTATAAGATACTTTCATCTAACTTCTATTAGTGATCTTTTTTGATTAAATAATTGGAAGCCCACCTATTTGGAGTTATATTTGACCACTGATAATAAATTATTTAGATATTTTCATTGGGACACTCCTTTGACCTACTCAATAACTAGAGCAGATTTAAATCCTAAGCATTGTTTGCATGCGATGTTTTTAGTTGTTGGCAATCTGTACAGAACTTTTTATTTGCCAATTATATCATCATTGCTCCGATTAGTTTTTATAACAAGGATTCAGGAAGTACTGAAGTATTAAATGTTTTTTTTTTCAATTCATAACATATCTATCTATGGTGTTGTCGCGGACTTTATGTTGATAACTACAAATTATGTGTTATATAAAAGGGAATTGATCATATTTCTTATCACCTAATCGATAATAAATCGATAGGAGCATGCAAAAAAATCAAGAATTAGACCATAATATAAGAAATATTGAAGATAAGATGAATTTATCAATATAACATTGAATATATATGTGCTGATTACAATAATTCTATTTTGGTATTACTTATTTTTGAGATTGAATGCAAAAATATTGTGTCTCAAAAGTTAATCAGAAGGAAAATTGATTGTCGTGAACCAATACATACCAAGAAAAACTAATAAAAGAAGTTTTTTTTTATATCCTAAAAGGTGAGGGTTCAAACCTTCTTTAAAGAGAATATTTTATCAATTTACATGTAATTTTACCCTGGACAAAAAAGATCTCTATTCAATGGTTCCTTTATTAATTTTAGTATACTTACTCTGAGTGACGTGGTTCTCAAGATAAAGGCAACTTAATTTAAGAATTTCCTTATTTAAAAAAAAGAAAAGAACAGTTTTTCTCATCATCATGATCCCTCAAAGTCCTGGTCTCAGATAAAGTGGTCTTGACCACACCAATGTAGCTACATTACATACTTTATGCCTATATTTTCAACTCTTTGTGCCTGATTTAGGGGTCCTTAATAAGAGTGAACTAGAAATGTAAGAGGTGGCTACAGTAATAATAGCATTATTTCTAAACTAAGATGCGTCAGATGAATTAAAATTTGGTTGGGGCAAAGTTTGAGAGATTCGATGAATGCCTCCAAGTACTAGATAATAGTTTCATGAGATTTTCAATCTTCCTTCCAAAAAGATATAACCTAAAAGAATTGTCTCGCCTATTTCATCCAATTAGTGTACATACTCTTTTAACCCTTTGAATATAAATCTGTCGTCACAGCTCTAATTTCCTTACATGGGTGATGAACTAGACCTTGGATATCTAACTGCTTTTCATAATGGGCAAAATTATAAATATAAATATATTTACTAGGACACATTGGTACTTATAGTTAAACCAGAGGTTCTCAACAAGTGATCTGCATGCCAAATTCAGTATATGAATTTTAAATACGGGCTTCATTGTTTATACTTTTAATAATAAAAAGTATATTAAAAATTTCGATAAAATAAAAAATCAATGAATCAAATAACTATGAATGTTAAATAATTTTTATTTCAATCAGGCTTATAAAAAACAGATCAAAATCCATCTATTATTTTTTTTTAAGTACAAATTTTGTCTGGTCCCCAAATTCTAAAACTATTCTTTTAAATTAGTATATTTAAATATAAATATAGGTATATACATATACAAACTGTGAATTGAGATTTTCGTCCCTGGTATTTTGGGTGCAGAAAAGGTGATGGCAGCTTCCAAAAATTTGAAAGTGGATGATGAAAATCTGAAATGAGTACTAGAAAACCCAAGGATTCAAAGATGTTTCCCCTCAAACCATCTAAGGGTGGGCTCTGTGACACATCTAAATAAACTCTCATTAGGTAAACTAATGGGACGACGAATCGATGACACGTCATCATAATTTAGCTCAAATTATAAACTGTTCAAAAGTTCAACATAAAGTGAGCTAAATTGTTAGTACAGTACGGTTTTTGCTAACGTTATTCATTTTAAGATATTTGTAATTAAATTCACCATAAATATTTATATTGTGAAAAGAATGAAATGTTTGTTCGTAACATTGACATTCTCGAACAGTTTGGTTTATCTGCAGAACCAATAACCAGGTATAACAATACAAACGAAAAACGATAGTTTTTTCCTCATCATTGAAAATATAATTACTTTTAAAAAATAAATAAAATTTGAGTGAGTAGTGGACCTCAAAACTAAATTAACCAAGTAGACTATATTATGAAGTTGACCACAATAATGTCCACGGGTCTCAGATTGAATATATCCACAACTACAAAAAAAAAAAACTTTGAAAATTTTAAATTTTAAAATAATTTTTTGATTCTTGTTTTCATTTAGAAGGAAAAAAAGGTTTTTTGTATTATTAAAGTGCCATGATATTATACCCTATCACCAAAATATAATAAATGACACTTCAAATTCGTTATGTATCATTACTTATGATACAGGAGCTAAATGAGAAATTGTCACAGGAGACACCACCATCAGGGTTTACTCTTCTTAAGTCGCCCAAATCGTCCCATGTCAGGCTTGAAGCTACTCAAGACAAGTTTCAAAGTTTTTCAAGAATATCACAAAATCAGAAACAGTTGTATATACACAAACTCACAGGATAAGATCTAATCAGTCATATAAATAATCAACATCGCATCTACATATCTAGGATTGAATGATCATTTGAGCAAAGATGAGATGCATGAAGTCATCATGAACCTGTTTCACAGATTAGCTTAATCACCAAAACTTTCATTCATTACAGAACAGATGGTATTGTCTCTAAAATGAAAGTTTAGCACATCTCTTGTATATTGGTCTAATATAATAATGTAAGTAATTGAGATAATGGAATATTATCCTTTTTTAATTTTTTTATAGAAAAATTAAAATGCCCTCATTATGTGATCCTTTTGGCTGTTTGAAGTTGTTATGATAATTTTAAATGATTATAAAGAGGTCAAATAAAAAAAGTATACACTAGTGCAGATGATTAAATAAAATTATTTTATTTAATAAAATGTGCAAAATGAATTATAGATTTTACTTAGTAATTACTATAGGTACTGCTTTCTACTATTGTTATTCTGGAATCCTCTATTATTGTCATATATACAACCATGCTTGAACTTTCTCACATCACCTATATAAACATAGGTACCAATCAAACTTATCTTTGTTGATGAAAAATAATGTCATGGCGAAAAAAAACAAATTGAGTTTATGTATATCATTACACTGGTCAACAAATTTTTAATTTTTTAGGACTTTGACTGTTGACCAGTATTACTGATCTTAAGTTTAAATGTAGCATCCTGTCCAGGTTATTTGATTGGATGGGGTGAGTTGTCATTGAAATTAATTAATATCAAGTAATTGTGATTTAGTTGATACTATGAATAATTTCTACTTATTCGATTAATTAATTAGAATTCGTGGGTTCATCGACTATTATTTACTTATTCATTTATTATCATAAGATCTGAGAAAATATAAATCGATCATATATTAATAAGAATATTTTTTTTTTCAAGCTCTACAAAATTGCATACGGTACCCTTAAAACGATATATGAGATACTGCGCTACTACCCTTACAATTTAGTATAAAATTTATATTTTTTAAAATATAAGAAACAGCAAATAATAGTTTCGTCTAGGTTAGCTATAAATTGTAATATCTTGTTCTTCCGAACTTGATATTCTATTCAATGTTTCAATCAGCTAACATACACGTTTCCTCGTCGAATTCTTAATTTCAACTACTCTTTAAACAATTACAAGCGACCGTCATAACAATGCAACCATCAATTATTACATACGGAACAATTTAATATAGGTTGTGTGACTTAATTATTCTCTCGTCACACATATCTAAAAATAGCTTACCTAATTGTGACTTATGTTATGAGAAACTGTAATGGCGTACCCACTTCAACTCAACCTCAAAAACAAATATTTTGATAATAATGATAATAGAACTTCACAACCAATAAGTTATATTACATCTGGAAAGACACCAACTATATCACGCAACCCGTTGTTGTGAAAAACATCATTTTTGATGAATAATTCTTGTTGGCAATCTAATATGACGTTTGTACAATTGTATATTTATAATATATTGTCGTAGTTGTCATATAATAAGAATACCACGTGGGTATTTCAAACAATCCTTCCATTTTGAGGTCATATTTTATATCCTCCAAAATTGTTTCGAAGCCAAAAAAATTATACTCCCTGCATATTTTCAAATTAAAAATCCAATTTAATTTTCTTTTAAGGGTTTTTTAATGAAAATGTTGAATTTGTCCTTTGAAATTAGTTATCGATTTCGATTATTTTATGTACAAGAATATGTAAACACCTAATCTCATCAATTGATCACCATAATGTAAGATCAGTTGATAATTGATTGAATTTATATATCAAGGATGTAATTCAGCTTCTATACCGAATTCAATAAACATCATTAAAAGAATTTATACATTTTTTGATATGATGCACGATCTAAAAAATTGCAGAAACAATTTTGAAAAAATTAAAACTCTTATTTGTCTTCCATTAGAAGATATAATTATAGAAAAGCTTAATTATGCTCATATTAAAAGGAAGAAATCAACAAATCACAAGGTTTCCACAGAAATTGACTCATAAGTCAATTGATGAGATCAGGTATTTACATATTCTTGCACATAAAAGAATCGAAGGATGAAAAAATGGAAGAATTGTTTAAAATACCCACGTGGTATTCTTATTATATAACAATAACAACAAAATATTATAAATATACAATTGTACAAACATCATATTAGATAGCCAACAATAATTTTTCATCAAAAATGATGTTATTCACCACAGTGGGTTGCGTGACTTAAGGTGGTGCCCCTCCAGATGTAATAAAATTTATTGTCGCAATCAAGAATTTATAACTTATACAGATATATTTTTCAGATAAATAAACATGCGTTTCCCTGTGTTAAAAACCGGGTTTAACCCTCGTCGGTTTATCTTTAGTAAAACTGGGATTTGGCCTCGGAGATTGGAGCTTCAACATTGTATAGAGATTGAAAAGCATTGGAAGATAATTTTAGAGAATGAATTTCTTCGGAGTCAAAAGTACTTTAACCGTGTTTCTAGAGATTTCTTTCTTTCTTTCTATGCGGAATTATTTTGGCATTTTAATCATTCGATTAATTGATGTTAGTCATGAAAGTTCTTGAGGATATCGGTTAAAGGAAATACTGTCTTTTCCATGTTTATGCCAAGATATCAAAAAGGGGACAAAAAATATGTTTTAAGTATGTTTCCTTATCCCTCTGGTCGTTTGCATATGGGACATGTTCGAGTCTACACGATATCAGACGCAATTGCACGATATTATGGTCTTAAAAACGGAGTCTCTTCCTTTCAACCAATGGGCTTTGATGCATTTGGACTTCCTGCTGAAAATGCTGCCATCGAGAGACAGGAATGTCCGTCCAAATGGACCTTGAAGAATATTAAAATGATGCGGTCCCAGTTGGATTTACTAGGACTGAATTTTAACTGGAGTGATCCACCTTTATCCACTTGTGATTCTAAAAACTATTACAAGTGGACTCAATGGATATTTTTACAAATGTTCAAGGAGGGAATGGCTTATAAAAAAACATCATGTGTAAATTGGGATCCAATAGACTGCACGGTATTAGCTGACGAGCAAGTTGATGAAGAAGGAAAATCCTGGAGATCAGGGGCTACTGTAGAAAAAAAACATTTAAGGCAATGGTACTTACAGACTACACGTTATTCTCAAGAACTCTATGATGGATTAGACTCAGAAGAACTTGTAGACTGGGGAGATATTAAAGACATTCAAAGGAATTGGATTGGAAAATGCAATGGAATCAATGTTTCTTTTGCAATTGAAAATGAGGATGATGTAATCATTGTCTGGACTCCTGATCCTCCATCCTATATTCATTCAGGCATAGCCTTTATTGCTTTGTCACAACATCATCCTCTTGCTGGAAGAGGTTTAGAAGCTCTAAAGAATCCTATTTCTAACGAAAAAATCCCTTTAATTGTCATTCAGAACGATGATTTATTCCATAGTGACACAGATGCTTTCATGGGTATTCCAGAATTGAGCAAGAAACATACAAGTATTTGTAGAGAACATGGTTTAAGTCTCAAGGGTCCTATTTTCAAAGACTCTAAAATCATCAATTCTGGAGAACTGAATGGACTCTCAATTCAAGAAGGGAATGATAAAGTCATTAAAATGCTTCAAAATATTAATGCTGGAGGGTATAAAACCAGTTCAAAGTTGCATGATTGGCTTATTTCACGGCAAAGATACTGGGGAACACCCATACCTATCATCTATTGTAAAAAATGCGGAATTGTTCCAGTTCCAGAAGAGGATCTCCCTGTTTCATTGCCTGATGTGGAAAACTTGAGTCTCGGAATTGCAGATGAAGGAATGTCTCCTCTCTCTAAAATTGAAAGTTGGTTTAAAACTACATGTCCTAAATGCCATTCCACCCATGCTATTAGAGAAACTGACACAATGGATACTTTTGTTGATTCTTCATGGTATTTTTTGAGATATATAGATCCTAAGTAATATTTTTTTAAATACATACATACTCGTTTCCCCATTTTATTTTATCATATATATATTTCAGAAATGATTCAGAATTGATTGACAAGAAGCTTAGCAGGGAATATATGCCGGTGGATGTATATATTGGGGGCAAAGAACATGCTGTTCTTCATTTATTTTTTGCTCGCTTTGTCAATAGATTTCTATATGACATTGGTGTGTCCCCAGTTCAAGAACCCTTTAAGCAGCTCATTGTTCAAGGATTAGTTAAATCTAAAAGTTATAAAGTAAAGTCTAGTGGAAAGTACTTACTTCCCGAGGAAGTTGAAGATCCCTTATCGACAGAACCGATTCAAAAGGAAACTCTGGAACCTGTTGAGGTCAAATGGGAAAAGATGAGTAAGTCAAAGCACAATGGAGTTGAACCTACTGAAGTTATAGAAAAATACGGTTGCGATATGACTAGGTTTTTAATTCTCGCTGATGTTAGTCCTAAATCAGACAGAAATTGGTCAGAGGATAGCTTTGTTCGAATCAAATCATTGACGGTATTTTTATTTAAAAGATAGGTTATTATGAAATCATTTGACATGCTTTATGATATTTTTTTAGAGCCGACTTTGGAGTTTGGTGTATCAAATTTTAAGAGTACACGAGGTGAAATCAAGCAAGAGTCCAATTTCGGAACATGAATACAAGAAGCAATTGGCAGATTTGGTCGATGCGCGAAATTACTATGTTAGACAAATTAACTTTTCATTTGGAATCAATAGAAATTTAGCTATGGCAATTTCTCGTATTCATGGATTACTTAATACACTTTGGAACGTAGATTTTGAGGTAAAGAGAAACTCTGGAGAGTTTCAACACGCATTAGGTACTGGAATTCTTCTTTTATCCCCTATCGCTCCTCACTTTTGCTCGGAACTATGGTTTGGACTCTCTTCTAATCAAGTTAAAAAGAACACAGATGCATTTAAGTGGAATGCACCATTATTTGAACAAGAGTGGCCTAGTATTGACTTGGACTATAATATGAAAATAAAGTTATTGAAGAATAATAAGCCATTCATTAATATAATGGTTCCATATTCGAGGTATGTATAACAAATCCCTATTTGATCGCTGTGATTAATTTATGTCATTTTTTATGTAATTTATTGTAGGTTTCAAAATATAAGAACTAAGGAAGAAGCACTAGAAATTTGTTGTCGGGAAGAGCCGAGGAAAAAAGACTTTTTTTTGCAAAATAAGGAAAGCTCTAATTTCAGAATGACGAAAGACTATGAGGCTGTTCTAAACTTTACTGTTAAGCTCTCAGATGAAGAAATTGCATATTTGCGAGAAGAAAAAGCTAAAAAAAGAAAGAAAAAACAGGCTTTATCGAAGTAAATACGTAATATTATATACATAGGTAGGTATAAAAATCATACCTACTTAGAAACATTATGGGACTCTACAAATCCCTTTCGGAAACAATTTGGTGATCCAACGGAAATAGTGCTCAATACGTATCAACTTTTGCACATGAATTTCCTTATGAAGTCCTTCCTGAATATTGCTACAATTTCTTTCAGTCCTGCAATTATTTTCTTCATGTTTGTCTATTTGTCTATTCTAGAGGAAAAAATATACCTGGATAAAATTCCAATAAGTGTAGCAACAGTTCTTTTCCTTTGAGTACTCTTATTATACTCTATCCACCTCTTCCAAATAGGAGAGCCCAAATGTTCATCACAAACTAAAGCGTGAGCTTGCGATGTGTACTTAACCATTGAGTATGCATCCTCATAATCTTGGGCCTCTATGATTGTTTCTTTTCTCACATATTTTGTACCCTCTTTGTCATACCTTATATAAGGCCCCCCAAAAAAGTATGGCTTGGCGCACATATTGCTCTCAATATTCCCACACATTTTATTGGACTCAATTGATCTAAATGTTGTTACTGAATCTTCAAATAAGAACGGTTCGTCACCCCCATTAACCTTTTGAGTACAATCTATAAAACAGAATCTAAATCATATGTGTTGAAGGATTTATTTGCAAATTTATAATTCAATTACTCTACTTGCCCCCAATCGTAGCATTCTTTGACATCATCCCTGCATTTGGTTTGACACCATCCATGCTTTGTCGGACTCGGTATGTTGATGAGAGAAGGTTTATGTGGACTTGACGTCTCTCGCTCATAGTAAATATTGGGACAGTCAAAAAATCTTTCTCCCTTTGTAAATCTCACGTTTGGCACTCTCTTTGAATTTGGTACCTCATTTACTACTTTATATGCTTCCTGGCATTCTTTTGAGAGAGGGATATTTCTTAAAGATTCATTTTTACAAATTGGAGTATCTTGTTTGCATTCTTTAAATCTGCTTTGTCCAAATCCGTTAGTATAACACAAGTTTTGGTCGGTTGATCGATAGTACCATAGGGATAGCCATGAGTGAATCGTGACAAATCCTATTGGACAGTCTATTTCACTGCTCTCTTGGAGAAAACAGTCTTCTCTTCGAAAAAGTAAATTACCATAAAGACAAATTTGTTGGAAGAGACTTTTAGAAACATCTAAGGGTTTGAGAAACCGTAGAACAGCAATGTCATGAGTGCCTAAGTCTTTATCATAATCATCATAAATTTTGATTAAATCTATAGTGTGTGAGAACTCGAGGTTGTTGCCCATTTCCTTGGCAGGTGGAAATTCAGCAGATATATAGAATACGTATCCTTGATTTGGTACGTATACCTTAGGCTCGAAATCCGTTGCATTTTCGTCAAGATGGTGCTTACCAGAACTGAGAACACATCCACCTGGCATAAGACCACAACCACATGAAGCAGATGATATCAAAAATCTGGGGTTGATCAATGTTCCGACACAGTGCTTAAGTTCAGGAGGTGGAATAAAGTAGTGTGAAGGAACAGAGCCTTTTCTTCCAAGGCTGAACAACCAGGCTCTGTGTTTATACTCAGCTTTTTGATCAATATGACCACAGAGACAGTCATCTTCCCTCTCCAGTGACATAATTACAGGGATGAAAATAAGGAGGATAAAATACAACCCCATAATGGAGGAGTCAGTCTAGTATGGAGCACGGAAATGACAATAGCAAATATTATTATATTGATTCCTATTGTTGCATTTTTTTATTTTTTTTTGACTTGATTTATCATTTTTTAAACAAAACAGGAATGAAATTTTATATTCATCTTAATAGAATTAAAATACATCAATACCCTATAGAGTAATCATAGTACAATATAAGACTTAAATTTGACAATTTAATCGATAAATCCCTTCTTAATATTTAGGAGTAGGGAGTATATAGTAATTTTAATGCAGGGCTCACTATACCGAATATAATAACAATAATAGTGATAAAAACTATTTTGGTAAAATACATATTCATGAGTTGATATAATTGTTTATTATAATAAATGTATCTATAGATAATTAATGTAATACTAACAAAAGAAAGTCATCAAAGTGCAATAATAAATACATTTCATGAAGACTTGTCTTTCTTTCTTTCTTTTTTTTTTTTTGCATTTCAATAACAAATTAATGTACATATTATTAAGATATTTATTATAATCATGATGAATAATATCAATAAGAAAAGAAGGGAGCGTTTAAGTTCATTTAGTAATAGATAGTGAGTGTTCGTCCCATGACCATAAAATCCCAGCATATTTGATTTGTTTTTTTTTAATATACAGAAGCAAGATATATTTTAATGCATTGAGCATTGATCCTTCATTACATATATATGTAATCTCGTGGGAGAAGGGGGGGGGGGAGGTTGGAATAAAATCATTACTCATTCGATCCGTGCCTTTCACTCAGCTTTGAATAAGAGGCGCGCGTATTTGTAGTAGAAGAAAAAAAGGATGGTTAAATATATATATATATATCTATGTATATGATAAATCATTATTAATCAATGAAAACATAAAATTATTATCGAAATCACATTGATTCTAATTATAAGGATTGTATTAGGATACATACATATATATATATAAGAAGTTTGTGAGCAAGAAAATTCATAAACAATTGGCCATGGGAGTCGGGACAGTATGCATTATTTCAAATTAAAATAAAAAAGATTCTCAGCGTGCTAAAAAAGTATTTTTTTGCGGTCACAATGTTATTGTTATTATTATCATTTTAATAATCTCGAATTCTTGAGTTGTCCTGGAGTAACAGATTTCTTTGCTGAATGTCCTACATGTCATGATACATGATGATAAAAGATCTTTTGAAAAAATTTAAATATCCTACATTAAAAATATGATTTGAGATATTCTCATCATAGGGAATGAGTTGACCGTTTTTGATTTTAAAGAATACGGGTGGGTTCTCGGCTTGTTTCCTTCATAGATACAATGTGTCATTATTCAGTGTTAACAAGGCTTACAAATACCTACATATTTGGCTTTAAATTTAAATTATATATAAATGAATGAATGAAGAGAAGGATCAAAATAAAGAATAGAGTAAACTTATTTGTATCGTTACGAATTAGGTAAAAGAGCATAATAATTAATCCGTGAATGAATTTAAATTAATTAAAAAATAATAAATGGATGTTATTCTGGAGAAGATGAAACCCTTCTTTATCACCAGAATTCTGAATTAGTAGAGTGAGAGTATGGAGAATATATTCCCATTATATCACCACCTCTTCTCACTACTTTAATGCGATGATTGCGGGTCACACTGTAAAAGTCTCACAATGGATGGATCACTTTTAGCCCCCTCAATGAATTCCTCAAGTGAGAGCTTTCCGTCCATGTTTTTATCCATTTGCCTAAAGATTTTATCCGTTCTTTTTTCAGGAGTGGACTCGTCCTCCGGCATTTTCATGACAGAGCCAACCATTTTATAGATGGCAGTAACTATTTCAAGCATCTCTTGTCGAGTAATGAAGCCATCTCCGTCCAGATCGTACATGGTGAAGGCCCACTTGAGTTTCTGCTCAAGTTTACCCCTCGACGTGACAGAGAGAGCACAAAGAAATTCCCTGAAGTCGATACTTCCGTCGTTGTTGGCATCAAAAGTTCTGAAGACATGTTCCGCAAATTTAGAGGCGTCTCCATAAGGAAAGAAATTCCCGTAGATTTTCTTAAACTCCTCGACACTCAGCTGCCCATTGGGACAATCTTTTAAAAAGCCCTTGTACCATTCTTGGATTTCGGAGTCCGAAAATTCCGTATTGGTTCGGAGATCATCCAAGACTTCGGGCTTTAATTTGCTGTTCTGCTTACCCATTCCTCCTCCTCAAATGGATCGGAGAGACCTCCCCGATGGTGAATTCAACAACACTGATAATAATAATAGTAGCAGAAGATTGGGCGACTCTCCAAGGGTTCCACAGATGGAACTTGCACTCCAGCAAGGCTCAACTAAGTGGTAGTAGTAGTAGTAAACAGAGGGGATACCTCGCTGCCTCTCAATCTAAAAACTAATGTGAAATGTTGTACTACTTGGTAATAAAAATATTCAATTCAAGGCCCGCAAATTTTGAAAAGGAAAAGAAAAGGAGACTCACGAGCAGCGTCCTTCTCTCTGGATTGAATAGAGAGGACTCGAATGGCGACAGCTTCACTTCTCAATACACACTCTCTCTCCTTCATTTTCCCTTTAGCTATGCCGTCTGAGGAGGCGTGCGAAGAAACGAGTGAGATAATTCACACTCTTAGTCTTAGTTAGATTAGGTATTTTATTTTTTTAATATAATAGCACGCTTTTTAGATTCTCCAAGTGAATTCCACTTTCTAAATTTTTGGATATTCTATTCATATTAATATTATCTTATGTTGTGTAGTTCAAGAAAAGAAGGAGAGAGCGAGAGCGTGCGCAACCGAGCGAGCTAAGGTTAAAGGCAGCAAGGTTGGAAGGAAGCTTGAAAGAAGCTGATGGAAGGAAGGGAGAAGGTAGAGTTAGAACTTGGAATAGTCTACTCTGTAGTCTGTCGAATATATTATTATGTTACTTATATTTAATAATATATAATATTATATTTTAATTTATGGAGCTTGAAAGAGGGAGGGAGGGAGGGAGAAAGAGAGAAAGAAAGAAAGAGATGGGATGAAGGATGACATCAGGTGATGACGTCAGTCTTCTCCTCATGCTGCGCAAAAGGAGCAACGAAATATGCTCACGGAACGACAAAAGCACGGAATATCCGAGTTGTTGGTGCAGATGAAGACCTCGGATCTCCGTTCCTTGGCTCAAACTGTAACTTCAAGACTAATAATACCTGAAACGAAGGATGAGGCAATCCAAGTCGTGATACTTCACACGGAATCGCCTTTGGATCTCCTCAAGCGACGAAAGCTCAAGAGAGATCTTCTCTTTAAATATCTGCATTCCAAAAAAGTCTCCGTTGAAGGAAACGCAGACAAGTCTGTGCTGGTGTCCCATGTGCTCGAATCCTGGGGATCCAGTGAAAACACGGCCTTCATTGATGAGGAATCCCTACCTGAGGCTCCTGCTCCTTCCAGAAACACTTCCTTCACATCCCTCGCTTCTCTAGACCCGGGCCTTACACTTCATTCGGCTCTTTCGAGTCGGGGTACGTAGCTCTCACTCACTCACTCACTCACACCCAGTTCCATCTCTGATCACGCATTCCTCATTAGTTTCAGGACATCGCATCGAGACCGGAGAGGACTCCATTTCCTGTGCTATGATGGAACACGAGGATCAGGGACCCACTTCATTCATAGAAGCTTTTCCTTCTGCCTCTCCTTTTTCTTCCACCTTTAATGGAGAAGCTCAGGAAATGGCCAATAAGTTCACACAATGGTTTTATGATCTTCTTAATGATTTGCGAGATTTTGGGCCTCAACACTTTTGGAAAGACGCTTCTGCCAAAATTAGTGTACATCGTGATGGATCAGTCTGTTCTGAAGACTTTTCAGCCGTTGAAAATGGACTTGAAGTTTGTTCTGCCATTAAAAATGTTGTTTTAAAATATGGTATTCGCTTCAATCCTAATAATTGCCCTGAAGGAGTCAGTGGAGCTATGGATCCTCATGGTCTAGTTATAATTCGAGCTTGTGGAACTTTGCATAATGCAGCCACCTGCTGTGGGGTTTTTCACCAACGATTTGGTTTAATACGTGATCCTCTTAGTTCTAATTCCTGGAAAATTAAATTTACTGAGGCTAGCCTTGTCTCAAAGACAGTAGTCAACGAGTTACCTAGACTTACGCACATGGAACAACTCTCAGCCATGGCACAGAGTTGATGTATATTGATACAAATTTACCTTTTATGTGATACATTTTCAAATATATATAAAATTCGTGCAGCTTACTCCTAAAAGATGAAGCTACCATTCTCATTTCCTCTTTTGCAATACTCTGCCTACATTGCCTTAGCTGTTGTATTTACTCCCATCCTATTCAGTTGTTGTATTAATAAGAAAATCAAATTATTGCATTTTCTGATTATTCAAAAATTAATATTACTAAGATGTAGGTAGCATTCTGAGTATTCCCTTCTAATCACGTGAAATGCTTCAACTCAATTTCTCTGTTAATTGCCATTATTAGATTTGCTATATAAAGTAAATAGGATTGAGGGTGGCAGTTCTCGAGAATGCAAGTTTTACCTCACTGTGAGAAGGATAACGAAATCTTATTTTAAAAAAAGTTGATAATATGGCCTTTACCGTTCATTTTACAAAAAAAAAAAAAAAAAAAAAATAGAAAAAAGAAAGATAACCACTGAAGACAATATTTGACTTGTGAATTTCTGGTCCATTGAAATATTATTTATATGGTATTATATTTGAAATAATACAGAGTAGGGTATATTATAAACATTTCATATAATTGAGAGAGGAAAAAAATGTAAATTTATAATGCCCTCGAGTTCAACCATTATGATAAAAGATACATATTATATAAAGAAAGAAAAATATTTAAAAAATATAAATAAAAGTACATCTTTGATATTTTAAATATTTACACGAAACTTACATATTTATACCTATGGAAGGCTATTATTGATCTTTTACCCTGTATAAAAAGAATGCTACTCAATTAATAATGTATAGGTTATACTAACATGAAGAAGGAGGAGATTGGACTTTCATAAATACCCTGGGATGATGCAAACTTTTTTCCCTTTTTCTTTTATTTAAAATACTAGATTAAATAATTAATTAAGCATGTTCAAGTTGTAAAATTAGAAGTTACTTAGCATTCAAACGCAATTTTGTTATCAAGTGGCAATGAAGGGACTATGTACGTAAACTATCAAACTCTTGAGTCAGATATTTAACTTTTGAGACAATTTAAGGAAATGAGCACAAAATGTACTTCAAACTTTTAAAATTCCTTATCCACACATACATACTTCGAAACTATACGATGATTCATTAAATCGAACCAAACTAACTTCAATAAATTCGTGTCCAGACCAACAGATAGGTAAATAATTTTGGGAAATATTTATGTAAGGAAAATACTTGAATATAAATAACATTTAATGTCAATCACTTCACCTTAAATTTTTAGTTATTATCTATACTTAAGTGACCATGTTATATAGTAGATTTCTAAAAAGAAAAGCACAAAATACTTGAGCGATCAGTGAGGGAAGTTAATAAAATTAAGAATAAATTATTTGGATTCTTGTTTTTTCTTTAAATAACTTTTTGAATCTTTAGTTATATTTTTAAAATTTAGACATTTCATGAATTTATTCAAATTAGCCCCAGTTTTGTTCGGGCAGAACAATTTAAATTTGCTGGTGTTACAGTAAATACTGAAAATAGTCGATTTCGTTAAGGTCTCGAAATTCAAGTACATAATTAAATTATATTATATGTATAGCCTATATAGTTTCACAAATGTAGGCAGTATGTAAATACGGGAACGAATTGGAGTTACATAAAATCTTGGAGGAGGCATGTCCCCAGTGCTAGCTATGCACATACTCTTAGGACAGATGACTTATCCTTCGTTGTAGTGTTTTCCTTCATGAGGAAGAATAATATTAAAACATTATGGTTCCAATGACAGAAGGTGCAACACACGATGATGTTTATAATGCTGATACAAGAATGCATACGTGATTCTACCAATTGTAATTCCTGTAAATATTTTTTGATATCATGAACATATTAATAATGAGAATCAAACATGGAGTTGAGAATATAATAAATGCTTTATTATTAAATTACAATTCGCTTCAAGCATTAACTTGATTTTTAATTAACAAGAACAGACGTAATTGTGTGATTTTTTTATTATTATATAAAAATTATCTTTAAACTATTATAAGGAATCGATATACATTATATCACAGAACATGTCTATAAGTATAAAATGTTGAGTGTGGAATATATCTCTTAACTTACTCAAAGTGGACCACATATTATAATTTTTTTATATTTTAGATGACTAAACTCTAGGCCATAAAAAGGATAAAAAATATGAAAAAAAAAATCAATACTCCAAATATTTTGATCATTAACCATCGATTAGAAGTGACGCTTTGAAAATATTTGAGGATCTCACCATGACCTGCTTCAACATTTAACCCCGTTTCATCTATATTACTATCTATACGAACCATAACTTCTTCTTGTTCCTTGATCATGTGGGCCAATTGATTAAAAATGCCACCCAATTCAACTATAGTTGACTCAATATTCTCCATAGCCTCAGCTCGAGACTGTAGATGATTATGGGGTTTCATCAGTTGCTGAGACTCAGAGTGAAGCATGTCGATCGCAAAAGATGGAGGTGGATTATCTTCTTCATCAGCTAATACGGATCCGTTTAATGTTGGCTGAGGGGCATTGTAGGAAAACTTTTCTTGGCGTGTTTTAGATTCCTTGAGGTTTTCTGTCCTAACACGTAATATTTTTTTGAAATCTGATGTCATATTAGCCAATTTCGATTGTAAGGAAACAACGACTCCTTTGCTATGGGAAGCAACTTGAGCTCCATAGCGATTACCTTGAGGTCCAGCCTTTGCAATCATTTGAAGTTGACTTATTTGCTTATTCAAAGCATTCATGTCTTCTTTTATAACATAAGTTAATTCCTGGACATCAGCAGGATTATCATCAAAAATAGTTTTTCGCTTGGCCAAAAGACTTAATTTCTCAAGCTTTGCATAAGTTCCACCAATATCCCTTCCTATTTGCCCTGCGATCTTCATGAACTCTCGAGAGGAGTGAATGAGGTCCTGAGGGTGTTTGTTCCGAATGTTGGAATTTGGTGGCATCATGCGTTTGTCCCTCATAGATCGTAATATACTTATAAAAAAGAGAGAGATAAAGGAAATGTAGTGAGCAAAATGGAGTTGCAATACCTTCGAAATTCATCGGTTCGATCCGTGGCTCCCATAAGAGACATTTTGACTCGCCCCGAAAATGGAGATGAGGGAGAAACTTGAGAGTGGGTGACGATAAAAGTGGATTGGGACTCTGATTCAGAGCCGTGACGTCTTCGCAACCCCTCTCCAACTCCAAGCATTGGATCTCTATAGTAAGGGAAAAGTCCAGAATCCTCTTTCCTCGAACTGAAGAGCAAAATTAAAGGATGACGTTTTCATGAGTTAGCTAAGGAAGAAAAAAAAAAAGAGTATTACTTAGTTGACGTAGAGGCGGCAGCATAAAGAGACTTCAGAGCTGCTGCTAGCTTGAACGATCCATCAGCTAGCGCAGCTAGTTAGGGAATTATAAATCACAACACAAAAACATGACGTCAGAGACTCACAATCCAAATACTTACGTAATAGCTAGCTGATCCACGTCCATATATATATATATATATATATAGACAGTCTATATATATTTACATCATATAATAAATATATGTATAATAATAGTTACCGCATTTTCCCATGTAAAAGAGATCCTTTTTTGCTCCAAATTTTCACCTTAAAAAGGGGGTCCCTCATGGGAGTAAATGTTTTTAGTACCAGTATGAACTTTTTTCCAGAATTTTTGTTTAAAAATTAAACACAGGAAAATACGGTATATGTAAATTATCATCCATATATAAATATATGTCCAAGCAAACCTTATAATATTTATATTATATTAAAATGAATAATTTGTAGACAACACATGTAAATATGTATCATAAATATTGTGTCTAACACGAATATAACTTTATTTTGATTTTAAAAAGAATGTTACATTTATTTAGTGTCCGAAAAACACTATTAGGTCAAACAAATATTATTAGAAAAGGTATCAGCTTCATTTGTAAGAGCAAGAGCAAGACTTTTAGCAAGTTTGACACGAATTTTTCCTTCATGTTGATCCAACAAAGCTCTTTGCTTATTTGGAAGTTCCATATCGTTTACCAATTCCTATAAATTATTAGTAAATGTATATTTAAGAGATAAAACACAGTTTAAAAAAAAAAAAAATCTTAGGCAACAAACCTGTAGACAATGCATTAGCTCATATATTTGTTCGGAACTGAATAAAACATCGTCAGATATGAGAAATGATGAAGCATCCATGAGTAACGTCACCCAAAAATACTTTGGTGCAAGTCTTGACCAGAGGAGAGAATGTAGTAGATTGGCTGCACTTCTAAATTCAGAATTTGAGCAAAGTTTGTGAAACTCTCTATACTTTGCTAGAAAAGTGAGTCTATCTGAGATCATCATTGCAGATCCCAAATTATCAAGGAGATCAATTGAAGAGAATTCTCCCTCACTGCAATACTGTAACAAAAGTCTATCGGCAAGGAATGTCGTGAACTTTACGTCCTAAAAAAATAAAAAAATAATAGTCAATGCACAAAGAGAAGTTGTTAAGTATAATAGGGAGCCTACTTGAGAGCGTAATCCCCAAGTCATAGCAGAACCAATACGACCTTCCTTTAACATTTTCATGCCCATAACTTTGCAAGTCGTTGTTACTACAGATGTTATATTTCTCTCTAAAGCCATATTTATGACCTTGTTAGCTCTACATTCATTATTGATTGGAATTCTTTCAAATATAGCTTCAAGTCTATGTGGACCTTGAACTGGACAATGATCCAAGTATAAGATACCTACTTGCCAAAGAGAATGATGTGATACTAAGCTTGTGGCATATTCCAACAGTAAAAATTCTCGAAGACCCGAATTGGAAATGGAAGCAGCTCCCTTTTTATTGGGTCCTTGTTCCTCTAAGGACTCGGAGTGATATAAAAGGTCTAGTAAATGAGCAGGAAACCAAAAATTATCCAAAGTAGAACAAAGTTCGTGCATAATGGCTGGAACATCCATTTCGATGGTAGCAAGGATGACAGAATCCAGAGTACACATGGCATCCAGGCCTCCAAATTGACTTATGGCATGCTCAGCATGATATGGAAGATTGTAAACTTTAACAATAGGATTCGTGTAAAGGAGTTTACCCGTCATCCACTGATACCATGTCTCACAAAGTGGCGCTATTTCCATAAAAGCCTTTTCTGAGCCAGAGAGAAGTCCTGCAACCAACGATACTTCCTCATTGGTGGAGAAATCTCCTTCCAAAATTCGAGAGTTGACCTCACTTTGCCAACGATTCCAGCGAAATTCAAAATCTGGAATAGACATATTTGAACCTTTGAAAAATGGCATTTTGCGTATGAGTTCATCCAAGCTTAGAAAGGGATCCAAATTCATGTCCGAGTGCAAATGAAGGAGTTTGAGTGCTTGATCCGTTCTTCCTTGTAGAATAAAAAGAATGAGTGCCTTCCAATACTCTGGATGAGACTCTGGCCTTTCAAGAATATCCTCAGATAGAATCTGACGAGTGAGTTCGTCGCAGGTTTGAAAGTGTAGAGTTATCCATTGAAGAAGTTGGGGTAGAATAATTCCGACTCGAGTTTTTTGAACGAGGAGAATTTCCGCCAAATTCCATAGGAGCTCCAATTTGTAAAGAAGTTCAGATGAGTCCTCCGTATCTGAATCCATCCTATGCTGAATATCTTTAAGAATGGAGCGGTATTGGCGAGAGATCCGGAGAAGGGCTTTATCCTTATTGGATCCCTCTTCCTCTTCTCCCTCCCGGGTCATGGTTTTTTGGAGATTGAGGAACGTGAGAGCCGATTCGTTCACGAGCTTTCTATAGATCCCTGAGAAAAGTCCCGTTTCCCAAGAGAGTTCCTTGGGAGAGGATCCATGAGCCACTTCCTTCCCAGAGGAATAGAGGCACAGCACGTTCCCCACGGACCAAGTCCCATTCAATGACTCCAATCCAGGAATGGAAATCTCTTTTTGGTTTTGAGTGCTCATGAGTTCTCCTTCTTTCCTCACTCTTTCCTCACTCCTTCCTCACTCCTTCCCGCCACGACTTGAGGCCCCCATCAGACACAGCTGATACAGCTGCCACAGCTAGCAGCTAGCAGCTCCCACCTCCACCTAAGTCCACTACTGTAATCTCAGCTAAATCATCCTGCTACTCGAATCCAGTGGAATGACCTCTCACTCAGCATGAGCAGCTCTGAAGCCATTCTCCAGGAGCTGTTCAGCTCCATCAAGGAGAAGGAGAAGGAGGAGGAGGAAGAGGAGGAAGAAGAAGAGGAGGAAGGGGAGTTGTTGGTGCGGAAGAAGCGGAGGAAGGAGAAGAGAAAGGGGGATGAGGGTCATGAGGGGAATGAGGGGGATGAGGGCTCCTTCTCCCAAAGTAAAAAGCCCAAGAAGGAAGAGAGGAGGAAAAGGGCTCGGAAAGAGAAGAAACGGAGAAAGAAAAAGGAGGAGACTGAGATTGGAACTCCTGAAGAGGAGAGGAATTGCATGAAGAGAAGACGAGTGGTCTGGAGTCCTGGGGACGACATTTCACTCTCCAGATCTCGCTCTCATCCAACTCATTATCGTGAAGATTCATCCTCACAAAGGAGAAACCAAAAGACAGGGACTTCTCCGCGTCGTTCACATCGAAAGCAAAGAGGAGAAAGAGACTCTCACCCGAACCCTCATCATCATTATGAATACAATTCTTCGCGTCATGTGCATCGACGGGAATCTCAAGAGGAAAGACCTCCTGTAAGGCACAAAGATGAAGATGTTTTCTGGGATTCCACATGGGATGCTCTCCAGTTACAAAAAAAAGCGGAAGATCAGGTAATTCTTCATAAAAAAAAAGATCATCTTCAGACTAATACCATCATCATCATTATAGGAAAGAAAAGGTCGACATTACTTAGATGATAGGCGACGTACAAGGGAGTCCAGTTCCTCCACAAAGAATAAGGATCGTCATAGGCGAAGCAGAATAGAGAGGAAACAGTCAACAAGTCCTGATTGCGAAGAGCTTAAGCGTCTTAAAAGACTTAAAGAGATTCAGGAATTAGTCGTGAAGGAAGATGAAAAGTATGTTGATGATCCTCCAGATCCCAATCTTTTTGAATGGGACAATGTCACAAAAATGTGGAGAAGAAAAATAGTTCAAAGTGAATATGGGGAAAAACTAGGACTCAGCATTCAAAAACAATTTAAAGATAAGTCTCGTGTATCTTGTTTGGAGTCTAAGGATCAACCTGACGAAAAAGACCGGAAAAACATTATTGACTCTTCCCAAATGACTCTTGATGAAATTGAAGCTATCAAGGAAATGGATCCCAATGACGAGAAAGAAGAAGGGGAACTACGCTCAGATGATGAAGAGAATGAGCAGAGACATCGAAAGGATAAAAAAGAAACTAGAAACAGTGATCACAAGAGTAGGAAACGTAGGAAATCTCGTTCACCATCTAGATCTAGGTATATCAAATTTTATTTGTTCAATTGTGTTCCATAATGTAATATTTTTTAACGCTTAGACATTGTATCAGATCATCTAGTCGCAGTAAATATTCTAGACACGCCCATAGATCCCGTCATCGCTATAGAAGTCGAAGTAGTAGTAGAGGCAGCAATAATCGAAGACGTAAAAGAAGATCTCGTTCCAGAGATAGAGACGATTATTTCAGAACTTCACGATCTGCAATTGACAAAGAAAAACTTCTTGCTATAGCAAAGAAAAACGCTGTCAAACTATTGTCTAGTAATAATCTCATGGGAATGGATCATAATCGTCTTGTTGCAATTAAATCGGGTGGTCAATCTCTCAGTCAACTTACTCAATTCTGTAGAGAACTTGCTAAGAAGGGTATCACGGACGAATTTTCAGATAATGAAGAGAAAAACTCCGATTCAGACTCTGAGTCTCTTCATCATCCTTTCGTCGTAAAAGAGCGTCCCATCCCAAATCCATTAAGTTTTGGTACTACTTCCTCTATATCTAATGACCATTTAACTCCTGCAGCCAAAATGGCTGCAAAATCGCATCGAATGTTAGAATTTCCTGTATCAAGTGGAAATGCCCATCGTGTGAAGGAGTCATATTCAAAAAATGATAAGGACAAAAAATCAGAGCTCAAACCAATCACATCTGAGAGTGAACCTATAAAAGACTTGATTGTTGAGCCTGAGGAAAAGAGTGATGTTTCAACTCCAGATACATTGGATACAATTGAATGCAGTTCTAAAGAAGAACTAAATTTAGAGACTTCATCCAAAGATACACTTCCTGTCGTAGAGGACGCTAACTGTAAACATAAGGATCTTGTATTTGAAGACGTAGAAGGTCCAACTATGGATATTGGTTCTATTGTTTCTCAAAGACTTAACGCTATGAGGAAATTAACTGAGAATCCAAATGATCAAGAGGCTCTGAAGGAAATGTGCAACGTACAAAAAGAAATGTCGAATTGGGCACAGTCCAAAAACAAACCTGGTCAATTCACGGGACATACGGGAGCGAAGGTGCTGTCCAAAGGTGAATTATCTACAGGGGCACAAGCCTGGGCACGACAAGAACAATTTACTTCGGCTCAAAAAGTGTCTGGTGGATTCGGAGAGTTCATGCTTAAGAAGATGGGATGGAATCAAGGTGAGGGTCTAGGTAAGGATAAATCTGGTGATGTAGACCCTCTAACTTTAGATATTAAAATGGATAAAAAGGGATTGATGTCTGTTGAAGAAGGCCTGTATAAAAGGAAAAAAGGATCTGTCCTCACTATGACGGCATGTAAAGACTTGTCATGTAAACACCCCGTGTCTGCCCTTATGGAACTTGCAACTAAGCGAAGATGGGGACCACCAAACTTTGTTCAAGTATATTTTCTATTTTACTCCCCATCTGATAGGAGGAGGTATTTACTGAATTTTAATTTTAGGCTTTTGAGTGTGGACCCCCTCACAAGAAGCAGTATATTTACAAAGTCACAGTGAATGGTATGGAATACCAGCCAACAGTTGCTTGTGAAAACAAGAAAAAAGCTAAATCAGACGCTGCTACTTTTGCGCTGCAAGAAATGGGATTGCTTCCCAAGGACCCGAATAACCCACTATAATTTTGTTTGTTGTTATATTCATGAAAGGATTGTCATTGGAAATTGATACATATTTATTCTTTCGCAAATATTGATTCACATGGTTACTTATTTTGGTAAGAATATGTATACAGTGTCTTATTAAACTAATATAAAGATTAAGTTCAGAGTTTATTTATTTATTTTTATTTTTTGAAATCTACAATTATTGATACCAAATTACTGCCAAGAAATAGCAAGTGAACATAGTCCTTTTCAGCTGTTATATACTACGACATCATACTTTTTAACTCAACTGTTATGAACCGATCAATTGCTTTATCACTCCTTAGATGTGTTTATAGACGATTGAGTACCTGGTAGTAACTTTCTAAGAGTATAACTTGGTTTAGCTTTGAAAGGAGGGTCAATAAAGCATCTATAGTAATACCGAAGCTGCAAACATTTATTTTAAATGATCCATTATTTTTAAATTAATAAATCAAGGTTAAAGTTAAGAAAGTAAAATTGAAGATGGATCACTAAAGGGACCAAAGCGCTTATGAGAGTCAAGCGCCCTAATGGCGAAATGATACTTATTTCCTTTCATGAATTGAGTCAAAGTGCATGCCATTGGAAGAGGTAGGGCTTTAACATCCCCTACTTTTTTCCATAATGCTGAAGAAGGAGGACTATTTGATTCTTGATAGGCAAACAACTGATACGAAAGAACGCTATCATGCTCAACTGTTAGATCTAAATTCCAAGATAAAACAATTCCTGATCTAAGTCTAGAAAGTTTTAGAGATGGTTTTGGAGGAACAACTTTCCAAGAAGGATTAGATATGTTTACGGGCTGCTCTGGTAGAGGTGCAGGATGATGTAGTGGAGTCACGGTGGATAACCTTACAAGCCTAGGTCTTTGTTGACTAATAGCGAACTGTGGAGATTGAAGCATAGGGTTCGGTCCTCTTAGAGGTAAAGAGTTGGAAAGTGGAACAAGAGAGGCTCTACCAATGACAGAGTTATTTACACCTACTCCTCCGCTCATTGTTTTGTTCAGGGGAGGAAAGTCAGACCTTATAACTCTAGCTGGAGTTGACGTTTTCAATGCTACTTTGGAGTTGGAATCCTCTTCTTCATCCGACAAATCAATTAAATCTATGACACCAGGGCTCTTATTATTCGAGACTTCTGATCGATTGGTAGAAATAATACTTCTATTATGAGAGCTTTCAGGTGTACTTTTAACTGAAGTGTTTTGTTTCGAGTCAGCCACAGGAAGGACTGTGAGAGAAGAGTTGTTCGTGATCTTTTTCATGGAGGGTGCGGCAGTGGCGATGGCTTGCTTCTGTTCCTGCGTTGCCTTTGGTTGATGGATAGAAATACGTTTCCGATCCGTGGCTACTTGAAGACCCACGGATCGGGTAACACGAACAGGAGTGACCTTGTCCTTGGATTTGTTGCTTACATCCTTAATGTATCGTTGCATTACAGTGTTCAGGTCCTGACATTGTTTTTGAAGTGCCTGAACTTTTTTCTTCCATTTGTCGTTCATTTCATCATAGTAATCGCACTTTTGACGCAGTGCTCCGATCTCAGACTCACAACAGAGAAAAGCCACCATTTTCTTGAGAACCAAATCCTCCAGCTCGGAGCGGCTCATCTTTTTGAACTCCTTTTTTAGACCCTCAATTCCTGGGGAAGAGGGATTCAGAGCAAGAGCCACACTCTGACTCCCCTCTTCCTCCTTCTCCTCTCCTCCTCCTCCTCCTCCTCCTTCTTCTTCTTCTTCCTTCTCCACAGGCTCATCCTTCTCCTCAGGTTCATCCTCCTCGTTCCGAGTACTCTTCACCCTTTTACTAGAAGAAGAAGATCCGGAGTCCTCCTCCAGAATCCGTTTACCACTCAGTGCAATATTACTCAAATCCTTGAGAGCCTCTTGATAATTACACTTCTCCCCCCCATCACAAGACTCCTCTCCCTCTTCAACACCACTCACAGTATCCTTCTTCTCACTCACAACATCCTTCTCTTCCATTTTATCCACACACCTCTGTCGATAATTAATAACTACTATCAAGGAATAACACAGTGACTCATCCACGGACTTCTAGCTACCAGCTAGACACCAAAATTCTCTTCTTTCTTTCTCTCTCTCTCTCTCTCTCTATCTTTCTCAGCAGCTAGTTCAGTCACGGCCTCAGGCTTACCATACACATAATTACCAACGCTTACTCTACAGCAAATTATACATAAAGATAAAACTATGTAGACCATTATTTAATTACGCATATAAAATATTAATAAATAAAGTTACATCAAATGTATTTCAATCAAGATGAAACGCTTAAACAGCTCCAAAATTTATAATTTTGATACTATCAAAACCTTCTTCGTTGTGCCCCTCATTTTTTTCCTGTATAGAAATAAAAATATCAATAAACTATTATACTAATAACAAAGTATACAATAAGTGAATATATGTACATAAATACATAATACATAATGGGTACAAAAATATAACAATATGGCCTTGATGAAAATATTTACTAAAACTCAAAAAATTTACAGGCCAAGAAACTAATGTCCCTCACTCGAAAAATATCGCATTAGCGTATTACGTTCATCTATTTTATATATGAATAAATAGATTTTGAGCAACACGACTTTTTCAAGTTGCTCATTAACTAATTAATCTCACCATTCAAGGATTTTCTAAATATATACATATAATATAACTAAATATATGTTGTAAATAATTTTAAATGCATATTAAATTTACTTGATGATAATACATAGTAGAAATGAGTTTGGCAGCGGTTGTTCTTGTATATGTGGCATTGAGTTGAGGTTGGAGATGGGGCTCATTCATCTTTAAAGAGAAAATGTTAACTTTACTTTTAAGATATTAATGTCATTCATTCAAATTTACCACCTGCTTTCCTTCAACTATTTTGTGACTGTTCCTCATTATCGATGATGATTCGTAAATGGAGTGAGCCTGTAGAATAAATAAACAATATTTGTAGGATATGAAAGCTATTTAATAGTTGTTATGAGAGCACCTTAATGAGTGCAGCATCGGCGATATCTGAGTAATTATACTTTGTAGCAACATGATATAGATCCATAAATAGATCGTAATCTTCTATGTCGACTGCAAGTTGAAAAGCTTTCCCTGTTCTTCCGCGTCGTAAAAGATGGTGGAAATATCTTCTACTCAAATCACGTATTTGTTCGGAATAATCTTCTGCAATACTCTGAGGTATCGGAGCTCTAGGATTGTAAAAAAGGGATAAAAGTTTTTCAATAATATCATCCGAGCGTCTGGATCTGAGGACAGAATTGAATGTAACGTTGAGGGAAATAAGTATGGAATGACCATCTGTAGACCAATTTAAAAGTCGTAGTAGACGTATTATACAACTATAATTCTTAGATTTCAAGTATTCTAATGTTAAGTGTATTGGCTGAATACTCCCAGTGTAACATCCACCATATATCCTCAAAAGGACCAAAGGACCTCCTTGAAATCGAATTATCACGCTATTTGGATAAGGAACAGTATCATGCGAAATATCTATTAGATCTATAGGACACCAGTGTACATCTTCTAATGTCACTGTCCTATTAAAATATTGCCCTAGATCAAGTACTGATGTTTCAGTCCACTCCCCATTCCAAAGCCTTTTGCAGGTATATAAGTTAAGTTTAAAAATGTAACGAACAAGAAAATGGTACTTACCTAATTGAATTTAAGGCGATATCAAAACATTGGAGAACCCCTCTTGTATTTGAGGTCAAAAATATTGCTCCGTCAGGGTGAACTTCAATTATGAATGGTATGAAAGGCACTTTAGTGCTTGCCTCCATTTGATCTTGAATAAGATCAAAAATTTGTATGTTACCATTGGTAAAGCCGATAATGATTAATTCTTTGACAAGTCCTGCACAAGTGACTTGAGAAATGACACTCACTTTTCGCTTTATTTTTTTATTGCTAATCCCTAGGATTGTGTATTCTAAACTATTTTTTGAAATGGGTGTATCGAATTGATCGCTGACAAGAGGAGAAGGAAGTGAAAAAATCTCTTGACCAATATACAAAACCTCACCCTCAGGTCCACTGAAGGTGAATTGTACTGGATTACTCCCAGAGTACATTGAAAATAATCTTTGACTATACCCGTCTTTGAGACTATACATGTAAATGTTGTGATTATCCTCATTAGGACTTGACGGAGACCAAGGATGTACTTGATTACTTGAATGTTGCCACCAGACAAGGAGAAAGCTCGAATCTTTAGAGATTTGAACATGTCGTATGCCACTAGATTTTTGACAAAAAAAAAGAAAGAAAAAAGTATTTTTATTTTTACATGCCATATCGAGATTTGTACATGATATATCCGATTCCCCTTTGCTAATTTCTTACCGCTTTTGTGAGTTTGTGGAGAGAATTTCTAAATTACGTATTTTTCCAATGAACGATGAAATTGGATCATTTATTTTGGGATGGAAAGATAATGGTTTTCGAAAATCAACGAGGATAACATTTAATTCAATATTAACTACAACGAGATATTTTGAAGTAAAATCAGCGGAGATTATAGTTTCCATCACCTTTCCAACAAGGGACTAGAATAAAGGAAGGCTGTTAAAGTAATTAAAGACTGACTTTTTTTTACTCTATCCTACTTTATCGATATTTATTTTGTCTACACCCCCTTCCTTATTGATAATTATGTTTATAAGGATCCCCGACGACAAAATCATTTGATACAAAATTGGCGACCTCCATTTAGAAAAAACAACCATTTGTTCTGATAAAAGATTTTCCATTTCACGAATCCCAGATTTGAGTTTGAAAGGTTTTTTATTATTCAATACCCAGGAAGTATTTCTCTCATCCGCATAGCATACTTTATCCTACAAAAAATGAATGATTAGTTTGAACAACTTTCATTCCTCACCAAATATAAGGTTGATTTTATTAATGACCCTACGCTACTAGACTTGTAATAATCAGATCTATCTGCATATTTGAAGCAAGAAGAATCCGCCAAGTGTATTTTTGTGGAATCATCACGGATAGCCCAAAGGTGAATATCATATAGTAGAGAACACATAAGGAAGATAATAATAGGAAGTTTGAATCCCCTTCATTCCGTCCATGAATGTAATGACATCAAGGTAAAGGCAGGTACACTTTATAAACTTCTATGAGAAATGAATATGTACTTAAATTACCAACCTGTGTATGGTAAGATGTGAAAGCATGGATAGAATTGGAAGTGGGTGGACACATTTCCCACCCCAAGATTAACAAGTTATAACATTTAGTTGAATGATTTCTCTCTCCTAGTTTAATAATCCTATGGGAACCCCCATGTAAGAGGTATTGTTAAGACCACATCAATTGAGACAAAGACTTTAAGGGATAGGGATCAAGGTAACAAAATGGTTTTTTATACAGGTATAATAAGATTTATATAAATACAAAATATATGTATATTTAAGGAAATTTTTAAATTTTGTTGATTTGGTCAAGGTCTTTACACCAAGACATTGAAAAAGTCAAGACAAACACAATACCTAGACTTTGAGGAGTCAAGACCGGGATGAGATCTTCAAAAATCGGTCTTGTAGTTTATAAAATATATGTATATTTATTCATTAATCATAAAGATAAATAGCAATACATGGATGCAAGGAAATGTGTTTAAGCATTTTTGTTTTTCTTTAAAAACATATAATGAACGAATATTCCAATGAGAACCACACCCACAACAGTTCCACCAATAATTCCTAGTATTAAGGCAATATCAGATCCAGACTCTGGAGATTCTTCATCAACTCCTACCTCATCATTAATTATTGTATTGATTTCATCAATTGAGTCTAATGCTTCATCAAAGTCAAAGTTGTCTGTAAATTGTTCAATTTTTTTTCCATCTTCATACCTTTCATTGAGAATTATTGCAGTTTTTACGTCGTCTTTGTTAATACTGTTAAAGTTAACATCACGGATGAACTTTGTTGTAGCCTTTATAAGTTTTTGAAGGTCGTTACTGTCGTTAATTGAATCTGGAATTTCTAAATCCGGTTGTTCAGTTATTGGGTCATTTCGATTTTGAAGGATATTAAACACTGGATGATTTACGAGTCCTTCGTTTTCTTCTTCTGCTGTTTCTGGTTTTAGAGTTGTCGTCGTTTCTGGTTTTTGAGTTGTTGTTGTTTCTGGTTTTAGAGTTGTCGTCGTTTCTGGTTTTTGAGTTGTTGTCGTTTCTGGTTTTTGAGTTGTTGTCGTTTCTGGTTTTTGAGTTGTTGTCGTTTCTGGTTTTTGAGTTGTCGTCGTTTCTGGTTTTAGAGTTGTTGTTATTTCTGGTTTTAGAGTTGTTGTTGTTTCGGGTTTTAGAGTTGTTGTTATTTCTGGTTTTAGAGTTGTCGTCGTTTCTGGTTTTAGAGTTGTCGTCGTTTCTGGTTTTAGAGTTGTTGTTATTTCTGGTTTTAGAGTTGTTGTTGTTTCTGTTTCTGGAGTTGTTGTTATTTCTGGTTTTAGAGTTGTTGTTGTTTCTGTTTCTGGAGTTGTTGTTGTTTCTGTTTCTGGAGTTGTTGTTATTTCTGGTTTTAGAGTTGTTGTCGTTTCTGGTTTTTGAGTTGTTGTCGTTTCTGGTTTTAGAGTTGTTGTTATTTCTGGTTTTAGAGTTGTTGTCGTTTCTGGTTCTGGAGTTGTTGTCGTTTCTGGTTTTTGAGTTGGTTCTGGTTTATTATCGTTGATTTTAGTTTCTATTTCTTTAAGATTATTTTTAATTGTTTCCAATTGTTTGAAAAATTCTTCTTCTATATTCTCCATCCAAGGGAATGTGTTGTCTATAAAAAAACATTTTTTTCTTAAGAAATAATTGTAACAATATGTTTAAAGAAAATATTTATATTTACTCAAGGACTTAGAAATCCCAATTTGCAGACATGATATTGAAAAAATGAAGAAGATCAAAACTCCTTTCTTTTGACTTCCCATTTTTGAATTTGGATAGTGTTGTCAATGTTGCAGCCAAAGTAAAATGATATTACATTTTAAAACTTTTCCGTATCCTTTTATAATTCGATATTTTATCGTTTTTTTAAAGATAAAATTTGAATAAACATTGAGTTATCTTTTATGACCACGCTGTGCATATATTGCTTATTAACGCAATACCTTACAATATGTAGATAATTGCAGAAAATTAGTTATGAACAAATTGACTAGGTATATGTATGTAAGTTAGATAAGCCACTACTACATGTACCGGATTTTTATCATATATTTTGAAACGGGCTTTATACACTCCCTTGTCTAGCATTCGCTAATTCTCTTGGAAAACTTTTGTATTATATGTTCAATGTACATTGGGTCCTTATAATTGTAATCATTTTATTATGACTATAGGTTGGAAAGAGTTGATGGAGAAGTTCAGAAATCAATTTTTTGTCCATTACAACAATTAAATGGACCCATGCATACCTCAACGATAAAAGGATAATGTAAAAATATTGAAAGTTAGAATATCAAATTTGTAGGGTTCGTTTATTTTCAAAAAGCCCCCAAAATTTAACAATCTTCATTGTATCTTTCAACCTTTTCACAAAAGAGGTAAATAAAAAAGGCCCGAAACTAACTCGTAGTTAGACAAAATTATAGTTGTTCAAGAGTAATTTTATACGAGTCCAAGTCAAGTTTCGAGTCCTTGAGCAGCTCGGCCCACAATTGTTTTCACTTTAAGTCTGAAGTTATAGTTTATTGGAATAAATGTTAAACTGGAGTCCACATCTCTGATCTATATTCTTAGTTCTCACATCACATTCTCCACAACTGTTAGATTATGTAAGTATAAGGAAAGGTTAATATAAATAAAAGTTTATAACCTTGCATTTGATAGAAGTCATAGATAGGAATGTAAATAATATGCAAAATAACGAGTGCAAGACTTTGTGGAGTTCACTCTTCGAACAGTACTTTTTGTTTTCCAAAGCTGCTATCATTCTTCCTTTATTACTGAGGGGAGAACATCTACCTGATAGTGAAGATCTCACTTGAAGGAATACATGCATTAAGGTTAATAAAGCAAATAAAATATAAACAAAAAGGGCTTAAGTCCTCGTATAATTATTATTAGTTAAAAATATATAATTTCCAGACATTAATTTCAGTTAATTTTCTGCCTCTCATCTATGATATACATAGAAATGTAAATAATATGCAAATGGGATGTGTGAAATAAAAAAAAAGAGAAAATTAACCTGGCCACTCTGACAATTGAATGATTGTTGAGAGGAAAGCAGCTTGAGCTGTCATGGCGTTTTACTGAGTAACAAGCTGCTATTCTTTATTATATATGTATACAAATGAATACATCAAAAATAAATAATAACATAATGTTTACCATAGATGAGAGGCAGAAAATTAACTGAAATTAATGTCAGGAAATTATAAGTATATTTTCAACTAATATTAATTATACGAGGACTTGAGCCCTTTTTGTTTACATTTTATTTACTTTGTTAACCTTAATGCATGTATTTCTTCATGTGAGATCTTTACTATCAGGTAGATGTTCTCCCCTCAGTAATGAAGGAAAAACGATAACAGCTTTGAAAAATAAAATGTACTGTTCGAAGAGTGAACTCCACAAAATCTCGCACGCGGCATTTTGCATATTTTTTACATTCCTATCGTTGAGGCAAGAACTAGCTGCAATTATAAGCAGTTTAATTTCTGATTACCAAGAAATTATGCTTTAGAAAGTGTGACTCTTCTCATGAATATATTACGATTAAAATTCGCCTCAATCTTTTCAGTTATTGATCAATATTTAATATTAGCTGATAATGCAAGGGTACGAAATAGTAATTGCGGGGACGCTTACTCACTTCAACTCAATGAGCATCCCCAATCATGCTTAAACACTTCAGTCAACCTACTTTAACGTCTCAGGCGCACACGAGTACGCAGTATGCACTAAATACAGCCAGAAAAAATATAATTAATTTATGTTTTTGATTGTAGTAAATTTTATTAAGTAGTCCCGCCCCCCTCCCCCTAAAAAAAACAAAGGGAAATCAAGAATAAAATATATTGTCATGAAATTTCTGAGCCAGCCTATACAAAATCCACCGTAATGGTTTCTTGACATCCACCTTTTTCTGGATATAAAATATATTACTTTTTGGATGAGATATTTTTGAGTACATCTCCTTAAACAATTTTCTATCTTTTCAAATGCTGAGAACTGTAGAATTCATTGTCACGGAGAAGACAACAAAAAAGTCATTGTGAGGACTATAATACTTCATCAGTGAGTATTTAAGAAGTTTCCATAGAAAAAAGTAATTTGATATAATTAATACAAGTAAACTAATTAGAAATACTTAATAACCGATTATTAGTCCTATTTATAAAATAAAATTATTTTTGCAGCGAAATGTTCTACGGCATGATGCCATTTAGCAAAACTCTTTGCGACAAATGTTATCTGAAAATTAATATTATCTTTGTACAACAAAGTAGCCTTCAAATTCAAATTAATTCTAACTTTTTTAGTCATTCCGGAATAGTTAATTAATTACTATTATTTGTTTTAATGATTCAGTAATTAGTCATTTAGTTTATTGATTGTAGTGTGTGTAATTTAAGCATAAGGATTAAATTTCATTTTATGCGAAACTTAGATGATTTTGTTACAAAAAGAAAAGAAAAAATACAAAAACGAATAACCGTAAAAATATTTGTATTTCAATTTCCTACACATCATAATATGTAATAACTGTTAGAGACATGAAGTAAGAGACCAATTTAATTATATATTCTATGTAGGAGAGTTGTGATAATTTATCACTGATACTGATCGATCATACTCTAAATAGGTAAAGTGACATGACTCAGTAAACTAATAAATAATAATAATAATCACCATAGAATTAAAGTGACGACAATGTAAGTTGTAGCCAGGATGAAGTAGTGCTGTAGCTTGAGCACTCTCAGGAGAAGCAGGATTGTTGTCACTAGAGGTCACTACTAAAAAGCGTGCGTGTAAAAAAGAAGAGAAACAAGAACTTGGATTGGCTACTTACTGTTTGTTGTTAACGAATGAAAATAAAGAAATAAATATTTAAATTGAATTTTCGAGGCCCTTGTTTATTGTTCTGTGTCTCCGTTGGTTCGGCTTTGTGTGTCTCCAGGAAGATGGAGGAGGAACCCAAGGGGCCATGGAGGGCCACACGTTTATGGAATGAAATTGTGGGTAGTTTTCAAGGAGGAATGCCTTTGAAACGTCATAGGAAATCGGTTTTGGCCTCCAAAGCGGTGGATAATTGTTTTTCTGGCTCTGAAGCAGTGGACTGGCTCCATAAGTACCTCAAGGTCTGTATCCATGGAATGAGGTTCCATTGACTTCTATTATTTTGTAATTTTTGTTTCAGAGAAATCCGAATTTCGGGGTTGGGGTCTCCAAGGATCAAACGCTTCTGCTTTTAGAGAAGTTACTCAAGGCTGGGATATTCCGAGCTGCCTCGAAGGCCCATAGATCCGAAATATTTAAGGAGTCAGAACTCTACGTTTTCCCTAATGACATCGAAAGACTTCACGGAAGCATCATTCGGCCCCGTGACTCCATTTTGCATCCCCTCATACTCATGGATAAGGGAGGAATTCATTGGAAAGACGTTTTCTTATCCCTCTGCACACTACGTGGCCTTGCAATTACCTCTGATATCGTCAATCTCTCATATTTGACGGATAATATGACCAAAGTGTCCAATAATGGAGTTGTACTTACTCCTGAAGATCGCAATGAACGTGCACCTCATTGGGTTATGAGTGCAATTAAATGTTTGGCTGACTGGCCAGTTTGTACGTCCGAGTCAGAAAATCCCCTTCCTAATTATAAGGGATTTGAAAATGATGTTTTCAATGTAATCAAGGAATACTTTACATCCCTTCCTGCTCCCCTGATTCCTCATCAGCTTTACTCTCATTTTGCTAGTGCCTATCTGCGTGCATCCCTCGTTACATCCACTCCAGTTTATAGTTCTGTTAAAAAAAGAGATACCTTGCCGCCAAAGACATGCTACGAAACAGCTTTCATGCAAGAAAGTCCTGTGACTCGGATTGTGGCTCAAAAAGAAACTGATAGTCTTCATCTGATATCACCCCCCAAAAATGATGGATGGGATAAAAGAAGATATAAATTGCCAGGATGGAGAAGATCCTCACGTTCTAGAAAATCTATTGCTGTCATGGAAAAATTTCGATTTCGAGCTGCTGTTACAGATGCTGAAGATGACAGTGAAAGGGATGAAGAGTATCAGAAAGTGTCTGGGTCGGTTGATGATTTGGCTGGAAGAGAACGCTTTCCTTTGTCTGATGTTCCTTCAGTTATTCAGTCAAAGACGGTGAGGAGACAGAAGCAGAAATCCAAAAGAGATAGATCCACTGGAGGTCGTCCAGAGGATAGGTTTGCTTATCCTATGGGAGGGTTTTATAATCCTTTGATCCATCCAAAGACGGGCGAAGGAGTATATGAATCAACTAGATTTGGAGATCTTGTTGTTAAAACTCCAAAGGTACCTTTTGGTCCATCATCCGCAGATTCGGTTTTAAATGAAGTAGAAAAAAGAAAAAATAGATTTGATTCAGACTCGGCAATAAGGTCATTTCAATTATTAGCCCTTCTGTTACGTCCTAGTGATAGACGTAAAGTACAACTCCTACTCAGATTCATCAGAAAAGCCTCCAGTAATCCAGAATTAATTTTATCATCTACCAAATCAACTTGTGAATTGTTACTTAGTACGTTTCAAGGTAGTATTTTAGCACCAAGTGACATAACAAATTGTGACGAAGAACTTGTTAGAAAAATTGTCTCTTTTTTCGTGAGAAACTATGAAGAAATTTGGACACCTCCTGAATGCTTAAGAAGGGAAGTGGAAGAACGTGTCTATGAGTCATTAGTAAATAGCCATTATTCCGAGGGAGATCGCTTTCCTATCACATATTGTCATCAGATATCTAAAGAAAATTATGAGAAAAATAAAGCTTCTGGTTCTAAATCAGCACTTCAGGATCTTTTAATTCATTTGCTGTATGACAAAAAAATTTCAGCACGAGATAGGAAAAAAAAAGTAAGAAAGTTTAAGGATTCTTATCCAGATATTTATAGATTACAATTTCCTAACAAGGATTCTGAGCCTGAATACATGAACAAAGACGTGGAAAGTCCAAAATTATCATCACTTACTCGGTTTAAGAATGCAATGAGGATCTAGTATAATGAAAAAAAAAACTAAAAAAAACCTAATTTGAACTCCATTTTTTTTCATTAAATTAGACTCAAACTCATGTCAACTGTTCTATTATTAGTTTAAGTGTTTATCAATCATTTTTTTCTTGGAAGTGGAAATATTTGATTATTTTATTTGTTGCTGAAATAATGAGGAAAGAAAATCTTTCATAAATTTCAACACTTTTATTAACTCCACGAAATTTATCACACATGTTCTTCAAAAATTAATGTTTTAACAAACTGTTTAGTACTATTATTATTGTATGTTGTATGACCTTCTATCTCAATCGATTGTGCGGATAATTTGAAATCTCCCTCCTCCTGTTTTTCATACATACACATACTGCGTATTAATATTGATATAATTTGTGTCATTATCTAAACTTCTATTAGTTTTATAGTATTATTATCATTCTAATCATAATCAAAATTTGATTTCTGTAAAAAAAAAAATATTAATTCTTTTTAATATAATGTCTTTATTTATAATAATCAAGTTATTACTTATGTCTTTAATGCTTTGTCTTCTTATTTTATTCATCCATGTGGATGTTTCTTTATGACACAATTACCTTAAAGTCTGTTTAAATTTATTTTAAACACTTATCGATAATTTGTTATTTTGCTAAAAGAAAATTTTTTTTTTTTAATGTTTATAAGGGGTATCTGAAATGCCCTTGCAATAATAAAAAAACGACAAACAATAACTACACATATATTTAGAAACTATTTACGAATTATGTATAAGCCCTCGGCATCCTTAACTCTTCTAATTCTCTTGGAGAAAATCGATGAGATTTTTGCATTGCCTCAGACTTAATTATTTGTTTCACTTTTTTTAATTGCTCCAGGGTACTCAACAAATTTTCGATGGGATGAAGGTCTCAACTATTCCCAAGTCATATGTGTACTGTCATCCTGAACATTAATTTTTTTTTTTCAACGAACAATTGTCCTATTTTGACTGCGTAATGTCTAGCATTTTCCTGATATGCTTCAAAAAAAAAAAAAATTATATAGGAAACTGGTAATAATAGCATTGCCTTCTTTTTCAATTGGCAGGAATTCTTTTTACAGAATGTATGAATGGTAGTGGTAGTATTAAGTATCTATAGTTGCTTTTTCTTTAATTACATGTATTTTTGATAGTTTTGTAGCACTCAATGCTTCCCACACATGGTTTGTGAAATACATTTTACCATTCTATTATAAGAAACTCGGTGCATGTTCTTAGTCAAAACATTGTTATTTTTACTTTTAGGTACTGCATCAGTATATCTCAAAACTATGAGATACATTAGAGAAGAAGATTCGTTTATAGTGATTTAATGTTTATTTATGCCGCTTTTTAAAAGATTTAAATCTCAATGACTGCTGTTTTGAGTCATTTTTTTTGTTTCTACCTCTTTAAGTAAGCATTTGCATCCAAGTCATTGCCTAGATAACGATGAACTTGGAATATTTATCAGCTTTATCAGTTAGCTCATTGGCCATATTTCGTTGAACTTCCCTTTTTGGCTAAACATTTTAACATAATATTAATCTCATAAACTTTTGTTTTAATTGGTTGAACTCGAGTTAGCACTTGTTAAGCTGCTGTGAACAGTTCTTTACAATTAAATGAAGAATAATTCCACAGTTGGGATGAATTGGCTAACTCCCAACTGAATTTGGTATTGCTTGATGAAATAAGGAAAAAAAAGGTGATTTTGTAGTTTAAATAAGAAGTCATTCACTCTTAGGTACTAATAAGGTAGATTGTTTCAGGAGAAGAAGTTGGGATAGGGAGGAAAAGTTGATACACTTTTTGCTTATTCTTGCATAAGAGCAAAAATATGCATCCGTTTCATCTGTTAATTTTAGCAAATTGTAAATCAGTATCTTGGGACTATCGATATTTACACTTAATTGTGGTATACATATATCAAAGTGTTGAAGCGGATTGGACTTGAGCTTTATTAATACTGCATGTGTTGCAAACTAATAAATAATAACAATAACAACCACAGATTTCCTGTTGATCATGTAGCCGAACGCTACACACCTACCCCCAGGATGTCTGTTAAGGGTTCCGGCTCTTCGGCTTGACGAGGAGGGTAGCCCAGGTGGGGTGGTCGAGCTACTGACAAAAATTTTTTTTTTCGATTTCTCGAAATTTTTTTCCGTAGAAATCTTCCATATGACGTGTAGATTACGCATACAAGATTTCATGACCATAGGGTAGGGGGTTCCGGAGATACGAGGGGTTACGAACACACAGACAAACTTGAGGATTTATTATATAGAAGCCGTAAACTAATATAATTATTACGGGGACTTGGGCCCTCTTTTGTTAACATTGTATTTGCTTTATTAACCTAAATGCTTGTGTTCTTTTTGACTGGAAGCCTTAAAAAAGGGTATTATATGCAAGAAATGTAATCTAAGTAACTTCTTGAGCACTCTTCCTCCGGCAAAATAGCTAAATTTGACTCTAAAATTACCCCAGTATGCATAACCGCATTAAATCAATTTACATATATATTTTTTATTCAGTACTAGATTGAAACAATATAATAAAATGTGATAAAGACTTTAGAGAATTCGATACTAAATATATGCTTAAATTATACATAAACATATAATATATATAGAAACTCAAATTAGAACAAAATAATTTCAACTCAAAGTAAGATTAAGCCTCAAATGTAAATGTTGTGAGGGATGTCGAGCCATGTACGTGATAATTTAATTAGTGAAAGAAAAATCATACATGTGTATGGAATATATTGAAAACGTTTAATGGCAATTACAAAATTAATAAACGATTAACAATTTAATAAATTCATCCATAAACTATGAGTAAATAAATTATCTAATCGAGTTAGCATAAAATTCTTGGTCGTTGATAATGGAGATGTTAAATTTCAAAGTAAGTATTTTAAAATAACAAAGCTCCTTAGTTAGTGAAATGAAATCTAAATGAATATGGGACAGAACCCTTGAGAGAGAAAACTAAACATTATACAATACGTTTAAAGTCGTAATCACGAGTTAAATATAGAGATTTATTCTAAGAACGTAATTGAGTACAATTCTGATTTTTTTAATTTCATTACCAACAAGACCAAGACGCTTGTTTCCTTGAATGCCCAACTCAACATCATTTTAGTCAATTTCATGTTTTATACTGAAAAATCCGATCCTTTATACTATTGTATTTGAAAGTAAAGAAGTGTTGTCCAAGATTAAGAAATAAGTTTAGCGAAAGGATATCTCCACCATCATGTCATGTTATTACACTTGAATCCCTCTAAAGTAAATGACTACATGTGATTGAGAGGAACAAGGGATATATATACGTATAATTGAAGAAAATGTCAACAGAATCTATAATCCACGATAGCAAGTTCTAATATAATTAATATTTATTATGAAATTATAGCTTTAATTTCTAACATTTAATACTTATTATGGTTTAAGTTGGCCATCAGAGAATTTGCCATCTCTTCGTAGAACGATAGAATTGAAAAAGTCTTAAGATCAAATGACAATCCTGATGGACGGATGTTTCGTCCTCAGAGCGATTGCCTACTCATAGTAGGAAACAAGGGATTTGGAGTTGTCCATAAAGGCAATGTCGAAACTCATCGATGTACGGAGAATTAAAATCCCTGTCGAAAATCCAAACATGTTCACATCATCGATATTCGACGATTCATTCAAATAGGCATTTTATTGAAATAATTGATTTTTTTTTTCAACGGAGTCTCACCCGTGTTACACAAATCATGCGAGATCTTTAGTATCAGGTAGATGTTCTCCCCTCAGTAATAAAGGAAAAATGATAACAGTTTTGGAAAACAAAAATGTACTATTCAACGTGCCAATCCCAAGAAATTTTGCTTGAAATTTACATTTCTAGATATGAGTTAATCATTTGTGGGGGCAATAAAAAATTAAATTTTCCATTTAAATGCCTTTGGACATAATATGTGTCACATCTTGAACAAAATCATGAGAACAATAAATAAAATAATTTATTGTTTTATTTTGTAAATATAAATTCCCTAGTATGTCATTGGCATATTATTTCGGTCAATAATAAATTTTATATTCAATTTATGGGATGTGCTGCAGGGCCTAGGAATATAAGCCAGTGTTTCTCAATTTGTTTCCCATAGTGCGCTCTGGAGAATAGCCGGATCCACTATAAAATTTATGTCTCTCTCATCTGAAAGAAAACAAGAGGAAACATTTTGTTCATTGATGTTCATTGATGTGCACCATAGTTGTCGTTATCTTATTCTTGTGCCCTTAGACAAAAAAAATGTTTGAGAAATACTGCTCAGTTTTTCATACTCTTTGTTTGTCTAATACAGAACCCTTGATAGGTCTAAGTAGCCCCTCACATTTTGAATTCGTCTGTCCGATATAGTACGAGATAAAAAAATTTATTTGGTGTACTTTTAAGTAGTGAATGCCTTCAAATTTACATATTAATTGTATTATAATGTATGACATAAAATGTACCTCAAATGGATATCCTTACTAATTTCATGATTATAATTATAACGTCATGTTATCCTCATTCCATTTAATTTTTGCAGTTTTCATGCTTCAAATCGATCAACCAGGTAAATAGTAGATAAATATATTCATCACAAAAAAATTGGTTGCTCCTCATCAAAACCATTGTTTATTTGATAAGGAGAAACCATAATCATAGTGAGTGAATCTAAAAACCATCTTATTTTATGTAAATATGGTTCTATTATAATAATAATAATAATAATAAAGAGGTACTTGTGTCATTTCCACAAGGGAAGCATGGGGAAGAGTGAGCGAGAGAAAGAGAGAGAGAAATACAAGACAAGACAATGAAGTTATTTTCAATATTTGCTTAACATAACCATTTAGTAAGAGCGACACAGGATCTTGTTATTATTTTTATAGTAAAAAAAAAGGGGGGGGGGAAACTTTACTAAGATGCTTTCTAAAAAATGTATGGAAGCAGAAGGGAAGGAGGGGGGGGGGAGGGAAAATCTTGTGACATGATTAATCACTCTCATATTAAGGAGATAATTCATTGGGTTGTTGGTTGCATTATGTATGTAAAGAAGAAAGACCACTCATTAATTCAAAAATGGAGAGTAACAAAAAGACATGGAAAAAAAGTGGTAATGAAGTAGAAGAAAAAAAAAGGAGAGAAGGAAACTTAATTTCTGATCAGATTAAACCCACTAAATAATTCAATTAAAAATTGTTAAAAAGTAATTACACAAAATGGAGGCATACTTGTGTATATATAATATAAGAAGGAGCAAAAAATAGAGAAATTGGCCTTGTGACATAGGGCTGATGAAGGAGAGAAGAAAAAGAAGAAAAAGGGAAAGAACTTTTCCTCCTCCCTCTCTTTCCACAATTTTTTCTTTCTTTCTTTCTCTCTCTCTCTCTCTCTATCCTAACTTTCTTTTTCAATCCAAAAGAAAAAAGGATCCTACTGACTGGAATACGGATACAATTAGAGTGTATCTACAACCATAGCACACTTAATAATTGTGATACAGTTGTGATGAGAGAAACTACTACAAACATACATATATATACTTTAAATTCCATTACATGTCCAGTATGAGGGTGTGAAATGATCATCAAAGTCCGGCTACTCTCCTGCTGACAAAATATTTCTTTTTTGGATTATTATTATTATTCTTTGAAAAAAAGCTTTCCTTCGTATGTTAACGTAGTGTTTTGTACGCCAACATCTATGACTCTTAAAGTTGTGCCCAAGGAAAGAATAAAAAATAAACTTGTTTTATATTTTGTCTTATGAGATTTACATGTGTATAAATGAATATCATTTTTGTTAAGAAAATATATATCATGAATTAGTTTAAGCACTAAGTGACGCGGTGAAAGACAGAGAAGTCTCTACTCAAGTATCCTTCATCAACAACAGCTTGGTACTCAAAATTTGGTAATTGCATATTTAGATACAACAACATCATGAGGATTGCAGCCTTTAGTTTCGGGATATGCTGCATCCTTTTAGGTGTGCTACCTACACTCTCGGACTCTCAGAGTCATCACACACGGGCTAATTATGAGGAGAAAATTCCGAATGACAAGTAAGTCAGGAATCATTCATTACTCACAATTTCAAATATTCATAGCCAAGCCTGGAAAAATGAATGTATCTATTGCTTTCTTGATGCAATGACACATATGTTTGTAGATACATACATACATACCTAGGTATGCACTATAAATAATGATAAAAATATTTACAAAGATTCAAGTAACTACGTACGTACCTTAGCTCAAAAAACCAAGACTGACCTCATGAAATATATATGTATCTAACTTACTTATATTGGTCCATATATTGTATATCTTTTCAGACTGGACAATTGGGCTCTCAGCTTTGGAGTTCTTCTCTGGGAAACGGCCAAGAAAGCCACTCATTTTGATACACTCCTCAAAAATTTTCACTCGCAAGGGGCTAAAGTAGCCACTGTGGATGGATTTAAAATGGTTAAAAATATGGCTGCATCTGTAGAGACCATGATGCAGCATAAAATTGACTCTATCAAAAGAATAATGGAATTTGCTGAAAATTTAGCATTGGATCATGACTATGACAAGGACTTGGGTCATCGCCTTAGAGATATTCCTAACCATGGGGGCTTTCATTATTACAATGCTAAAAAGATAAATGTGCCGCATGAAAATGACGATGATGAAGAAGAGGAGTCCCAGGAGTGGGAATCGCTTCTTTCTGCTCATGATCGAGAAAAGAGTGATGGCAGGTTTGCTCTTGGATTCTCTAGAATTCAATTGACCTCGAATAAATACTTTTCTGGAATTCCTGTTAACACAAGTATGAGCTCTGTTCATGTTCCCACAAATGTCTTTGACGGTGAGCCCAAGGTGATCAATGCCATTAAATGGTCACGTGGCCTAGATCCCGTATTCGCTGATAACTACAATCGTGATCCCTCCTTGTCCTGGCAGTATTTTGGTTCTTCTACGGGTTTTATGAGGCAGTACCCTGCAATGAAATGGATGATGGATGAACACGAACCTGATCTCTATGATGCGCGAATGCGAGACTGGTACATTAAATCTGCCGCCTCTCCAAAGGAAATAGTCATTCTACTCGATACCTCTGGATCCATGACAGGGCTCCGTAAGGAAATTGCAAAGCATGTTGTTCTAAATATTTTGGAAACCCTGAGCGAGGATGACTACGTGACGATTTATGCATTCTCAAAATACCCTGTTCCCCTTGTTGAGTGCTTCAAAACAATTGACGGAGAGGCAGAGCTTGTTCAGGCAACAAATGAAAACGTTCGTGAGTTTCAAGAAGCTGTGAGCAAGGTCGAAACAGAAGATATTGCCAATTTTACTTCTGCACTGACTGTGGCCTTTGAGCTCTTGATCAAGAGTCGAGGGGACATTGACATGGGGGCCAACTGCAATCAGGCCATTATGCTCGTTACAGACGGAGTTCCCTATCGTTATGAAGAAATATTTAGACTCTACAACATGCCGCATAAGCCAGTTAGAGTATTTACTTATTTAATTGGAAGGGAAATTTCAGATTTAAAGGCCGCCAACTGGATTGCTTGTCAAAATAAGGGTAGGACTTTTATTGACTTTTCCTTTCTTCATATACTCATATATATATTTGTATTTGTATGTACCTTACAGGGTATTTCACACATGTGACTACTCTGGCTGAGGTAAAGGAGCAGGTTTTAAAGTACATTCCGGTCATGGCTCGACCCATGGTCATGTATAGAGATAATCATCCCATCACATGGACTGGAGTGTATGCTGATATAGAGGTTAGTCATTTGTTTATCTATTTATTCATTCTACTTAAGATATGTAAGGAAATTGGAATTTAATGTCAAAAAAATTGAAATGCTCATAACATGAATATCAATCATAATTCATTTGACCTTTTGCTCCATAAATAGAATGCACATGAGAAAGATTTATGGATCGTCAAATTAAAAAAAAAGATGCGCAAGTCTGTCCTTGTAAGAGATTCAATTGCGTGCATAGAGTTTGATCCCTTTTTCTATAATAATAATAATAATAAAAATAATAATATGTGTTTTATATCAAAAAATGTAACCAGTGAACATATGTACATACGTATTTTATCGTTCACAAATATTGATTTGAATGCATGAAAGAGTGAGATGACTAACTTAACCTCTCCTTAACTCTTTACTAACACACTCCACCATCTAAGGATCCAAAAACGAGTCGATGGCTTTGGGACATTCGGGAGCGATCACGTCAGAAGAAAAGGACAGAGAATTATCGTGAAATTATGCGGATGCAGCAAGAGAATGCAGACCCATTGGCGGATGTAGACGTATCAGACGACTCAGCAGCCACGAAGGAAACAATGGAAAAGATCACAAGACTCTCAGACGACAACGAACTTGCGAATTTCTTGTCCTATGGAAAATGGGGCTTGACGGAACGGGATATTGAAAGACTCGAAAAGGAGGAGGAAATGAAGCAAAGAGTAAGTTGTTTAGATGAATATAAAATGAGGCTTGGGAAATCTACATACACTTTATTTATATTATAGCTTATTCGCGAAATCATTGATGCCAAAACTCAGAAGTGGACCATTCCACCCAAGGGACTCTCTTTAAAGATGAAGCCCTCAGAGGTAAAGAGGATTTTAATCTCTAATTACTTATCTAAATAGGTACATTCATACACAGTCACTGAGTATATGTAGAACTATACTGAATTCATTGACTAAGATCATTAAAGAGGTAATCCACAAAAAGTAGTACTTTTCATTTTGACTACATATAGTGACTACTGCAAATAGTTAGAAAGAGAAGATCAATTAGTTGCTTACCTAGTGTTGCATTTCTTGCTGCACTCAAAATGCAGAGGCAACCCACCTTTTACATTTGTGTACTATTTATAAAATAGATGTAACTTTTTTTTCTCGCACGAAGTTCATCCCTCACTTTTGAGTTAAATGCACATTTCTGCTTTGATGGAAGGTATAAAATGTAAACATACATATAACGTAGTTTTAAGAAGTAATAATAAAAAAAAAGCCTTAGTTGAGTATCTAGCAAATCAGAGATGTACATCCAAACTTGATCAAGACCAGAGAAATAAGAATCCTTTCCGTGTATTTGTTTTGTTCATTTTATCCTCTCTCTCTCTCTCTCTTCTTTGAAAAATCTACATGTTCATGATTGGAACCCTTTCACCTCCTCCCTACTACTCTACTTTTGCAGTTTTTCCTTCTTAATGTGCCTTCTTCATTTGTGTATTTAATATTCATTTTGTACACAAGTCAACATCAACCAAAAATAAATAAAAATCTATTTCTAGTATGCAGTCGTAGTACTTGATGCACTCATCACTGATCATATTCAATTATTTTTTTATACTAAATCCATTTGAATTTTTAAAGTACGTTTATTTTAAATTCAAGACAAACATCCAAATTATCGTAGGAAAATTTAATTCAAATTCCAAAAATTGAGTTCCATACTTTATGTGGGATGTTCCATTTTTGAAGGTTTTTGTTTGGAAATAAAAAAAACAAACATTTTTTAAGCCAAAGGAACATCTTCTTTGAAGTGTCAATAATTATTGGTTTAATTCAGCAGTAATATAGATTTTATTTCTTTTTTTAAAGGAGAAATTGCAAAAAATAGTACTACTTCTATATAAATAGACTTAGAAATAACCAATAAATTTTGAACAAATTTAATTTTTGTTGACCTGTGTCATTATTAATTTACTGTTGATTTACGGAATATTAATGATTGAATATTCTTTTAAAAAATTATCCCAAAAAAAAAAAAATGCACTTTGCTTTAAAAACGACCTCCATCACTCACGAAGAGAGTAAGCATTACGACAGGGCCTCAAGTCCTTCCAGCCATATCTTCTGCGCGATTGTATAGTATGCGAGACAAACGGGAAAAGGCACTAAGAAGAAAGGTGACGTTTGATACATACATATACATATGAATCGGACTCTAGCCTTGTTTTGTTTGTTTTTTTCTGTTTTTTTTTCTTCCTACTATTATTACTATATTTATTTATTTATACATGTTCTGTTCATTTTGAAATTTTGTTCGAGTTGCAATTAAAAGATGAGGTGAAGCATTTTATAGATTGAGAATTGACAAAAAGTGTTTCTCAAACTGTGAGCCACTATTCCACCAATAGTTTCTGTTATTTGTAAATAAACCATTTTTTGCTCAATTTTTGCTCAAGGGTGTACCTCATCAATGATTCACTTACAGATAAAAAAGTTTGAGATGCACTGATATATATTCTATTCGAGTATGATGCAATTACACGAATTCAATTAGATATTCTATACATTGAGATACAATTTTTTATCCTTTTCTATGAAGAAAATTACTTATAAATAGGTATTCTGTGGTGCATTATACAATTCAAAGTAAATTAGGGCTAAATCATCAATAAAATTTCCAATTTGTTGTATTTGACTCAAAAAAGAAATTGATTAAAAGGTTTTTATTCGATAATTATTAGGATTTGAACCCTGTCAATCAATGTAAAGTATTTTACATTACTTTTGACTGCATTATTAAAGAAGAAAAAAAGAACGACAATTTTATAGTAAGAAAGCATAAAATGGTATGTGAATAAAATAAAACTGAATTCACAACTATTTTAAAAATATAGACAATGACTTTTCAAAATCTTTGCAGATTTTGTTTTGCTATGGTAATGAGAACTATTACATTTACCTATGGCCATTTTCGACTTTTGATTTATTCATCATTTGTACTGGAATTTCGATGGTTAATTTAATATATACACATAATATAATCGGCTATGGTTTTTTATGCCCAAATAATCGCGACCACATGGGTCGGTTCCTTATATACGGTACTAATAAATTTGTAATATCAATGGAATTAAATGAAATGAGAAAGGCAATGAATAGTTGGTAGGGTAGTCATTAGTTACATAGATAAATATGTGCAATGCCAAGAATTGCTTGCATGTAAATAGTATGAAAAACATACTATTAACGTAGAATTTATTGCAACTTGTACAAGTTTCAACTTGTGCACAACAATCATATTTCTACATAAGTATTTATTTCAAGAGTTTGCAAGAAATGAAGGGATTGCTGATGATTTAATGCCATGTTCCTATCCTTCAATTTTGCACTGGCTCTCTTTCTCTCTTTCTTTACATTTTAGTGCTTGACCATCCATACATCTCAGTCAGTATTTGAATATAATTATTTATTGACCCTATGTATATGTATCTTTAAGAAAAACATAGATTTAAGGAGCAATCACAGATATAGTAGTGCAATCATATAAGATATTTATGTTTACATATTTTGTATGTAGGTACATAGGCTCTGCATGACCGTAATAAGCCAAATCGCAACTGCCAACACGATTATTACTGTATACATACGTATGTAGACTCCTATTGGATCCGTAGATGGTTTGAATTTGTATTTGATTTTCCTTTAATTTTGTATTTTGGTTAATTGGTTGGTTCTTGCATCCCCTTTGATATTTAGTTTGTTTGTTTGTTGATTATATATTAAGTGTATGTACACACCATCTAAAGTGGAGTTGCCTTTTTTTCACGTTTACATACACCTATGTAACATATTCACAACTAATAGAGTACATTTAATCATAATTTCTGACAAAAAATATCTCATACATATAAATATAATATTTCAACTTAAACAAATAATAATATTTCGTCAAAGTAGCAGTTGTTTTTTTTTACTCATATATAATACATAGATACTTATAAAATCGAATCCCTTAATTAACTCAACTCAACTCAATTTTTTTCTCCCCTTACTTTTTGTTTGTTTGTTTTTTCTTGACAAATGATCAATATTTTTATATTTTCTTGTACATAATTCTTTTCTAACATAAGTATTTTTTTTTTGCTCCTTCTTACACCTATAGGATAAAATGCGTGGAACCAATAAATTCAGTGGATATCGACTTATGACCTCTGTTTCAATACCTGTATTTGACAAAAATAATCATACGGTAAGACTCATTTCTTTTCGATTCTCTAAATACACTCCTATAATTAATAATAATATTTCATTATCATAAGCATTATTTTATATACATATATCTCTTTCTTTTTTTATTCTATTAATAATCACGATTTGTATTCCAGGGATTTAATGCATATTTTTTTATTATGTGCTTTAATTTTTTTACATATTATTCATTACATATGTATGTATGTATGTATTTAATTCGACATTTCTTAGAGTTATAAATATCTTTTTAGGAACCTGAAAAAATTGGATTAAAGTCAGTGTCTGAAGGCTCATTTTTAATAAAGGTTTGATAATTGTTTTACAAAAAAAAAACCAAAAACCAAAAAAACTATTACAAAAACAATTAACAAAAAAACAAACAAAAAAACCACTAATATTTTCCTCAAAATGAGTGAGAAAATTAATAATTATTAGTAATATTAACGAATGAATTGGCCTTCTTGCAAAGAAACATAAATATAAATAATACAAAAAAAAAAAATCTTCAATTACACCCCAGTCCTCTCTTTTTATACAAGCTCAAAAAACAAAACAAAAACAAAAACATTTCAGAGTGGATGTGGATATCTAATGTTATTAAGGGGAGTGAAAGCCGCTTAGAAAGGTAGAATATGTTAAGGAATGACTCTGTCCATTCTCAAATGTTTTTATTTATTTATAAGATATAGTTTTTTTGTCATTTTGATTTCTTTTTTTTTGTCTCTTTGGACTATTTAAAAGCATTGGCTTTCACAAGTGATGTATAATATATGACCATCACTATAAATTCCTAACTATGCCTACAAACATAAATATGTATGTATGTATGTACATAGTTACCTGTTTACATACCTACAAAGTCAAAAAAAGAGAAATTATGTGATGCCTTTCTTGTTTTTTTGTAATGTTAATTCTTTTAATAACAATAATACCATTTTGTATTAAAAAAAATAAAATAAAATAAATAATAAGAAGAAGAACCTCATTTGCAAAATTAAAAAAACAAACAAAAAAACTCTAGAAACATAAATAAAGGTTTTGTTTTTTTAGCAAGTATTTAAGATGTTGTACAGGTGTGGAGGGGAGAGGAAAGTACTTTTTTCTTAACTGAGAGTACTTTTTAATATATCTTTCCCCTCTACTTCACCTCTCTTCTCTCCTTTTTTTTCTCCTCCTTTCTCTTCTCTTTTTCTCCTTTTTCTCCTTTTTCTCCCCCTTTTTGAAAAGAAAAAGCATATTACATTTAATTAATTATTATTATTATTATTCAATGAAATCCCCTTCGTATTTTCTTCCTCCCTCTCCTCCTGATTATTTCAATTACTCTTAATGGTAGCACCAATCTACTCATTCTACTATCCGTGCTACTACTTACTAAAATGATTACTACTTACTTGCCTGAATCAGAGTTGTTCCAAATTATACTACTCACATACACTCATGAATTAAATAAGAAATAATCATTCATTAATCAACTCATTTCTTTATATATATTTATTCTTTTTAAATGTTTTATTTCTCTGCACAAATTTGTTTTTATAATAACCATACATTTTTTTTACTCAAAACAAACAAAAAAACTACTCTCTTTTCTTCGTTTGTTATTCCTATGTTTCGGATATGATTCTCACACTTCTCATATATATTAAATTTATTCACACAGTTTATACACACCAACCAAAACTTATAACTCATACTAAACTTACTTTTTCTGCACTATATGTTCTTATTTGCTCTCTTTCTCTCTTATTCATAATTTATTTAATTCACTAATTATTTATTTATACATTCATTATATATATATACTCACACACACACATATATATATATATACTCAACAGGAGTATCAAGTGTTTTATCATTATTAATATTACATGCATATTTGACAGGGCTTGATCCATCATCCATTCATCCCATCCATTGTTATTGTTTTTTGAGGACCCATCCCCCTTATTCGAGGTCGTCTATAGTTTCTCCTCAGAGCCACCCTTGTCATGTAGGAGTGAACTTATGTTGTTGATCTATGCATTTTTGAGAGGAGCGTCATTGGCACAGGAGGGATTATTCACCGGAGTATTTGGGCCCTTTCTTCTTTTGATCTTCTTCTTCTTCTTCTTCCTTTGATGTCGTTGTTCTTGCTCTTGAGGTTCTTGTCTTTATCCTTAGATAATAATATCTATCTACAATTTCCCTATTTATTGAATAACTTCTTCCAAGGATGAACGCTCTATAACACCAATTATTTATAGGCCCTATTCTAAACTACATAACTTACTTACCTTTATTAACAAAAAAAAAACAAATTTAATCTTAATAATATTCAGTATACTTTTAAAAATTACTTTTTTTTTTTTCTTGTTTCGTGTTTCTCTATTTATTATTATCATTATCTCTTATTTCAGAGCACATTTTGTTTATTTATCAAAATACATGCAGACTTAATAACCTTATGTATATATATACACACCTATATACATACATCAATATTTTCCAATTTCTTTTCCACATACTCTGTTTCTCAACCTATGAGGAAAAGAACCTTTTTATTATTATCATTTATTAAGTTGATAACTGCACAAATATTATTTAATTATTCATAAAATGTTTTATTTATTTATTTCACGTTTACTGCTACGTCTATAATTTTAATTATAACAAAAATGTCGTTTTACTTATACTTATTAAAAGTGGAAGTTCCATGACGGAGGAAAATCAGTCTAAAAAATTAAGTTCCTACGTCCTGGATCTTCCTTCTCAAATGATTTTTTGCAAATATTTAAATTAATTAATTATCATTTATTAAAATTATTTAAATAAAAATTACATACATATACTAAACAACAATGAACAAAAAAAGTTGCACGGATTTACGTTGTTTTTTGTTTTTTTTTTTAATTTTTCTTCACTTTTGTTTTGGTTTGTTGTTGTTAATATTGTTATTATTATTTTCTTTCTTTTTTTTTTTACTAATACATAATAAATAAAACCTTCAGGGATTTTAATTTCTTCATATATTTTTACTTACTCAATTACACAAGTCAAAAAAAAAAAAAAAAAAAAAAAAGAAGAAAATAATTAAATACTTCAAAACACAACTTTAAAAAAAGCACCCCTAAAAAAAATTTAATAATCATTTTCCTTGAATGTCCTTGAGTTGACTTCCATTGACACTTTTAATTTTTCTTTTCCACAATTTTGAACTACTTGTCCACACAATCATACTCACACACAGAATTACACCGAACAAGTCAGAGTCTCGGATAAGAAGAAAGTGGAAAAAGTTAGAAAGGTATCATCATCAGAATTAAAAAAAAACAAAAAAAAAAACACACACACACACACTCAAAAAATTTGAAAAAAGGCCTGTTCATGGCTTGGAATTACACCATACAACAATTATGACAGAATCTGTCTTGAAAAAAAAAAAAAATAGCGAAAAAAAAAACACACACACATATATGCAAAACTTAGTTAACTGCTTTATTTTTTTTCGTAAAAATTTAGATAATCATTTGTAGAAATTTGTAAAACAAATTACTGTCCTTTTGGCCTTTCGTCATTTGTAATTATGTAGAGTTAGTGGCTCTCAATTCAATTTACTCAGAGCCATAATATTTTTTAATTCATATTAGTTTAGTAGAAATGTGAAAAAAGAGCCATTCACGGTATTTGTAAAAAATATGGTCTTTTTAACGACATCATTTGCTATCAATTCTTAGTAATGTACAGGAGTAAATAGTCAAGTTCCTATCATTTTGTTGCTGTATTTGAAAGCAGGGTTTATTTCACCCATTTAAGTACACTCTAAGTAAGAACTCATTTCCCATTTTTGTTTTTGCAACTTTGGCATATTTGATTCATGCCAAAACATAACTGTATAATAGATATTGCATTCTCTACAACAACAAGAGGGGCTCTCAACTGGTCTCGCATCCATTTTTATCGTCCTTCAAGCCAAAGAAATGTACATAGAGTATTTTTCAATCTTTTTTCCCAAAAGGAAAATAAACAAGGCTCAAAATGGACTGGTTCATCTCTATAGTAGGTAATATTTAGGAGAAATAGAGAACAAAATGCAAAGGAATGTTTGCGGAGTAAAACCGAGTTTCATTTAGAGATTGACCGACTTTTGGTCAGTTATACACCCATTGGTGTCATCCGATAGCCAGGTATATTTATTTATTGTGATTTAAATAGTGAATTCCTTCTCCATAATTGAGATTGAGAGAGCCTTTCATGAATGTACCTATCGGACATGAAAATTAAAAGATTATCCACTTTTTGGTCGTACCCCCACCTTCTGAGAAACACTGCTCAGATATACGATAATTAGAATATTTAATGAAAAATCATATATATATATATATACAAACTACAGCCTCCCGGGAATGGCTCTTTTTCACTCCTCTAATATAGGTATGTTTATTTGAGACAATTCAGAGATTGAGAGCCACTTAAATATATATTGGTATATATATTAGAGTAAAATTAATTAGAGGTTATCGTTCATTTTGTCTATGGACTGTGTGTATCATTAATTAGTCATTACATTTGGTTAAGATGTGTGTTACATAAGGTCATGAAGCAAAGAGTTGCTTCCCTGACTTTCTTATTTGTGTAAGGCACATCTATCATTACGAACATTGATTAAAAAAACTCCAAGACTTGTTCAATTTTTTTTATAATTCTATCTCCTCGCTGTATTATTTTATTTTATTTTTTGTATTTATTACTTATACATATTATTTAGTTTTAGATTGGATCAAATTTAGACAAAGAGTATCATCATTTTTTGTATTATTATTATTATTATTATTTTAATTTTTAATATAAATTAGTAGTAACAGAAATCAATATTGTGACAATTTGAAATTTGACGTCATCATTTTATAGTTGAAGACTCTTGAATATCTTGATGGATCCTCTTCATATCATCATTGTGTCTAGAATTATAATTTCTATTACATATTATGTATTATTATATGAATATATTCGCTTCGATACGCGGAACATTTTGTCGTTCGTTTTGTAACTGCTTTGAATAGCCCGTGACAAATTATTTTATTATTAACATTAGTCTGTGTAATTAATTATAATTAGACTTGGAGCAAATGTAGTCTTATTATTATTGTGTGTACTTTGCTCTTCTTCTTCTTCTTCTTCTTCTTCACCCTCTCCTTCTTCTTATCTTTATTGTGATGATGAATTTATGGAATATTATTATACATATTTGACCATATGTATACCTCCAATGCGAAATCGAGGATATGACCTCAAAAAATGCAAAAAACAAACAAACATATTTTTTAAAAAAAAACAATGGTATCACCCTCTGTCTATCTGTCTGTCTGTCTCTCTATCTCCCTCGCACACACCCACTATCACCGTCGACGTCGTAGTAGTAGCATGTTTAACAAACACCACCAAGGTCCCCTCCATAGTTTGTTTGTGTCCTTATGTGTTGATTGATTAACACCGCATGATCTCTTTTTACATATTATTATGTATTATCTTCGTATTCCTAACTAACTAACTAACCATTTCGTTGTATTCTGTCCTACCTACCTACCTACCTACATCATTCATACATATAATTTCATCCATCCTTGTAGCGCATAGCAGCTGTAGTAGTCTACACCACCAACTAGCTATTTATGTACTTACTTCAATTTCCTCTTAACCCAAGCAGCAGCTGTAGTAGTCTTTTTTGATTCACTGTTAACATGTTCAATTACTTACTTACTTATCATTACATATTACATACATGTATGTAGTTGTCCTTCCGAAAAAAGAAAAAAAAGTACGGAAAAACCTCTATGAAATAATGACTCCTTTTTATCTTCCATTACTTAGGTCCGTATTGCTGAGCTCCTAGGTGTTGCAGGCACAGATGTTCCCATCAAGGAAATTGAAAAATTGACTCCTCCGCACATGGTAGGTTACTTTGACATTTTAAATAAGTATATTGCGAGTTATTTAGCTTTGCATACATAGACTTCAATGACACAAAGGACTGATCCAGTAAATAAGTAAAAGGAGATGAGATTTTTGAGTAAAAGCCACATTCCATGCCTGCAATAAAAAAATTATGTCTCCTGATGTAGGAAGCTTTCACTAGCTACCAAGCACAGCTGACCACCTATTCTTTGCTCAAAATGTTTTTTCACCTTTTTTCCGTAGTTATGTTGCAGCTGTTAAAATTGATCAGATTAAAAAGTCAGTGGATTCTAATCGGAACTAAAATGCAGTGTGGATAAAGCTGTAAATTCCTAAGTTCTGCCGGTATGGTAAATAAAAAGAAAGTAAAAATTAACATGGTAACTCTGACAATTTGATGAACATTAGAGTGGAGCGCAGCGTCAGCTATGCTAACGTTTTACTATATCAGCTATTCTCTAAATACAAATTCATACATATCACAAGAATATATTATATCAAGGATTCCATGTTTACTCGATATTAGATTTTATTGTCTAATTGTTATTTGCTACATATTCTCCCCTCAATAATTAAGGAATAATGACTACATATGTATATGGAAAATAAAAAAATATTTACTGGTTGCTAAACACTAAAAATATTGTACGTTTTAGGATTTAATGCTCAAAATATTGTTTCCTACGACGTTAATTTCCGTTAAAATGTACATATATTTGGTGGTGTCAAACGAACAGATTCAAAAGATTCATGCCCACATCCAAAAAAAAAAAAATCCAATTTTTCAAAAATATAATCAACATGTCCAAAAAGGATGTAAAACTAAATAACTCGCACACTGTACAGTCATTCATTTTTAAAATAACTCAAATTTATCTCCAGCTGGGTGTGAATGGATACTCCTTTGCCGTTAACAATAATGGCTACATCCTCTTCCATCCGGATCTACGGCCCATGGTAATAAATATACATTTTAATAACTATTTGGATTATTGGATGTTATAACCCTAAATCATTTTTAGTTTCAAGAGATTTTGAAGCCCAATTATAATAGCGTGGATCTGGCTGAGGTTGAGATAGTGGATAGGCCTTACGCTGAACCACGGGAGAATGAGTCTGAATTGTTTCATGTAAGTTTTTCTTTTTTTCTTTTGTATGTACTAGTAGATAAATATGACTAAAAATGGAGAAGCAATTGGTATTCATATTTGTTTGTTTTTTTACATTTGCATGTATGTACATACATATACATATATTTAAGTTAATTTCATTATAGGAAAGCATAACGGGGTTTAGAGATTATGACTCAAAGGTATACCTATATAAATATAAAGAGCTTTGATTTACCCTGCCCCCCCCCCCCCCCCCACCTCTTTGAATATGATAAGTTACTTATATTCATAATTTATGTATCCATTTGTAACTAATAATGTTTTCATACCTATATGTACATGTTTTTTTATTATTATTGTGTTTTGTTTTTTGAAAAAATTGTCCTTTGAACCCGAGTGAGTTTTTTTTTTTTTTAAAAGAAAGATTCATTTTCATCTAATTGAAGAGTACTTTTATTTGTTTATTGGGGAGGGTCTCTATAATAGCCAATGGGTGTGTTTTGAAAAGACTCACTTCCCCTCTACTCTATACAAATAAATCACATTTTGTACCCTTAAAGGCTATAAATGAATTTGCCGCAAGGATTTTTTTAGAACCCCTTCATGTATAATAGTTTAAGAATCCTAATATTGAGTATTTCTAGATGGATCATGTCACTGTTCCTTGTATTTGGGATCTGAAGGAGTTATTTCATATTGGGATAACGTTTAGTAAACAAATTTTTAATACCCTAGTTGTTCCCTAAACCTTTAGAAATAATTAACTATCTCAAAATAACAGTTACAATGGGTTACAGGTTTCCAACTTCTGGGTTAGAAAGTAGATAATCAATCCATTTATGGTTTTTGACCAAATGGACTAGAAAATATTCCTTCAGATCTCAAATATTGGCATATCAAGACTCTCAAATCCAGGAAAAGTAGTATGATCAAGAAATGTTCAATAATAAAGTGATTAGAATACATGTATTTATTTTAAACCAAATCCTTGCCATGAATTTTCCCGATGCGTCAAAAAAGAGTATAGCTTATTATTTTCCTATAGATGAGGAGAGACATGGTGGATCAACTCCAAGGTGGAGTTTCCATGCGAGTTCGACAGCATTTTGATGATATGAAACGTGCTACCGTGAGAGAGCAAGACTACTTCTATCATCCCCTTATCAATACCCCATTTTCTTTGGGCATTGCTCTTCCTCGGGACTATGGACGCCAGAGAGTGAGTGGAAAAGTTGAGATTTCCCTAGCCAAGAAAAACGGTAGAATTCATTCTTCATATATATAAGACGTGAAGTCTAGAGAAATGAATGATTTTTTAATTTTAAAAACACATGTTTTAGTGTCGGATTGGTTCGCTGATAGTAATTGGAGGATCCATCCAGATTGGCTCTACTGCCAATATAACTATGCTGGCGATGAAAGACGAGAATTTGATGGTCCCGAAGAAACTCTTCGACATTTTCTCATGAGATCTCAGCAGCGAGACTGGACATGGGGAACACAAAAGGTTCAACCTCTTCCCAAATGCCAAGACAAACAAAAGAATGATGCCAACTGTTTAAAATGTAATGTTCCTTCATTCAATCCCGAGTAGGGAGAAAATAAACTTCAATATTTGATTAATTTTGCTTTATCCCTCTCTTTCAGCTTCTGGAATGCCAATGATGAATATTAATTCTCATATGTGTAAGCATAATATCATTAAATAATCATAAATAATTACCTAATTGACATGTGCATCCATATCTTCCTCTTATATGTAGGTGACCGAGAGCTCTTCCAGTCCCTCGTTTTTGACGCTAAAGTCACGCACAATTTCCAAAATTTCAAATCTTCTAATAAGTAAGTGTGTCCTTCTTTTTTATTGACCCAAGGTAATCAATTAATGATTGACAATCATCTTTCAGGGTATTGATCTAAATATTTATGTCTACGTACATAATACATGTACACATTAATTAATTCATATTATACCAGATATTAATCAACATTTCTTCTTATTTTTATTCCTATAATTACCTCTTTCCTTCAAACCTCTCGTTTTTTTCCACCATCCTCACCATTCATATTATCACTCATTCCTTCATCAATTTATTCATTTATACAAAAAAAAAAAAACTAATAATAATAATTAAAACGATAATTCTTTTTTTCTCAACTTAAATAGAGCTAATGCAGGCTCAGGATTAGAGATATTATTTGATTTTCTCTCAAGGTAAAACTTCAGTCCCATTGATTTTACTCAGTTCATTTTTCTTTACTTTTACATATATTTTTACCAATGTGATGTATTATGAGAGGTAACATCTTAGAATGTACTATGTAACTTAGTTTACGCATATTCTCAGACAGATGGGCATTTAAAAAATATATTTTATTATTATTATCTTTCTCTATTATTACTTGAGTGATGAGGAGGACATCTTTGAAAATGTGGAAATGGAGTATCAATTAGATGCCGATGGGAATCTGGATGAAGAGGCTTTAGTCCAAGACCTGTAAGACTTACTGTGTCCTGTGACGTATGAGTGATTTTAACCCCTTCTGTCTGATTTTGATTTGCTATTATTTTATGTGTAATACTAACTGCCTGTATGATTTGGTAAATGTACTAACAACAGATTGTATAATTGTGTTGTTTTGAAGTTGTAACTAATGGACCTTGTATTCGTACAAGGAATCAATTTTATTCAAGACTATCACTAAGGATATTTTCTTTTTTTAGAAATCGAACCTACAAGCAATTTGGAATTGAGCTTGCATTTGTTGCAACGCGATCCGGACTTCTCCGCTTCAGCGATCACTCAGAACTTTTTAAGGATCCAAATGCACCTCCTCCAAGTCCAGACGACATTGAGGAACCGTAAGCTATAAAAATTGTATCCATGAACAAAAATTTTATTCTAACATTGATTCCCGTTCTTTAGTCACTTTGCGGATATCAATAACAAGGCCACAGATGAGGTTTGGTACAAAAGAGCCGTAGACTATCATAAAATAAATCCAAGAGCTTTCGTGTATTCCATTCCCTTTGATGTGGGAGACAAAAAAACCAAAGTAACGGCAACACATGCTATCATGGTTGGAAAAGGAAACCGGAAAGCCCCTGTAGCCGTTGCTGGAATGCAAATTGACTATGCCACTTTCCGACAAATGTTTTTCAATGAAACAAAGAAATGTGTTCAGACACGGGGAAGTCAGGAACCTTGTACAAGGACCTGTGCATCCGACAACTTAGAATGTTATGTCGTAGATAACAATGGTTTTGTAATGATATCTGAGGATCCTATCCACACTGGAAAGTTCTTTGGTGAGGTAGATGGTACCATTATGGAAAGTTTGATTCAACATAACATATATAAAGAAATTGAGATATTTGACTATCAAGCCATTTGCTTGGAAACGAAAAAGGACGGAAGCGATGCCTCCATAATATTCACTCCATTCAAAATGATTGGTTGGATGTTCAAGGCTTTATACAGTCATTTTGCATGGTTCCTCATTCGCATGGAAATTCATCATTTTTGGAACCCTGATTGGACCTTTGCAATGCCTCAAAGTCCTCCTGAAGGAAAGGACTACGTAGACACTGATGGGTTCTACTACGATGATAATTACCCATCAGAGCCAACAGGTTCTTCCACGACCAAAGATCCCTTAATTGACGAATTTCCACTAAAAGACGGAAGTCCAATCCCTCTACTCCCCATGACTTATATTAACAAAACAACACCCAAGCCTTGCGACAAGCGAGTCTTTCTCTACGAGCTCAATGATGAAAAGCTTTACAAACCAAATAAACAAACGGGGAAGCCACGTCCCATCAAAGGTCGACTCAGTAATTGTCACAACAGTGAATGTGAGAGGCCTTTTAGTGTTCAATTGATTCCACACACGAATCTTATGCTCATTGTTGCGGATAAACTCTGTCCCTGTTTCTCAACTAAACTCACGATTGTACCCAGTAAAATTGAGTATGGTCCATCCAACGAAACAGGTTACTGTGAGAAATTAAAATATAATATCTACAGGAAAAAGCCTGCCCATTGTCTTAGTTATCATCCGGAGGTAAATTGATAATAATAATTAATAACCCTTGTAAGCGGTATCATTTACATATTATTTTTTCCTATTTGCAGGAGGTTGAGATCAAACTATGTGGAGGAGCCTCTGGACTCTGTGCCTCAACTTCCACGACCATCATTTTGACTACCCTCTATTGCCTAACTGGATACCTGAGATTTACTCAATAATCATCCACCCTTTTTTATAATAGGCCTAGAAAAATTACAAATAACTTATGAATAATAATAATAATAATGACATAAATTCCATTCGTGAAGAGGGAAAGGGTAGAAGCGAGACAGAGGCTAAAACAAGAAGAAGAAGAAGAAGAAGAGGGAGCAAAGGAGATTCAAGCCTTCTCCGAATGGGAAACGTCCATTGTTTTTATACACTATACATTGATATACATATACTTTTGATTCAACTTTGCATCCTTCTCCTCAGTAACTCCTCATCTGAGAATAACGATCCGAAAAGACTCCATCTAAAAAAGTTTTAGATAGATTCAACAGAACCTCGTCTCATCCCCTCCCCCTTTCCATAGCTCCCGAAAAGGAGTAAGACTTTTTCACGTCACATTCCCTCTACATGCCAACATATTAGCTAGGCACGTAACACATGTAAGCCCTCATTTTTCGCTCTCTCTCTCCCTCTCTTTCAAACTCTTGGATCCCTTCACACCAAGTCAGCTAACTCATGGAGCCTCTTCAATAGCTCATTAGCTGGAGAGAGACTCGGTTGTTTTATTACAGTTATTATTATTATTTAAATTATTATTAATTATTGTAATCATTATCATTTTTAAACTCTTCAAAGCTTACGTCATACGTCTTCATCATCTGTGAAAAAAGTAAAAATTAACGTCTTCCATTTATACAGCCGTATCTATTTATCTATCTACATAATATATATTATATATATTTAAATTATAGTCACAACAAATATATATAACCAATTAAATTATGATTATATAATTACTCAATTCACTACCTATTGCATAATACACAATATTAAACCTAAAGAGAGATAATAAAAAGCAAAGCACCGTTATTCATGCATAACTCCCTTTCCTGACCCCGGATCAGGTCTTCACTTGCACACACTCACCATTACTTCTCTACGATAATAATAATTAATTAATCTATCGACTATATCTAGAGGCAAAATATATAACTATTCATCATTATATCAATAATTGATGTTGCGTAGCTTTAATCTACACATGTAGCTATGTAGGTTCATGAGAAATGTACTTATGTTCATAGATGCTAAATACAAAGAATATCTTGTTTGTGCAAGGAATACACGGGAATGCTCTGAGGACTATTGAATTTTTAGTGCAGGACACTTCAAGCAGCAGATACATATATGTATAATATATACCATACCAATAAGAACCAAAGGATTTTTATTATACTACATAAATATAATCAAATCAACATCATCTTTAGTGTGTTATTAATATTTTTATTTTTTTTCTGTCTTTTTATCAATTATTATATAATTATATATTATTGGCTTTTGTGTTATTTTCTTATACTACGTACGTACATATTATTACAAGTTATAATTGCATTGATTACAAAAATATGAAGAAATCGACTCAACTATTATAATTATAATTAATAGTATGATTATTTTATATAAATCAAAAATAAAGCATAGCAAATGTTTGTCACTTCCCTTGTTTTTTAGTTCATATTTTGTGCATTGTGAGACACTTTGTTAGCTACATACAGTTGACTTCCGAAAACTCATTTTATATTTTGAATGATGTCTTAAGGCACTCATAGACCACAGAGTACTTCACAACTCATCTTTTTACGAGTCCGATACCAAGTCCAGAGACCATAGCTAAAAGAGAACCAAAATCAGTTGTAGAGCTAAGTCAATAAGTAAAATACATCTCTCATTCAGGCAGCTTCTCATCTAAATCAGGGCTCATAAAACTTTTTTACAAATTGGAAATTGGTATAACTATATAACTATGGTAAAAAATATCATCTTGAGATATGGGGAAAGCTGGACTTTTCAGGCATTATTTGTATGGTTGTAATACACTACATTTGAGGCCATTTCATGTTCATTAACCCTATTCCATAGAGATTAACTTTGTATAAACTATTACGATATAATAAGAATATGAAAATTCAATTACCAATAACTCTTGAACGACTAATTTTAGCGAACGTAAATTTGACACACGTTATCCTCTCATGAATAAGAGCTTTTGTGTATCGAAAATACCGTATATACTCGCATATAAGCCGAGTTTAGAAGTATAAAATACAATGCTGAAATCAGGGGTCGGCTTATATGCGCATAAAACAAAATGAACACAAGGACAAATACTAATGCCAATTTTCCAGAAACACGTTTTCATCGCTATCTGACTCTTTATTTGGTTGTGTGTCACCAGTGGCGAGCCGTAACCAGCTAGAGCTAATGATGAAGCCGACGTCATTGGTACACGGTTTGATTTCTTAGAAATAACACGCTCAAACAGAGGCAGTCGAAGATGGAAATCAGAGGCAGCCAATTGGTAGGCAGCGCGTGGGTAGGGTGACGAGGGTCACGTGGCGTATCGAAGAATAGCAAACCAATAAGGCAAACGTGAGCACGCGGCCACAGAATTTAAAAGTGTGCTGAAGTTTGATAATTTTAGTTGTTTATTTCCGCAATAAATCATGTCTGGAGAAAAAAGAAAACGTATGTCCTATACTGCTGACTTCAAGCTAAAAGTGATAAAGGTCGCTGAAGAAACAAGCAATCTGGAGGCAGGAAAAAAGTTTGTTGTAGAAGAAAGCAATATCAGACGATGGAGAAAGGATACATCACTGGATATTGCACCTAAGGCCAAACGTGCAAACAGGGGACGAAAACATGGACAGTTCCCAGAAATGGAGAAGGAACTCTTTGAGTGGTTTGAAGCCCAGAGACAAAATGGATATGGAGTGTCTCGGCTAGGAGTTCGTGCAATGGTGCAAAAGTCATTTCTGAAATGCAGTATCAGCAACAAGTTAGATGGCACTGAAGACGACTACCTGTGGCAGGAGGAGAGTCAGGAAACAGCCTCAGACAGAAAAGATCATGCGGAACCAGAGGATGCAGGTGAGGCACTGTGGGATCATGACAATGTTCAGTACACAGAAGAGGAATGGAGAAAGCTGTTTGGTGAGTCTGACGATGAGGGTGATAGTGACAATGATTTTGAAGGTTTCTAATTACTTGTAAGAACACTACGATAGATTATAAACAGAAGTGTTATAGTTTTTTGTGAATAAATAGAACAAAACAAAACAAAATATATTTCTTTATTCATATCAAGATGTATAATTTCTTCTATTTCTTTTAGTATGTAACATAAAAGTAAGAATTTTACATCTTTACAGTAACAAATTTCTATGAACCAAAAATATGGGGTAAAATTAGATAAGTTGAGTGCCGGCTTATATGCAGGTTTTTGCAAAAACTGGCCATTTTAAAGCAGTTTTGGAGGGTCGGCTTATATGCGAGATTGGCTTATATGCGAGTATATACGGTAATCACAATTCTGTGGCTGATGAGAGACATATTTTTGTCTTTTTATCATGTATCTAGCTTAGAACTTCAATTAATATTGTAGTTGACAGACTAAATCTATATCATTCAGCTTCAAATTTGCCATGGAGTCATAAAGGTGTACATTAAGGAACAAGGACTCAAGAGTGCCGTTCTAAACAAAGAACAATTCACTATTCTATAAATTCCTGATGCTATATCATGAACATTACATGTAAGTAGATTTGCGTTTCTATTTGGTTTATGAACTCACAACACCGTCATATGAATAACAAATATGAAGATAAGAAAGATAAGATAAAACAATAGTTCCTAGAACTTATGACAATATTCCATATAAAAATATTTTCATCAAGGAAAATAAATATATAAATCATTTTAAACAAATGAAATACCAGGAGTGTCGAAATTAAATGAAAACATCCATTAATAGATGTTGTTAATACAATCATAATGATTAAGTTGGATCCTGTTAGTATTAAAATAAACATTATAAGACGTACAAATTTTGAACTTTCATCAATATATATAGATATATGTATTAGGATGACCATTTTTTTTTCCAAAAATGGAAATTATCTCTATCGTTTTTAGGGTGTTATATTTTGGAATTGATACATTTCTTTTTTGTTTTTCAAATAATATTTTGGATCTTTATTCTTAATGAATTTACAAAAAATTAGCCCAAGCCATGATAAAAAAAAGGGACACGCTTAGTCAGACTAATATATTCACTTTATTACATATAAAGAAGTAGACAAAGTAAATGTTTAAATATCAATGTATCTATCAAAGTGAAATAAGGTAATGTTTATTAAATATTTAATCTTATTTTTAAAAAAATCCTTGTATTAAAACACATTACGAAATAATAAAATACATATTGTTTAATCTACCCACGTGGAGCAGCCAGCCTTGTTGATCAAGAGTCTTTATTTCATTTATTCATTTTGATAGATCAATGTACTTACATTTTTGGGAAATAACAATTATAATTAACTTAAGGCTTTAATCATTCAATGTATAGAGTACACTTTCCTTTAAGTAATTTACAGCATGAAACTAGACTTAAAATAGTTGAAATAATATGTAAAAGCCAGGACGTGACCCGTTCACACTTTGTCATTTCAATTTTTTATTTTGCATATTCGTTTTTTATTTTGTTTTTTTGATATTTGTAGAGTTACATTATTCTATTTGCTATGTACAGACTCCAAAACTATTGTATAGATTGAGCTGATTTTTGGGACATTAAAATGAAGATAGGTTATTTTTTTACTACTCCAGGCGCTAGAGGGTCGATAAATTCAAGCTATGTTCCTAGTTATTTAAACTCTTGGTGTATTTATAATAAGTTGTTTTAAATAACAATTTGGACAATATATTATGAATCCCTTGTCTCGGCTTAAAAATTGAAATCTCTAGTCCTCTATAAAGTACAAAAATAATATATCACATATTTATTTAACTTCTTGAGAGCAACTTTCTGAACAAAATCACTTCAAATAAATGATATTTAAATATTTAAATTGATTCTTGCCTGGATAAGATCATGGAGAATAAAATATATGTAAATCTATTTTAAAGGTGAATATTAAATTTTAAGGGAAGTATGTTTTCTTTTAAACAAATTTTTCTTTTTTTCAAATCCAAAATTAGCACAAATCTTCAAAAAGTGTAAAAATAACAAAAAAATAGAAGTTAGAAATTATCGAGAATTTAATTTGATACGAAAAAACTTCTTATATTTTCCTAATTAAAGTTTCTAGCACTACTAGAATTAGAAATGATTGTGTAATTAATAAATAATTTGGCTGACAATTAATTAATTTATCTTAAATTAGGACATTGCTTTAGATGTATTTTTTTCATAATTCCAATGACTCATATCTACATAAACTTTTTTTAAAAATAAAAATAGATTCTAGGAGTAATTTGTGTTCCTTATCATATAAAATGAAATAGAAGCAATAACAGTAGTAAATGATCAAGTTGATACGGATAAAAAAAATCCTAATTTCAAATTAATATTTATTTTGTACTCTTTATGACTTTAAACTATTTACACAAAAATATTACAAAAAAATACGCATATTTCGTAGAAGATCAATAAAAAAGGAGCGAAGAGATTCATTGCTCGGAATGTAAAAAATATGCAAAATGCCACGTGCGAGATTTTGTGGCGTTGGCACTTTTAACAGTACTTTTTGTTTCCTAAAGCTGTTATCATTTTTCCTTTATTACTGAGGGGAGAACATCTACAGTAATAGCAAATACAATGTTAGAAAAGTGCACATGTTCTCGTAATAATTGTTAGTTTAAGACTTGTAAGCTAAAGATATATAATTTCCTGACATTAATTTCAGTTAACTTTCTGCCTCTCATCTATGGTAAACAAAATGTCATTATTTATTACTGATGTCCTCATTTGTATATACAATGGAGAATAGCAGCTTGTTGCTCAGTAAAACGCCATGACAGCTCAAGCTGCTTCCCTCTCAACAATCATTAAATTGTCAGAGTTACCAGGTTGATTTTCTCTTTCTTTTTATTTTATATACCCCATTTGTATATTTTTAAACTAATAACAACTAACGTATACGTACATTAGATTGGTATAAGTACATATTTTAACCCATGCTCTTAATCATTGCTAGGTTGCGTGGCTCTTCAGAGACTTTTTTCCTTAACCCTTCAATTGTTTTCCGTTCAATCCGCTCAAAAATGAACGAAATGCATAAACGGCGCTCATTTTTCACTCATATCACTTCCAAAATTTGGTAAAAACTGGGATAAAGTATCTAAAATGGTTTCACACCTCTAAAAATATCAGATATCTCTTTCTTGCTAATTGCTCTACAATTTCGGTTAGAGGGTTAATATTTCCATAAACCCTCTGTAAAATAAACAAATTAAGGTTAATTATTATGAAAACTAGTTAAATATGAAAAGATTTAGCGAACAAATACATTGTTAGTTTGTGTGTTTGTCCATTCATCACACTTTTTTTTGTTTACTAGCAAACTTCAAATTGGCAGCTTCTAGCCAGCTGAAATTTTGATTGGATAACTATAGTTGTGCAAAATAAGTATATAAGTAAATTTTAAATCATTAATTTGCATTAATAATAATTAATTGTTTATTACAATGTGCCTGAGTCCCTCTAATCCTCGTGTTGTTTTAATATTTGAGTCAAAAAAAGCCTCAACATTATGAATTGTTATGTAAAATAATACTTTTTAAAAATATTTCATAACTTTTAAAGTAAGACCTTTTCCTATAACTTTTATTAGAGTTATTTTTATTTTCTTCATGTTGAAAAATGAGTTAAATGAGTCTTTAATATGCATCTAAAGATCACAAAATCAAAAAACCAATTTAAAAAATTTCAATTTTGTTACAAGGTGTAATGATTAAAATTCACTTTTGTGAACATTTTTATTTTTTTACTTTCAATATTGGAAACATGCACACTATATATAGGTAAGTAATGGATAACTTGCATTCATGTAGACTGTAGAACTAAGTTAAAGGTTTTTCTCTTATTTATTCACTATAATAAAACTAAAAGAAAGCGTAGAAAGTGAATACTTTTATTGAATTTTATTAATAAATAGCAAACAAATTCATCAATAGTAACGAGCAAATGATATTTTTTCCAAAAAAGAAACAAATTTTCAAATCACGAATTGATATTTCATATTTATTCGTTCATGGCCATTTTTCTGTATTATGCAGCAGCAACAACAAACTCATGTCTTTAATTAATATTCAATATTATAATAATAATTCGTGAATTCTAGCTTTGTTTGAATCAAATAACTTAGTATTTTATATTGTATAATTAGAGAGATATTTATAAGTAAGTAATAAGAAATTGTATAAAAGAGAAACAAAAAGATAAAAATCTTGAAATGGAAATAGAATATATGGAAATAGTATCAACAAAAACAACTTATATTCCAAGGAAAACAAAAACCTAAGGATGTTAACAACATAGAAGGTTTCTAACATTGGCAGTAGTAGAATAACATTGTATAGTTTTTCCTTTGGGGGCGTTTGTGTTCTTTTTGCATCCTTCTAATATTATACTGTACATACAATACATACATAGAAAAAATACTGTATCACAGAAACAAAAAATAATATCTCTAATCTAATGAAATAAAATAAAGGATTAATTGTAATTTTGTTAAAAGACTCAAGATTTTTTGCAAACAAAAAACAACAACTTTTTTGAATGATGTTGGAGAATTTTTCATTTGATCAATAGGGGGAAAGGGACTATGAGTTAGATTAATAGTAATACATAGTAATGATTTGAGCGGAACCAAGCGATATGATTCAGTCTGGAATCGAGACTTTGTGCGAATGATTGATTTTATGAAAGCTCTCCAAATATCCCTGCAAATGTTTTCCTCAAATTCTTCATCGTATCTTCCCCATCTGGTCCGGTGGTAGATCTTTCCCCTGCCACTCCTCCTCCACCTCCACTAGGGCCTCCTTCATCTTTCTTTCCTTCTGGAGCTGGCTTTTTGATAGCTGAGCTGCTTGCACTACTTGCACCTGAGACGGTGCTTGACTCGGATGCTACATAAAAGAGAAAAAAATGTATACAGCAAACATAAATCAATGTCCGTGAATGACTCAAGTCCCATGTCAATTTGTACAATATTTATTTGTATTTTTATTTGTCTTCTATTTTTTATTTTTTTTTTAAAGTCTTGAGGTCTTTATAGAGCGTTTCAATATGACGTCACCATAGTAGAAGTCAGCCATCTTGATAGGGGCATAAATGCTTAGTAATTTTTTATTACAGGAAATGGAGAATTATTGCCGTGCAAAATGGGACCAACAAACAAAGTAATGGACTTGAACCTTTACCATCAATCTAAATCTATCTCAATTTATCCATTATATCCCAGACCCTAGTAATAGCTATCTATTAAAAATATGTTATCACATCATTATATGTACATTCAAATTTACAGAGCATAGCCAATAAATCAACTATTACTTTTGCAAGAATCATATATTTTTCTCATGTTATTCTACTTTTCTGGTCCCTAATCCATCCAGAAAAAACACCATCTATTATTTTGATTTTATTCAGACATCAATACTTTTTTTTTTTTTTTTTTTTCATTTTTAAAGCCATTTGATAAAGTTTCCTTTCGATCTTTTTTTGTGTAGAAATTTATCCATTCTATTTAATACATGTATCAGCTAAGTGTATACCCCCAACATGGCGTCACTTTCGATTAATTATTCAATATGTGACGTCAGTCAAAACGCTCCATAATATTAATTGATTTGCATATAATGACTAGATGTAACTAACTTTTTGCGTGATTTTAATTCATTAAATTATATCTATACATATATTATTTATGTAGGTAAGTACATTAATATGCTGAAGTTTGACTTTCTAGAGCTGTAAGTAGATCGTTTGGAGGAACTTTCTTTACAGCCCTATGTGATTTGTGATTTTTATTACATAAAAAAGCCTTGGGCATGACTTTTGATCCGATGCGATTTTGAATGTTCTCTATTATTATGGTTTAATAAATCAGATCTACTTTCTTTCTATTAATATTCATCATCGCATTAGCCAAAATTACTTTTGATAAAAAGTATGACGCAAGACACATTGAGTAGAAATGAAACATTCCATTTCGGTCGATTCATCAGTACCTCCTCCGACACCATGAAAAGGATACAAGGATAGTGTGTGTGATATAATATGTATGTACGTATCTGTAGTGTTGCATTGGGCCCAATAATATCGATGTTGTTTAGTTTTAAGTCTTATTTTTTCTTTGACTGGGAACAGTTGCAACAGTTTCAAAATCGACTTTTATTATTTGTGTTCGGAACATTAATAAGATGGACTCAAATTGGCTGTTATTTAGTTGTGAGAAATTATTTATTATTAAATTAGGAATAATTTTTACTGCTCTGAAGAGTTGACTTATGCCTTTTTTTTTGTTTATTTTTAAAAGAAAGGTTGTGAGATATAATAAGGACATGTGAAGCGTAAACATAAAATGTTAAACAAGAATAAATAATATGGGGATAATTAGAAGACTTGTTCCAATTGACTCCTTTGTAACGAACGTTACAATATCTCAAATTTCTCCAAAATGAGTGAGTTTGGAATTTTGGTAAATTATGTATATAAACAGACAGTTTAAGAATTTATATTTTAAATGATATAACTTACAGGGAAAACAATGGAAACGGATTCCATTGTGATAAATATACTGCTTTTTCAAGAAATTACTTTTAACCCTCAAAATCAGTTTTTATCCAATATTTTAAAGAAAAGTTGACAGAAATGTCTTGTTTTTTTTTGAATAATTACCATCATACTCTACATTTGTGATATAATGTTTGATGTAATAGTCTTTTGAATGCTCTAGGAAAAGGGCAGGTTGTTACATGAATAAAACCAAAGTTCAATACCAATAATAAAGTAATACTTTAGATTTAGTTAATAGGTGAAAGTATCTTCTTTTTTTTAAACTATATATTTATAACATTTTTATTAAGTTATGGAGGGGATCAAATTAGAAGGACCGACGCAACACTATGAAATTATGTACGTATGAGTGACTATTCCAACATCTCTAAATGAACTAATAATAACTAAAATACGGAGATAATACAAAAGAACTGTGATTGTTCAACATACAAATTTGTTGTTCAAACAAGTTTCATGATGTACAAATAATAGGTTCAAACATTCACAGTACATATATGCATGTGTACATTCCGGAGCAGTAAAGCTTTGCTCAAAGTTGCACTCTTCAGGATTGTTTTGTGTATGTATGCCAAATTTGAAACTGATGGACTGAGGTTAAGTCTGCCGCATTTTTTAATTGAAGTTATATAACTCAATTACATAATACAAAAATCGACCTTGTCAGAATTTTACGAACATGTTATCTTACTTATGTCAAATTTTTGTTCGTTAAATTCATCCATTCATGCGATATGGATAAAGGAGGCTAAAATGATCTGAAAATTGTCTCAGATGTTGGCTACGATCATACACATAATGACTGTAAAGTGCTGCTTATACATGTGAGATGATACAAAGAAAAAATGATAGGATTTTTTTGGCGAAATGCAATTTTTTGGCAGATGACTATTCTTTATTAGTTGCTCCACAATTTCTATAATTATTATTTTTCAACTAGTCCTCTAGAAGGTGCGATTTCGAGCAAATAATGATCCTTAGAAAGTCATCCTAAATATATGTTATATTTAGGAGCAACACTCGGTACTTATGACGTCAAAGTCTTGAATAATATAAAAAAGTAATGAAGCAAATGAGAAGGAAAATAAAAAATGAAGATCATCATTACTTTTCAACCGGTAATTACGGTAATCGTACAAGTATAAATTATTATTCGTCTATTCGGTCAAAATTATATTCATCACTCTTTGGAAGACGAAATCGCACGTTACCATGGATAGTGTTTTTTACAAAAAAGGTATGATAAATAAAATATAGACAATTATCTAAAAGATATGTTGACGAACCTTTTAGAAATTTTGTTTATAAGTAGCAAAATTTAGAATAATAAAAAAGTCATGATCTACTCCTATTAAGTATAAATAGCTAGAAAATGAAAAAGACTGTTTTCTCCATTTCTTGATGGTTTTTTTTTTTTTCAGGATAGTTTCTATGAATCATCTCAAACATATATTTTTACTGCCCCCTAATGTGCATATATTTAATGTGGGATTCAACTAAGAGTTTTGTCTACTTAGCATTGACAGAGGCTGTACGTATGTTTATGGGTAATTGTTGCCGAATGAAATGGGAGCCAACTTACTTGAGTAATCTAAAACATTTGAATAAATTAGAATGAATAAGAAATCCAAAATGAGTAATCATGTAATACATAACAATATATGAGCATGCAAGAGAAATAAATTTAAATTGAGAACATGTTCAAATAGGCGAGAAACAAATATATTTAAAATTTGGGACCTTGGAATTTAGAACAAAGAAACAAAACTGGACTCTATGAATCAACCAATTGTATCTAGCCCATTTGAATCATTTAGATACGGTAAAAAATGAAGATATATATTAACAAATGTTACCTGAGGAGTCAGTGGAATCTGAAAGATATGAAGAAGAAGAAAAAACGAAAACATAGAGATGTAAAATTAGAAAAGGAAAGGAGAGAATGAGTGCTTAAAAACATTTAGAATTTCTGCATTTTTAGCAATGTAACAAATTCATGCACAATGTATTTGAGAAGGAAGAAGAGTACTCTCCCAAAAAAACAAACACATGCGCAAATTGCATTATAATATTTGTTACATTCCAAATTTGCAAATAAAGATCATGAGTAAGGTTAATATTTGAAAAGAAATAATAAAAGAATAACTTTAGAGTCTCAACAGAATGTATGAGCAATAATTCTATTTGAGCACAAAATGCGAAGCAATTGTTATGTGAAAAATCGAACATATGAAAATCATGCAGAACTCAAAATTAAAATACAATTGTTTCATTGCTGTGTCATAATATTCAAATCAGTCCTACACATGGTAGCATACTTTTTCCACTTCCTATTATTAATAGTATCACAATAATCAATCCGTTATAAATTGTACATATGTATGCAATAAAAAGAGAGGGAAGCCAGGGAAGGTTTCGTTTTATAAACGTTTTTAATTATCGGATTTCTTATTCTAAAACATAACTCAAGATGTAGGATATAGTATATTATTAATAATATGCATAATAATGAAAATTATGATAATTATGGAATTTAACAAAGGGTTGTACCTTGGGAATCGTGTCTCTTTCTTTGAGAAGAGGGAGTAGTAGTACTAGATAAGGTTGAAGAGGGTCCTACATTAGACTTGTCAATAGAAGCAGCTGCGATAGCTGCTGGTGGGGGTCGTGGAGGTTTTATAGGAGGAGCTTTAGTAGTTGCTGCCATAGATGAGGCTCTTGTCACCCCTGGTGGTTTACTACTACCACCACTTCCACCGCTCCCTGATGGTAAATTAGAGTTAGAAGAAGAGAGGGATGCTGAGCCAACTGTAGATGTCTTTCTAGATAAAGGTGGATTTGGCTTTGCTGAGGTAGAGCTTGCAGCACTTGCTGGTCTAGCTCCCAAGCTTTCCTCTTCCTTATTTGAGGCTGAAGCGGAAGCACTCTTCTCGTCCTCATCCTTACTTTGGCATTTCTCTTCCATCGATTTGAAGACTAAGTCTGCAATGTTTCTTCTGTCCTCTTCTTGACTCTCACCCATGAGCAATGTTGCAGAGTCATTGACTTCAATGATGTGCTCCTTTCCATCCTTTCCAACAACAGCCTCTAATGAACAAACAGCTAATCCATTAAACATCTCAGATACAGCATCAATCCAGACTTTGTGTTTATCTAAAATGGGAGTTTCTTCCAAAATAGATTGTCCAACATTCGTCTTCCAATTACCACCCAAGGACTTTCGCCTACGAAACGAGAGTCAAATTAAATATTATTGAAATTAAGCATTTGAGTCTCACATAAAAGCTTTGTAATTATTTCCAATTTTTTGTACATGTAGATCATATTTGGCATCAATGAAACACTCAACTGTGCAATACGAGTCAGCGACTGATACTAATCCAGCCATTTCCTAAACAAGAGGAGTGAGAACCGAAAATATCATATCACAAAGATTATATTCCTAATGTTATAATCAAACCTGAAATCCAGTTGCATTGTCAATGCGAACTTTTCCAACACCATTGTGAGCATGGCCAACCTTGAGGACGCAGGGATACTGATCCGTGCTAGTCTAGAAAAAGGTCATACGTAGGTCTGTATTTATATATACATAATATGAACAAGTATTAGGTAATCATTAACGTAAACTTTTAAATTTGTTTCAAACTAACTGATATTGATGAATATTGGAATATCATTTCCATAGTTTGTCACTTGTGGCATAAAGCTATTTGGGTTGATATGGTAATTAAATCAATTTCAAATTTGGTTTAATTCTTTTAAATCATTAAAATTGGAAAATCTGATTGAACTTACCATTTCCCTGTGATTTGGATAAAAGACTTGATTGATGAGAGGAAAGTCTTCTTTGCCTAATTTACGTTGGATTTGAATCATATTGCTAAAAATCCAAGGTCTATCCTGAAATAAATAAATGTATTCAGATCGTCTACCTATGATTGAATATTTACTTGAAAGTTATATATAGACTCGAGTGAATTAATGCTGGGAATTCCTCCATACTGAAGTCCAATAATGATATTTCGAAAGTCCTCGTTTGCATCACGAATGTTTTGTCTGACCAAAAGAAAATCTGGCTTAAAAGTTCTACAGAAAAAGGTAAAAAATATTATATCAATATAAATATAATTATTACATGTTATTATTTTTAATTCAAAATACCTGACTCCTTTAACTCCAGTAATATTTGCATTCACTCCAGAGTTTGTATCAGCTGACACTGATATTTCCTTAAATTCCCCTTGCTCGACACGAATATCATATTCCCCACGAATACGACGTCCACGAAAGTATTTTGACCTATGTATTACATACATATGTAGGATTCACCTTTTAAATATCAATTTCTAACTTACCAATCTGTGTTAGCATCATCAATCACAAGAAGTGTATAAGATTTATCCCGTGCCATCCCCGGAACACGAATATTCCCTGCAGCATCACGAGCTTGCTCAACTTTGGCACTCACAACTTGGGAAAATGAAGTCACTTTTCCAAAGAAGCTAGCCTTTTTCTCTTTCAAGGGAGATGTTGGAGCTGAAATGGTTTTACTTCCTGGTCCTACAGGTGGTGCTCCTCCTCCTCCTCTAGTTGTTGAACCCTTAGCCATACCCTTGCTCTCAGTATCCTTCTCTGATGACTCATCCCCACTTTGATATCTAGAAACCAAAATAGATAAAATCAAAAAATGATCCTTTCTTCCTAGTGAATCACTTCTATAATAGTCACGGTTTATTATAAAAGAAATTTAAAAAATGAACTTCTATGTAGGTGCAACTGTACATATTAGATCCATCAATCATGATTCTTGAATCGTCACAATATTCAAAAAATCTGCAAATCAATTTTTAGATCAAATCTATACCAAATATATATTGATTAATTAATTATTATACGAGCCAATTACACACTATGTAGATAAAAAGAGAAAAATAGTCATTAAATTGGGATTCAAAATGATTTTATAGAGGTGGGCTAAACTGAGTGAGATGTTTGTGTACGCACCGATAACATTCTTTGAGTATTTTTCACTTTTCCATCCCAATTACCCTTCCTTATTTAAGGTAAAAATATAATTTACATTCATTTATTAAATAAAACATATATGGGGATTCTAATTAAACTTCGTGGTCCAATTCTACCAATCAGATAAGTAATATTTATTTCCCATCAATTCCATTTGTAATGACGACAAATACCTTTATTTCTTATATTATTCATCTTTCGTTCATTTTTTTTTTTTTTCAAATCATCAATATTTAATTTCTTCAAAATATGATGATATTCTGAAACAGAGTAGGTTTGAGGGTGTGTCAGAGTGTTTTTAACATTGAATGGTGTAGTGAAGGTCTACATAGGGTGGGATATTTGTATTTTGAAGTCTATGCAAAGTATGTTTTTTAAAATAGATATAATGCCTTCTACATCGATTTTAGCCTGAGAAGTTGAGCCTTTGTTTCTAGTGCCATTGTTTTTTCCGATCACATAGATTATGAAATACAAACATCATATCCGATCGTCCTAATTTTTTTTCTTCTCTCAATAAAGATTTTCTGGACTTTTGGGTTGGTGTACATACTAACAGATAAATGTAGTAACAGATTACAATACATTGTAATTAATCAAACACTTTTTGTAACTATATATGTATAAGGAGTAGCAAAAAGAAATCAATTATTTGTGCTTGAAATTGAAGGCTTTATTTAGCATTGTTAAAATGATTCGATTTAGGTCAACTATGCACCATTTTGTTTGATAACTTGTTGCCATGTTGAAGGTAATGCCATTTTGTCTCTTTTATTGAAACCTTTCACCTTAGAGGTAAAAAACTAGAATTGACTCCTTCAAACAATCCAATTATTGACAGTAAAGGTCCAAATTAATAGTTGGACTGTAGCTCATAGTGGACTCATCGAGTCTATTAAGTTTAACACTGATGATATGCACCACATAAGTATTTACTAAAACTATTACATGCATAATTTCATTTATTTTAACTTGTAACTCCTTATAGTCCAAACCTCAGTTAGGCATGTTTCCCTTACATATGGAATCACATACACATGTGATTTTAATTGCTAAACAAGATAAAGGTCGATTTTTGGAAAAATCAATTTTCTTTATGAAGGAATAAAGCCAAAAACTCTTTCTACAATTTGATATTTGAGAAATTCAAAATAATTGCTCTAAGCTTGCACGTTGTCTTATAGATACATTACTCATGACGTCATTATTTATAGGTCTTTTTTTTTCAATGAAAATCCTTGACAACACAAATTTAACAATATTTCCCCAATTTTTTTGGAACAAATCAATGCATTAGACAATTACAAACATTTTTTAATGATTGGAAAAATTGGCATTTAATTTTCGTCATTGAAATAACTGATCTCTTTTTTATTTTTGAAATATAAAAGAAAAGTGAATTTTTCTGCTTAGTTATAAACAGATGTTAAGCAAAACCCTTAAAAAATAAAAACAACAACACAAAATAGTTAGACGAAATATTATCAGCCAACCCAATGGCTTATGAGAACCTAACAGACACAGCATCTTATTTGAATCTAAAAATAGTGCTCAATTATGATAATACATCAAAACTGAAATCTAAAATTAACCCATGTGAGTTAAATCTATGAGAAATCATGCATGACTTCACTGATTAATTACGTAAAATATGTGAAAAGTAACATTCTACATTACTTCTAAGAAAACCGGTGTACGTGGGCACATGGTGTATATTTTTTATACTCAATCTGAAATTTAACAACGTGATTTATAAAGTTTGTTTGCACCAGTCATGGGTTTGGAACTTAATCTATTATGAATCTGTTACTGACAAGGTTAATCAAGGAATGAACATTTAAAGAAGGTCAAAAACAAATTTTAAAATTTTTTTGAATACAAATAAAACCCATGCATAGGATTGAATCGGGATTGAATCCCATATCCATTTTTTTCCTCCCTTTTTAGTGATGGAAGATCAATAAAATAACCTTCAACAGAAAAGTATTTGACGTCGAATTTGCTTACAAATGATAATTTGAATTAAATGACAGTGCAATTCCATTCAAATTCAGAAGCACAAAATAAACTTTAAGCAAAGATGGCTTCAGGAGCCAATGTATGAATTATATGGTACCTACATAATAAATGGATGGGGGTGAAGTCTTGAAAAGATGGAAAGAGAATAAAAGTGGAACAAAGATATGAATGTGACAACACCCATCATATGACCCAAACTCAGATTCCCTCTGTGAAATTACAATTAGTTAAAATCTGCTTAGACCTAATTATGAGTCAAAAAGAAGAGCCCTTCAATAAAAGCAAAAAAACAAGCCACAACTCCATTCCTGTTACTTTATAATTTAACTTACCACAACTCCAATAACAGAAAACAACAGGGTAGGGTCATAAATACCTTTGTTTCCTTCCAGAGCTTGGTAGGGGCTCTTCTTTTTTATCCAAACGGTCATCGTAGTTTGAATTTATCGAGTCCGAAGAAAGCCTTTTTTTTGTTTTAATCGAGGGAGGATTTGTATTTATTTTAAAAGTTAAGAACAAAATAAAAGTGTCGCAAAAATAACGAAATGAAAAAATAGAAATACGAAATAAGAGGATATTACACAAAAAAAAAAAAAAAAAAAAAAAGATAAAAAGAACGAAAAAATGGGAGAGAAAAAGAGAAGAAAAAACAAGTTAAAAACACGTAAAAATGTTACCTGTTTAAGACACCTTCAACATCATCATCGACCTCCAGATCCTGAGTCGATAGTCTGAATTTAAATATTTACATAATAGTAATGATAATTATATGATTAAAACAATTAGAAACATTCTTATTCTGTTAGTTAGTCTTTTCATCTCTCATTTCATAAATGGATTCAAATTAAATTTGCAAAAGGATCTCACGACAAGCTTTTTGGGATAAACAAAAACACACTGTATTCTCCTTTCAGCTGTTTTCATCAGTTTATTATTCTGATTTAAAACAGCTGACTCTACGTGTTATGAATTCGAAATGGGTAGTAGTAGTAGTAGTATTTATGATTTTGATAAATTTAAAATATATTAAATCAAGGATTGCGCGCCCTTTTTTAAAATTTTTAAATATGAATTATCATACTTTTATATTGGTATAATTTACCAATATATGTATAAGTAGTATCTAAATTATAACTTTGTACAAAGTTAAAAAAGTTGGCAACAAGAAAAATACATAAGGTTAGCTACAATTTGTTTTTTTTCATATTTTTTCTTTCCCTTTTCGACGTTGCAATTGGACAAAGAAGCTCGTCGTATCTCTATAGCTCACAATAATATCTCCATTAGGTATATAAAGAATTGCAGTATATTTCTGTCACCTGTTGATCTCTCTCCCTTCTCTTCTTGCCCCCAGTTAGCCATTAGTGTTTTGAAGTTTGATTACATAAAGAAATAGTCCAACAGTTGAGAGGAATGAGGTGCTAATTATAATTATTATATTAATTTTATTTTCTGTCTCTTTTTTAAGAAGGAAAGGTTGAGAGATGGAAAGAAGATACCTACGTGCTATGAGATGCTTTTTTCCAAATACAAAATACATAAATTCTTGGAAATGAAGAGATTCAACGAGTTTTTAAGCTAAGCTTGATCCATTTATGAAAAGGATTCATTTCACAATTAGAATATTTAATTGGAGATGATGGTGAAGAAGGGGATTGGGTGATAGAATAAATGTGAAAAAGTCATCTCAAACTCTGTCCACGAGTTGTAGTTGAGTCTTTTACATTCAGAGTCTACAAATTCTATGAATATTTATATTATGTGTGTAAATGCATGGTAATTAATGAACAAATGATATTGGATGATGAAATAGTCAAAGTACCTCCGTCGGATTGTAGAGACATTAGAGGAGAAAGAGGATTTAAAATTTGCGAACGAAATTTTGACGGTTTACAAAGGTCTGGATCTACAAAGAAGGTTTGTTGGAAGGGATTCCACTCAAATGTTGAAGATGGGAGTGCTCTGTAAAGGAAGAAGATATTTAAAAATAATTATTGAACCCCATATTTTCTATCATTTATAAAGGGATTACGGTCAATAACTTTCAATTATAAGCCCATACTAAGAACATAATACTGAAACCAAGGAAAAAGTTACTTTTATCACACAAAGTCACCAAAATAAATCTTTAAATATGTATTCTATTATATTGTGAATATTAAGAGAACAAAAACTCTAAAGAACTACTTTATGAATTCCCTTTTTCAAAAGTGATTTAACTCCAAATGTTGTCCTTACTACTTGATTCTAAAAAATAAGAAAGACAACTTCAAGTATAGACTTAAGTTTCTTTTTATATGAATAAATATTATTTACTGAATACTAATTGCATTCTTTTTTTTTATTGAGTCAGCCAATATTCCACAAGGAATGCAATAACTACACGATATAAATTATATGAAATTATGTATTAGAATAGTTCATTTTTATGCAATATTTCTGGGTTTTTTTTTTGTTTTTTTAAATAAGAGCTCACAGGATTTGAGTAAAAAGCATTGATAATGAACGTACAAATTATGTTATATTATGCCAATCATTCTTTATCTGATACAGGGATATTTATAAAGATTGATGGACAAAAATGCTACAACGCATCTCATTAAGGGTATAGAAATGACTTTACTCCTATTTGCTGAAAAAATAATAAGACTTAATGACTCTAAAGGTAGATATTCAGATAGTTTAGGAATTATAATAGGGACAACCTTTGCAACTAATCTGCTGATTATGATCTTCAAAATTATAGAAAGTTATGTAGGAACAAACGTCAATTGGCTTTGTTAGGGCAATATTAAAAGCAGGAAAGTTTGTAAGCACACAACATGTTTCAAACGTTTACTTACAACAAGTAAAATCTATGGTTGGAAAACCTTCTCAATTTGTATAAGAAATTTATTTAAAGTTTAAATATCATTAATGTGTAAAATCCTGTCCATTGGAATCAGAGTGGTTACAAAAATATGATGATCAGGTAGAATTCAATGAAGATTCCTCACTTTAAAACTACTTAAAGGTAAACAATTGGAACGATTAATGTATTTTTGAAAAGGTTTTAACTGTCGAGACTGTTGCTCTTCTTTTTTTTTTGTTCATCTATTTACAGTAGAGGCATTTGAATTCATTTAAAAACAAAAATTGACAACAAAATGATATAAATATACCTTTGTTCATACTTTTTCGTAATGACAAAGAGAAGATAGAATAGCAGCAATAGCATATTAAACTACTCAATTTCACACAAATGAAATCAAGAATTATTATATCATTTGCAGTATCTGGTGGAAACAACTTTACAAATGGAAATATACCTACATATATACTCTACATGAGGAAGAGATCAATCGAAAGGATTATGTATTTGAAGTTTCAGTCGAAAAAACATAGCAAATTTAATATAATTATAACTATTATTAGGATATTATTCATAAATGTCTTACCGTGTGCTGCTATTATCTCACTAGTCTCGTGACTGAAAAGTCTTTATGGATATATGATTTGAAAAAGAGGAATGGTTATGAGGGAGTAAAAACAGGGATCCTTTCTCTTACTTTCTACAGCCAAGTCTGGCCGAAGAGTAAATAAAAGTGTGTGAGTATGTAGAGCTTGTAAGGAAAGCACGTGAGTATAGAAAAGGGCTCCATTATTTCTGTGCCAGTTTTTTTTTTTTTTTTTTTTTTGCTTTTCATAGGTCCATACATTGCAAAAAGGAGTCTTAATTAGTCTTAAGAAAATGACTCTGTCTTTAAGTTCATTATCATCAATGGATCATTAATATTCTCTAGATATTCCTAAGACAATGGAGTGTTATCTTAAAGGGTCTCAAAAATAGGGAGCTCATTTCAAAAAGATCCTCCATTTTATCCTTTAACATAGGAACACATAGGAAACATACTTATATAGGGCTTCTAAAGAACTATTTATGAAATGACGTGAGAAGGGCCAAACAAATGTTACATGTTGATTTTATTTATTTGGCTGTCTCTGTTTCGCAAATTTGATCGAATGGGTTGGTAAGCTCTCTCTCTCTCTCTCTCTCTAATTTGTTGAACCCTACAGACTGACTAGCTACATATCTAATTTATGTATTATTATGCAATACAAATGGAATTATTGATGACAATTAATAAATAATGTAGCATTCTGTAGGGCCTTTTGAATGGGGCATTCAGTAAGGCCGGGTTAAAAAGGGAGTTGTCTATAATTAATTCTATATTTTCTCCTTTTGTCAAAGCAAGAGAGTGGAAGAAGAAGTCACTATTATTAGCAGAGATGCCCAGAAGAATAAGAAGAGGGCAAACAAGCTATGCTATGCAATACAATAAATGTATGTACGACATTTGTTAACTACATACATAATATTGTACTGAAAATATTATGTGTGTTAAATGTGGGGGGAGGAAACAGAATGACGTCAGAATACCCAGAAAGTTGGTGGTATCTTTCTTTCTGTTTTCTTTTTCTTAGAAAATTTGATTTTAAGGAGCAAAGAGAAACTCACAATCTCAAGAAGAAGGAGGAGTAAAGACAATCAATACACATAATAAATATCCTCAAGTATCTTTTCAGAACAAAATGTCATCAGTAAATTGATTGTATGCTAGGAGCACAGATCTAATTTTGAAATTGAAAAAGGGGGACGAGAGAGCAAGAAATTAAAATTGATCTTTCTTTCTCTAAAATATAATTTAGAATATTTATGTATACACGGGATGAAAAGAACGGAGTTACTTTTATTAGTAACCTTGTAACCTATTAAATTACTTTCCCTTTGCCAATATGCAACAACAAAACACGTTAATTTTAATAATTCCATCAGAGATTACATATATCATTAATTGTCTAAAATTTCATGTACAAAAATCATTGCCATGCTCTGTTCTGTTAACAATACAACTTTTAATGAGTGTATTTTAAATTAGAAAGGTCTTGATTCAAATTTATTTTTCTGTTTCACCTTGTTAACTATTATAGAGTAAAAACAAATGAAAACATTCATCATAAAAATAACGGGTCTGTTACTTTACCAAGTACCTGATAGCTCAATTTACTACGTTTATAAATCGACACACTAGAATATTAATTCGCTCTAGTTTAAAAAAATATATCTAAGAGATGATATAATTGATTGATGCTTGCTTTTTTTTGTCAAACATATGTTAGTTGTCTTTTTATATCTAAGAAAATATTGAATCAATTTTTTTTAAAGTGGAATTGTACTCTTTTTTACAAAAAAAAAATATGTAACCTATTTATTTGTATTCCTGTTTTCTTTTCTTTTTTTTAACTGAGGAGTGCAGAATCTATGACAATTCCACCCGTTGTTCTCCATAAAATTGAAAACAATTTTGGGTCGTACAAAATTTGGAAACATGTCCTTCTTACCAACTGCATCCCTGTAATATATACAAATATTTTACAACCTGTTGTAGTTTAATAAAAATGTATCCCTTTATGATTTTACTAGAGGTAATATAAAAACCTAAGATTAGATATAAAATAAATTATATTAATCATTTCAAAAGGAAAGATTTCGTTAACAAAAAGTGTTCCGACTTTTATTCTATCAAAAGTAAGTTAACTCTTATGAGAGTCAACACTTATGAGACTAATACTTTGTATACGGATAGCTGCTCTATTTAGTGACATATAATTAGTCACAAAAAGGTTATAATAATTATATATTATCGTGTGATAAATACAAAATAATTATGAGTATAAATGATGGAAAAATGAATAAACTGTACAAGGAGTTTAAAAATCAATGGAGAGTTTCGAATATCTAATTTTGGGATTTGAAAAGACCACAATAGAGGAGGATTTGAAGATTTCAAATTCATTATTTTGACAATCATGTAGAACTTGCTCTCACTAAAAGTGTGGAAGCAGGTTGTCAAAAATAATAGAAATGTGTTTAATCTTGTTTTTGGAAGAATGCCAAAAAAAATGAAGAAAAATTCGGCCTACCCAGCTAAAATTAAAAATAAATAGTGTTGATCAACAACATTTAAGAGATTGCATTTAATCATTTTCGTCTCTTGTGTATAAAAATAATAATAATAAGATATTAGAATGGTTGCAAATGAAATAGAGAATCAAATCGTTGAAATTGATCCCATACACGAACTTAAAGATTGGTTATTTGGAAGAGTTGGGGATGATGACGACATAGTTGTAGATCAAATACAGGAAGAATTTGCATCTGAATGGGAAAAAATAGAAGCTAACTTAAATAAACCCTGTGAAGGATCAGATCTTTGGAAAGAAAACCAGCATCATTTAAAAAATGGAATCAGGGCCTTGAGAGTACGTATATATATTCATAAATATATCGCATAGTTGTATGTTACTTTGTCAAGTTTTTTATAGGAAAAAGAGGCAAAGTTTACATCTGAGAGCAAGATTACGACGGATGGAATCAGAAATTGCAAATATGGAGGAACAGTGGACTCTAACGGTCTTCCTTTTGGAGAGGGAAGAATCGTGTTTGATAATAAAGATACATTCCTGGGCAGATTTAATCATAGCATTCTGGATCGTGAGGGGAAAATCCTAAGAACTCAAGAGAGTTGTCTTTACACTGAAGGAACATGGAAAAATGGACTGATGGAAGGAGAAATGACTGAGCATACGAATGGCGGAGGATTTGTTGAAGGTTTATATTTCATGAAATATGTTAAGTGGTGTTGTTTATATTAAATTGCCATTTTAGGTTACTTTCATAATGGAGTGCCTCATGGCTTTCAAAGAGAATTTGGAACAAATGAAAAACTTCCTCTAGGCAAAAAGTCATTGGTATTTTTTGGTCGTTTTTATCGAGGAATTCGAAGAGGATTTTGTTGGAAAGGACAGTTTGGAGGAGGTTTCCTTGTTGGAAATGTCGATGAAGAAACTGGTGAATTCTCTAGCCCTGACTTAGCTTTTATTTATCCAGATTTTAAGAAGGTTTTAAGAGGATCATTCAAGGACGGTGTTTTGATTTCTGGAAGAATGTGTGAGTTGAATGGATATACTGTGGATAAAGGGATATATATGCCGACTTTTTCTCATTATTATGGTCAAGAGTATAGCTTCGATAATCCTACAATAAAAGTGATTAGTTTGAATCCACTCACCAGAGATCCATGGGAAGAAGATAACGTTATAGTTAAAAATAGTCTTCTGCCTCAAGGTTAATTTTTTTTATTACTCCCCTTTGTTCCTGGTGTGGCATATCTTTCAAAGGGAGGGGGAATATATGCTCCTAGACAGCAGTTTTACAAAATTTGCTACCTCTTTATATTTGGTCAAAAAGGAATTTCTTGTTTTTTAGAAAAAAATAATATCATTTTGTTCCATTACGAAGATTTTTCTTTAATTTGGCTCTCCCTATATTTTACTGTTCTTTTAAATATATTATTCGCAGGAGGGAGACACTTCCCCGTGCCATGCTGCTTCTGCTGATAACCATTTTTATTATCCATAGGTGGTGAAGGACTTTTTGCCAATAGAGACATTCCCAGTATGTATGTTTTTTGTCTGTACAACGGCATACGAATTAAAACATCTACATCTGCATCTTCCAAGTTACCTCACTCTGATTATCGTATACGACTTAATGCAGACATTGATTTGGATATACCTCACAGCTTTATCACTTTAGAAAAATATTGTGCCACAGTTGGACACAAAATAAATCATAGCTTCACACCTAATAGTGAATGGACTTTATTTGAACATCCACGCTTCGGAATTATCAGAGGAATTAGAGCACAGAGGAAAATAAACAAATCAGAAGAAATTCTAATTAATTATCATATGAATCTCTGTGATAGTCCTGAATGGTACCGTGTCCTCTGGATCCAACATCAGAGACAAAATAAAAATAGTTCTGATGCAACGATAGCAAGAATTATGGATCGATACTACGAAAATACTGGAAAGCAAATTCCACTTCCAGAAAATGAGGAACTCGTTGTACCAGACCCTGTTGGTGTCCAAAATATAGACGAATTAGATGATGAGGATTTTAAAGAAATTGAGGAATCAGAGAAAGCAGAGCTAAAATCCTTGACAGATGCTAAAAAATTATTTCAAATCCAATCCAATTCAGAAAAGGATCAAGAACGGTTTGAAGAGATCCATGATCTCAATGATATTTGAGTTACATCAAACATTACATAAGTCTCATGCACCCAATTTATGCTCATAATATGAACATAGATTATAGGTTAATGAATCCGATTTACAAATATTTCCTCCCTCTTAGAGAGTGGACACCCGCTATTATGTTGATACTTACTTCTTAAAATGTTAAATTCAATAGATTTAATAAAAGTAGCATTTGTTTGAAATCAAACATCTATAAAGTTATTGCTTAAACTTTGATAACTATACATTAACGTATGATAAAAAAAAGATTCTGTTTTAAATCTATGCCATAGTAGTATTGCGCGTGGGCAAATAAGCTCAACGTGGATGACAACGTTCTTTTCAATATAAATTACCATTTAAAAAAAATTCTAGTTTGTTATGGCAGATCAGCCGATTGATGATTAGGATTCTAGGGTTTTTGTGTAGTTATTATTGCTGTACTTTCAAGGGTTAACCTTCTAACATAATAGTTCACCCAGTATTTTTTTGTCAACTGTTGTTCTCTTCTAATTAGTTATTTTCCCCTTATTAGTATTCCGAATGTTGATTGGTTGAACTCAGGTTAGGACTTGTTTAGATGCTGTGAACAATTTTCTACACTTAGATGAATAATATTTCCATAGTTGGAAAGAATTAACTAATGTCTAGCAGAGGATTTTGAGCCTTTTCCCCAAATTTATTTTGGAAAAAAGGTTGCCAAATACAAGAGAGATAGCACCAGAAGGTATTATTGGAATAAAAATCCTTTTGAACCATCATCAGATTAGTAAATATTTGATATTATGTTAACACTAACAATAGTATTATTTTAATGATAATTGTTAGCCAATTTTGATATTGTTATTGATCTAAAAAATATGCACATACATATATGATTAACACATTGAGGAATACCGAATTTCGTTAAGTAAGGGTATTTATTCAGATGGTTAGAAATATCGTTAACGGAGGTATTTTTCTTGTTGTTCTCATTGTTTTCGAATGATAAAAGGATTGATGATCGATAATGACAATGATACTAGATAAATAGGAATGAAGTAAGTACATAATATTAGTATGGATATGTTATATGTATGAACATGTTATTGAAATCATGAAATGACGTCATTTAGTTGTGCTTTCTATGATGACGTCATTAAAGGTATTTAAAATGTTCAGGAACCAGTTGAAGCTGATCGAGTTATTCTTTTCTTCTATGTGTGCGTTCACTAAATAATAATATATTATATATGTAGACGTAGTAGCGAGAGTAGTGTGTCTATAATAATAATAATAATAATAATTACAATAATAAATGAAAAGAAGAAGAAGGGAAGAAAAGAAAAGAAGGAAAATAATATATATGTATATCTATGTATATAAAAGGGGAGAATCCCTAAAGGAGAAAAGAAGTTCAAGTCCCCGCAAGTAATTGGTTCATAAGAGAGCTCAAGATCATCTCCTTCTCCTCCTCTCCCCATTATTTATAGGAGAACAGCACAACGACGACGACGACGACGACAAGCCTTGATTCATCCTCCAACAGCTCGGTTCTCATTAGGAGTGAGGGTTGACGAGAGGGAGCGAGAGAGAGCGCTTCCTTTGCTGTGATTGCCCTCGAACCTTCAAACATTGCTTCATCGGCCTTGGAGGCCTCGGACGTATGCCTAATTGATTTTAGCATTGTAAGTTGTTGGTAAAAATGGGAGAATCGTCGTCGTCGTGTGGCGTAGAGGATGAGGAGGACTCCTCTTCCTCCTCCTGGATGATGAAGGTAATGTCATTGAGGCATGTTGCATAGGCAGTCCAAAAGAGACATATCCTTATGCTGGATTAATACCTACTGACTTTGTAGGTAAAGTCTTTTGAATGGCCTCTCCCCTCCTTCCCTGAGTCTTTTTGTAATCATGATTTCAAAGGTAAATGAGAAGCCCTCGAAGTGTGGCATTAATTCATTTTGAATCCTCCTTGTTGAAGCCCTTTCGATGATGGGAATAATTAGATTAATATTCCTTTTTAATTTTATCAGTCTGATAATCGGCCTCAGCGTACTTTTATATTCATTTTTGGACCAAGGAGGAGAGGAAGCACATTCTGGCTTTATCATATTTTCTTGCCTAAGTATTTGATAGTACATAAAACAAGTATGTGCTCTACAGTTTCTTTTATTTTATTTTCTCTAAGTATATGTATTTAATAAAACTAGACTTTGGTCTCCTATCTATCCATACTCAAACTCTTCCTTTTTCTCATATGTTTCGTTGCAGATTTGCTGATGGTCACAAGGAAATACGTTTTTTTTAAATAAGAATTACAATACTCGTTTTTAATCATGGTTTTTAAAAAATGCTGACAGCTCCGGTGGGATCTTCCTCATTAGTCCCCGAAACGGAGACGGTGGAGTTGGTTCCAGAGCCAGACTCCACCGGTTCATTAGAAGATACACCTCTAAGTATCCCTTTTAGAAGAAGTTCTCATCCTGTTACATCTGATTCAAACTATAATAATAGTAGTCATAGTAGTAAACAGATGGAGCGAAGAGCCTCTGATTCATCTACGACTGGAGGTAACTCCGAACCTCCTCCACCCATATGCCATGCCAATGCAGATTGGAGCATTGAAGCATCAAGCATGTCGCATATCTTTGTTCCTACTAGTTCTTCCAGTGATTCTTGTTATCTGAATTCAGAGTGTAAAAAATGTGGACAACGCAGTAAGTGTGTTTCATGCCGGATCGTCGTTCATGATGCTTGTATGGAGACGTTGAACGCTAAATTTTTTTGTAAACAGACTTATAGAGAATGTGTCCGCAAGTATCGTGAGCAAACTACTGTGGATCATCACTGGGTTCAAAGAAAAAATTTGAAAGGTAAATGTAAGCATTGTGGTAAGGCTTTTCAAAGCAAATTAGGGTTTGGTTCTGTTGTTGGAGTTTCTTGCTCTTGGTGTAAATTTTCATATCATAATAAGGATAACTGCCTCAATCAGATGCATCAGGACAAGGACTGTGACCTGGGTACCCACTCAAATGTTATTGTTCCCCCTTCATGGATAGTAAAGTTACCAAGGAAAGGCTCCTTTAAATCTTCACTCAAAAACTCACCCAAAAAGTCTTCGGGTACCAAGTTAAATCTCCTTGAAGAAACTCAAAAAGAGAACAATAACAACAACTCTGGAAAACCTTTCTGTGTAAAGCCCATCCCGTCACCCAAATTAACTCCTATTCTTGTATTTCTTAATCCTAAATCTGGTGGGAATCAAGGATCTAAACTCATGCAAAAGTTTCAATGGCTATTGAATCCAAGACAGGTACGAAGTAATTACATTACTTACATTCATTTAAAGGGTTATATTCTCATCATTTTTTTTTTTTCTTCTTCCTCTTAAGGTGTTTGATCTCACTCAAGGAGGGCCTCAGCCAGCAATAGAAATGTTCCGTAAGGTTCCCAATATTAAACTACTGGCCTGTGGTGGAGATGGTACGGTGGGATGGCTTTTGTCTGTCCTTGACAAAATTGAAGTGGATCCAACAGCCTCGGTTGGAGTTCTTCCTCTAGGAACTGGTAATGATTTAAGCCGTTCATTGGGATGGGGCGGCGGTTATATTGATGAACCTATTTCAAAAATTTTAAATGGCCTCCAGACTGCCACTGAAGTTAAAATGGATCGATGGATACTCAAGGTTGAAAGGAATTCTGATTATCCTTCAACTGAGAAGGGGGAAGATAAGCTTCCTTTGAACGTTGTAAATAATTATTTCTCCCTTGGAGTTGATGCCCAAATTGCCCTCCAGTTTCACGAGGCTCGTGAAGCAAATCCTAGCAAATTTAATTCTCGTATTAGGAATAAAATGTTTTATGGTCAAGCAGGAGGAAAGGATCTTTTGCTTCGTAAGTGGAAGGACTTATCTCATGAGATTGAAGTAGAATGCGATGGTAAGGATATCACGCCAAAATTGAAGGAGCATCGTGTTCACTCCGTGTTATTTGCCAATATTCCAAGTTTTGGATCTGGTACACGTCCATGGAATAGAGGGAGTGGTGAGCAGAGAATAGATGATGGGTTAATTGAAGTAATGGGACTGACAACATATCAGTTGCCACTTCTCCAAGCTGGTGGTCATGCAACTTGTATAACTCAATGTAAAACAGCTACCATTAAAACACGTAAAACGATTCCGATGCAAGTTGATGGCGAAGCATCACGACTCAATCCTGCTACAATCACACTCAGTTACCTTAATCAAGTTTCTATGTTAGCAAAATTGAAGGGAGACTCTAAAAAGGGTACCTTAAGTTACAGTAGTGAAATTACGCTTAAACTCTCTGTATCTCGTATTTCTATGCCAGACTATGAGTCCTTTCATTATGATAAGGATCGACTCAAGGAATTGGCTCAGTCCTTTGGTGAAATAAGTACTTCGGCAAATGCTGATCTTGAGGCCGTTCGTAATTTGATCAATAAAGTAATGGAAAACAACAAGCCCGTTTCCTCAGACTGGTGTTTCATAGATTCTGTCACGGCGATAAGATTCTTTCGTATTGATCGAGCACAAGAGAATCTTCACTATGTCACTGATATCTGTGATGAAGAACTTTATATTCTAGAAATGGATAGTCCGTCTTTGAATGATGATGAGAAGCATATTATGGAAACAGCAATTAAGCCTGCAACTCCTCCTCCTCAATCTGAAGAAGAGGTTTATCATCATCATAACAATAATAATTATCATCATTTGTCTCCGGCCGAAAACTTTTCCTCCTCATCCAATAAAGTACCTTCACCTAGCAAGTCCGTTTCTCCTTCCAGAGTAGTGTCGTTAAGTGGTGCTGAGGCCATGGATGTAGAGCTGGTTCCTCCTCTTCCACCTCTCATGTTGGAAAAAACAACAGAGGGTGTCTTGAAAGCAGCTCGATTGGGTGATATTAAAATGCTAACAGATTTATTTAATGAAAATTATTCCTTGCTTTCCATTGATGAAACTGGAAAAACGGCTTTGCACTATGGAGCAAGGTTTGGCCATAAGGAAATAATAAAATTCCTCATTTCCAAAGCACCCCCGTCCATATTAGACATGGTGGACAATGAAAAGGGTCAGACTGCTCTTCACAAGGCTGCAGGATATAAAAGAAGAACCATTTGTTGTATGTTAGTGGCAGCAGGATCCTCCTTATCCATTCAAGATCAAGCAGGCCTTACTCCTAGACAATTGGCTGTTATGGCTGAGGACCACGATTTAAGTTCATATTTAGAGAGTCAAGAACATTTTCAAAATGAGCAAGACATCGATTTAGAAACTCCGGTGTAGTAGTTGAGTTTTGAAAACAGGAAGAATTAAAAAAAAAAAAAAATCATCATTATTATATATAAAATAATAATAATATAAAAGAAAGAAAAAAAAAAGAAAAAAAACCCACACCGTTATCATCTTATCACATTATTCACTTCTTCTTCTTTTTTCTTTTTTTTTTTTTTAGATACATACATTAATTAAAAATTATTCACCACGGCTCGTTATTCATGGGGTTATTATAAACGATAGCTTAGCTCATTTTATTCGAAGTCGACTAACAGACAGTGCCCATCGCTCCTTTAAAACTTTTTTTTTAAAAGGAATAGAAAAATTGTTGCCCTTTTTAAAATAATTATTTTTTTAATGGAAGTTATGTATGTAATATTGCTACTTTGTCCCAAGTTTATAGTGAATCACTCTTAATTACTTTTTTTAATCAGACACATACACACATAATCAATCAATCAATCAATCAGTCACCGTTTTGAGCCGTATAATATGTTCTTATTAAATATTAGATTATTAAAAATCTGTGATTTCCTTTTTATTATTACTATTATCTTTCCAATGAAATTATGATAATTACTACTGCTATTATTATGATCATTATAATTACCGAACTTTTTGTTTGTTTTTTGAAATGTCTTCTTTTACTATTCTTACATCCATCCCTCTGTTATTATACCCACATCATTGTCATTATAACCTATCTATAAATAATATCTCCATACATTCATATGCATAACTCAATATATATGTATGTATATATATATATATATGCCCCAAAATTCATCGTCAGTAATAGACTTGTTTGTTTTAGTTAGTTGAATCACTATCATAATAATTAATTAATTAATTAAGGAGGGAAAAAGTAATAAATCAAGTATACTCTCAACATACCTACTTTTTCTCAAAAATATAAGTTAAAAAAAAAAAAAGAACGTGAATCTCAAATTGTGTTTGTATTTTGTATATATACAACATTTAAAGACAAAATAATTGTGCACGCTTTTTAGTACTATCTATCTATAATGCATATCTGCTTGCACATAATTTTTTTTTTAAACTACCAACCTTCTTAGTACATAATATGTAGTAATAATTTTCCATCCAACAAGTCTCCTTTGGTTTTTTTAAATTAATGAATTCAGGAAAGTAAATAACAACAGTGTTTTTTGGCCAAATTTATAAATATATATTTTTTAAAGCATATTAATCATAATACTTATTAATTTACTCAATTACTCGATTTGATTTTTTTTTAAAGTCACAATAAGAAAAACTATTCTCGTATCTCTATCCCTCATGAATAATATTCACAGTCAACCTTTATATATATATATATATATATATACATATATTACCTATATTTTGTAAGGAATTCTACTACCAACGTTATATGAAAAAAAAATCTTCTAATATTTTAAGAAATATATATCTTGTTTAATAAGTATACTAAGCATTATACTTATCGGTTTCTTTTCTTATTATTAGTATAACTTTCAATGACAGTTGTGTGATTCAGTCAGTCCCTTTCTGATGAGTTCATAATATCATTCATTACTCTCTTGTAATAACATGCATACATTTATTCAAAAAATAAAGGAACTCTTCCTAAAAATATATCTGTCCATACCACTTACATTGTTGACTTCATCTCTTTCTATCTCTCTCCCTGATAGATGTTGGAGAAGGATCCTAGTGCCTCCATTAAGAAATATCTTAGGAATCAGAATCGACCCTACTCAGTGAACGACTTAGTTCTCAACTTGCACAAAGAATTTGGAAAAACGGCTATTCAAAAAGCCCTGGATCTATTGGTGGTTGAGAGTGAAGTCCTTGAAAAGGTATGTAGGTGCCTCAGTCATTATCCCCTCCTGACCTTTCGACCATGCATTCCACTATTCGTAGATCAATGGCAAACAAAGAGTCTATGCTATTAATCAAGAGCATATGCCAACGGCAAATGAAGCAGAACTCTCTAGACTGGATCAGGAATTGGCTCAAAATCAAGATACTCTTAAGCAAATCAATACTCAACTCAGGAGTAAAGAGACGTCCTTAAAAAATATAGAGTCCTCCATTACGACTTCCGACGCCTTGGCTAGAATTGAGGTACTAAAGGAAAGTGTGTCTCAAATGGAGGAACGTCTGGAGGAGCTCTCCAACAATAGAGTCTTTGTAACGAAAGAAGAGAAGGAGAAAGTAATGAGAGAGCATGAAAACTCCGTAAAGGAATGGAAAAAACGAAAACGCATGCTGTTGAATATTACCGATTCTATATTAGAGAGCTACCCAAAGTCGAAAAAGGCCCTATTTGAGGAAATTGAAATTGAGACGGATGAAGATGCCGGCGTTCAAATCCCTGATATCTAGCTAGCCAGTGAAATAGAATTATGCGTTTATTTACCTATAAAATAAATATTAAATACTGAGTCCTTGTACATTTATTTATTTATTAACTTTTTTTCGGTGACTGAGTAAAATTTGACAATGAGATAGCATTTAGTAAATATATATAGGTATATAGCAAAAATAGTCTTATAATAATTATATTATGTGGGAATATATTATATCATATATGCATATGTATAGTTTCATTCGAGTATTACTGCTTCTCTAATGAGGAGTATCATCAGTGGTCCAAAAAATTTTCATAGTCACTTCCACGCGGCTGTCTATTCACCCAAACTTGATGCAAGGACACTGAGAGCGTAACAATGTATAAACAAACTGCAACAAAGCAATTATACGCATTATTGTCATATCCAATCTCTAACTGTCGAATAAAAGTCTCTGGAGATTCAAAAGCCTCTTTTTCATTCTCAAGTTTGACATCTTCTACAAGTGCAACAGCTCGGAGTTTGAAAAAGAATCCCAGGAGTGTAAGTTGAATGACACCCCAAATGCTGAGTACCAAACCACACCAACTCAGCTTGGGACCACAGAGTTTGAATCTCTTCATTCTTTCAGATATGGAATAATTACTTTCCAACTGTCAACCAGCTGTTGCACAATAGTATGTAAGTTAAAAGGGAATTTTCATTACTACGTATATATGTAGGCACATGCCTAGCTGAGTGTGGTTCCATAACATTATTATTTATGAGCTAGCTGAAAGAAGAAAGGTATAATCAATAAGTTCTATTACATCTATATAAAAAGATGTAAGTTTGGTTTTTTTGTATATGAAGAAAACTGGAATATTGTTTTTTTTTTTTTTTTAAATCTAATAATGACACCAAATTAAATGATCATGTTTCATCAATTCACTCAAGAAATAAATTTTAAATCATTTTCATGCACTTTAATTTTCCTTTTACTCATATATGTATATTTAATCTAAATTGATTCAAAATTGTATTCGTATTTAATTTTAAGATATTATCAGTTGTCTTCATAAACAAAAAAAAAAAGGAAATTAAACTTAAATTTCTGATCGCGTAAAGTGTATTCTTTTCAATTATGTATAGTGTGTTTGATTAAATATGGGGAAATATTGCTAAAATTAATTAATTGAATGAAACTATCAACTAATCTATATTGAATGATAATATTCGTATATATTGATATTATACATATAGTATTTGCTGATTTACAAATTCTTGTACATAAAATAATTTAAATCGATTATTCATTTCAAAGGACAAATTTATCAGTTTAAGCAATATATTCAATAATTTTTCAAGCATTTTCTTTAAGAAACCCTTAGGAGAAGGATAATTTGGATTTTTAAGCTGAAAATATGCAGTGAGCTTATTTTTATTAGCTCAGAAATAATTTTTGAGGATATTAAAATTGACCTTAAAATGGAATGATTGTTTAAAATACCCACATGGTATTGTTATTATATGACAACAACGATAAAATTCAACTGATATACAAGTGTACAAACGTCAAATGAGATAGCCAACAAGAATTTTTCATAAAAAATGATGTTTTTCACAACAATAGGTTGTGTTATTTAGCTAGTGCCTCTCCAGATGTAATAGAAATCCTTGGTATAATATCCCTCTCTCATACAAAACTAATAACTTGTTAGTAATAAGTACTAAATAATATTCGCATATTCACCAGTTTCTGATTATATTCATGCTAAAAGCTCCCATTATTTACAAAGAAAAAAAATGCGTAATTCTGATCTACTCCCCTCTGTCCTTTCATTCAGTTCACTGGTTGAGTTGACAATCTGTAGTCCCCCCCCCCCCCCCCCTCAGACGAATGATTAATTATATATAATAGTTACAATTATTATTTAAAGCTTTATTTTATCCCAAACAGATCAATAAAGCTTGCTTATTATAATAATGAAGCAGAGGTGTCAAGTCTTCACTACTTGATGTGAGAGCAATACATAGTACATATTTTCAAATGAGTTTTTACATGGGGTTTGTGAATTATATTATTAATCATAGGCAGTATATACAATTATTAAATAAATATTATGTTACTTGAATTTTTTAAACAAAGAGTATAACAAATGATTAAGCATTAATTCAAAGTTAAGAGGATAGCTTTGAGTTGCAGGCTTGAACGATGTTCGAGAGAATTTCTTTTTCCAAAGCACGTAGTTGAACACAGTATCTCTGATGAAGAAGAAGTGCTCCCTCACCTTTCTTTATCTCCAAGAGTTTATAATCCTCCTCCAAGGTATTAGGGTATGACTTGATCAACAATTCACAGCGTGTTTTAAGATAATTGTAGGCATTATCATCAAAAGGTGTCTTTGTCTCTAGAGACAGGGACTTCCACCTCTCATCATCCTTCTTTAAGTATTCATTCAACTCTGATTCGTTCATCGAATTGATCCTTAGGAAGCACAATAACAGTTCCTCAATCATTGGATTATTCATCCTCAGGGCATAGCTTCCTTGGGAAGAAGAATCTGGAATCTTTTCAAGAAGTGAATTTTTGAGTGCAAAAAGAGAATCATTTTTTCCAAAACCAATTTTGAGGGAGTAGAAATTATACTCATTATTCGAGGGAATGAACCCATTATGAATAAGAAAATCCATGTTACCGCGAACACCGTAAAAAATAGTAAACTCTTGACCTTCCTTAAAATTTTGATTCGCCAAACATAATAAGGAATCAGAGTCTGGATCAAAATCCGTTGATAAAACCGGAGGCTCTTCCGAATGATTTGCCATATCCCAAAAGGGAATAAGTGCGTTTGCCATAATAGATAGACCATTCGAGTCTGGTTTTGTACAAGGAACCTTATTCTGACGTGTCGTAACAGTGGAAACAGCCCATCTGTACTCATCGTAGGTAAAATAGTCTCTCAACATGGTGTTTTGAAACTTTCTATAAAAGTATGCATACTGGCGAGCAACGAATTTGTACTGCTTTAGCGCATCTACATATGTTGGGGATCCTTTTAGCAACTCAAAGTCCTTTATGGAGTAGTATAACACTGTTGAGTAAGATGAAGGAAGTACATTGACATAGGGTTCCCAAAAGGAGGCCGGAGAGTTTTTTTCGATCAAGAGATGAAGAGTCAAAGCAACATTATGCATTGTTTTCAACATGGGATCCTTTTCAATTAAGGATCCAATAGATGAATCACGTGCTGTTTCAGAGGACATGATACATTTCCTTGGTATTTTGATAACGACGTCTCCTTCTTTCAAAGGTGTCCCCTCAGAGACGAATAGACCTAATTCCTGATCATCCACTTCTTTCAAACTTACACCTTCAATTTCTGCACCATGAGACTGCACGTTGATATGCAAAATGAAATGTAAAATACATGAATAATAATGGTAATTAATTATTTGAAATAACCTTGAGCCATTCAAGGAGTTGAGGAACATGACGAATTCTAGGACCACGGAGCTTCCTATTCATGTTTGTAGACTCCAATCCCCTGATTTTATCCAACATGGCTCGGATTTCCTTGTGTTCGTCCATGAGTTTGGTTGGAGTGAGAGGCTCGGATGCAAAATTGGAGCATTTCTGGAAATAAATTCAATATAAAAATAGTCCCAGAGTCCTGATACTCCTACTTCAAGCAATTTCTCAACGAGCTTATTCAATTCTCCTCTCTTGTTCGGAGGCATAGGCGAGAAGAGCTCCGACATCAAGTCTGACAAATCAGCCTTGGCTTTCTTATTCGAGGATCCACCCTTGTTTTTGCGACCCATTCTGGATGATTTCACTCTGATGCTAAGATGCGGCTACACTCTTGAAAAGGGGAAAATGAGTTGCTTTTGTCCTTAATTGAGACCGTTAATGCAGGAGGCTTGAGCTGCTGTGTAGGTAAAAATAGAAATCAGAGCCGGCCTTTTCCTTCAACATCTATCAATTTACTAGAGAGACAGTACTAAAGAGAGTAACATACATGAACATGATACAAGGCACACCAAGTGCACTTCAATTGCCCATCATTCATTACTCATATCATCCACCCCGCAATCATTCAAGTTCATCTTAATTTCTTATAAATCATATCGTTCATAACTAATGACCACTTAATTAATAGCCGGTTTCATTACCGTCCACATACTATTTATGAGGTTTTTATGAACTACAGAGACAGTCCCGTGAATGTTGGTACCCGTCCAGTAAATAAACAACATCTGTGTACTCATAATATAAAGGAATCAAGGTTTTGTAGTAGTATTTTGCAATAGCTAAAAGTATGTGGTAGGTTTCATTCTTACCAACTACTCTTCTCAGGCTGAAAAAAAGGCTAGATCTATTGGATTCTAAATTCATTAGCCCATCATTCTACGTAACTGTAGGAAAAGATGAAATTATGTGGATGCACTTTTGGCCATGGAGAGGTTTATTGCTCTCTGTGATTTTGAAGTTGTCACCTTGGAGTATGTTGAAATACTTGAATGTTTTCATTTCATAGCTCCAAACTTCAATTGGAAGTGAGGTGAGGAGTTGCAAGTTGTTTTATTGGGGCTCAGATTTGGTAAAAGGAGGCTTTGAGTCTGTAAGGAAGATGTTTGTGTTGTCGGAATTGAAGTCCTTGGTTCGTCTTCCGGCGGCTCATCTCGGTAAATCCCTGCCCGATGCTCTAAGGGAGGAAATCAACCGAAAAGTATCGAACAAAGTCGTGTTGAATGTTGGATTAGCAGTTTGTCTCTTTGACATCCTTGAAATTGGGGATTCCTTTGTCTTTCCTGGAGATGGAGCCTCCCACACACATGTTCAATTCCGGCTCCTCGTATTTCGACCCTTTATGGAAGAGATCATCAATGGAAAAATCAAGTCTTGTTCAAAGGATGGAGTTCAAGTCTCTTTGGGTTTCTTTGAGGACATTTGGATCCCCCCTGAGGCCTTACAAAATCCTTACCGATTTGACGAGGCGGATCAGGTTTGGGTTTGGGAATATCCAACAGAGGACGGTGAAAAACATGATCTCTTTATGGATCCTGGGGAAGAAATTCGATTTAGAGTGATTTCAGAATCTTTTTCGGATACTTCACCGAATGTGGCACCCACTGAGGAATTAAATGACTCTGAATCTGAGAAAATACCTTACACCATCACTGCTTCTGTGAATGAACCCGGCCTAGGATTACTCTCTTGGTGGAATACTTGAGTTATATTTCGTCTTATATGTATGTAAAGTAATTTTCTTTCATTATGTTTAACAACAAAAGTCTACATTCAGAATGGATATTGCAATTGATTTATTTATGACCTCTACGATTCCTACGCGTCTTTAAACGTACACCTGTCTCTGAAGCTGGAGGTATAATAATATCTCCGCCACGAATCTCATCAGCTAGCTCAGATTCGTCGATTTTCTTGACAACTTCCACATGGAATTGCATATCTCTTATTTTATCCTGAAATCAATCAAATGGATCAGGTCTTAGAAAAAATTAAAGAAACTAATAAAATAAAGATACGAACCTCGAGCTCCAGCATTCTCTTCTGGGTGTCATCCCTGAACTGAACTGTCTCTTTTAGAGTAGAAGATATTTCAGTCTGAAATGATGTCATATTAGTAAATGGCAGGTTTAAAAAAATATATAAATGTATCAATCCCTACTTGATTATTGCGCAAATGTTCATTCATGTTACGTTCTTCTTTGAGGTCTGAGAGGGCTTTATTATATTTGGATGTGAGGGCAGCTACTTTTTTGTCGCTTTTATTCTTGTCTTTTGAGAGAGCATCTACTTTAGATCTTAGAGAGCTATTATCTTCAGTCAGTGCACTTAATTGTTCGCTAATTTCCTCTATTTCTCTTTGCGTCTTCTCTTCAACCCGTGAAATTTTTTCCTCATAATATCTATATATAAGAGACACAAAGCAATATTTATATATATAATAAAACAAATATGACATTGAAGGTGAATACCTTCTTTGGGACTCTAATTGTGATGTAAGTAGGAACGTATACTCTAGCTGAATCGAGTCCATTTTCTCCTCTGTATTTACGGATAGACTTTCACCCCCTTTCCTCTCCAAGTTGTTTCCCTCTCCGTTACCTTGTGCTTCAACTAATTTTCCATCTGCCGAGTCTGTTTGAACTAATCGATGAACAAAATTATCCCCTACGTAATCCCATACCCTCCTCTGATCCAACTCCATGGTGTAACAGTGCTGAGTGGCAAGGAAGTGGGCATGTGAATGACCTCCGACGTATCTTCCACATCCAACATAGCCACAAATGAGGCATATCCACAAGTCCTCACATGATTGGCACTCGGAGCATTTTTGCTCTGCAACCACTTCAGGTGTTTGTACGTAACGACAAACAGGACAACTTAAATCCTCCCATTTTGCCAGACATGACCCGTGAAATGTATGATTACAAAGTATGGTGAGAACCGTGGATACAGATTCATCCATACGCTCTAAACAGATGCTGCACAATGGTAGTTCCGTATGATCAGTGAGGGGATAGTATTCCGACTCCTTACAGGTTTCAACCTTTGATACGTAGACAAGAGTACATATATCAGGTTCAAAGGAATTAAATGCCGCACCATTAAACGCTTGGTAAAACTCATCTGCTGCTTCCAAGCATCGAAAACGGAATAGAGCCTATATATATATATATATACAATTCTGTTATTATTAAACGTCTTACATAAATGACGGGTAATGGCAAAAAGTATAATACCATGTACTGATTAGGACTACCATCATGAATAATGCGAACCATTTCAAGTTCAGCATGACAGGGAGCAGTAAACTGAAGTAAGTCTGGTGTTTTGATTTTAGCAGGAACTCCTAACATACCTGAAATAAAGAATTGCAAAAATAGTAGTTTTAAACAGTTGACACTTCCTTATAATTAAATGATAATTCTATACATATACGAATGAGATTATGAATGTTTATGGGCCTTTCTTCAGGTCAGGAGATTACATGTAAGTGAATATACTAAAGGCCCATATATTTGTATCTCAAATGAATATGTACATATAATGAGATATTACAAATCATTTGGCTTCGAATGACTCCATCCTCAAGGGACGTTGTTTCATTTTCCTTGAAGAGATGTAATATTCCTTTGGTATTTTCAACGAATGGATTCCCCGAGAAGAAGTTGATGTGGTCATCATTGCTCTGGGACTCGTCTCCAGCAGGAGAAGACTCCTTAGATTTGACAAATGTTTCAACGACAATATCAGACAATTTTCTTGTGCCTCTTCGTGCAGCAATAGCTGAAGCAGAGGAGGAAGAAGAGGAAGCCATGGGGACTCCTAGTCGGATATTCTCTAATATATCCTCGAGACGACGCCCAGAACTAAACTTGAGGTCAACGTTGGGGGATGAGTTCTCAATTTCCAGACGAAGGCTGCAAAATGACACTTCTCGAATATTTGTAGTATTTGGTTTATGAAGAGTTGGAAGAACTGTGCTCGTCATAACGACAAGTCATCGAGGAGCCAACCCTGGGCCGTTGAGTCTCTTAGAAGAAATAGTTGAATTTCTCGTATTGATATTGTCGTACGTCTACGGTATTGGTGCGAATCAAGAGGTTTGAATTATTACTTATTCATCCACTTCATTTAATTTATTATTTAATCCAAGGGGACACAATTCTCAAGTCAAAACCAATGAGTCTGCAGAAGTATCTTTCTTTAAGTGTTTATTTATGACGTCATTGAAGGAAACAAGGAAAACTCCATTCAGCAGCTTGCATATACAATCACGACGAGCTTTTTTGTGCACTCGCAACCTCGACTTTGAAAAGGGAAAATAAAAGTGGGGAAAATTATATGGTACCTAGCTAGCTACCCTTCTGCATTTTCCTTATTGGCAACTTTTTAATACTAGGCAGAGTTATTATTTAGATACACTATATGTGTCAAGTCAACAAGAAAGCAAGTTTGTTTTCAAATATTGAAAAGGAGAAAATCCACTTTTTAGTCCTTTTACTTCATAAATATAACGGTTAAATATTTAGGAGTCATTTTAAGACCTATTGCACACGATTTTTGCTAAAATATCACATCTAATCAAGAAAGAAAACATTGTTGTCTATCCAATAGAGCAATCGGATATATGTTACAATAGCACAAGGAGCCGATATGGCTCCTGAAAGAACGTCCATCTTTTTGATAACCTCATTGATTTATTTAGTTGCAGTTGGCTAAAACCAGTTCATCTGTTTAAGAACTATTAAGAATCAACTTGATCCACTATCATATTCACCATGAATCATAGACTATGATTCATAGTAACTAAATATCTAATAGTAACTTCATGGTGAAAAATAATGCTTTTTCGTAAGTATATTCATAATTGGAATAATTTAAATTTATCATTCATATCTGTATCATAAGTATAATTAATATAATATTTATATTTGATTGATTTGATTTGATTCATATTTAGATGCCCAAATAATCAAGAGCTTCGGAAATAATAGGTATCAAACTGTTGTCGAAAATATTGAAAGCCATCTAAACGGTCAAAGCTTTGTTCAAGGTGTTTCATGAAGTCGAAAATCATTAAACACTATATACGATATAGTTTAGTTGATTGTGCTGTATCAACTATGTTTAACTTTTCTTTTTGATTAGGGTAGAGTCCAATACTTAGGTTTTGAAACAATCTGCCCCTAAAGAAAATAATGAAGAAATTATACAACATGATAATACATCAATTATACTTTCAAATACACTTTTGAAGCATTCCTATTTGTTGTCAAATACATTGGAGCTATTAAATGAAGACAACAAAAGGACAAGGCTTCACATAATGACCCTTGAAGAAAAAAATGAAAAACTTTTAAAAAATTTGAAGGTCTTAAAAAATAGAAGAAGAAAAACCTCAACCAGAAAAATCGCAGACTTCATAGGCGTATAACTACAGTCGAGGATTTGTGTGTCCATTTAAAATATCAAAACCTTATTTCGGGATGAGGCGAAGGAATGCTGATACAAATTTATAAATATAATCATTTGTGAGAAAAGTCAAGAATGTTTGTTCTGCCATGTAATGAAATCAAACGTTGATTATGTTTTGATAAAGCAGGACTGAGGAGGAAGGTTTCTATCAGCGTTAATCTATCTTTCAAGAGATATCATTCATGTATGCCAGCAAATTGAAAAAAGTATTTCAGAGGCTTGACAGATGCTCTGTCTAGAGATCCATGCTTACCTCTTAAAATTAGTATTCCAGTAGTGAAAAATATTGGTTTTATTATAAAAATTAGGTTTTTCAATTTCTTATTTTATTTCTCTTCTGAATCGAATCATGTATATCTACTTAGTAAAGTCAGTATCAAAATGTTATGCAGAGGTAAAAGTATACCATTTAGGAAAACGTGAAAGTAAGAGAATTGAAGATGCTGCAGTTTATAGCATGCTCACGAATTTTGTTCCATTCAAAAATATGTTATTTGAATAACGACTCCCATCATTAAGATTTTTAAAAACTAAATTGTATTTCAATGTAATAATTATGATTAAGTATATTTCATTGAATAATCCGTTGATTTTTTCCATTCACTGTAAAGGGTAAAGGTTGTACTAATTTCTAAAAAAAAGCTTCATTAACAATTTTTTTAGGGGATCCTAGGAAACAGTTTCCGCTTGTGGTTGATCAAATCCTGTTTGAAGATGAGCAACGAGTAACACTATTTCGTGGTAGTCTTGATGACGGTTCTTTTTGAGCTTGATTTCATCACTACAATAAAATAATATTTGTAACTTGCGCATGGGTGGATTGGTTCCAAATCTGGTACTGACCCAACCAAAGAGCCTTCACATGATTATTATACTTCTTAACAGAGGTGTATCCGAGTCCAAACTCATTTTTGCCAAGTCAATGTATCAAAAATGACTTGAGTCAGAGTCCAGAAAACAGGTACACAGCTCTGCTTCTTAACATCTTCCCCTGGTTACAATACTGTACAAATGATGGCCCATATTATTACAATACAGGTAACATATTGATATTTCTGTCGAATGGGATAGTACATTTGATAATTATATATTAATTAATTCCTTTTATCATGAAAATGCATATTGATAATATTTCTTAAATTTGCTACAATTTTTATCAACTATTGTCTGTCGATGTAATAATTATTTTACGGAACATCTTATTCCATAATTGGAAACTTTCCAAGTTTCGTAATTGTTTAGGATTTCTACTCTCATGGAAGAGCAACATAATTCATGGCGCGCAAACTGAAATGTATATTAATATACATTTCACGAGTTCATAACGTTATGAACTCGTAGAGGGTATTATTATTATTTATGATTTTGATATATAAATATAATATATGCTAAATAAAGGATTGCAGAACCTTTCTTGAATACTATACAAGTATTAACGATTGATTTGTATATATTGGTAGAATTTATGAATATTAATATTGGAAGGGCTCGCTATAAGTTCGAGTCGGACAATATTTTGACACAAAAAAACATAATAAAAACTATTGAATTTCTCCTGTTTATTCATAACATAATAATATTCATAAACTCATATATATGAGTCGAAGTTATCAGCTATCAACGTGTATATTATAAGTATAATTATAAGGAAAGCTTAATCAAGTATGGATTGTCCCTGGAGAAACTGGAGTCCCGTAGAGGATAAGGCCGTACAACGCCAATGGAAAGAGTTGGAGTCTCATCCTAATTCCTTGGAAAAGATCAATAACTTTTTGTGTGACAGAACATATTTTGCAGGCGATCACAAGACTCAAACAGATGACGTAGCCTACACTGCTCTCAAAAGCAAAGTTGAGGAACTATCTTATATGGACAAAGAAAAGTATTTAAATTTGTCTAGATGGTTTTCACACTTACAAACGCTCAAGGGAGATGGAAGCCCCTTGCTCTTTTCTAGATGTAGACTCTATGTGTAATCCTCTTCTTTTCTAGAAATATATATATACATGCATGTAATTCACATTTGACCAAGTTGTGATTTTTTTTGTCTTTTCACTTTGACGTAAGTACATTTAATTACATCTTAAAGTGTTATACTAATGAAAAAAAATAAAAAAAATACATAGTTTCTTCTTGATTTGATAAAACTCAAAGATTTGGCGTAGAAGGTATAAAAATTTACAACTGTGAAGTAGAATTAATGTCTGGTGTAAATATGATTAAATAAAGTATGTGAATATATATTGTACATATAACATAATCTGATGATAATAATAATAATGTTGTAAACAAAATGTACTCCAACAGGGAGAAAGAGAGAGTAGAGGCAGAAATTTTAAAAAAAAGTAAAGCTCTATGCAATGTTGTTGTTCTTGTTACAATGTAGATTTTCTCATGGTTGCGACGAATCTCGCTTGTGCTGGATTAAGTCTTGTGCGTAAGAGCTGTAACAAATTTTCTACTTTTAAACAAGGTCCTATTTTGAAGTTCACTAAAGTCATTATTTCGTCTTTGGTTAACCCAAGAAACTGAGATCCATCGACTCCCTGTAAAAAATTATGGAAACCAAAAAATATATATATGAAATAAAAATGCAATGCAATGAAGGGTTGATGTATACCTTCTCAGTAAACGCGTCAACAAGTGTAGAACACTCATTAATTTCGAGGAATTGCGCAACTTCTTCTACATTCCAACTGTTTGGATCTAAATTAGCATCTCTGCCCCTCTGAATTGCAGCTTGCCCAGCTGAATCGACTAAACGAGGAATATATTTGAGTTGCTGCGGCTGAGACTCTTCAATCTCCTTTACAAACTTGACAGACTCCTCATCTTCTTCCATTTCCATTTCCGGAGTTACTTCCTCGAGCCTTGCGTTCTCAACGTCCTCCTCTTCCTCTACGACCCCTTCTTCTTTTTTAGAATCATAATTATTTTCGTTGGAAGGAGGATCTTCGGAGACACTATGATGCTGTTGCTGTTGTTCATTGGAGTTGGAAGGAGGTGACGGAGCAATAACAGGAGAGCAAGTACCTGACTTATTATCTCCTTCCAGGTTAGTAGGTGACACAGAAGTCGTTTTCCGAGATTTTCTTCCGTTAGGTAAAGGTGATGGAGAATTGACAGATCCATTCGAATTAGCAATGGCTGTTCTTTTTTTCCCTTTTCTACCCACTGGTTTTCGTTTTTTCTCTTTGACTGGAGCAGCTATAAACAATAACATATCTTCACTTATATAAACCTATTTTTCCGAAAGATTTTCTTTAAAACTTACGAGACAATCTAGGAGCTTCAAGTCTATGGCCAACTAATTCACACCATCCCACAGGATACATGTCTACCGCCTCACAGTCCATCCATTGATCATACTCCTGTTCCCAACCGTCAAAATGCACTTTTAAGAGTCGTCCAACTACCTTGGTAATAGTGCTGACACAAATTAACCGAGGGTCCATTTGATCTGCACACTCAACTTTCATCCCTGATTTAAACCCATGTTTACAACCTTCATCTCTTCTACAAAATAATGAGACAGGGGCAGAAACAGAACGCGTTTCCCGTAGGTAATCGAACCAATTAAATTTTTCTTCTTCGGACGGGAGTTTTAACTTAATTTCATGTCGATCACAGAAACCAGGAGGGAAAATAAGAGAAGAGGATGCATGATAACAAAACCAGTCCGAACCGGTGGCATCATTTTCATATCCATCCATTCTATGAAGATTAATTAATTCTTTTAATATTCAAGAGACTATGATTCGTAGTCATGCATTACCTTATCATAATATAGCCAAATCTTAACACTTTCATGACTGTAGCTACACATATCGTAGCTAAATTGATAGGGTCAACAGCCTCAAGCTTCATTCCGACATTGAAATTACCAGGCGGAAGACGGTATTCTGGAAAAAGGTCAGAAGTACAGTCCTCAGGCTCATAATTTTCCATAGCACAGCGATCATAGTAATCCTTGGAAGCCACAATTTGATGTCCCACTTTTAAAGCCCAACCAATGGGATGTATTAAAGGACTCTCTTCGTGACACCAAAAACTTCGATCGTCATGTTCGACGTCGTCATATTCTAAATGCAATCTTCTTCCAACAACCTATAAGAAGAAATAATAAATATATTGAATTTCCATACACTAAAGATACAAAATTATTCTTACTTCTTTGATGGTTGCCACACGAACCTGACAGATTCGCATCTTATCCACAACTTCTAACTTCATTCCTGGTCTAAAATTTGAACTAACACTCTCTGTAACTTTACAATAAAAATTTGAAGGTAATGTTCTTGCACCAGTTAACCTTTTCACTAAAAATTCCTTCCAATCCGAATATTTAGTTTGGATTGCTGAAATGGAAATGAGAGAAATTGGGTTACTGTATGTTTAAGAGATGAGGAGAATGTTGTGTGTGTGAGTTTAATACTTTTAGGAGGTATAAGGGGCTTCCCCTTTGTGGCACACCAACCCACAGGATGAACTTTCTCTGAGCAAAGACTGATCCAAAAATCCTTACTCCCATCTTGGCCAAACCCTTCAAATCGTAGTAAGGCATGATAGCCTGATATCCGAAGAACAGTGGCAACCCAAAATGCGTGGGAAAAGACACCTGGTAATGAATCTGAATCTTTATTTTCTACCTCCACCTTCATTCCGATGATAATGTTGTCCCAACAATCCGACATGGGCGCCTGGAAAGAGAGAGGATGGGAAGAAAGAAGAGATTGAGGGTGAAGGAACACTCAAAGATGATGGGTCTCACATGTTTGAATGAGGAAACGGGAGCAGCAACAAAGTCTGGCTCGGCGAGGGAGGACTCCCAGGAGTAGGTATTTTTCAGGTCATGGCTACTATTGAAGGAAGGAGGAGTGTAATCCTCGATGGGGTAGGATAATCCGAGTCGATTCCCTTGATGGTGGTTATTGGTCCCGTTCTCAGAATCAGAGCGACTGTTGTTGTTATCCAGCTTAAATGGAGTGTCCTCCCTCTCAGAGGCACTAGACTCGGACTCACCCATGTTCTGGAAATTAATTAATTAAGCCAATTAAAGAGAAATAGAAATCAAAATGGCGGAGCAATGAAAATTAATTTGAGTAAAATCTAGACCAACGTTTTTGGATTCCTCATCTTGAAGCATCAGCTCAGGTTCCTCTTCCTCATTGCCGGATGGAGGAGCACTTGGAGGAGGTGGATCCTCTTCCATTGATTCATATTCATCCATCTTTCACACGCGTCTGCATTAAAAAATACGCTCCATTTTTTTTATTTATATATTTTCTCAAATATAATAAAGAAGCTGAAGCGTACAGAAGCAGCGGATAGAAAATAAATGATAAATATATGACGTCGCTCGGAAGCGGTATAAAGGAGACCAAAGCTTCCAATGACGTCATAATAAAGCTTCTTTTGATTTTGAAAGATGTCCAATGAACTGTCTCATGCGAGTTGTTTTTTATATTAATAATACTATTGACTATACTCAAGTAGTGATAAATGATAATAGTAAACAACACATGAATTCATGTTCACATATGCAGTAAAGTAGTGATGGAATCGGTTTGACTACTTGTCAAAAACATAACAATATTCATGATTCATGATGATACGATCCACAGAGAGCTGGGGGGGGGGGGGGGGGGGAGTTGAGATCCGTCTCCTTTTCAATGTATGTAGTCATACAGCCTACACCTAGATATCATTGATACAAATTATATTAGTCAATAGACGGTGTATATTTCACCAAGTGGGGTAAGTTTCCTAGATAACTTTACATCTCTGTGTCTATTTGATGGATGCAGTTTGCTACCAAAAGAAATGCAACACTGGAAGAAAAAAAAGCAAGGGAATGCAAAAGTCAATAAAATAGCCAATTGTAACTAGGATGAATAATTTGTAACCCTTTAATTACTTCAATTCTTAAAAACATAGAAAATTCACTTTAAAAAAAAGTAACAAAAATGAAAAGAGAAAAAAAATGAAATAATAAGGAAATATTAATTAATTATTATTAGTATTAATAATAATAAAAAGAAACAAAATAATATAAGCACGTGTAAGACAAGACTTGAAAATAAGGATTTGTCCATAAAATAAATATTCTGAGCTTTACAAAAATATAATAAAAAAAGTGAACTGAAAAAGATGTAATTAATGATAATAATAATAATACATTCGATTTGGTTATTTACGAGGTAAACATCATATTATTTCGAATTTCATTGCTAGTAATCAGTCTCTGGGAAGGAGAAGTATGCATATATGTATGTATGTATGTATGTATGTATTTGCTAAAATTGTAAGGCAACTTAATAAAATGAAAGAATCAAACGAATGAAACACCACCCAGTCATCATCAGTCAGTAACATTTATAATGTTCAGATTTTTTTTTTTTTTTTTTACTTAATAGCAAAACAAATTATAAAGTACAAACATTTTTTTACACAAACGAGAAATGATATTAGTTCAATCAGAATATGAAGGAAGGTATGTATAATACGTATTGAAAATGAAGAAAAAAAATAATTATCTAAGATATGTATTAATGCTACACACACAATGAATTAGGATTGACATTTTTGTTTCTTTACTAGGGGGCATAAAAGAGTAAGCATGTCTAAATAAGCGAGCATTAAAAAACGCTAAAACCAACAAAAAAATTGTTTTCTTTAAGTTTAAATAAATATATATAATATATACGTAAATAATGAATGAATTCCCCATACATTTTATCCTCGCTTTAATAAAAAAAATAAATATCCTAAGTTATAACTATACGTAAGTGATTGATTTAATTAACAAACAAATAATTAAATTTAATTGTAAAAAGTTTATAAGGCTAACAATCAACAAAGGGTTATTCGACATCAATATGTTAACATACTTTACATGCATTTAAACATATATGTATGCATATGGATATATTTGTCCGTAGTGGTAAACGATATGTGTCTACACACCGCTCACTTTAAAAGAACAGTTAAAAATTTATAAGACAAAAAGGAGAAACTGTATATAAGTATGTTAGATTATATACATATTTGAATTTATAAGAATTGCCCGAAGAAATGAATAATTATATTAAGTATAATAATAATGGATTAAACAAAAGGAACTTTGAAATGATGAAATAACAAGTCTACTTTTAGCCACTCGAAATTTCTGTTAAGCCAGCTGGAGAAGGCTGTGAAGCTTTGTGAGCAGATCTCACCAAAGTGGCATGAAAATGAACTTCTATGTCAACGCGACATATAGGACAACGTTTATTCAATCCCAACCAGCGATCTACACAAAATACATGAAATAAATGCATGCAAGGAAGTCTTCGTACATCTTCTTCCTCTTCAAATTCTGAAAAATAAAAAAATATTATTACAAATAATTCGAAGATCCATATATAAAATATATAAATAGTGAACCCGTCAAGGAACGCTTTTCGACAACTTACCGCATAGACAAATAGTACACTTGTCGACATCCTCATCTTCATCAGATGATTTTTCTCTAATTATTTTCTTAAACTTGTGGGGGAAAGTATTTCTCTCAATACAGTGTTTAGAAGCTCCTCGAGTTTCATTTGCCATTCGCCTTCTGTCAAAAAATCGGAAATATTCGTCATCAAATCTCATGATACGAAGACTATCAGGAGGTCTGGTCAAAAGTACTGGCATCATGCCAGGATCTGAAGTGGTGTGATAGCCTCCCATAAATGGTTGAAAGGCCAATGTTCTTGGTGGATAAGGATCCACATGGAAAGGTCCCAAGAATTGCGGAGGCGGCGGAGGAACATTACTTCTAGGATAAGGAGTAACAGGAACGTTGGCTGCATGAGCAGGAAGGGGTGCAGGAATAACATCTTGAAGCATAGTAGCTGCTGGCTGAGGAGGTGGCGGCGGAGGCGGTTGAGGAGGATGATGGATGTGATGAGAGGATTGCTGAGCTCCTTCTGCAACCATGTGTCGACGTCTCCTTTCTTGCTGATATTGACGAGCCAACCACCGTCGGTGATGACTCGGGTGAATCATTCGATGATTCGCCATGTTCGAAGGTGGAGGTGTTACCATTGCAGGATGATACTGCATACGCCATACAGCATTTATTAGTCTATGATGCTGAGGAGGATGAGGGACATATGGAGCAGAAGAGTCGTAAAAATTAGATGCCTGGTGAGCTGGAGGTACAGGAGCACTCTCAGGAGGCATTGACATGTCTATCATACCTCCACCTCCCATGGAAGGCACCATATTATTAGTTGAAGGATTACCCAGACATTCTCTCATGTCTTGTGCAGCATGACAATGAGCATCTGAGCACCTATTTGGAGCATGAGCAGCACCCTGAGCTTGGGCTACTAATTCAGGTGGTCGGAGACGTCTTGGACGATAACCCCGATACTGATCTCGGGTTGAACTATCTGATTGATTTGAACTTCCTTCAACTGAATGATGATGATGGTGATGATTATACATGCAGTCCCTTTGACTGCAAACAGGATTTTCATTCCAACATACATGAACGTTATTAGAAGGAAGGGAAGCACGATGATGAACAGTCCCAGGGCACGTATGGTGATGATGATGAACGTGATGATGCGCAGGAGGTTGCTGATAAGAGGCCCCTACATTTTCCGACATTTCTCCATTTACTGCCGGGGTGGATCCTCTCGATCTTGAATGAACGTTAGGAGGCAATAAGCCGTTGGGCGCAGTTGCAAAGCGTTTTAGTTTAATGCCACCAGCAGAATTTCTACTATTATGATGATGCTGAACCTGTGCTTCAACTCTTACCTCTTCATCAACATCATTATCCGACTCCTGGGTAAGATCTACCTCTTCTATTGTGCGTTTTTTAGCTTTTTTTGAGTTAATCACTGCAGATGGATTTTTCTTCCTTGATATTTTGACGAATCGAACATCTTCATTAGACTCGTCGTCCTCCGTATCTGATGATAAAAGACAGTCCAACTGAAGGTCAGGAGCACTGAGATTATTCGATACAGACGAAGAATATTGATCTTGTAAACCAGATGGACCAGGCTGGGGCTCGTCTTCTTCTTCGTCAACACTACTTGCTTCCGTTTTCGTTGCTTCAATTTTAGGACTAAAAAACGAAATTAAGATAAAAATAATGAACTGACGAAATAATTTAATACATTTTACAACGTCAATGTACTAAACAAATGTGCGTTATTTAACAAGAATTAGATATAACATTCGAACTATATAGCCATTCACATTTAAAGTGATTCAAGATTGAGTATCAACTTTAAAACATGACCCAAAGTTTTAATGAGTCAGTATTAAGCTCCATGAAATGAAGAAGTAAGAGAGAGGGAGAGAGAGAAAGAAAGAAGGAAATTTTGAATCAGAATATATTCTACTCTACCAGTTCACAAGGAATGAAATATTGTTTATACATTCACTATATTATTATTATTTCAACATAAAGATTTCTTTGTCAAAATAATCAAATCAAAATATAATTGTATCTTTGCTTCTCCTTCTTCCTGGATTTGATACTCATCTATATATTAAGTATTATGTATAAAACTTGTGGCAAAAAAAACCAAAAGATTTCCTTCACTAAATTATTGAATAGGAGTAAGTTCTACAAAAATAGGAACCTTTTCTTTTCTATCTCAGGAGCTTCAACTTTTGTAACTTTAGTTTCCTTGTTGGATGAGTCCATGTTAGAGGAGGACGAGGGAGCAGAGGATTCCACTCCGTAGGACTGTGTTGTTGTAGAATCTAATGAATAAATAAAAAGAGAGGAGAGAATTAGAAATCAAGCCTGGAGGGTTGAGACAGAAACACATTACTTTGCTCTTTTTTTACTCGATTCTTTGGTTTCGATGAATGCTCAAAGGGTTGGCAACAGGATGAATCATGGTGATTGGAAGAAGAAGAAGAGGAATAAGGGCAGTAGGTGCAGCCCTGAGAAGGCTGTGAAGGGCTCTCTTCCTCCTCTCCATCCTCCTCATCACTCTCTTCAGCAAAGAATTGTCGTAAATCACATTCCCGTTCTCCTTCGGGATTCCCACTTGGAGTAGCGCCACCATTATTCGTAGTATTGAAGGCCGTTTGAAATATGTGACTCAAACTATCCTCCCCAGGCACTTCCATCGAATCATTCTTCTTTTCTCCCATCCATAAAGTTGTTAGGAATTGACTTCTCAAATTGAATGAAAGATCGTAATTTGAGGATGGTAAAAAAAAATTATCTTCTTCTTCTCATTCCTTTTTTTTTTGTCTTTCTTTCTCTCTCTCTCTCTCTTTCTTCTCTTTTTCTTCCTCTTTGCACTTCTCAATCTCTCTCTCTCTCTTTGTCTCTTTTCTTCTCTCTGTCTCTAGCTCAATCGATTACTAAATTTTATTTCACTTCTCATTCTGACAATATGACGTCATATCTATCACAAATAGAGACATAACATAACAATTAATAATATAAATAATATAATGAAGACGCGAGTTGCGAGACACAGGCATGAATTCATAAGTGAGAAACTGGAGCTGCCCTGACGAGTGGCAAGAAGAGAATGAAAATATAGGAATACTAGGAACGATGAAGATGAATGATGATATTTAGATACGAACTAGAGTAGGACTCTAGAGTGGGAAAAATGGAAATGGAACACCTATAAACAGCGAGTTTATAGGTGTGGCAACTCTAGGATTACATCCGGAGTCAACCAATCAATTTGTATATAATGACTGGAGAAATCAGTGAATTTACAATTAAATATTCTAATAAAAATGATATAAATGGTTATTCCTTGATATTCAGTGTGTTAATCTTGCATTCGTATGGATTTCTTCAAGCTAATGAATGTGATCAGACTTCGAAATACTTTTTGGCACAAAATACTTAGGAGAAATATCCATTTTAAATGGATGTACAGTAAATAATAATTATTCAAGCCATAGATTTGTTAATTTAAGTCCTTCAGTGTATATCATTGGCAAAGTCACACATATCATATAGTGCTGGAATTAATTTAATTAAAATCCTTTGATTTAATTCAAAGTATTTTTAGTGTCATAGAATAATAATGTAACGAATTGTAAAAATTCTAATAATAATTGTTGTTTAGATCACACCTGAGGTCGGAATGCATCGAATAATAATAAGTTAACGATTATTAAGATAATATATCGAATATTTAATTAACAAAAAGATAAATTATACAAATAATAACATCTTCGAATACATACTTCGCACTCCAAAAAAATCACGAATCTATAATATGATCTTGATGTATGTTGAACTAATAATAATACAAGATTAAGATTTTATTTCATTATAATCTTATTTTCAGCGTGATTTTTGTCATTTGTCAACCCATCTGTCATTTGAATAGGTCCTTGTTCCTTGTATAATTCATTTCTGGATATACAACTTCTTCAATCCTATTAGAAATATTAAATTCGAACTATTAAGGAAATATGAAGTAGTATTATATTACCTCTATTTTACATGTAATGTATTCTAATTTATATAATTACACTCGATCTAAAAGTATATTTGTATATTAAAACCACGATTACGTTAGTTTTATTTAAATATGTCACAATGTAATTAAGATTATAGAACATAGAGTACATAGAAAATGAAAATACGATTAGGAAAAACAATTAAAAGGTCATAAAAATATATTTCAAGCACTAGAATTATATAATATTTTCTTTTAATAAAACATAAGCTTTTTATACATCTTTAAAAATTTGAGCACGGTTTTTTTTAGAGAAGTGTCCCTCATTATCTTTTTGAACCTTAAGCAATCCGACGTATCTTCTGATTGATCTTGGTGACGGTAGTTTCAGCGTTCTAGCAACGAATTCAAAGGATTTGGATATTAAAACAATTTCACTGTGAAATCCTTTCTCCAGGAGAAAAATTCCTGTCCTTTCCATTTTCTTGTTGATGATACTCTTTATGACCTCTATTTCATCATCAGAAAATCGTTCATTGAGACCTACAACAGTCTCATTGGAAATTCATTTTTTTGTTTGAGCAAATCAAGGGTATCACTTAGACGATCTTGGGTCGTGAGAAGAATCTTATTTGTACAATTTAAACGTCGAGTTTGAACTCAGTCCTTGGCCACCTTTCAAGAGTGTTTGTAATCCATCATACTTTTTTTGGCCAACTGAAGAGTCGTAAGAAAAATATACGTGTGATCTGCAAATGAGGAAAACATTTGATACAATAACGACCATAATCAAATTAAATATTACTAAGATGTATGAAAGAAGGATTAGTTGACATTGTTATTGGAGGGAGGCAGAGGGTGACATTACGGAAAACCCACTGCTAACGGCATTTGACTTCAAGACGTTAAGGGAGTCCGGAATATATATTATTAATATTGCTGTTTCTTTTATAATCAGAAAAAAAAGCAGTAACAGCAGATATTTATAGATAAACTAGGAAATTCTTTCATTTATTTCTTATGTTTTCCCCTCAATTATCTAAAAAAAGAATAAAAAGCCAATCGTTTATCCATTTGTAATTGGTAAGCTGTTATTTTTTTCTACATAAGTTGCATCCCTGACTATAAATTATAACATAATTACTAAAATAAGTGAAGGAGATAAAGACTTCGATAATTGTAGAGATGCATCTATTTTAATTATGATTTTGATTATGATACTAAAATATTTTTTTGTCTTTTAAGAAACGTAAACTCTCCAAAAAGTATTAAACTGACATGTCTATCGGTATGCATCAGGTGAGTCAGCTGTGTTAGAGTGAAGAAAAAAAACCATGTTATAAAGTTAATAAATGAGGGTTGATAATGAGAAAACGTCATTCAAAAGGATATTTCTCGAGTGTATTTTGTGCCAATTATGTGTACCAAAAAGTCTTTTGGAGTCAAATCACATTCATTAGCTTGAAGAAATCCATACCAATGCAAGATTAACCCTCTGAATATCAAGGAATAACCATTTATATCATTTTTATTAGAATACTTAATCGTAAGCTCACTAATTTCTCCAGTCATTCTGTACAAGTTGATTGGTTGACTCCGGTTGTAATCCAAACATATTTTATGTTTGTTCTTTTTAGTATTCAATATTTTTATATCAATATACAGAAAAACCTATATTAAAGAATTACTTTTAGTATTTTTTACCAAGGTTAATTATCAATTTATAGTCCACATAGATTATAGGGTATAATACATTTTTAAGTTAAGTAAACAAATAATTTAAGCTACTCGTATACTAATTGCTCCCCTTTTTTACGAGATCAAATGTATCTTTTGTGCAAATTTAGCAGTTGAAATAGTATGTTTTCTTTTTCAATGCAATTCCAGAGTTTTTTTGTATCTTAAAAATAGTAACAAAAATATTATTTATTTTGTCATTCGACTTATTTAATGACTAATAAGTAATATTAAATTATATTCTGTCTCCAGTAAACCCAAGACCAATATTTGAGAGATCGAGTCGACCAAGAAAAAAAATTAGAGAAGGGAAATTTGAATCAAATTGCTTTGGACTATAGACAGTTTTATATTAATCATTAATCGACAGAATTTGCCAATTATGATCAATAATAATTTATTTAACATACATAACCATTAAAGACCTGAATGTGCCATTCTGAAAATCTTTCATCCTTAATTAATATTTTTGATCCTGATCAATGTAATTTAAGAATTATATGTAACAACAATTTTAACTATAATTTATTATGAAAAACTACCATAAAATTCTATATGTGTCCGATGTGGCCATCAATAAAATAAAACTGAATCCGCAATTCAAAAATTCTTAGAAGAAAAGTTATAGGATATAATTTCTCAAGATATTGGTAGATGATTTACCTACTTCACTATAGTAGTTGGTCATGAATTCGGCCATTTCATAACTTCCTTCTTCTCCGAGTCGGAAATTTATGTTGAACCGTATTTGGGCTTTTGTGCGGTTATTTTTACTGGGATGTCATAGGTTAACTCAATTATCGATTTCTTAACCCAAAACAATGTGTATCAGTCTCAAAAGAATCCATATCCTTCGACTCTTACTTTCAAAGGTAGATACGAACACTTAGTGGATTTGTGTACGAAGGTAAGAGATTCTATGAACACAAACATTTCTTGTTTTTAGCAAGGGAAATTCCATAAAATTTGTAATTTCAGTGAAATATTTTTTTGTTTTTCCCTCATGATAATAAATATTTTGGTTTGTGCGACTTACACTCCGGAGCAATTTATAGCCTGGAAGATCTAAAATTTTACCAGATTTTATATGTCATAAAAATAAAATATAAAAATATCCATTTGGAGGGTAATTTTTTTTTTTTTTTTGACTTCAAAATTTCAAGTCAATTTTAAGTATGAAAAAAATTGAGACTTTGGAGTTAAAATTGACCCTTTTCAGAAGTCCTGTACCGTTCCAATTTTAAAGTTAGAAACTTTGTGATATTATTTTTGCATAGATATCTGCCAAAAATACAACAATGTGAAAAGATAGATATTCTTTGTGTGAAGAAAAAACTAGAATATTCCTGCAATGAAAGTAGTTGCGTGTCTCTAAGAAACGCTGATCTAAGGATTCCTGGCATTCCAATTCTTCCTGGTATGACTTTTCTATGCTCTTCCCCATTAACCTTTGATTTTATTTATTAGAGTATGGGCAGTCTGCACTGCCCATACACTCAGTCATGCCATTCTGTATCTAGACAGAAGTATTTAATTCATTGTTTCTACAAACTTTGAAAAAAAGTGAAACCCTCAAAAAGTTATAGCAATATTTGAAGGATTTTACTTTCTACACGATACACGATTTAGATATTATGCACTTTAAAGACGGATACATTTACATACATATGTAGGATTGAATTAGTAATTGATACACACACATGCGTCTACACCTTAATTCTTCTGAAGCGTATATTCATTCCTTGATTATTATTAGTGACTACAGGGGTTACAAAATAGGATCCCCAAGATCCGTAGAAGAAATGTTAGAAACTTTACGTCAATTAACTTCGCAAATAGTTACAAATCCTTGAGAAAAGATAATTTCTACAATATCAAACTATTGCCTCAGACGTCATTGTCTCATAAAAGCATGCACCACTTCTCTAGTACCTAAATCTTATGCGTGTATAAAGGATGAAGAATGAAATGGACACCAGGAGCTCAGCATAGTATTATACACATACATTATCGATATATCTACATACACATACATTATCGATATATCTACATACACATACATATCTTTTTACCCAGTTGGAAGTTCATACATCTCCACAGAAACAAATTAATGTGCAAATTGAAAACTATGAAATATAGAGGGATCAAACGTTACTCTTCTACGATATGTACACATAACATAATTTATTAATGAAGATCCTATGACAAATTTTTTAATGTATTTTTACATTTTTCATAAATGCATTGGCTCATAGAATTAAGAGTAAAACAGTTCACGGTAGAGCTATAAAGTTTGTTTTATGATATGTCTGGACTTTGCAAAAGTGTGTAATAACTCTGTAATATATAAATAAATGAATAATAAAAGCGATCATAGAAACAGAAACATTGTCTCTTGGGACACTAAAATAACATTTTCTACTCCTTGAGATTCATAGTCAATTAAAATAACATTTTAAATAGGCCATCCGACTACTTCATCCTAGGAGTATGTAGAAAACTTGTTTCAATACCATTTCATTCAATTGCCTCTTATATATGTATATTCATATTAATATCATCTATCTAAGTGTCAAAGATACTTTCATCCCAAATATTATGGTTTTTTAAGAGTCTAGATTGTTCTAAGTATCCCTAGTGACACGTTTGGAGGTGTGTGAACCTTATGACCTTATTAACCATGTAGTACGAAATTAATCATAAAAAAAAAGCCAGTATAACAATATAACTATGTTTCCTCAAAGAGCTTGTACATTCAGGGGCGTACTGGGGCGAAAATTTCCACCGGGCAAAGAGTAAATGAGGGGCACCACGATAAAGGCGCATAGTGCTAAATCGAAGGGGCGCCTAGTAAAGATTTCAGAGGGGCGCACCGGTCATTGACCGGTTGACCGCCGGGCCAGTACGCCCCTGTGTACATTAATGGAAGAGATATTGGAACCTTCATTTCCAGCCAAATTTTTTGATGATCTGATCTGAAATATCTATTATATAAACAAAATTGAAATTTTTACAATTCATTATTACATTGATTTTATATACCTAGCCTATGTTACACAGGTGAGACCAGATGAGATATATTAGAATACTCGTTTAAAATATAAATCTTTATTAGGATGGATTTGTATCTAAATTGTTAATTAATGCATAGGTAAAAATATTGACAATAATACAATTCAATACATTTAAAAGTCTATTAATTTATTTGATGGATTTGATTCAAATGCAAATTCAAGTGAAAGAAACTACTAACTACTCGTATAATATAAAAATATAGGTATGTTGAGTTAAATTTGGTCATTCCAGTTCTCAGTAATTGGTTCTAAAGGAAAAAGGGATGGAACCGTACCCATATATATAGGTAGGTATACATATACCAGGAGTTTTGGTTAAGTTTTCAATTATTTTTTCTGGTCTGCCCCCTCCTGAAGAACTACCACACCTTCCAATTGAAGGCGCCTACTTTCAAAACTGTTGGTATATACCCTATATAATTTTAGTCTCAATTTAGTTCACAGTTTTTATATAATTATTTCTTGCTCACGCTAAATGTGAGGGATGGATCAAAGAAAAACATTTGAACAAATGATTATTCGATGAAGAGTCTTCGCACCCTATATAATGTATAAATATGTTGGAGAGTAGAACATGAAATATTAAGCACAGGGAGCCATCCTTCAAGGTATCTTACAACCTTTTCTTTAAAAAGAAAGATGACAAAAATGCTCAAAATCAATTGGTAGTCAGCTACCAGAGCTAATTCGAGATCACTCATAGTCAACGTTCATAAAATCATAACCTCTATAAGGAGAAGAGAAGTAAACAAATTGACAGCTGACAAAAAATACTTGGTTAATTTGTATGTTAGTGGGAACTTGTCATGCAAACTGCGAAAAAGGAATTAGAGCATCAAGCACAATAAAAAAAATAGTCCAACGGTTAGAATGAGTAACGTAATTTATATTGGGCCTTTTCTTTCGTCTTTTTATTTTGAAGGAAAGTTTGAGAGATGACAAAGGAAGATTTAAATGTGATTGTTGATGTTAAAGTTTCCGTAACGTACAAGTAGAATAAGGGATATGAACTTTGTAATATGGTTATGTATGTATATTTTTGTGGTTAAGAGAAAAGATTATAAATATTATGTTAAATCCGTTTTATGAGTTATTCAACACCTGTTTTTCTTTCACAATCTAGATTCATACCTAAATTATAACCACATTCTGGATGTTTTCTACAAATGAGATATACTTTTTGAGCCTGTTCTTAGTATCTTTTTGTAGATAAAGAAGTAAAATATAATAATAAAAAAAAACATCATTTCCGGAAGAAGGAATAAAAACTCATCCACTCTTAATTTTCTAATTAGCATAACGAGGAATGTAACAAGAGAGTTAAAAAATAATTTTATTAATACAAATTATCATTCCTCTGAGCTCCTTTTGACGCTCTGCGTGACTTCCTTTCCTAATAAATATAATTTCTAGATGGTTAAGCTTGGTTGACCCCATTCAATTAGGTGGAATTTCTTCGCTTGTGAAGAAGTTAGTAATAATTTAAGACAAATTGAATTAGTTAAGTACGTCCATACAAATTTCAGAGTGGGTCGGATCGGTAAGATTATAATTATTCGAGGATTATAGTAAATGGTCCAAAATGGTTTGTCACGAAAGCCATTTAAAAAATAAATTTTCTCATGAATATAAATATGAATTTTTTTTACATCAGCCCTCTTTTGGAATATCGAACATTAATATTGGTCAAAATAATTTACGCATACATGTTTTTCATATCTATGTACCTATGCAGCTTATTTAGAGAAAACAAAATAATGACTACACAAATCTATGTATGTTCACCATTCGGATTCAATTCTCTCTTTAGATGTATAACAATTTAATTTATCAATTCTTTATTAGCTGCATAGTACTCGTACTAATCCTCACTCTTTTGAATAAGATTTCAGGCATTGATTTAAAAGTAAATAATCCATCCCGAATTTGTCTCGAGCATGACTAATAATATTTAAACCAAGAGAGTAATCAATCAGACTACAATTAACCAGAGCTTCAATGTCTATTTATTCCTAAAATTAAAAAAAAAAAAAACCCTTGTAATTGGGATGTTCCGATCCGTCATTATCGGTGTAAAATCAGTTAAAACTTGAATATTTAAACAAACTTCTCTGATATAAGCCGTCTATTTTCTACTTCAGCACGTTTATAGACTAATTTGAGGTATACACCGGAGTCACCTATACACCACAGGGGACTCTGGTATAAACATTAAATTTTAGATCATACATTCAGCTGTAAATCCTAAGAATTTCTTTGCGTGTGAGGGTTTTTAGTGGTTGGAAATCTATGCAGGTTTTTGTATTTTTCAAATATATCATCATTATTCCTCAATTCTTAAGGATAAGAGAATCATCGTTGATATACTAGAACGTCATGACAACTGACGCTGTTCTCCTCCGAAACAATCATCAAATTGTCAAGGTTACCGGGTTAGTTGTGAGTATATAATAAACTAAACTGAAAGTTTAATAAAAAATATACAAATAAACTATGATAATTATTGTTTTACTCAAGATTAAAGTACTGTAAATAATAGAAAATAACAATAAATAAATAAAATCTACATATAACTTGAAGAGTAGGCATAAAAAACAAACAAATATTGAGGGGTTCCTTTAATTGCAGTCTGCAGGGTAGACATTCAGTGGATCAAATTTTTGAAATGAATGTATCCAATTTAATTTTCCTGTTATCAACCAGTAATAATACAGTATTGCCCCTCAAGTTGACCCCTCACTACTCGATATACTCGGAGTTTGACGCAAAATGTCGATTTTTTTTTTTGCTTATAAGTACTAACAAAACTACTGAACCCCACATGACTCGCATGATCTTTTAAACGAAATTCAATTCGTGCATTGGTCACATGCCGCTCGTGGGCGTTGATTTAGAACTCAACTACATCACTATATAGATACTCAAAGCTCCTTTTGGAGCAAGTCTTGGGATTCTACTTTAAATGTATGTATCTTCTGCAAATACTATTACAAAAACAGGCATAAGAAGAAGACATCTCATGAACAGATCCCCTTAATTTGAAGAAATTGATTTTTTTACTCTTAAGAAATGATACTGAATTAAATATTGTATAGCTCTTTATGACATTCAAGTTATCAAGTTTATGCGTATGTCTAGGGATTATATACATATTATATTTATCCGATGAATGCGCTCCTCCCTCACATCCTTTCCTACTGGATTACTCTAGCTAAAGTTGAAACATAAAACAACGACTCTATAATGGTTTCTACATAGCGAAAAAATATGTATGTACATTGAATCTATGTATGTACATAACTACAAATTCGTACACTGAGTCAGTCAGTCAGTCAGTCTAATCTTATAAACCCTCATTGTAGAGTTTTTTCTCCCTGAAATTAAATAAACGATAATATCCTACTGAGCAAAAAAACAATAAATTTTATGTTTCAAAACCCCCCTCCAATGTGTGCAATCATGTTTAAAGAAAATTGAAATGAGAAGGCTTCCATGTACTGTCGTTATTCAGTTCCCAACTATACTATATTATGTACACAACATCCATACATGAATGTACATATGTATATACTGTTTCTCATTTAAGGGGAACTCCTTATTTGGAGAATAGATAGATAGATAGATAGAGACGAAAAATATTTCTATTATTTTACTCAGAAATAACCTCAGAATTTATTTGATTACTTTATCTATTTTAAATGTAAATTCAAGTGGATTTCATGCTTCGATAATTATTATTTTGTGTATTTCTTTGGGTGGAGGTTGTGTGTAAGGAGTTAAATGTTCCGTAACGAATTTTATGTAGTCTTTTATTAAGCGTTCTTAGTAATTTAAAAATGGTATGTTTGAATAATGATTTCAACCAGTGCCTTAGTTAGTAGGAGAGTCTGGCAAACAAGAGCGCCATCTTGCTAGAAAGGAATATACGACACAAGTTCAATCAAATGTTTATACTTTGTACACAATAGGCGGAACGTATTTTTTGAATACAAATTAATTCACTTACAGTCAGAGGAGGAAGGGTATGGAGTACAAAATATATGATACTAAAATTTCTCTCATTTGTGTACTTTAGGGATTTTCATTCGTTTACATCCATAATAAACTATTTATTGATCAAACTCTCAATCTACTCTAATGAAGGCATTGATTCCAACATAATTGTTATGCCATTATGAATCAGTTTTTCAATGACTTCTCATGACAATGTACTTCAAATAAGTCCCTTGGATAAATAACCCTTCTTCTTGTCACAAAAGGAAAAGGAAATTAACCATTGTAGCCATGGTTTTCATCACGCCCAATTCTCTCATAATTTAAATAGATTTTTATTTAGATTTGGAGACTTTCCAAACTTCATTTTCTTCCTATTCTTTTCTTACCATATTGTCATGTGGAGTCTTATTATAGCCTCAAGAGATTTTTTTTTTTATTTCTTTAAGTAGATGTTCTTTATCGTTATTTTCACGGACGTTTATGTTGCTCACAGCAGCAAGATATGTTGGTATGGTTACACACGGCTGGATTTATCAAAAGGTATTTTGATGTAAATTTATTGCTAAAAAAAGGCTTTGTCCTCATTGTTTGAATCTTTATGACCTTGCATTTTCTACGAAAGGAAAGGTATTTTACACATAAATTATTTGTATGTATGTAGTACCTACATATATATTTATTTTTGAAAAGGAGACTATGGACATGGAATTATGACATGAACGACTTTGCCAAAATATATGCTTCATTTATGACTCTTGTAAAGTTAAATATTTTGTATAATGGTGTACTAATAGCACATATGTAATAATGCTTCACTTATACTTCCTATCATAAATATTTAATCCTTTAGAGATCGACTCCAAAATCCATCAATTTTTGGTAGTTGCCATAATTCATCATCGAATCAAGACCCTTATTATTATCGATAAATTTTTTTTTCTTTTGTTGAAAAAATGAACAATTGTATTTTTTTTTCATGAAAAAAAAACAAGAAAAAAAACACCTCAATCAATAAGGTAACGTTATTATAGTTGATTTATCTACATGGTATCCTGTCTCTCTCTCGATATTATATATTTTTCAACCTTTAATTAAGAACCCATAATAAATTTAGAATTCTTTTCATTTATTTTTCAAATGGTACAGAACTGTTTTGTTTTTTCTATGACTATCAACAAATTTAATTTCATTAATAAAAGAGAAAACTCATAAACAATCGAACCAGGGAATGAATTCCTGCTGATGCAATTATAATTATCATTTTAAAGAAGAAAAAAAGAAACAGAAAAAAGGATCCACTTAGAGCCAGGATGTTGTAAAAAGAACCTTTTATTTCCATTGCTCTCATTTTCGAACAAAGGCAGCCTAGTCATAATAATAATAATAATAATAATGAAGGAAGTTATAAAATTGACATTTTTCAAGGGGAGTAGTAGACCCGTTGTACGAAAAGAAAGGAGTTAATGACAATTCGATACGAAATATCAAATCGTAACGGTTTTTAAGGAGGATAACAATAAAATAGGACACAGTACAAAGGACTTCATGTGACATTTTATTCTTTCGGATCATCGATACTATTATTTCCACAGCATGACAAGACTTTCTTTGGATTTATCGCAGGGAATCGATAAAGCTTCCAAGACTTTTTTAAAAAAAAAATAAGCCACAATTTGATTGTATGCAAAGATGTAGTCTACCGTAATTATAAAGGAAGGGTCGGAAGCAGCAGCCTTTCTCAGATTAAGGATAATCATATACTTTTCTCTCTCTCTCAAAACGTCAACCCTCAACAACGAGACGTCAAATAAAGCAAATAATACATATAATATGAAATTGAATCCGAAGAACCCAATAGCCAGGAAACAGTTCCCAATATATATATATATTCATTTTAACATTTTCCTCAGCTGTCATGCCATGTTAGTCTCTCGATTATTATTACTACTACTTCTAAGTACTGTGTATGCATTGTACTTATGGATTATAAAGCATTTCATGGACTTTATACATAGATATGTACATAATACATACATATCCATGTATGTCTTGTCAATACATCTCTAAACATGGAGACATAGAGCATATCTAATCCTCTAACAAGGGAGGGACATCCTAGGTCACATCCACAGTTTCCACCACATAATGCTCCTAAAACCATTAACATATTTGGCTAAGAGATGAAAAAACAAAATAAGAATAATAGTAATCCATGATGACCTATAATGAGCCAATCCAAGAATGTAGGGCTGTAATTAAAGAAAAAAGAATGAAAATTACTCATGAATATGATCAAAATATTTGAAATTACATGGAGGTTCATACCTCCATCCATAGGCACAGATAGTCGTGAGCTTTTAAAATGAAAATATTCATGACTTGTGCTTTGCATTTTCATGCTTTTAATGGATATTTTCAGTGTTTAGAAAACATTGTTCTTCATTTGTTGTTACTTTTCTTCTTCTTCTTCTTCTTCTACGTGTATGTATGCATGTATGTTTGTGATTCCTTTATCCAGAAAAATAAAGAAAAATTACTTTATACCGTGTGACGAATCGTAAAGCGTTCAAGTCCACACATTGATTACCTCATTTATATGTATATGTGAAGGTATATACATAATAATATATTTAAGAAAATTAGAGGCAGTTACGAATACAACAGTAATTACAGGACTATTGTCCAACTGAACAAATTGAAGATCTCATCAACACTCATCTCCCTGCATTTGTTATCCTAAGAATGAATTGTAGTTACACAGAGTATATTATGTACTAGTGTTGTCACGATACAAATATTTTACAACCGGTTCTAGTATCAAAATTAGTATAGATATTTTGATACTTTCTCTACTATTCGAAATATAAAACGACAATGTCGTTAAGGTCAATTCTAACAAGGATGTCCGCAGGATTTATCAGAAATTTGATGACGTTCATCTTCTTTCTGGTTTTTTTTGTTATGTCATTGGGTCGCCAAATATTTTTATGACGTAATGGCGCTGCAAATACCGGTTTCAACGTGAATTTAGTACAGCACCGTTTTAAATACGTCAGCATTCCTATGGTACCGGAGTACCAAAAAACACACATATGAACATTGTACTTACATATACATATTCTAATAGTGTATTACCTTGTATTGAGAATAATTTAATATGCGAGTCTGGGTCGGTTTTATCATATACAGAGCCAGAGGGAAAGACAAATGTCCGGAACCCATCTTTTTTTTATTAAAATAATTTTGATTCTTGTTTAAAGAAAAAAAAAAAAAAAATGAGGGTGCGGGACCTGGAGCTTTGATGTAATTAATTTGGTCGAATGCCTATTTTGAGTGATTAATAGTTTCCTTGCTTTAGTCAATTTAACCCTCAGATTCGAAAACCATTTGGTGATAACTGCCATAGAATGATGGTGAACTTATTTTTTAAGAAGCAGACTTTGACTAAGTTTTGCTTATTGGGTATTTCTTTGAGAGGCATTATACTCATAATCCATGATTGGAGTTATAAATCTTAAGCATTTTTTCGAGTGCGATGTTTTTAGGGGTTGCCAATCTCTATATCATTTTTTATTTTCTAAATATGTCATCATTATTCCTTAATTCTTGATTGGTGAACATTTAGCAATCACCACGTGTAATGGAGTAATGGAATAAAATACCTAATCCGGTATACCTAAAATCCTTGATATAACACAATTTTCTGATAGTTATGAACTTGTGTTAACTTCATCTCAAAGACCGTCAATGCTTTTTCCTGTAAAAGGATAAGAGAATAGCTGATATAGTAAAACGACATAACAGCTGACGCATCTCCTCCCCAACATTGATCGAATTGTCAGGGTTACCAGGTCAATTTTTGTTTTTTTTACATATAGCGAAGCTTAGGAATTACAGCTTTATCCATTGTATTACTCCTTTGGGAGTCTCTCAATAATGGTTCTAGCAGTATTTTTGTCTGGAATGATAAAGGGTTTGGCAAAAGTTTTAGAGTAGGGATGGGAAAACAATATTTAAATTCAAAATTGAATAAGTTGATGTGATAAGGTCACTAATTATAAAAAAATCTGAGAAGTAATTAATTTAAGGTGGCAACTGGAGTGGCAGCTGCCCTTCACGTAGAACTGCATCTGAATTCTCCGAATTATTGCTATCTATTAATTATAATTATCTTTTAATACTTATAGCTGTAACTTAATGACCTCTATCGAAATGAATCTGTGGTCCCTCAACAAAATATTATGAAGCTATGTTCCATCTATCACGTGAATTAAGTTGATCAGCATTTTTCAATGATGGCTTCGATTGATATTTACAGAGTGGTAAAATTTATCCATGTTTGATTTTTTGAAAAAAAGAAGTTGATCTTGTTTTTCTTAAAAGATCAATTTTTTTTTCTATTTGTTGCTCTGTAAGATATTATGCTATTGTTAGAAGTAATTTATATATTATAGTTGAATCATTTTTTAAAGGACTGGAACAATGTAAAAACGTCTCTCTATTTTCAAGTGATTTTATAAATAATAAAATACTGATAATCTCCAATTGAATTAGAACTTATTTTGACTTGATAAAGGTTTTAAGATTAGGGATGAGCATGATGGTGGTTGAGCATATGACTTCCAAATTTCTCTGTCTCTGTTGTAACTTTTAGCCAATGTATGTATATTTGGTGAAATTCAATGATTTAGAAAGCAAAGGATTTTATCATCCCTTTCACCAACTCTAATAACACTGGTCAAGAGTCAAAAATCCTAAGGGGTATAATAAAAGTTATCAATTTTGCACGTTGATTTCAAATCTGTAAAAAAAGTTTCGAGAGTACAACGGTTTTTGAGAAAACGGACTCTACTTTTTGAGCTAATTTGGCTCATTTTCCAACTTCAACTTTAAATTAAGCCTAAAAGGATACTCATTTCGTGCATTAAAAAATGTTGATTCGCTAGTTTATTTAATGCAATTTCCATTTTCAATCTTTATTTTGATCTAAAGGGACTCATAGGGGTGTAGGAGGCGAGAGTAGGTTCAAAAGTCGACCAAAAAGTTTGTACTTAAATAACTCTTTTAATATTACATAAAATGGATTAATAAGAAGTGCATTAAAGAGCTGAGACCCACAGCTTTTAAATGAGATGTCAAGCGCCAAAAAATCCACTAAAATCAAAGACCCACAGTCTTTTGGGGTCTACTCCCGTCGCTTATGCACTCAAGAAGTCCCTTTAGGTAAAAAAAAAAAGACTGGAAATGAACTTTGTATTAAAAACAATAGTGGATAATTACTTTGAAATGTACAAAATGAGTATCCTAAATTTAAATTGAAGTTGACGTTGGAAAAAATAGGGTCCGATTTCTCGAAAACCGTCGGACTCTCTAAAAAAGATAATTAGAGATTTGAAATTAGTGTGCAAAACTGAATAAGTTTTATTATACTTATACCTCATAGGATTTTTGACATTTCAAATTTGTTGACCTGTATAATTAAGAAATCACTAACATGGCTGAGCTGGTTTTAAAGAGAAGCATTCTAGACAAGTGTCCCAGTAAATGCGCTAAAATGTTAGAATAAAAAGTCGTTCACCCTTAAATTTAAAATCAAAAATAATAATTATTATAATTAAAAAGAAGAAATAAGAGGAATATAAAAAAAAAATTCTTCTTTCTTAAAATAGGGCTCCTCACACTCATCTTACTGTAATCAAAATATATAACTTCTAAAGTACTGAGTGAACCCTAAGCTTCTGTATTCTAGAATAAATATAATTTTGTATTTATATGATCCCCTCATTATGGTAATAGTCATGCAACCTTTTTGATAATGTTTGATGACAACATGTTTTTTTAAAATCATGTTTATTTTCATTTTTTATGTTCATTCATGATTAAAAGTTCCATGATTAAGGCAGCTCCTAATTAGATTAACTTAATCATTAATATTTAATGTCATTTCGTCTAGATTTTTCTACCCCTGTCACTCAAGGATCCTATGTAGGTAGTAGTGTAATTTAGACAGTTTAATTGGTGTGGACAAAAAAAGAAAAAAAGGGGAATGGGCCACGTAAACAATTTAATAGAGCCCTCCCTACTGTGAAAAAACAGCCTATATGTTATAGGAAAATTTCAAATTATATCTACAGGATAATATCCTGATTTATTTGGATATATTTGTCATTTGCATATTATTCCCTGCGCATTTTTTAAGGCTTATTAGAGCTTATTGGGACAATAGACTCTGAGACACTAAGACAGGAAATGACTACCTCAAATGGGTATTTTTAATCAAGAAAGCAAGACTTAAATAAATGAATAGCCGTAAAAAAGTACAAATCAAATAAAGATAAGTTAATGTATTTACCCATTGGTTATTTTATAAAAGATCATATAGAGCAGTGCTTCTCCAACCTGTTTACTCCAGGGCACGTTCACGTGATAATCAAAATCATGGAGTGAGCCCTTGAGGACATTTTTTGATCTTTTTTTTTGTTTTAAGTAGCCGAAACATAAACTTGGAGAGCACTTGTGATTTCTCAGAGGCAGAGGAGAGTTGTATGGCCTTCAGACCTGGTGGTAGGCTCGTGACGACACATTGACAAAATATTCTTTGTCAAATTATAAATTTTATGTTGAAGAGGCTTTATGACCACCAAATCCAACCCTCAAAAACTTTGTCCATCTCTCTCTCCACCAGAGGTTTGTTGAAATAATGATTCATAAATAATAAAAAGAAAAAGGAAAATGTCTGACTTCATGTTAAGAAATGATAATTTCTATGTTAATATTCAATGAAGAATTTAACATGAATGAAATTGTAGGGAAGTGAGTATATTCAAAAGTTAAATAAAAATCAATCAATTTTCAAATTACTTTTTTTTTTAACTCTAAAGCCTGGAGGGGGAGGGGAATGATTCCATGAGTTAAAATCTTGGGAGGATATATCTATTCCCTCATTTCTTTGTTATCTACGCCTCGAAGCGTACAGTTTGAGAAACACTGTTCTAATTTATAGTATCTTGTACATCACTGCATAATATTTATATTAAAGAAGAAATCCACTGATTTCCGAATTTTAAGAATAAAAGAGATAAAACAAATGATCTTTATTCTTTCCATCATACCAACCCCCACCACCACCTTAGAACCATTTTCATATTCATAAATGCATAGTTATATGTAATGTATATACATTATATATTATTAATATTTATATGTTCATGTCAGACGTGATATGATACATAACCTTTCCCCACCTCCCTTGGTCTGAGTATAAATATCTCTCTTCCCATTCTTTTTCCAATCCAATGCTCCCAAGAATCATTCAACCAAAAAGTACTAACCCATAAATTCTAATACCCATTATAGGAGAAAGCTCTCTAATGACAGCCTTTTCCACTATGTACAAACATAGTTAAAAGTCTTCCTTTTTATGACTGGAAAGAGGAAGGTGACTAATCAATGAATGAGTTCGACTCATTTTCCGCCATCACCCCTTTTACTTCCCTTTAAAAATATATATATATATTATTTGTAAGATAAAATGGGGACGATTTGGTCTAGACGCTAGGCACATCATAGAAACAAGTTTAGTGTGCTATAATATTTGATGAATCTATCAAGAGGGGGGGGGGGGGTTATCATACTAAAATTGTTAAAAGCCCTTATATTGAAGGCTTAAAATATTTGAATTGGTATTTAGAGCTTAGGAAATTCTTGGAAGTACGTACATATGTTATAGGGAAACATGAGTTATACCTCTTGGAAATTTTGCTTTACATAAAACTCGCCGCAAGGATTTTAAAATAAATACATACAACATGTATTTTAAGAACCTTATTATTGAGCATTTCTAAATGATGTGACTTTCCCTTGATTGAAATATCTTGATATACAAATATTTGGAATCTGAAGGAATTTCTTAATGTATAAAATAATTAAATATATATATATATGAAGTATCAAACTACAGAAGTTTATTTCCCTTATCAATTACGTACTTAATTGGATCACATAGGTATGGCTGAATTGAGCTGTTCTTCTATTTCTTGTTATTTCGTATTGACATCTTGAATGTTGAATTTATATACACGAATTAAAAAATGACAACTTCTTACACTAAAATAAAAATTGGCCGATTGTTGTTAGATTGACGTATGTATTTGGGGAATTTTTCTTTATTACTTTCAATCGCATCATTTGGGTGAAGTGGAGTATGTTAGCTGCCATACTTCGGTCTCTAGAAAATATTTTAATAAATTAAAGCAATGGAACACTTCTTTGTGTATTTCAGATACATTCCAAAAATTTTGTCAAACCTTAACTTTGGCTGAATAGACACGACTGATTCCTTTGAATGAAAGGTTGAGATGTGCAAAAAATGATTTTGTTCTGTACATTTGATACTCAATATGCGTAGGATCTATTAAGGAGTAGTTTATTTTATTGCTTGCTTATGACTTTAGCAACTTAAGTTGCAAGGAAAGTTCAATTAAAAATTGAGCTCAAACTATGAGTATTTTTCTGCAATGAGTGAATTACAAACAAAACATTTCAGTACTAAAATAGCCCAGTTGTAAAGTGACGTCGTCAATAATCATACGAAAATTATTCCTTCTCTTCTCTCAACTTTTAATAAGGTTAAGCATAATAACGATGATATATGTTTTAGCAAACTTATTTGTGACATAAATTACATCTGCACCCATCTTTTAAAGTAAAAAACAAAAACTCAAAAACATACGAAGTAAGAGAGGAAACGTAGGTACTAAAAATGGAAATAAAATTTTTTAAGAACTTTTTGAAAAGTTTATTAGACATAATACATATATATATATATATAATTTACTATGTACGTATAATAGAGACTGATATAATTACGTATACGTACCTACAAACATATTTATAACAGAACTCAAAGTATAAACAATAAGAAACTGTTTCATAACTTTTTTTGATCATAATTGAAAGACGATGTACATAAGTATTCTAAATTATTTATGTTGAAAAGCAAAAGTATAACTTCACAAGAATAAAATACATACAAAACAATTCACAGAGGAGTTGACTCATTTCTTTGATGGAAAAAGTTTATGATTATTACGTACTTTTTCGGTTGTTGACACTCTTTCTACTACAAAGAAGTACATAAGTACTATTTAGAATATAGTTTTCTCACGAAACCTCTTTCTTAGTGTACTTGGATTATTCACTAAAAACATCTTGGTATGCGATGCGGCGTAATCACTTCGGAGCTCATGAACCACTCTGTTCCCTCTGATACTGTAGTTAGTTCCATGTTTTATTAGTACCCTGGAGTCAAATGACGAGAGTCAAACAGTAAGTATAGACAGTATTGTAGCTCCTGCTGTAGGGTGGAGAGGAGAAAAAAAGTTCTGAGTGAGTGGTAGGAGAGGCAAAGGGAATAATAGGTCATAATGATGATAACCATTCTCAAAGAATCTCTTTATAGGGGTCAATCTTATAGTTATACTATAAAGAAGAAGTCATAAAGTTGTCTACGATAAAGGAACCAACAATCTAAGCACATGATAGTTTAAAAAAAAAAAACAACAACAAAAAAACGATGATAATAATAATGTATCAATTTTATCAAATTATTTCATAAAAAAAAGAAAGATAAAAGGTGCTATTGATATGAGTTCACAAAAATACAAAAAATAAAACTAATAATATATATGTACATACATACGCACTAAAGTGTGAGAATTAGAAAACTGATAATGGGAGTTTTGTTATTTTTGTTTTTCACCCAAAAACAATATGGCAAACATGTGAGACGCACGTACATTTTACGATACCATAATATGTCTAATGTCACTTTTAAAACGAATAAGGGAGAACAAAAAGATGGACTGTGGGAAATAAAGGAGGTTGTGTTGAAATATTAGCATATAAAAGTAAAACATCCATACTGTTTTCTATCCACATACGACTTTTAAAAAAATACTCATGTGTAGGTATCAATAAAATGTCCTTTGGGATCTCCATCCAGGTCGTTCTATTAAAGTATTTGTAAAGTAATGGTCCTCTGCATAAGAAGACATCGGTAGAGTAACTCCTCGGATTGGGAAACGGTTGGTTAACAATCAATGTTTTTGAATAGCAAGTGTCTGTTTTCGATTTGAATACTGGTTAGTGCCTTGGGTTCGGTGTTTTTAATCACTCAAAAGATACAAATCATACAAAAATCTTCTTTTTGTTTTGCTATATTAATAATTTTGTTCTTAAAGGCTTGCCAATTCCTCTCAGCACGTTTGGTAGTCATGTAGTTTACTCACTTTAATCACTCCCAAAAGGCTATACATCTTTTTGTGACAGGTTGGTAATTGTCTTAAAAAGGTAGTCAATTTATTTTTAAGAAGCAAAATTTGAGTCCATATTAGTTTACGGATACTTTTCTATTACACATTTTGATGCTTTTAATCTATGTAAGGTATGACATACCTATTATATTTTCATCTTTACGTGATGAAAAGACCCGTGAGGCGCAGCATTTCTAGCCTTTACTATATAATGCATATTTGAATCATGTACCAATCTCATATATCTATTATCTATTTATATAAAATTGACCCTGTAGATTTGAACATACAGAATATTTATAATATATTCTATTTTAATCGTATATTGTATGTACCTTCTTCCTCAGAGGTACCTACTTTGTACTATTCTAACAACATATATGTACGTACAAGAGTAGATACATAGTTAGACACAGTTACTCATCCGATTAGAGATAATTACTTTACATGATAAACCCAGACATGTGATATAAACTGTCCCTATGTTGTACCAACTTATATATATATAATATAATATCATTTCACATTATACACAAACTAAATGCCTTGAGGGTAGATAATAATAAGGATAATTGCCTGGACATAGATTGAAACTATAATTCCAGGAGCTAGCCATTTTATTCCACGATTTATTTGTGTATCAACATACATAGTTTATAAACTATAAATGAATTCCACTTTGAGTGGCAGGAATAGAAAGAAACAGCTGTTCATTTAGCGTTATTTATTTATAAGATAAACCTTCTCTAATTTTCATTAATAGTGAATATTTTTTAATAAAATTATAACTAAAATAATGCATCATCATATAAAGCCAACATTGGGAGGGGCATAAAAAAAAAGGAAAAAAAGAGTAAAACTTTACTATTTGCATTTACTACTTACGCATTCTTTTAATAAGTTTGTTAATTAGTGAAACAGTAAATGCATTCAAAAAAACAAAGATAATTCTCAGGGATAGTTGCAAACGGAAATAGGCTGACATGTTTTAACATCTTGGAACAAATTGTGTGTTGTATAAGTATGTATGCTGTACTTATATCAATCAATCAATCAAAAGTATACATATACTATACAGGTGAAGTAGGGTTCGACCAATATGTTAATGAACCGATTAAATCCGTCGATTTGAAGCAGTTTTAAATTTCTCTAAATAAAATGATCCCATTTTATGTACCAAAAAAAAAATGAGATTAAAAGTTTTTAACACCTTGACCCTTAAAAACCCAAGGATAGCCAGTGCAGCCATTTCTGAAGTTCATATTTTTAACATCAACAGTCCATGTAAATGTGACAACATCACTATTTACTGTCATATATTATGAAAGAATTAAAAACAAGTCATAAAATAATGGGTATACGTATTCAAAAGAGTAAAAAAAACAAAACTATGTACTCATTGGTTCGAGAATGGCATTTACATATTATATTTGTACATATTTGTTAAAGGTTGATGCACAGAAGAACATACTAAAATGATATACATACATAATTGTAAAACAAAAATACAAAATAAATAGATACATAACCTTTGACCCCTTGGTTAAACTATGTATTTGGAACTTTTAACCCCACTCAAACTATAACCATGTACCATAGCTAAATAGGTATATATGTATTTATATATTCAATAAAAACGTATGAATACCATTAGGAGTTAAAATATTCATCCACGACGTTAAATGAGTTATAAATTTCTTTCTCTTTTCTTTTTTCAAAAAAAAGAAAAAAACTCCTCAGATTTTGATCAATTAATTAACGATTTATTATTATTTTTTGTTCCAATATAGCTATATGTAAGATATTTCCATCAGATAAGAAACTCTCGAATCATTATTATTTTATTTATATCTTTTTTAAAAATAGATTTACTCACATTTTTAACAGATTTTTTGATATACTTTTATTATTAAAAAAGAAATAATGTACCAACTATTAAACGCATATTTTAACCCCTTATTTATTATATTATATAAATTTGGAGCAAGGATGTCTCATTAGAAAAGGAAAATATTGTTTGATTTAAATAATGATAAGCACGTTGACTCATTTTCATCATCTCCTGGATTATCTCCCTAATGATCCAAAGGAAATTCGTTGCATGCCTTCTTTAGCAAAAATATACATACATATATATATATGAGGAAATCATTATTGAGGAAATGTATCATTTTGCATGGGTAGCTAAATATAATATATCAGGTTGTATCAGAGATCAGAGATAATCTATGAATCACATGCACAACATATACTAAATAAATAATTATATAATTTGTTTCTTTTAATTTTTTGACTCCCAGAAAACTTTTCAAAACGGTTCAATAGAGTTTAAAGTCTCATTTCTACCTATTCGTATATATATATATATATATACACATATAAATGTTGTGTTGTATGACTTGTCCAAAGGAACATAATTTAGTGTTACCACTGACGTCACAGATTTTATTTTAAATCGTAGTGGTACAATGCTAGGGTATATATAGTTGATGTATTTATTGAATAACACATTTTCAAAATATCTTGAAGAAACTTTAACTAATGGCTTTAAAATAAATAAAAAAGACTAAACACACTTCTGTTGAATACAACTTCATACCAAAGATAAACAGTGATATTTGAATAAAAACATATTGATAGGTAATCAAAGGTCCCTATGAAATGGCTTAGATTTGTACAGTTAAATTTGTTTTGGATTAGGGGCCAGACATTAGAATAACAATAATAATTAATTGGAGAATGATATCTGATCCTTGCAAATGTAATAATCAATTTATTGACTACACAATGACAATGTGAATGTACGTAATAAATAAAGTAATGAGAGAGAGATTTTGATGGACGGCAGAGTTCTAAGTCCTTTTATTTATCAGCCCTGTAAACAAGATTTTTCATTCATACAAGATTGGATTGTTTTGCTCCTATCAAGATGGTCGACTTCGGCAATGATGACGTCATGTAAAGACACTCAATATTTTGATCTACATAACCCTTTCTTTTTAAAAATAGAAAGTTTTGTGCAGGCACATATTAATTGATCATGTCAAGTAAATTATCCCCTCATATAATACCTCTCCAGGAACAAGTAATCAACATTAGTTTTCACAAAATCTTGCTTATTTTTAAAGAAATGATTTTGTAGATCCAAATAAATGGAGAGAGTGCAGGGCTTCTATCAGCAGTCCACGACCAAGGGGTTGAATGAATATTATTTCATTCATGAATAATTTAGCATCTTTTCTACATAATCTGAGTCTGAGCGGCCCTTAGAGAGAAAAAGAGAGTGCCCTTACGATTTATGGGTTTATATATAGGGAGTACAAGTTAGTTTGATTCGTTTTTTGTTATAAAAATTCATTTATTTCCTAATGAAATGAGTCAACAGATTAGTTATAGTATTGTCCATCGCTGGCTACTTTTTTTTCCCACCTCTCAGTAAATTTTCGAATTCCATTTCGAAAAAATGTCTCGTCTTATGATACGATCCAAGTTAGGAACCAATTTATGATTTCTTCGAAACAACCATTAATAATGGTACAATGTCCACGGTGAGTGTGGTAAAATATCTCATTTGAGGGTTCCTATATATTTTTTTTACAACTTTTGCCACATTTTGCCGTTATCATGTAGGAGAATAACTTTATCATAACTTTGCTCGTATTCCGACCGTTTTTCTCGTAAGGCACAGCTCAAACAAATCAATTGTACTCTATATCGATCGCGCGTAATATAATCACCAGGTTGTAGCGAGCTCATAGTATACACAGCATGACCTTCAAACCATGAATATTTCACTTTGGTGTTGATGTTGGGGTCGATAGCAACGATTGAACAGATATAGAGTTGTAATTTTTGTTTTTGTTTTGGATTGTCGAAGTATATCCACTTCTCACGATTTTTGAAATGTCGACACCATTCCCTACATAATTTATCAGCTGGAAGATTGTCACCGTAGACTTCTACAAACATTTGATGCGCTTCAGTCGCACTTTTTTCTCAACTATGCAGAAACATAAAACTTCCCGCAAATGCTGATTAGTTACCACAAAATTCGACATATTTAACAAAGTAAAAACAAGGTTTTTTTTGTTTGAAAGTCAAATCGATATAGATGGACTATTATTGACAGATGCCTAACCTCTCTGAAACAACTCAAATATTCTTAGACTATGAAACATTCATAACAACATAGTCATCTTTAGAAAATAGCCTGCAGTTAGTTCAGGCCGTTTTTCAGGCCATAGATTATTACAAAATAATTATACTTGTAATAATCTGTGGCACATTGAAGAGTTGTAGCTTTATGAATATATATTTAGAGTAGATAACTTCTGTACAATTCATATGTATGTATATATATATACTATGCCTCTACGGATCTACATATTCACATTATGGAAAATAAATTGGAAAATTGGGAGTGTAGAAATGGTTTTGTAGTAATTGATAGAGCTTTATCCCTACTCATCAAAATAAAAGTGGGTATTCAAATACTCACACATAGGTACCTATATTCACTCTTCAAATCCTCTTGTACATATATATGTAAGTAATCACCTATTGAATATTGAATCAATAAGGGCTACATAGCTAGCAAACCAAAGAGTCTCTATTCAAACTCTTGAAAGACTCCTTAGCATAAATTACCTCAGGGGTTCCTTCCTCATTGAGTCCACATGAATACAAATGGATCCACAAAAAATAAGAAGAATATATATATATATATATATATATATATATAAATATTTTGAGGAATGCAATGTTGGTTATTCATATAGAAAGATATGCTAATTTTCAATGTATCTATGTACACCATTGTACCCGAGCATGATACGTCTTTATTGAATATCCATTTGGAAAATGGTTGTAAAATTAAGTACATTCAATATGTATGTAGCTCACCACCCTATTTATCAAATCCCAAAGCAACAACAGTTGATTATAATTGATTCAAATGCAAATTTACATTAAGTCTGACTCAAAACACAGGGGAAAAGGACATTCGTAAAATCATGGACTCTTATTTGTTCAAATGACTTGACAATTCCTTTTTTATAGAAGTACATATATTTCACATTCTATAAAATGTAAATTATTAAATAAAATTCCTATAAACTGTGATCCCTCTCCAAGGTATGTTTAATTTAGTCTGGAATTACATATTTCGCTAGATATCTAAAGGTAAGTAGGTATATACCATTTTTTACCTCAATTATATTTAGGATTGAGACGAATTCAACTTTAAAGTTACATACATACAGTCAAACAGTAATGCAGGTGTATTAATCAATATCATGTTAAAAAAGGGGGTTCGGTTACTTATGAAAGAACAAAAGGGTAAAATTCCTTATTTTATCTATAATATGTAATTTATCACTTTGCCTGCCACTAATTGAAAATAAGGAAAAAAAAAATTATAAAATAAAATATCTATCCAAATAAAAGTGTAGTCTACCGACTTCAACTATGTCTGATGACTAAATAGTTATACAACATATATAGACTTAATTTAAAGTCAAAGGCAAGTAAGTATTGTGGTCAAAACCACTCTACCCGAGAAGACCAAGGCTTTGAGGGATCTTGACCAATCTAGGTAAAGTATATATTTTTAGAAAAGAAAATTTTTAACCCCGTTGCTATGGTATTGACTCTCTGACTAAAACTTTTAGGGAATAAGACTGAGAGAAACTCAACCACGACATTAGTACAAGGCATAGGCTATCAGCTCTCAAAGAGTTTCTTATAATACATATAATTGATTTTACATAATAACTTTTATTAGTTGTCATGATCAAAGAGTCTGCAGGATTTAGGCGTCAAATATTGTTAATTTTCCCGGACGAAAACTCAACTAAAATACTATGTACATATATACATAAAGTGACGTCATTCTAATCCTATCCATTTTATGGATAAATAATTAATCATGGATCTTTAATTGAATTCATCAATGTATGAATAATAGGAAAGTTACATAATACATAGTAGTATTCCCAAGACGTTCACAGCTCCCGTGTATCTTTTGTCAGCTGTGGATTTGTATACTCGTACCCCTAATTAAGGTTCTGTGCGTTGACTATTGACTCTATTTTTTTATCATTCAGCTATGAATATACCCCAATTATTAATTGATAAAGAGGTGTACAACAGTTAAGTGGAATGACAACATTGGCTGAATTCCAGTTAATTTTGGGCCTTTTTTCTTTCTCCTCTTGGAGAAAGAGTGAGAAATATAAGACAGCTTATGTCTCTGTGACATATTATACACTTATTTTGAAATAGATTGAAATCTCTTCCTTTCTATTTCATAGATTGCTAATAAAAAATGTGGGTCATCTAAAAGGAATATAATTTATTTAAATTTTTGTGGCTCCATAAGTCTGTTGGGGGCCTGTAGAAGCCAAAATACCCTATTTTGAAAAACACACCAAAACTTTTTTAGCAGATAAAAAGCTGAGATGATTACAAAGCCACTTTTGTTTCTACCGATTTGGAGTGCTTTATGTCATCCAAAACACTCAGAAAGTTTCAATTTAGAAGATTTAATTTGTTGTGTTCCAGCTGGAATTTGCCCCTGCTCGCCTGCTTTTATGAATGCATGAAGAGAGCTCTTTTTTAACGGAATTCAATTGTGCTCACATAGTTAGCTCCTAATGTTAAACTTTATGGTATAATTACACTCGTCTGGATATCTCTAGGTATGTTATTTTGTGAGTGGAATTGTAGAGTTTGTAAGTATTATATACCTCACATTATTGTTGCTCCCTCAAGTTAATTAAATCTAATGATAAATGCACGATGCTTCAATGCTTCATATTAAATAAAGAAGAAATAAATGGGCTGCTTATAAACTAATTTTTTTTAAAGCTGGCTTAGCAAAGCTAAAAGGAGATATTTTTACTTAAAAAAAGGGTTTTTTTTTGTTGTTAGTCTCAACAAGAAAAAATGTACATATTTCATTGATTTTAACAAAAATGGTTCTCCAGAGTAATTTTGAAGGAAAGTTGTTCCTTTAAACCCTTTAATATAATGTGAACAATCATTGACCGGTATGTATGTGTTTTTAAGAAAAATAAAAAATCATTTCATTTTTAATGTGTAGGTACGCCCTTTTGGAAATGGAATCTCATTTTTTTCTCTCTTCATAAAAAAGGAAAAAGAAAAAAAAAAATTCTTGACAAATCCTCATTATTCCAACTCCTCCAAAACTTCCAAAAATTCATGGTTATTCCATCCTGAGTCTTCTCCATTATAAACACACGCTATTATAAAGTGTATTTTTTAATATATATTTATATATTTAGAAAGAGAGAGAAAAAATAATTATATGTATGTGTATTGTATATATATATATATATATATATGTATATGTGTGTAAGGACCATTTGAGATATTGTCCTCATTCATCATGAAATGACAGGAGACTGACTATTTTTTGTTTTCTCTCTCTATCTATCTCTTCCTTTCTTGACTGACTGACTGACTGACTACCTACCTATTTACCTTTTCTATGTAGACCCTTGTTTGGTATCATTACATATACTCTACATATATGATACTTCTCTCTCTCTCTCTCTCCCCTGATAAATAATAACCTCTACATAGATACCAACCACCTCCTCTAATCTTACAATGATAATATAGAGTTCATATATATAATAATAATAATTGTTGTTCTTGTTATTGTTTTGCAGACGTAAATACATGCTCTTAGGTCCCCCTTATTTGAAAACATGGAGTAACTATGGCCCTCTACATGAGTACATGACGGCACATACTACATACATATGTATGTAGACTTGCTTTTCATACATACCTTGAGGGGGCTAAAGAAGGACTTCTTAATGAGAGAAAAAAGAAGAAGAGAACAAAATACAGTTGAGAACAATTATTCTTTCTTTTTTTCTTCGTTACAACATGAATGTTATAATTTCTTTTTACATATAACATTTATATATATATATATATATATTTATAGAAAAAAATCCTGTTGTCTCATTCCATCTCACGACTGAACAAGCAACAATAAAGACTTTAATTATAATTATATATAAAAAAAATATCTTAAATATAAAGGACCTTTATTATTTGTAATCATGTTGAATTAATTTAATAAACCGGCGTTTACACCTCCCTCTGACTCAAACCTTCTTGTCTGATCTTTTTTCTTGAATCATTTGATGATGGATGTGTCTTCTTGCACTGGAGTAACGTATGCATGTATATATGTATGTGGCAGTGTCCTGTTTCTATTAAGAGACGTTAAATCTTCACTCAAGTGTTTATGTATTTTCTTTATATAGGCACCCTTAATAGATGCTAGAGTGGTGAACAATCGTTCTCTTTTACCCGGACAAGCTCTTTTTTTTTACATTTTGTCCGGGGCATCTAGTGTCTGATTTAACGTGGGATAAATAGCACACTCTTAAAATTGACTTAATATAAGAGTCAAATTAAGAATAAGGAAACATACAAATCAAATTAAAAAAAAAAAAAAGAATCAAAACTTTTTAAATGTATTAATTTCAAAACATTTATTTCCCAGTCACTTTCACCCCAAAAATCGGCACTAGTAAAGCCAAATACACCCTATAACAGGAACAATATATATATATTTTTTTTTAAATAAAAACATTTCCAATTGATTTTCAGACTTTTTTTTGTGTGTGATTTATTGACTTATGTATAAGGAATTTGATCGATATGGATTTTTTCCGGATCGAAAACGATTATTTGAGAATTAAAAACTGAATTCCTACTCAAAAACCCAAATTTGTCTACTTTGGCCCCTATAGGCTTTTCCTTATTGCCATGGCAAAGCTTCTGCCATGGTTTTGAGAAGTAACATCCCAGGATCCTTCTTCTGTGAATTTTCAAATTATGAATAAAGTTTTATATTATTTAAAGATTTTATGGCTAGTTTTTTTTTTTTTAATGGAGATTTCGTCAATTACTTTGTCAATTACAAAGACTACCTATATCAGTTTCAAATAGATTAACTAAGAGTGGAAGAACTTTTAGAAATGGTTGCACTGGTGACATGTTACATACTTTGCTTTTCAATGGATATTGTATAATTTGAAAAAAATACTAAAACCTCAAATCTTTTTTCAGAATAAAATTATTGATTTCAGGTTTTTTATTATTAAAAATAAAATATTGGAATTTATTTTGGAGGGAAATAATTAATTAAATATTGGTAATAATCGGCAACTCATATATGGGTCGAGCCCTAGTGTATAAATACATTTTAAATTCACATGATACATTAGCTAATTGATTCATTTGGACTTTATGTTAATCGGCAGTTCCTTAGTTGTTTACAAACTTTGAAATCGTTTTCCTCTCCGATTTCACCCTCATGTTTCTAATTAATCTATATTTTGTGTAAGCGTTTCTCTCAGTAATTGACCCATATCAAAAGGAAATATGTGCGGGATTTATGCATATGTGTGCATCCATATAAATGTACATAAAGTAGGAAAAATCTGGTGAGTGTATGAGTCTCTTTCTCAACTTTTAAAGACATTCATTCAAATGTATTGAAGTACCTATATCCTTAGATATGGAAGTCCAAACATTTCCGTCAAATAATACACTTTTACAATTCACATGGTATATGTAAACAACCGGACACTTTATAAGCTGGATAATTGACTTGATTGTCCGGTAATATCCCTAATATGAAATTAATTATTTTTAATAGGCAAATTTATTTAGTGGATAACGATTCACAATAAATATCAAAATGATTTAATAGATCAAAGTCCGGTCAATAGTCAATGTAAAATGTATAAATATTTACATGTATATTAGGGGAGGTTTTTTTTTTTTTTTTTCAAAAAACAGAAAAAAAAGGAATATTGCACGACGAGCTTTTTGTGATATTTTTTAAATTTCAGATACATTAAACAGTATTCAGAAGTTAATAGCACTAAAGAATTAATTAATTATTGTCCGTTCCTTCATAATTGTACATTTATATTTTGCACACACAAAAATTAACTCCAAACGCAGAATAAAACTTACTCAAAATGCATATAAAGCGCATTTAAAAGCTATTCAAAAGTCTTATATCATTAATTTAAATTAAAAAGTTAAATGACCCCTCTATGTTATTTTTTTCATAAATCAATTATCATCAAAATTGTGTTACATATGAAATAAAAATTAGAAATGTTCATGATTTCAATTTCAAAACAAACTCTAAATCTTTTGCTAAGAGGCATAAGAGCTTTACAGAGTATGTTTTTATACCTAAGAGCAACTTTTGATCAGTAGCCAACCACAATTTTTTTTTTATTAAAAAAAGGAAAAATTAAGCCACTCTAATATATATGTACATTATGAGGTTAACAAGCAAACGTTGTTGACTCAAGAAAAAATAGTTAGATGACAGAGATCTGAATAATAACTAATCAAGCAAGTAATGATGTCATCATTATATCCCCTCTCTTACTTTTCAAGGTCGTGAATGAATTAGGCATTTATATTAAACTAGGTAGGTATTTTTGTAGACATCCTATCCATTCCAGGATATGCTACTTCATTGCAAAACATTGTTGTTGTTGTTGTTTTTGAAGGAATGTGTTGTCTCTTTTGACTGTCTCTGCAGAAATGATAAATGATGTGGCAGGAAACTCCAAAGTCATTGAGGATTATCCTTCACTCTGTGGATAACTTATATATAGTGACGACTCATCTTGATTTTTTTTTTATTTTAAATTTTATGTTGTATTGTTGACTCTCTCTCTCTCTCTCTCTATTTTTTTTTCTCATGCAACAATACATATTCCTATCTCTCTCTCTCTCCACATATGTGTGTCTCGTCCAATTTCTTGGTCCTTTTACACATGCCTTCATGAAATAATAATAATAAAAAATAACATGACAATACTTTTCACGGGTAATAACACACTATGAGAAGAGATCCTTTCAATTGAAGGAAGAGACAGAAACTTGCAGGGGCAACGAATGAGAAGGAGTGTGTATCACACTCTGACAAACACAATGCGCTATGCACATTCAGCTTTAGATGGTTGTAAGTTTTAGTTGAAAATAATAACTGAGGAAGATTCACAGGAAACAATAAAATGAATAGGATAAAAGGAATACAAATTATATATGTATATGTGTACATTGAATGTTACATAAAGCTAAAGAGAGCTCCAGCAAGCTCGTCATTTTATATTTCTGTAGATATTTAGAAAGATAGAGAAGTAAAACCCTTCTGGTCCATTGATTAACAAACAGCCATTTCATTTCTTGCCACCCTTAACCCCACCCAACCATAAAGTAACTAATGAGAACGAGGGGAAATACTCTCTTCCTTTTCATCAAAAATTCAAATATTAATATTTCATTATTATTTTACCAAATTTAAACGCCATGAAAATTTGCTGAACCCATTCCGTGCACATAGATTGAAAATCAATTGTTCAGTCAAATAATATTTTGTACATGCATATCAAAATGGACTGGGCTTCTTCATATCTACATACATATTTAACTATACAAGTATGTATCTTCCTTTCATGGTCAATTACTCAAATCCCTCCTTTGAGAGTGAGGTATGAACCATAAAACCGTTGAAGACGGACGATTATTATAACCAAAACCTGGTGTGTTTTTATGTGTATTCCTACATACATATATCTATTTTTACTTCTTCTTTCCATTTCTTCTTTATGGTTTTAATTTTCTTTTGACGTTTATAGGCAACCACTCCAGTATCTCACACACTCAAAAAAATTCCATACGAATACATTCTCTAAATGAAGTAATGAAGAAAAAAAAGTAATTTGTATTTTTTTAGTAAATTTGGTATTGACCATGGATAACCATAACTATCACATATACATATGTATGTCAAATTTAGACTTTATTCCTACCTGCAGCTCTTTAACACTACTTTTATGACTCTTTGGTAAATATTTGAATGTACAGGAATACTTTGTTGTGTCAGAATTCGGTAGATCCGGGTTTCGCAATACTGCGCTTTTCAAGTCCCTTTTTAACAAAAGAAATTTTAATTTTCTAGAACTCACATTCTCAAACAGCCTGATATATCTGTGAATAATGAATTACTCAGACTGTTTGATCTATTTCTGTTTTGGCTTCCACATATATATTACCCATGTATGTGGTTTATAATGCAATAGGTAGAAATCTCATATTCAAATACTTTAAGAATAAGTTCCATGGTGAGGAAAGTGTTGAAAGATGGGTCTTGTGAAATGATCTTTTTCAGTTTGAGCCTAAATATTTTCAAATAGACACAGTGGCTAAAGAAAAAATAGTAAGCCTTTAACGGGTTTATAAGTATGTAATTAATGAAAATTATCGTTAAATTTAACTTCTTTATTTAATTAAACCCTTTGATGGGACCCGCTTCTTTTTATTGTTATTAATTATTACATAATCATATGTACATGATGCCGAACGACAGGAGCCTTATAACCCAAGCATGAAGGATTAGGATGCATTAAAGGATTAGAGTCCTATTTTTATAAATACGTACATACATGTGTACATAGTTTCATTTTTATCTCTATCTATCTCTTCCAACAGCGATTCGAGGTTTGAATGAATGTTTATTTTGAAGCGTCATTTTAATTGTTTACCATCCTGGTTTGTTAGCAGAGCACAAGAGGGCATTGTACTAAGGTACATTTAATGAGCATCTGTAATTTTTTTTTGTATTTGTCAAAAATAATGGTGGAATAGTTTTAATTGAAAGTTAAATCAATGTATATATAAAACTTTTATCATTTTAATGTGAAGATTTGGCACATAAAAAATAAAATGTGTCTTTGCCAAAAAAAAAAAAAAAAAAAAAAAAACAACCTTAAGAAAATATCACATTTTGCAAAAATTTAATAAAGTTTCTTTTAATGGCTACGTTTCTAAAATGTCTCAAAAAAGACGTGTCATTTTCTTACCTATATTTTGGCATGGAGATAACGAATAAGTAGGACTCAACCCTATTTTATAGTCTACAATAATACATATGTATGTATGCTCAAAAATCTAATTTCCCAACCCGTTTTATGAAGAATACAATGCTCTTTTGTCATTCAAAAAATATAATTTTACATATCATGTAAATATGTACATGATAAACTAAATTTCCCCAGAGACTCGGATTTGATTAACCATCTTATTCTTCATGGTAATCCAATCATTTCCTCCCTACAAAGGTATGAGAACTAAAGTCGGAGGTGTAGTTTATATGTACAAGAATATCTAAATGAGGGAGTGACACTCTTTGTACAAACATACAAATTTTAAATTGGCCATAAAAACAAGCAGTTTGATTATATCTTTTTCTCCGAGGTTTTTATTTTGTTGGATGATAGGGACAATTATTTCTATTCTTTTGGTATCAGAAACACGTACATAGGGGAGATAAAAATTAATTAGAAATGATGAATAGAAATTTTGTATATGTAAAGTGGAGTAATTTCTTATTCAGTGAGTCAGTCTCTCTCTCTATCCACAAAAGATACACAGTAGGTCAGTAGCGTTAAGATGAGTCCAGCATGTATCTACATACAATATAGGTACCTAAGTTGGATAGAGAGATTTAATTGCCCCCAAATTATTTCCCTTCTTCTCAACCCTGGAGCTTCATAATTTGAGTTATTTATGTATTATGGTTCTAGATTTAATTAGCGGCTATCTTCCCTTTTTTATTATTCCTTCCACCTAAAAAATGGCTACTTTTTTTCTCCCTTGATTTCACGAAAATTATGATTATATATTCATAAACTTCTCATTCCGTTTTTAAATAATTATAAGTGTTTTCTTTGTCAGATACCAGATGGCTCTTTAGTCAAAGGAACTAACTTAGAGAGTTTTCACGTAACGTCATCATTGCAAAAGTTTAATTTCTTAATATAATTCAATTTTATAAGAAGACTACCCGTTTTTTCTTTTTAATGTAAAGAAAATCGTGAATTTCTGCCACGCATTTGGATCTGTCAAAAATGACTGATAAATAAAAGAATTTCAGACCCTTACCATCAATCCAAAACCTATTACTCTTTATTTTATTTTGAACCTACATAGTAAATGTTAAAAAATATGTTATTATATCATTATTCATTCGCATTTATGTACATAGTGTAGGCAATAAATTAACTATTAATTCTTCTCCAAATATTAATTGCTGGCTCTTAATTAGGTCAAACTTATTTGTAAAAGTGTAGAAATTTTCAGCACCAATAAATTTTATTTCATTTAAATGTTACTCTGACATCAAGGTCTATTCAATACAGGTGTTTAATTTTTTATATTATCTTCAAAGCCATTAAATGAAGTTTTCTTTAAGGTTTTGTATTTTTAAATTTGTTTCACTTATTCCATAAAAGATTAAATGAAACTACACTACAGAGGGATCACTCAGAATGAAATCAAAATCAAAAGATTTACAAACTAGTTTTGTGTTTAAGATCACTGAGACATTTAGGAGCTGATACCAAGATTTCAAAAATTACATCACGAGCAAAAACCATCCTCCTCCTTGACCACATCAGTGACTCTCTCAACGAATGGTTGATATATTTATTGATATTATTATACATAGTTAGACTAGGAGATGTACCATGAACTAGGTATTAGCTATTTATTATGAGACCCATTGATACATTGTAATTAGGGAAATGTTTAATCATTGGCACAGGCGTTGTTGATGCAAATGACATTGTTCTCGGATTTCAAAAGCCCTTTGGACATGATAGACAGACCCCTTTTGCATTAACTCATAGTTAGAAGTCATTAGTCCAAACCCTTCAGACTCGAATGATATTTCCGAAAACGAGGAGGAAGAAGAGTAAGTAACTATTGAATTACTTTAGTCAGAGAGGAGTGAATATACCAGGTGATTATGTAGACTTTTCCACAGAAATATAGGTAACATACATACATATATATCTACTTTATTTCGCCCCTCTAGCAAGACGATTATTCTATTAGAAAAGAGTAGAAATATACGTTCTACATATTTATACCCATGGTTCAATGGGTTGGTTGCATGGTTCAAATACCTAACTACCTACCTACCTACATAGGTTGTCGGTACAATATAAGTATAACAGTTATATTATTTTTTTTTTTCCTTTTTGTCTTTTGAAGGCGATCCTGGATTAGTGAATCTTTTTTTTTTCTTTTTTGCATTAAATGTACATTTCTACGAAACACTTTCTACAATTATAACACCTTTTTAAAATAAATTGTTATTATAGAATCTACCGAAAAATAATTATAATAAATTTTTTAAGCGAAATAATAATCAAAATTAAAAAGGAGTCAGATACATTCATATAATTTATGGTTCAACATAAAATCTGTCAAGATGGAAATGTGATACTAAAGTATCTAAATTGGCTTCTGCTCCGGAAGTAATTTTTTTGTATTTTTTTTAATGTTCTTCCCCCCCCCCTCTCTCTCTCTCTTGTAGAGATCAACTATACATTATATTAATATGTATTATTCTATACATATAATATAATATGTTAATGACGTAATATATAACTTTTTTTTTAACAAAGTGCATTTAGTTTATTTTTATTATTATTATTATTATTTTAAAATGCTGTATTTTTTTTATATTTTTTTTGTGAAGCAAGGAGAAAAGTTTGTGACCCACAAAATAAGAAGAAAAACAAAACACTTTGAATTATTGTCGTGAGAACTCTTTTTTTTCCTTTTCTTCTTAAAAAAATTGGTTATATACGCTTATATATTTTTTTAAAACCGTGTAAGGGTTAATAACATGGTACTCGAACAAGTTTTACAATAAAATAAAAATCTCTTATTTGAAAAATAGGTAGAGACTTGTTTTTCTTGTTCTATCAACATATGTACATGCTACAAAGAGTTCCTTGAATATTCCAATCTTTATTTATTTCAAAGGATTAAAACCTTCAATTCATTAAAGGATTATCCACATATTTTCTAAAAAGCTAGGACATCTTTTTTATGAAAAAAAAAAACAAAAAACATCTTTCAATAGGAACCAAGTTAATATGTTGTACCAAATTCTTAATTTTTTTTTTCAAAAATCTGCTGTTGTTTTTTGGGAGGCGCTAAATAGAGGGTTTATTAGGGCTCAATAAACCTAAACAAAAAAGGAATTTCGTGATATGAAAGACCTACCAAGATGAAGAGGACAGCAACGACGTAGGAATAGGTAAAACGTTGCCTACAAAGCAAAATAGAGATGTACATGCTATTATATGGTAAATGAGCTTTAGGTTTGAAAAATAAAAAAAAATTCTAAATATTTTTTACCAATACATTTTGGGAATTTATTCAAAAGTAGGCCATGGAAAAACAGCTTGTTTATGTCTCTCTCTCTCTCTCTCTCTCTCTACTTATATATAATATAGATTTTATAAAAGGAAACTCCAGGTTAATTCATTACAAAACAACAATTATCTTTTAATTGCTGCTTCCCTCTTATTAATTACCATTATCAAGATCTCCTATGCTTATATATATGTATATGTTATAATAATTATATACACAAATATATTTTATGATTGACATTAAGTTTAATAGTGTGTAGCCATTTGCATAGACTTTTTTTTTCCTTCTGTGACAGAGGGGTTGTATATAGGTATATATATATAGTTCTAGGTATTATCCCCTCTTATACCCAACAACTACCACTCTTAAAAACCATTAAAATAGACCCCCCATGTCAAACAGAAGAAGAAAAAAAACCCTTCAGGGTGTCTTCATGGATATACAATAGTTTATCTGATAAAAATAACCATATTCAATAACTGAACTGCCCTTACCCATACATAAATGTACAAAGATGATGTTTCAAAATCCTCCTACAAATATGTATGTATGTACATTATTATGAAATGTTTGTTGTAATTAATCACTTTTCACCTGCTTTAGTTTAAAATCAGGAGAATTTCTTCTAAAGATACAAATGTCACAACAAAAGACGTTGTTTTGACAAGTTTTTTTTCCATTCCATACAATCATACTGATGTTGTCCTACTATAAATAAATCCACAATTGCTCTGTGCATTATTGTGTAGGTACATTCAAGGGATACAAGGGACCAATCATTCCGGAACACCGGAAGCAAATGTATTTTGCTATTGTTATTACAAACATATAATTGTGCTTCTTTATTTTTGTTCGTTCTACGAAAGGAGGTTTATTCTCATTGTGGTACAAATATTATTGCCTTTCATTTGTTGATCTGTTTCAAGCTTAATACTATTTATTTATAGTTTTTTTTTGTTTTTTTTGTTGTCTTATCTTTAAGGCACACATAAAAAACAGCAGAATGTAGTGGGACCCATTAGCTCTACCTATCATGAGCAGGTGGTTCCCCAACTACGTAACTGTCTTTCTCCAAATATACATATATCTTTATATGTATTCCTATTACACATATTATATATATATACATATATGAACCAAAAATAGAAATTTATGGGTTTGAAAAGACAAAAATCGAAAACAAAGATTAGGGGCATTTTTTAAATATGGATTGAAGGTATCTCAAAGGCTAACTAATAATTAATTATTATTATTACTACTATGACCCTATGCTCATCAACAAAGAGCACTCTCAAAGTAGCAATGTATGTATGTATATACTATAATCATTGAAATTCGATCAATTTTTGTTTTTTTAATTTATTATTACATGTGGGGAGAAAATAATTTAGTTAATTTTTTATGAGGGTTTTTTTTAAATCTTTATTTTCCCAGAAAATAAATGATTTTCTTTTACCAGTATTTTATTGATATTTTATAGCATTTATTTATACCTATACAGCTATAAGTCTAATATTTACAATTAAACGCATTCTTTTTGAAAATACCTTAATTAGATTCCTCTATCGTTTTCCTCGCTTTAATTTAAATAACAATAATAGTTATTAGATACTTACTCTCTCTATGTATTTAATGAAGATAGGAAGAAATGGTGGTGATGATGATGGTAATTAAGAAATATCTTAATTGCCTTTGTTTTCTTTAATTCCTCTCTCTCTCTCTCTCTCTCTTTCTCTCTTTTATCACACCTTATACCCTACATTTATACATATGTACATTTTTTTTCTCAAATCGTTTTTTGATTAGAATCACCTGATTTTTAACACGTGACTCTGGACTTCCTTCCCTCTTTCCCTTCATTCGGATATCTTTGTACATAATATATGTATAATTATGTTTTTAAAAACAAGGACTGTCAAATATTAATCAATATCATTGTTTCACACAATCTCCTCTTATATATTGGTCTACAATAAACATATTATTTATTAAAAGGCTCAATTTAGTGATACTATGAAAGTTTCATTCTCCAAATATTTGACACCATTTATCAAATAGCCTTTCTACAAAATCTGAAAGTAAAAAAAGTATTCAGCTCACCTATGGGAAAAATACTAAAAGTATTCATAATAAATGTTTCTAAAACACTTTTTTGCATTATAATGTTTTGGAGCAAATTAAAGTTTTAATTACTCATAATTTGAATTGAGTCCTGAATTTGTGACGGTACTTTGAACATTGTATTTGTTGCATCAAACAGTTCCATTATATTATATAAAGTTACCACACAAGAGCAACCGTGGTTCTAAATGAGTCAAGTTGAGATTCTTTGAATCTTATAATTTGATTGAAATTATTTCAAACACTTGTTCAATAAACGTTATTGGTCTGGTGTAAATAAATTATCAAAAATATCAGAAATTACTTGTTGTGCTTTAGCCATTGCCTTGACAAAGATGGGTCACGAGATTGATTTTGATGCCAAAATCAATTGAGAGAACCACAACATCCCTACTTGATAGCCCACAACACATAATATTCCTAGACATTTGGTTTACGAGTGTCTGTTGTCAATTTAAGTAGCAAGGTTACTTTTTTTCTTTAGTCAAAAAGGTCAAAAAGTAACTATAAGTAATTTTTTTCAGAGTTACCTGCTAGATAAGTATATGTATGTTACAGAGAGAGAGAGAGAGGTCGGTAATAAAATAAAAACCTAAAAAATTAAGGCACAATTTGACAAATTTTAAATTGAAATTTTATTACATACTATTTCAAACAATACATTTGTAAAATAACCATTTGTTACTCTTTTAACTTTGTCGTTGCTATTCTATTCAAACCTATTAGTAGAACCATTTTTTTCAAAAAAAAAAAAAAAAAAAATTAGAAGGAAGGGGGTTGAATAGCAACTTTAGAGACTCAAAAACGAGCCAAAAATAAGTTGAACTATTATTTTTGTAGAGGAAATTTTTTATATAGAATACAAGAAAAATCCTTTTCCTTCACTTCTTATAACCAACTTTTTCATTTCTTCTTCTTCGTCTTTAACTCATATATATAATCATTATTATTATTATTATTATTATTATTGTCGTCATCAAGAAAATAATAATAACAACAAGAGGAACGAAAATAATACATTTTTAAAATAGTTTTTTTTTTTTATCATTTAAAACTATATTGTGAAGAGTCAGAGTTAAGTAGAGAAAGAGAGAAAAAAAAATATAATAAAAAAATACCTCTTTGTCATCATCATCTCAATGATTTTTATTTTTTATTATTCCTTCTCCTTCTTGAATTGAAATCCTTATAAAGGTGCAATCAGTCACTATAAAGCATAATAATAAAAATAAAAGGAATTTTTTGAAAGAATATTTTATTCTTTCCTTATTAAAATAAAATAAAATAAAATTATAATGGAAGTTCATATTAAAAGAGCAGAGCCCATGGAAAATTCTACAGTAGTTTGTACATAAATTTACATAAATATGAGTAACAAACATAAAAGGAATCACCTATATTCCCAAACTTTCCTCAAATGGAGTGGCCCACTACTCTTTTTCAACTCATGCTACAACTCATTGTATTAAAGACTTTTGACGATTAATCTATGTATACTGGGCTCCGATGATGTGCAAGGAAATAAAAACAAAAATATTTAAGAACCAAGAATGAATTGATTTATCCTCAAGTTTAAGGGGATATTGCAATCTAGGCAGTCCATCAAATTAGTTACTAAGGAATTAGTAAAAAAAGTAGAGACGCGTATTTCGATCTATTACAGTTGCATTTTGTACTTAAATCCTATTTTTTTATGAAGTCAAAAAAGATATCTCTCTAGTTGTCACCATTTCTTATTTTATATTTGTAGTTTAGTTTCTTTTGGTTCTTTGTACAGAAATATCATATTATATGGTATAACTGACAAAACTTCCATTGATAAATTCGGGACAAATTTACAAAGTTTTGTAATTGAATAAGTAATTGCTCAAAATCCCCTTCAAAAGATATATCTATAATATGAACTTTTTTACTCACGTAGTAGCAATTTCTCGTACAATTTTTGCGTTTTCTCTTTTCATCATCAGACAAAAGTCTTGTTGAAAATCCACATTCATTTTCTATGCATCAAAAATGCACAACTTTCCTTGCATGTCACTTTCGTGTCCCCTTTGATGCCCTTGGCTAATTAATCATCATCCTCTTGTTCCTATCTATATATATTTTATGTGCAACAAAGTATTGTGGGATTTGCAGGACATAGCGAATAAAAGGACATTTACAATAAATTGCAAAATAAACTAGAAACAAGCATGTGTAGGTATATTAATAACTGAATATTTAGTTCCCAAGGATTTTACATTGAGTTGAAATGAAGTCACTACTTCCGGTATCTAGTACATATGTGCATATTAAATAAGAGGGCTAATTAATTTTTGATGTAATTTTTAATATACATGACAACCTCACTTAACGAACTTAATCAGTACCCAAAGCAAATTGCTTAAAATTTTCGTTCCAAAAAATAAAATAAAAAGATAAACAAGATCAATGAGTCTCAATCCATCAAGTTCTTGGTCTTGTTTCGGCCTCGTATGAGGGAGTACTGACCACAACAGTAGGCCTCAGCTCCTAAATTAAAGCATTTAGTTAGCTACATTTCCCTATGTAGCACGTTTGTTTCTTTCATATGCTGTGTTCGTAAACCAAAGCTTTGTTGCTAAACATACTTTAATAAGTAAGCACCCTGTTAGCCAAATTGTTCCTTAACTGAGGTTCTTATTTATTTATTTTTTTCATTTTTACTGTTCTTAGTTTTCACATAGAGCGTTGGAGAAACGAGGGCTTCCTGCTTTTTAATTCTTCCTTTTTTTAATTTAAAAAAAAATTCATGATTGAATTCAAGACTCAGACTCCGTATTGTGCTCTATAATCAAAATATATGTATAATAAAACTTTTTCTCTCTGAACATGTGATGATTATTCTTTAAAGAACTTTATAATTAAACGTCTTTTTCCTATTCACAAATTATCAATTTTTTTCCCAAGAGGGAAATAACCAACCAAGCATATGAAAATAAAAGAACTAAAATATTCTGATGAAAAAAGAAGCCAGTTATAGTCAAGGGTTCCAACAATAACATAAAATGAAGTGGAAGAGGCGTTGAATCCCCCTCTAACATCTCTTTAAATCTCCCTGATCTTTTATAAGTAATATGCTCCAATTTATCCCTATATGGTTCTCCCAACACATCAACCACCTTGACAAGCATGACCAAACCACAGGACTTCACTCTCTCTCTCTCTCTCTCTCTCTACCAAACCCACACGTTGTTGGTTGACACCCCTTTATTTATTTATTTAAGGGTTAATTCTTAGCATGAAGAACGCAATGATATAAGAGCCTTGCATATATGGTCATTCTCTCTCATTATTTTTTGACATGGGGAGACGTAAAAATAAATAAAAAAGATAAAAAGACACTGGGGTCTGAAACATGTGAATGAAAATTATTTCATCAACTTTATCCAAATATGGCTGAACATATTATACACATAAATATATAGTTAAGGGTTTCGTATTTCATATTAAAATAGTGCCTTACAATTTCAGGGTGGGGGATATAGTATATACATACATACAAAAACAAAAAAAAGAGTTGCTTTAATTTATGGTGATTCGAGTGATTGTTTAGAGTCCTTTGTCTCACCGAAAAAAAAAAAAAAAATAACAAAATATATAGATATAATGACTCATAATTATCAAAGTGATTTATTGTCAAATTCAAGGAGAAAAGGAGAAGGTTAAGACTTTTTTAAGCATATTATATACTATATGGAGAGCATAATTAACTCAATTTTCCTTCATAAAACCCGCTATTCTTTGTATAAAAGCTAATTCTCTAAAAGAAAAGAACTTTTCTATTGAGACACTCCTAATGTCACATAATATCTTAAAACTAAAAGTGTAAGTCCAATGTTTAAAACCATTGATTTTCAACCATTTTTTTTTAGAAGAACACAGTTGTTTTTTACATTTTTTTTTCATTGACTTGTAAGTATTTCTTTATAGCTTGCTTTTTTATTTAAGAAAATATGTACCACTTTGTTTGTTTCTCATATTTTTTAGGCAGCAGAATTGATGTGCGGAACATCGATTGAACAACACTCCTCGCAAGAACCCCTTTTAAAATCAATCTGGGATATTCAAGTATATATATCATTTGTGTCTCTTTTCAAAATGTTATTGATTGAATTTTGTACCAATGAATAGCGTCATAGTTTAAGAACAAAGTTCATAGTCTCTGATGAAAAGTTCAATTTCTAAAAGTTAGGTTCTTCATTCAATGAAATCAAAAAAGTAGAGAAAGTATGATACACTCAAGAGAAATAGTTACGAAAACCCTTTTCTTTTTAATTTGTTCAGACGCTCAAAAATGAAAGGAAAGCACTGCTCAATCTCCCTCCTCTCTACCATATAGTTAAAATTATTATCACAACAGCTATAGTCACGAATCTCTTGCGAGGGACCCCAAGATTTCCTATCCATTTGAAGGTGTCTTTGATTGAAACGTGATCCTAGTTTTGGATCTACTCTTCCCTCTAAACCAGTGGTTCCTAACGTGGGGCGCAGGCCCCACCGGTGGGGCATGGCCAGGACGTGCATCCTTCGGCTTACTATACCAAAGACTACGGGGCAATTCGAGAATGAGTTATTAACACTGAATTGTTTTCTTTAAAAGCTTGTTGAGAGACCAAGTTAATGGCCTTTTAAGCTTCCTTCACGTGTATAACAGTAAAATTTTCAATAACGAAAATTAAATATCACAGGGGGAGCATCAGGATTTTAGAAACGCCTAGGTGGGGCATGGCTTAAAATCGGTAGGGAACCACTGCTCTAAACCTTTTTAACCATATCATGACGTGGACTTGACCTCATCACAGCAGACCCATCCTTCCGTCATGTTCGCGAATGGTAAACTATATTATTATCCAGATAATTGCACCATTTATCCCTCAGCTGCTCACAAACAAAAACGGGTCGGTTAGATCCGGGTTAGTAATTAGAGTAAATAAACAAATAAATAAAAAACATTCAGTAACTAATTAAGATCTTTATTCATGGCAGTACTTATGACAGAAGAGAATCAACATTGAGTTAGTTATGTGTATAGCAGTAGTGATATAAAATTACATATAAAAACAAATAAAAAAACAAACAATTAAAGTACAGATTGGCAGTGACGTTTTCGCGTATTTTTTTATCTAAATATGGAACTAAACTCTTGTTTTTCGCTCTCTCTCTCTCTCTCTCTCGTTCACTTAATAAGTATTTGAAATAAATTGAAAGTCGTGAGGAGAGATGCAAAACAAACAGATGTGAGGTTATAAGTTACTATGTAATTTCTGGCTAGTTATTTCACTGTTGTTGATAGTATAATTACAGCTATTGCACTTTTGCTCCAAAAGGGGGTTTGTTTTGAAAGGGAGTAGAAAAAAAAACCAAAATAACATATCTGTAGTAAACTAAGAGTGAATAAAAAATATATAAAAAATAATTTATGAAAGTGAAAATAATAATAATAATTATAGTATTGAAATGTCCTAACTAAAACGAGATCATTCAAATATAAATTGAATTATTGAAAAAATTAAAAAAAAAAAAAAATTAAAAAAATCAGGTACTAAAAAAAAGTATATAAATATAGTTTTTTTTTTTTCATATTTCAAATATCACAGTTTTTGAAGAAAAAATAATAAAATATTCATAGAATCGTAATAGCCGTGGTAAGTATATTGAGATGTCAGCTAAATTGCTATGAGATCAGGATACGACAAGTGTTTTCGCTCGTTTCCGTCGTGATTTGGTTTCTTTTGATCCAAGAAGAGCCTTTCCAAGAGCATTCCTAGACTCAACGGGTAGCTCTCGAAGTCGTACAACTTTTTCTAGATCCTTGAGCCCTGTGGCCTCAATCCATTCATCCTCCAATCTATGTAAATAAATAATATTTTAGTCATTCCTAATAATATTTGTCCAATATAAAAGGGTTAAGTACAAAATTTTGTACTCTTGTATTTCGGTTTTCTTTCTTTCAACTACCCCCCCCCCCCCACACACACACATACACATTCCTCCCCCCTTGCCTTTAATTACAATTACGTCTTTATTATTAATAATAATAATTTCATATCAAGTAAAACAATTTATTATGTTTGATGATGACACGCGTCAGTTTTATATCGTTGTACATAATTTTCTCTCCTTTTCCAAAACGAAAAAAAAAAAAAAAAAACTTTTGGAGCTAACCCCAGTCAAGAGATCTTTATCAAAAGTCTCATTACTTCATTGTAGAACAACAACAGCAACAACAAGGAACAGGCAAAAGACCTCACAAGATGATAGCAACGAAAAAGTACTTACATTTTCTCTGGGGCCCACATCACGAGAGCCTCCCGTACAGAGATCCCTTCGGAATTAATTATCCTTCGAAATCCCTTCACAGAGGAAATAGTGAACTTAATGACGTCCTCTCCTCCCTCATCCTCCCAATCCTCCTCTATAGAGTAAGCTCTTTTGTTTTTTTCTAAAGCCAAGACAGAGGCCTTGATAGAAGCCATGACTCCAATGTCGAAAACATCAAATATCCTAGCTGAGAATACTGTTCTTCGATACTTGAGTTTGACTCCGGCGCGTTTGAGATTTTTGGATGACTCTGAAGGGTTTTCTGCAAGGATTTTCTTAGCCATGGTGGATGATTGATCAGATGCATTATCTCGGTCATTGAAGTGGTTATTGACATGGCGCTGAAGGAGTTTCTGAAAGAGAGGATTTGAGAAATTATTCACAGGGTTTATATACTATTAAATAAGACGTTATTGTTGTCTTTTGTGAAGATCACGTCTGAATATTTTATGATTATGAGATAGTTATACATATGTATGCGTATATCCTTTTTTGCAAAAAGAGAGAACCGGATAAAGGAAGGTTTCCCATCCTCTCTTTCTTTGAGTATCTTTTTATTCATTCTAAAGACGTTAAACTTATTTGATAGAGAGATTGAATCAAATTAAGAAATAAAATACCTCAACATAGGTACAGAACAGAAAGAAAAGAGGAAATAACCAAAGAAAATACTCCTCAATCCAGCTGCTTAATGTCTATCTGAATATTAACATAAAAATGTCTTTTTTTAGAACAACTTTTTGTGTGTGTCTTTTTGACGTTGAAATTAATAATGGTAATGATAGAGCTAGCTTTAGAGACAAAAGAAGGAATAACAGTGCCATGCAGATGTGCAAGCTCCTACTTCTTTGGTGGTACATAGATAGAGTCTCCTAATGATAGTTCTTTGACTAATGGTCCCAGGAAACAATAGTAACAATTACATACAACATATATGTATAGCTACATATACAGGAAGGTCATCATCCCCTTAAAACTATTGGCTACATACATACAATGACATTGCTTTAAAAAAATCTCACCTCAGTACTAAATCTCATTTTACAACCAGAGACGATACAAGAGAAAGAATATTTTCCTCCATGGGTAGGGACATGCTTTTCAAGCCACGATTGGGAACATGACTTTTTACCATAGACCTTACAACCGTCCCAAAGACAAATAAAAGTAGACTCTGAGAACTGACTCTCCACATGATACAGCTGAAAAAAAGGATACAAATCAATAAATGGGTCATCCTTGTTGTATTTATTTTTTTAGTTTGACTTACTCGAAGGTGATCTGAAAGCTTTCCATGTGAAATGAAGGAGTGCTTGCATCCCTCCCATTTGCAGTCAATGGTTCCTTTATGAAGGTTTTGAGATGGAAATCTAATTTGACTCGGAATGCTGGGTGTTGGAGAAGTAGAAGACTCTTCTTCTTCCTCATCCTCCTCCTCATCTTCTTCTTCTTCAATGTCTCCCTCTACTTCCTCTTCCTCCAAAACTTCCTCCTTTTTAGGCGATGGAGTTAAAGGTTGAGTAGGAGAAAAGGACTTTGAATCCGTTCCTCCTTCCTGAAGCTCATGAATACTCTTTTGAAAGAGCTTTTCCTCATCTGAGGAACTAGGAGCGATTTCATCTGTGACGCGAAGTTTGACGTTTCCAGGATGAAGTATGACTCCAATTTCCTCCTCGATCTCATCATCTACCAATTGGAGAGTTGGAGGAGCTTTATCAAATTCCTCATCATTTCCAAAAAGGAAGGATGACTTTTTACAGATGGGGAGAAAAGGATTATGAGACTCTCCAGGAAGGGATGAGAACTTGTTCGGAAAAGAGAGAGAGTCCTCTGTCTTGGAATCACTAAAGAAATGAAGACGCGCGGGCTTGATAAGGTTCTGCATGAAGCTTTTGCAATAGGCAGAAGGGAATTCTCCTCTTTTACGCTTCTTGCGTTTCCTTCGATGGTGGTGATGATAATCTGATTCGTGGTCGTAGTGGAGTGAAGACTCCTTTTTTACGATTAAAAGGCCTTCTTCATTCTCCTTGCCACAACTTTTCTTCTCTTCCAAAGGTTCCTTCTTGATGGGTGAGAGAATGACTTCAGGGCGATGAAACATAATCTTCGGATCATAGACAAAATCTGGTAGGACTTTGAGCTTTTGATTGTGAAGGTAGATTGTTTTTCGGTCAGTGGGAGACTCTGGCCAAGAGGAGGAGAGAGGGGAATAGTCCTCGAAACCAAGGTCAGGTTTTTGTAAATGAGAATCCACAAACTCATCATGAACTTGGAATGCCATGGAGGCCATTTCCTCCAGATAAAGGCCTTCATCCCTTGGACTAGGTGTGGATCTTTGGTAGTCAGAAGTTTCACTTAGAACTCCATTTTGAGCGTTTTGTGTTGTTTGTTTTACCAACTTGGAGCCAGAGTCGGAGGAGGAGAGATCATCACTAATACCCGAGGTAGAGGAAGAGTCTGAGAGAAGCGAGCGACGACACTTGGAGGACGACACTATGCTGGAACTAAGATAAGAATAAATAAATAAATACATGCCTTATCTTTATAGGGCTTTTTAGATTATCATAATATTTTTCGAGACACACCTAGTCATAATGGACTTAAAAAAATCCAAGTCAATAAATTCAATACAAATTAATTTATAAAAATATCTGGTACACTACGCGTAGAGACCAATTTGATCAACTGCGTAGAGTTTATGTATCATCATTTACTCCATATTTGAATCAGAGAAAGAAAGAAAAAAGAAGAGATAAAGAAGGGAAGGAGAATAATAATAATAAAAAAATCATTGTCTTCACCTGCTTATTACACCATTAGACTCTTATTATCATCACTGCTATTATTTCAATCTTAGTTAATGATGTAGGTTTTGAAGGGAAAAAAATATTTATATTTTTGTGAAGACAAAAAATGAAATAAAATATTTCGAATCACCGAATCATACTCAAGCGTTTTCCCTTCCTTATCGATAAGGAGGAGATGCCTCGTACTTTTTGTGTCTTCCGTAGGTATTTAAAGAGTTGACGTACACACATATTTTCTACCTCTAGAATAGTTCTTTAATGATGATGGACTCTAAGTGGTTCTCCATTTTATACTCACAAAAAAAAAAAAAAATTATGAAGTTTAACAGAATATTTAAAAACATGACCTTGGAGTGTATACTCGTTCACAAAATAGTACAAAGATGTGTAGTTTCTCAAATGTGTTGTGTCACTTTTCTCTGCTTTCACTTCCTACTATGTACTCACTAGGGATTTTGACTCTTTTCCTTATTTCCTCTTAATTAAAGAGTCGAAGGGTGGTGATAAAAGGAAATAAAATCCGCGGGAATCCATCGTAAAAAAGGGAATAAAATAGCTCTAAAATAAAAGAAACGATTTGACAGCAATCGTTTAAGGAACAAAAAGGACTCCTTGGTATGACAAGAATCAGGGAGGACGACGACTCTGTTTATTATAAAAGGGACAACACGCCCCTACCGTGCAGCAAGAGAAAATGAAGAAAACTTTTATGACCGTCATTTTATTATTATAACGACTCATATATAAATGGATGTATATATATTTATCTCTAATTCTCTCTGGAGCATTTCTCAGACTCCCTTCTCTTTGTCCTACCTAATATATATGTATGTATGTATGTATATAAGTCAAAATGGAAGTCAACTCAGAAAAATAAAATAAAAAAATCGCTTTTAATTAAAAATACTCATTGAATACTAACGGACCCTCAACTCGTCACAATTTTCCTAGATATAAAAAACAAAAAAGAAAAGAAAACAAAACAATAGCCACAGAAGAAATATGGAAAAATTACAATACACAGCACGCAACCTCTGTCTCACCGCATCCGGTTCATGAGCAAGAAATCAACACATAAGTCACCAATCTTTTCACAAATGGACTCGACTAAAGATCCCTTTTGGACAAAAACCGCATCCGGCCCTAAGCAAAAGAAGCATACCTCGAGTAAATCACAGATTGGGAAACAGGGTCATGGAATCTTTCTTTTTCATTAAGTATGTAAAAGATTATGTCGAGAGAGATATTTAGAGGGTGAGAGAGGAAGCAATAGAGGATAAGAGGATGAAGTGTGTATTTTGTTACTTTTTTTTTTTTTTTTGCATTTGGAATTGCGTGACAACATACCTACATACTACATACTGAGAAGGGATCGATCACCTTTCCTTTAAATTTCCCACCTGGTAAAATACAAAAAATAAGCAAAACAAAACACACACACACAAAAAAAAAAACCTTCATTCAATGCCTGATCCCCATTCCACGTTTCCGACTTTTCCATGTTACATACAAGCAAGCCATCAAGCTTAATGTATGCATAGAGCACCTCCAAGTGTCCTAAATGTATCAAGACGGGAGGGAAGCATTGTCCCTGTCTGCTCCTCAGAAGGAGGGAAAAGCTTGCAACAACAACAGGGAAATTTTCAACAGAGTCTTGATTGATTTTTTCTTCTTTTTTCCTTTTGAAAACCTTTTTGAAAAGTGTAATAATTTCTTCTTCTTCTTCTTCAAATTAAAGGAGAGGTAAGGTTTAAGGGGGGAGGGGGGGGGGTGGATGTATGAGATGAGATGAGATGAAATAACCTCTACATCACACGCAAAACACTTGAAATACGATTATCGGAAAAATTTCCTTTCAATGGGCGTTTCAATTTTTTTTTTCTTCCTTATTTATTAATTTGCCGAATCCCATAAATTATTTTATGAAAAAAAAAAAAGTACATTTTCCACATCTACCTTGAGGTATTTTAATAATAATAGTGATCATCGAACTACATGATTAGTAATAGAAGGGAGAGAAGAAAAACACAAATTATACCATAGATATGGTAGGTATAATAAGTTCCCTTACCCATACTTTGCAAACTTTGTTCTATAACAAGGCATTGTTTGGCGCTCTATTTCTTGAGAGAAGATTTAAACACAAACAGCACTCATTATTTCCTCAATACACTATCATCATTATCACATGCCACAACACTTGCAAAAATAACTATTGATATAATAATTCATGGAAAAAAAAATAATCAGGGACCTCACCGGCCTACTATAAAAAATAAACTACTTTTAAGTACATGGATTTATCGCGGAAATATTATGATTATGAAAATAAGGCGTGCGAGACTCAGCGCACGCCCTCTCTTCTTTGTTACTGTCTTCCTCTCACTCACCCTTAGAATGTAGTTGTAGAGGAGGAAGAAAAAGAGGAAAAAAGAGCGAAGGAACTATAGGGTTTTGTATGTCTATAACGGCTTCAAATCCACTCATACACCGTTGAGATTTATTGAAGCAATATGAACATACATACATACATAGTTACGCTGCTACTTACTTAAAAAATGTATCTTCTTCTACTATTAACCTCTGTGAGCTTAAACAAATTTCACTATCTAAATTGACGTCTCAGTAGACTCGTAAAGGATAGTTGTTATGAAGACACGTTTCTAAATATGGAAAGAAGGAAGAAAATAAGCTTGGTCAATTCCCTCTGGGGAAAAAAAAAAGGAGTATTGCTACATTTTATACAGATATTTCTACAAAAATGGAGGGTCAATTTATTTAAATATATTCAAATACAAGGAAGAGAGAGAGAGAGAGAGAGAACTATAGAGACAAAGACCATTTATTTTAGTTGATGAATTCATTCAAAGTTTTTTTTTCTTCCTTCATTACATTAAGAGATCTAAGAAAGGAAGGAAAGAGAGAGAGAGAGAAAGACAAAAAAGTTTTCATCCCCCCCCCCCCCCTACAAAAAAAAAAAAAAACCAACACCCTCTTCAAATGCGAAAAAGATCCTTCAAATCTTACATTTTTATAAATATGGTTTGAGATTGCTATAATCCAAGTGTAAAGACTTCAACAGTCCTCTCAGTTGTAAGAAACATATTGACATTTCAAATACATCCAAGCATATTATTCAAGCATCACATTCAACCTAAGGCCCCAGTTTGAGGAAACAGTTTTTAAGAAAAAAAGGAGTTATACCAAAAATCCAAGTACCTAGTATATGTATGATAGATAGACAAGGAGGTTTCGTTGAAAATAGTATTTTTAGAGTTTGTATTTGTTCCTCTTAAAATGAAACATAATGTTCTCTTGCTCCTACAAAATACATTTTTTTATAAGGGATATTAATCTCATTTCGCTATTATGTATTATATACATAATACATTTCAAGATGGAGTCCATCTTTTTTTTTCTTTTTTTTCGCAATAACCTTTTCTTCATTACAATCATTTCTTTCATACATTTTCATTTTCTTTCCTTTAGTCACACAACATATCGCAATTTATATTCATAAATAAAATGCGAAAAAAATAAAATGGGGAGTAAGAGGTGGGGGGGGGGGAGGGGAGTTTTTTTTTTATGATGATGACGATAAAATTTCCCCCTTCACTTCTTCCCCTCATCTAGTTTTTTTTATCCCTTTTTCTTTTTCGTCTTCTTCACTAGAGTTCCCTTTTGTTTTCACGCAACCTCCTTTGCTTTTAAATTAATATACGTTCCTAAAAACTGCAAATGGCTGCAAAAGGCTAGGGAAAACCTTAGCTCTTGGTACTGATCCTTTCTCCTTCCCTAAACAATCTTATCAAATTACAGAGTCTGATAAAAATTGCTTCGTAATTTGATTCATTTATGTGCAAACACTGAGGGTGACAACGGGTTGCCTTTTATAAATGTGTATCTACCATAAGTATGTTCAAATGTGTGTAAGAATGTCAACAAAACAATTCCCTTTTTTTTAAAGGACCAAGATAAAGAAAGAAAATAGGACTCTCGGAAGCATTCTTCTGTTATGTCTATAAAGAGGACCACAATTCTTCGAGTTAATACAAAATAAGAGTAAATGAAAAGTAAATGAAATTCGGGAAAAGAAAGGAAACGGAAATTTATGTACTTTGAACCCTCATGGTTTGAATATGTAAATGACTATCATTCTCACACCACATTTATATGAAGCAAGAAATTGATATTATTATAATTTTTTATTTTTTGATAAATGACCAAGAAGGAGGAGGAGAAGGAGGTTTTTTTTTTAAAATAAAAAATGAGAGAAAACTTATTAAAAAGTTTTAACAAAGAAGTTTTTACCGAAATTTAATTTCAAATTCATTACTCCTGAGATAAAAAAGAAAAAGAAAGAAATACATATATTTTTTCGTCATGACGTAAAATCCCGAATAAACGGTTACTCTCAAGAAAAAAAGAAAAATAAAGAAGAGATGTCATCTGACTTGTTGGTCTTACTTTTCCTCGTTATCATGAAAGGGCCTCTTCATGACATGGAGTAATTAACAGTTTGACAAGACAGAGGGCAATTAAAATCAATGGTGGCCCTCATATTAATAACATACTATGACGTAAGATAAGTAAAACGGATGGATAATTGAAATCCAGTGGTTTTTTTTTTTTTTTCAGGATGGAAAAATCTAAAATACCAACGGAATATACATAAGTGAGTAGAGTAGTAATTACACTCTGTGTTCCTTATTATCGTGTATGTGCAGGTCTAATTAACGTTCTTCCTTAGAGAGCATAGGGTTATAATTACGAACCAACGACAGTGTCATTGAACAAACAACGTGGATCTCAATCAATACAATACAATGATATATATACATATGACGTATAAGCTTGACTATTTTGCTAAGGGCGTAGCCTTAATGATAAGACTAATGTCCTCACTTCTCTCAAACGCCCCAAATTGATAATGATTACTCAAAACTTTTTTTTAAAAAAAATAAGGCTGTAATTAATTGGGTAAAAAAACCCTCAAAACAACAACAACAACAACAACAACTCCAAATGAATGATAAGGAAATCATTTTTTGAATTTAAATTAGTATCATCATTGAAATCAGTCTTTCATTCATTCATTCAAGAAATTGTCTCATGTGAAAAAGTCATTAGAGCCACCCGTTTTTGATTCTTTCTTTCTTTCTCTCTCTTTAATTTTTCTTTTTTGGTATATATTTTTGAAAAAAAAAATTGTTCCTTTTTCTTGACATGAATATCGGTAGTATTTTTTTTTTTGATGTGATGTTGCGCTCCATACCATTATTTGACTGGTTTTAATTTCCGTACTTGGTAATTTAAAAGGAAGGGGGAATGCTCTAGTACAGAATATAACAATAACAAAAAATAATAATGCGAGACGAATCATGCTTCCAAAGACTCTGAATAAAACACACATATATATCTAAAATACATGTTATAAGAAGTGTCACTACGTTTCATTCAAGAATGGAAAAGAAAACAACAAAACACTTCAGAGCACCACAGAAATCAGTCGAGAATAAATATCCAAAGAAAGAAAGAAAGAAAGGAAAATGAAATACGGGGAACCAAAAACGTTGCGTGGATTTAAACGCAACAGAAAAAACAAGGGTTTTTCTTTTATTTTATTTTCTTCTCCTTTTTCTTTTTAAACTTCGGAACTTTCATAACTGAGAAAAAAGTCCACGCAACCTTTATCAAAACTATCCTCGCACGCCCTTTCTTTCAATAGACTTCATTTATTTTTATTACTTTTCCCTGTCTAGCGATGTTGTTGAAAGTTGGTTAGCGGAGGATGGCGGTGTTGTCGGGGGATGACGGGGGTTGTTGGATTCAAAAAGAGACTACTTATTATATAGACATGGGGAGGAAAGATGGATTTTTAGTTAGTATATACTAAGGGAGAGGTTTTGTTACATACAAAAACGGAAAATACAATGCGAGAAAACGCTGGCGTCCGACGGTTTTTTTTGTTGAGAGAAGACAAAAAAGAAACGCGAACGGTGGCGGTGGAATTTCGGGGAGATAAGAATCTTTTATTGAATTGAGAAGTACTTTAAAATAATAATCATTATAATTATTATTGTTATGGAGGGTCATTAAAAATATCCTGCCCCGAGGGTGAGGTCCATTAGATGACCCTGTTTGATAGTACATTCATACTATACACACGATTATAAATTATTTCAGCGTTTTATGAGTTAATTACTTATAGAATGTATTATTATTACTATTGCCCTACTCAAATTTTCCTTTGCAAAGGTTTTCAATTTCATGGTCAAAAAATTTTATTTGCCGTCCCCTCCAAAAAATAATCATCTAAAATTTAATAAAAAACGCGTTTGTCTTTTGGATTTTTCTTTAAGGAGAGTAGAACTGAAATGTTTTTCAAATTTTGTCAAACAAAAACAATATTTATTTAAAAAGAAGCAGTAAATTTCTTTCATAATGTTCTTAAGTCTCCACCGGATTTTCTTTTCTTTTTCATAGTACCATATGTTGATATAGGGGAGAATCTACATATATATGGAAAAGCAGGCGCAGAACTTCTATGTATAATCCGGTTATCACTGAGGTAAAAAAGGATATATATTTTATGTATTTACACAAATTGATGCTTCTCCACTACTACCATCCCCTAGCGTCATACACATGAACTAGAGAGTTCTTTTGATCAAAGGGAGGAATGAAAATAACTATAAAAAGAGGGAAGAAAAGGGGAAATCAATAAAAACAACAAGAAAAGAATAATTAGGGGTAGAAAAGGAAAAGAAGAAAAGGAAGAAAAGAATCCCCGAAACCTCCTGTTGGCAAAATATACAAAAATGCATTGTTCGATATATGTATGTATATGACTGTAGAAATCTTTTGTTGCTCCGACTTTGATATTTTCTACATAGTTAACAATACATACAGTTGTTAATAATTAATTATTTATCGTCCCCATTTGGTCGGAGCAGTGGTTGGTAAGTCATAAGGATCGACCTTTGCATCGTTCGTTAGAGGGGTGAGGATGTGATATTTGAATATTTAAATGACAAACATATATATATATATATATATATATATATACAGGGTGGAAAGAAACAAGGCTTTGCGTTGGGATAATGTTTTCGGCGCGCGTTTTTTTCCTACAAGAAAGAGGTTTAATAACATAGCATAGAGTCGTCCATGATCTGGATACATAAATATAATTGATCCATTTCGTTTCTAAGGGGCCGTTAAAAATTCATGATCTTTTTTTATCATTTTTTTATATATATTCATTATGATTACACTTTTGACCTCTTTTTGTGTGGAACATATAAATATATAATCATGATCGTTTCTTCAACTTGTTGTTAGACTATCCATGAATTTAAATAAGAAAAATAAGGTATGCTCCTGGAGGAAAATGGAGGGTGGACAGTTCTTTTCCTCCAACGTGAGGATGACAGAAAGATTTATTTACGAATGGATGATAAAAATCTCCTATATTCTTCCTCTTTTTTCATCTAGGAGAGGAGGAAAAGAAAAGGAAAGAAAAGAAGAAGAAAAAAAAAGAAGAACGTATTTTTCCCTTTTTTTTTGTTATAAAAAAAGTAAATACCCTTTTGACAAAAAACATATTTTTAAAAATAAAAAACATAAACTGCACGTGTAGCTAGGAAGCACTTTAGGGAACAACGACAAATATTTAATGTTTATATCCTCATTATTATTATTATGAATCATGACTTTGAAATGCAACATATTCGTTCACCTTCCCCTCTCGTTTGAAAATATATTTTGTAGCAGCATCAAATCCAATTCCCTTTTCATCTGCCCCCTTCTTAAAAAAACTGATTTGTCAAAGTCGATGGAACTTATTATTATTCAGGTGATTGTTCTTTATTATCACATCTGAAGATCTTTGAAGTTGTCCAAAAAGACATACACCATATACATATATATAGATAGATATATGAAATGAACAGCTCTCAATAGATATATTAAAAGAAAAAATTTACATATAAATAATAACTGTGAAAAAGTTTCCCGAATAAATATATATTTATATTTTAAAATTTAATAAAAGTATGGGACTTGGAGAGAGAGAGAGAGAGAAAGGGAGTCAAAATGGGTATTCAAAAAAGGAGGGGAGGGAAGGAAAAAGAGAACTTTACAAAACTTTTTTTGATAAACTTTTTGAATATCAAAAACCTGCTTCCGGAGCTAAAAGGAACTCATAAATAAATAATAATAAATAATATGAATTCGTTTTCCCTTCTCTCTCTCTCTCGAGGGATAATCTCATCATAGGGCACACGTTCGGGTTTCTCCATCTTTGAGCGTGCACAGAACAACGATATTCTTCTTCTTCTTTTCTTTTCTTTTTTTTAAATGTCCAAGTTCTTGACTAAGAAGCGGAACGTTTTTATTTTTTCCCTTGATGTTGTTACATACATAGATTATAAGGTAACAGATGGTTAATATTTCTGGATTTCTAAGAGTCCCTCAAATGTGTCGTCGTTCTATATAGATCCATATTCAATAAGGACACCTTTTTTTTTTTTTTTTTATGGAATTGCCATTACAAAAAGGAAAAACAAGAGGAGTAATAAAATCCAATTATGATCCTTAATTCATGATAATCCCAAAAATACATGATTAAATCCTGTCATTTTCAATTATGACGTAATTTTGAGCACAGAAAAAGAGATTAACAAAGGAAACAAAGTAAAATATACGGACTCGCACATTACACTTGTTATTTAATCTCTCAACCTATCCTCCTTAAAAAACAAAAATCATTTGATAAAAGTTAATCAATTCTTAGATATTGATGAAATTTGCGCAAAGTATAAGTACATTTCCAGTTCCAACGGGATAAAATCAGAAGATTCATATCTTCAACTTTTTGTTTTGTTTTGGTTTTAGTTCATCTTAGACCTTATTGAGCGGATAAATGATTGATTGCCCCATAAAGAAGGTGGAATAACTTTGCATTGGCTCCATAAAAGAACCGAAATGTATAAATATATATATGAGTCTGATTGAATTCGTGATTGATGATGACAAAGGGAAAAAATAGAGAAGTAGAAAAGAGAAAAGACATTGACAAGACTACGACGAATATTAATGCATTGAAGGATAAATGATTTACGGAAAGTAGTAGGTTGCGTGGGGCAGATGGTAAAAGTTGCGTTGCCATACGCAGTATATGTAAGAATGTCTACATAAAAAATGGTAAAATATGCTTTTTACTAGCCCTGCGGAAATGAAAAACTAGAGTCTCTCCAAACAACCATTGCTACAAAATACCTATATGATTCTTCATCATTCACATAACAAAAGGAAAACTTTTGATCAAAAACTGCGTGTAGATATGAACAGTTCCTCAACATCATCATTTTATTTCCTCCTAATGCATCAGAGTAATCACTTGAGACTCAACTTGTCAAAAAAAAAGGAAAAAAAAACTTTGAATAAGGGGTGGCTTCCTACGACGACCCCTCCTCAACCAACCTCCCCCTCCCATGCATATGAATTTTTTGAATATACATATTCCAAACATTTTTGACATAAATCAATTACAATTAAAATGAAATTCATCTTTATTAACCATAAATATATAGTCAATTTTGTTTCCAACAAAGATTTGAGGGATCAGACTTTACTGCTATTTATTGTAACTGGTGACTCTTCCTCCTGGATCAATACATATGTATGTATTTAGGTACAGAGATACATTCATAAATATATGTATGTATGTATGTATATATCAGGTTCGTCTAAGCTTCTCTCATCGTTAAGAAGATTACAGTGACATATTCTCAAAAAATATATATATACTTTTTTATTTTTTATCAAGTTCTTCTTCTTTTTTTATTTCTCTCTCTCTCTCTTTAACTACTATCAAAGTTTCCGTCTGAACGGAAAGATGAGTCCTACTAATGTTTATTATGTATTACAATATGTGTAGTGAGATCATTATTATTATTATTATTATTATTACTATTATTTAAAGGGACCCCCAAAAATTATTTTATGTCTCTGTAGATTTAAACAAAATACGCTACAAAGAAGAAAAAGAATAGAGGAATAATCAATACTCTGATGACATCATCCTTCCTACTACTAGTATCATATCATGTATCCGTGGAGAAATGAAACACGTGCTCCTTGATACAGAAAGAATATGCTGATAAAAGATGTTGTTATTCTTTTGCCGCTGCAAATGTGTTTTTAAAAACAGACTTTAATAAAAGTCCTTCCTCGCATCCCCCTAAAAAAAAAAAGAAAAAAGAGGTGGGAGGTTGTGTTGAATAAAAAGGAAGAAGAAGAAGAAAGCATCATTAGTCCCTACAAATTCTTTTCATTATTGTTATTATTACTATGATGATTGCGTTCGTTCCTCCTCATTATTGATCAAAAGGAACGGAAAAGAAGGAAATTTAATTTTCAGTTAATCCATTCATGAATAATCTTCTGATTCTCTTTTCATCAGGAAGGTTTCTTCTTCCTCCTTCTTCGTGGACGACGACAATCCCCTTTGGCTACTTCTACCACTACTTATCAGTTCGGTCCCATATAATAAATAAATATAAACATAATCCCTTCTCAAATACGTCTTCGTCTTAAATGAAAATAAATTCTCAACTTTATATATTGTATATATATCTCTCTCACTCACTCAAACAAACTTTAATTTATGGTTTCTTCTTCTCCATTATAATAAACTCCTACCAAGAGGAAGGCGATGAAAAAAAAATTACAATACTTTTCTGGGAATTGATAACAAGTTATATGCACACCAATCGCCTCCATTTTTATTTATTTAATTCAATAATGAGAGTTATATTTATTTTTCCTTTTTCCTTTCCCAAATTTTATTTAGTTATTTTGATAAACACCTTTTTGAGAAATCGGACTCACGGTTATTATTGTAATATGATCGTCCACCGTATCCATGTGTAGATATGTATGTACATATAATAATAATAATTTACTTGGTTAGGGGTGAGGTTTTTTGTACATACATACATAAATTATGTGTGTATGTACATGTTTTTATATATGTCTATGTTGGTATAATTTGATTAATTATTACCAGATGAATTTGCATCATCATGTCAGTAAGCGATATTTGTACGAAGGAAAGGGAGGAGAGGGAAGGAAAGACACAGAGAAGAAGCAAAAGAAGGAAAAAAATACGGGAAAAAAATGACTTGGAGTCAACCCCAAAGAAATTTGAGCTTTAAAAACGTTATGGATTTTTCTTTCCTTTTTAGTTAAGTACTTAAAACAGTAAAACAGTGTTCCTCAATGGGATGATGATGACTAAGACTCTCTCTCTCTCTCTCTCTCTCACACACACACACACAGAACAGCTGAATTGACCGGAAATCTATGTATGTATTCAAACCTTCAAATTATAGGCAGTAAAGTAACGACCCTTTATAAAGAAAGAAAGAAAGGAAAAAAAAACCTACAAAGGCACGAAATAGTTTGTATTATTTCTTTTCACAAAAAATCAAAAGAAGGAAAGAAAAGAAATTATGTATTTTACCCTGACTGAGACTAAAGGAGGAGGAGGAGGGGTTTCGTTGAGACTCAAATTACTACTTTGAATGACGATGACATTACATACATTCAGTCAGTGAATGAATATCATCTATCTTTCGAGTGCAATTAAATTTCCGCCAAGATAAGAAGTTTGTATTTTTTTTTATCAAAAGACAGACCTGAAAGATCACTTGAAACATGATCCTCCTCCTCCTCCTTCGTCATGGCCTTGAAACACATGTCTAACTATGGATCATTCAAGAGTTAAAGCCGGACTCAAATCATTACAAATGGATTACGGTTTATATTTGTATCTTTATCTCGCGATGATAAATTATGATTATTGCTCAGTCAAAATGATTATATTTTTTTGTTTGTGTGACTGCACCGAGAGAGAATGATGGACCAGAAAACACAGCCACATCTCTACATAGTGAATGAATCATCAGAAAAAGATGATACAAAGTTCATACTATGAACATTTATGTACATATATATATATATATATATATATATATATACATATAAATGCCAAATTAAGACATGCTGAGCTTATAAATGAATACAAAAGAATGTTTAAGAAGTCGTCATCATTAATCAAAAAGAAGGCTCGACCAGACCAGACTAGGAATGACCTCCATTACTCTCTCCTTATGCTGTGCTATGTCCAAATTAAATTTTAGCAAAATAAACATTTTATTTTTGGAAAAGTAAAGAATAAACACCTTTGTTCATCCATGGATCGCTATAAGATCAAAAGATTCAAATTCATTTAAATAGAATCATCATGAAGAGACTTTACCCTCTCATCTCTCTGTCTGTCGTTCCTTCTATGTACCATAAATAATAAAGATAAGCAAAAAAAAAAAAACCCTCAAAAATAATATATGTATGTATAAAAGACATGAAACATGTAAACGTCTAGGTGGTCCTGATCAAATCCCTCAAAAGAAGTAGACAACACCTTTGTTATTATTATTATTATTATAGTATTTTGAGAATACTCGCTCCTTCTTCTTCTTCTTCTTCTTCTTCTTCTTCTTGAATCAAAATATATAGGTATACAAATAAAAAATAAAAAATCTTTGGAATTGACAAATTTTATTTTGTTTATTTGGATAACCCATTTATGTTTGTACATACTATTTGGCTGATTCCTATAGGGGATACCCTCAAGTGCAGCTCATATTATTCCATATACATTCACACAAAAAATAAAATGCAGGTTATTTTGTTATTCCTAAAAACTAGAGAGAGATGGTGTGACGTCACATCTTTTTATTATTTAGTTGATGGTAATGATGTTTATATCGATTCTTTCGTTTTCTTATTCTTTCTTTCTTTCTTTCATTATTATTTTTTTTTTTTTTTGAGCTCCAGATGTGAATTTAAAAAAAAAAAAAAAAAAATGTTGGTCCGATTATTTGCTTTCACGCATTTCGTCTTTCTCTTGTAATAATATGTATGTTGGTAGTATATAGTAAGGGATTTGAGACAGAGTCGGAATGGAAGGGGTTGTTTCGTTTGGAGGAATGGTTATTTATTTTTCCTAGCTTGTTGTTATTGTTTCTGTAGAAAATTAAAACCATTTTTTTCGAAAAACAAAACAAAAAAAACGACAAAGATTGACGGGATAATGACTATATATTCCTTCGTTTAATTTATGAGAATTGAACGAACAAGGAAGAATAAGAATAAAAAGAACTTGGTTGCTCTTCGTTCCCTTAGTTGTTTCTTTTTCTCTCTTTTTCTATCTCACAAAAAAATACACCAAAAATAAAAAAACAAAAAAAAAACTGTCCATCAAAAAAACCGAGCTGAATCTCTTACCTTCTCTTGATTTCAACTCCTCCATCGCATCCCTCTTCCTCCGCTCCACTCAATGCCTTCTTCATTAACTTCTTCCATTCATTCTTAGACTCCTTGAGAAGCCGCTTTTTTCTTTTGCAATTACGACACTTTTTATGCTTTTTCTTGGCAATGGCTCCTTTATCCATTCCAGGGGGTGGGAAGACAGGGAATGTTTCGAATGAAGAGGATTCAAGCCCCTCTGCATCCAATGCAAGGGAGGACCAACGGTAGAGAAGGAAGTCCTCATAGTTCATCCCCTTACATTCCTCCTTTACTTCCACCTTCATGCTGAAAGTAGACCTTTCCCTCAAAACTTCATCCAAGGAGTAGTATATATCACAAAATAGGCACAAATCACTAACAAGAAGCAGAGAAAGAGATTCCTATAATCAGCTTAGGAAATAATGATGAGTATCTCATCAACTGATGGAAAATCTTCTTCTTCTCTTTCAACTGCACACCCACCGCACCTGAACGTTAGGATCGAAAATGTCCAACTAAGTTCAGAATTAAAGAACTACTTACATATTTTTTTTCCGGCAACATGATGCGCGTTTACTTATTTTTCTTATTATTCCTTTTCTTTTCTGGTAAAAGAAGAAGCCGGGCTTGCATTATACCGTTACGGGCGTGCGTTTTGATCTTTTCTTTTTAAATAAATACGTACTATTATAAATATTATGCAGTAGTATGTATATATATTATAGTATAGTATAATTTATAAATATACGAACTACATATATTTGAAAGAAAGAAGATATTCAATTAAAATTAGGTAAGAAAATTATTCCAATTTTTATTTTTATAGCTGCGATAAAGTGATGACATAAGGTCTTCAAACCTTGTATGATTCCCTGATGTCTTGCCTCATAAATATTTTTTATTGTTGTTGAAAAGAGTCGTGTGGACCTAGCTGATGTACGTAGAGAGTTAGTTAGTTCTATTCTTTAAATAAATGTACTTATTGAGAGACTGTCCCTAGAGGGTAACTTTTTGATAATCAAACATCTTATTTATTTATGGAATTAATAATAATAATAATAAATACAAGGAAAATAAAAATTCCAATATGAAGCTAGCATCATTAATCAGTGAATCATTTTACTTATAGATTTATTTATTTAAAGCAAGAAATAAAGAAAAAGAAAAAAAAAAGAAGAATGAAATAATCCCTTCCTTGAAAACAATGTTATTATTTTCAAGAAGAAGAAGAAGAAACAAAATGGAATATTTTAAAAAAAAAAATTCTTTTTAAAAAAATGCATTAGCTAATTAATATTTGTATTTTCAAAGAGAAAAAAGATATTAAAAAAATCCATAGGTCCAAGAATTCATCAATATCCATGGCATGCAAAAATAATAATAATAATAACCCATATTTTTGCAAACAGAACCTATCATAATATAATCATTCCAAATTCCCATGAGAGAATAATTCAACAACAATTTAACATAGTTATTTGTTTTTTTTTGTTTGTTTTTTGTTACTATTACGAATATAACAAATTCATGGTTCAAATTGATCAACTCCCACAAAAAGTATTTTAATGTATCATTTTAGAAGAATGAATTTAATGATTCCTTTTTTTTTCTTTTTGTAAAAAGAATAATTACAAATCCTAACGATTTCACGATATCCACCCCATTTCACCCCCCCCCCCTATTTAGTTCTTCATCCAACGTTAAACACAACATACATACATTCAGTCGTTATTATTTTGAACATTGAAGAGCCTAGAGACTTAGAAAGAGGGAGAAGGAAAAGCGAATGTACTGTTATTATAATTCGAAACGAATTGGCTATAATTTTATACTTTTATTGTAGTCAAGTATGTAGTACTCAATTGACAAGTCTCCTTCGACTTTTCTTATAGCATGTAAGTACATAGTATGTGCTCTTACAACAGTACATATATATGTACATTCATAGATTGTGTTCTTGAATTTCTCTTGGATACATTGACTCAAACACACACACATACACACAAGACATTAAATCGTCAATTATTCAAAAAAAAAAAAAAAAATGATTAGATAAGATTCACAAAATATTTTTTTATTTTTTTTTAAATTAAAAGAAAGACAATTTTTTTTCCAAGTCATAAAGTTTTTTATGATGTCAAATTTTTACATTTTGTCAAAGAAAAAAACAACACCAAAACACCAAATTGGATCTCTAAAAGATAAGAGAAGATATCCATTCATCCACATATTTCTCATCAAATGATTACCCCTGACTCACCCTCAGAATATGCAAATAGAAACTTAAAAAAAAGCAAGTACTTTATATATATATATATATGTACATAATTATAACCAATTGAGTCAATTGTAGAGTAAAGAAAAGTCTATGCAAAAAAGGATGTGAGCCACACCTTCCCGTATTTTCATTTCATTTGAATTTAAAATAAACACAAATTTTCAAGGGATACAAAAAACAAAAAAAGAATAAAAAAAAAGAAATCCCTGAGATCGTTTTAAAAGATAATTTTCCACTTATTTTTAAAAGAGTCACTTTAGGACTCTTTGCACTCATATTTGAAACACAAACACCAAAATAGATTGAACCAGACCTTTTCAATGTTTACATAATGAAATATCCATGGAACTGTTTTATACATAAGTATATATTTATATGTGTGTATTTTTGAGTGCTACTGTGAAAATGTTGGCAGAGTCGGAAATGATAAGTTAGAGGTCGGTCTCTGTTACTCTATTTCATTAATGGGCTAAAGAGATAAATTCTTCTTTGTAGTAGAGTGGACTATTGCCTGAATTCTTTGAATGACCTCCTTATCATATGTACAGAGCTAGACTCTTAAGCAAACAATATCGCCTCGTAATCCTACGCTACTATTCATAATAAACCCTCCACAATTTTTACCTATAAACCTAACAATGTACCTACCTGTGTAACATGATACTTACTCACATATATATGTATGTACATTGATCATAACTCTCCACATGAACGAAAAGGGTTCCTCCCCCCACTATATTTCTTTCCTTTTTTCTTTCTTTGATTCTTATCAATGTAACTCAGTAGATGTCTCTAGGTTCACATTATGTGTTTTAAATTGCCAAAAAAAATATTTCTTAGAGGTTGTTATTAACATACGCTTGTAAGAAATATATTGGATATAGTTCTAATGATCTGGAAATAAAGCTGCTTCTTCAACAAAAAAAGAGGGCCCCACTGTGGGGGAGCATGCAAAGGTCAAAGATCGAAGAGAACCAAAGTAAGGCAAAAACAAAAAAAAAAATAAATTTATTTCTAAAAATATAACCTAAAAATCTTCTACCTATTCTTTTTTTTTTTTTTTCCTCCATTGAGAGAGAAATTCATTTTAAATGATTAAATATTCAAGTTTTTATACTACACTTTTGTACATATTTAAAGACATACCACGTACATGGAGGCCCTCACACTAAGCATGCTTCACTCGTTAAAGTACCTTTAGATATTCTTTTTTTCCTAAGTTCCTTTGCAACATTAAGTCCATAAAAATAAAGAGTTGCTACTCAATTTGCATGTTTTTTCGCAGAGACATATCCCCGTAGGTAAAGAAGCCTCAACTTGACCTCTATTCAAGCCTTTTTAAAAAGTGAAATTTCAAAGGCAGTCATTGACTTTGTATTGTATGTATAGAGGTCTTTTCCCATGTAGATTTTGTGTGCGGACATTATTCATTCTGTTCAAATTTACGGGACGGAAACAAATGACAGAAGTTAACGAAGAGATCCGAACGGATTTTCCTTTTTAAAACAGCGTCAACAACAACAAAACAAAACAATCATCTCATTGTTTCTATTTGTACAGAGGAACAAGATTCAAATCCCTCTCTCTCTCTCTCTCATACTTTGTCTCAATAATGAACAAATGTACGAATCCCACCTTAAAAGCTCAGTCATGATTTGTACATGCATAGAGAGTAAACGGCACTTGAAGATTTCGTTATTTATAAAAAAAAACATCATGTTAGAAATTGACTTAGGTAAAATAGTTTTTCAATTACCAAATTCTTCCTTATGGAAAGAAAAAGAGACAGAGAGAGAGAGAGAAAATAATATCAAGAAATGAAGCAAATTCCTTTAGAAATCCTCGATATGATCAGAAAAAAATAAAATAAAATGATTGATTCTGAACCTATAAGTGAAAAACAACTACAAAGTTTATTACTTTATGGTTCATTTTTCTTTTTCTTTTTTTTTTGAGCAGAAGGGATTATTATAGAGCTCAAAAATTTTACTACTATTTCTTCTTTTTTTTTTTTTGAGTGTGTGTGTCAAAGGAAAGAAACAAAACATTCGAAGAATAAAAAATGATTTTTTTTTAGTAATCTTAGAAAATAAAGAAAATATTTAACAAATTTTGTACGAATATATGTACATATTTATTGCACTTGAATAATTTCTGCCGAGTGCATAGGATCAAATACCCTAAGGAGGATTACTACATTTTCTTAGGAAAAAAGCCACCCAAGAATACATAATATGTACTTTCAAAATAGGGGCCTACATACTTAACCAAATGACATATCAATAAAGTAGTGAGTTAAAATCTCTCTTCTCCCCCTTTAGAAAAACTTTTCTCATAAAGTTATTTGGGAAACGTTTACGATGAGAAACAATTCTTGACAATTTTCTTTATTCTTTAATTGTTTTTTTTTTCTTTTTCTCCTTTTGCAACTGTTGCTTTGACCGTCCCGCTACATTTTCCCTATTTTCTTCTCCCCTAAAAAACAAATTTAAAACAAAAGTCCTTATATAACTTTTTTATTTAAGGGTCATCTAATTAGAGTCCTTCAAATAAATATGTAGTTATGACCCATTTCATCAAATATATAAAAATATGACACACAAACCTTTTTTTTTTGTTTTGTTTTGTTATAAATATGTATGTAATACTCATATTACAGACTCTTAAATTACAAGTTTGGACCAACAGTTTTTTCATCATGTTTTTTTGAGTCTATAATCAACAACAACAACAATAGACAAAATATCATCAGGTAAATAAATACCTAAATAACAACACGAAACCCTCTCGTTCACTCACTATGAAAATACTTCTTCATTTATTTCAACACCCAAATAATCCATTTCCATCCATCATCAAAAAATAACTTTATAATGGGATCTACTCTCTAACTACTAAATATTTAGAGTCTAAAGTTGACCTCTCTTAAAAGTCCTTTGGTATAGGGGATTACATACGTGTGAGGTGTTGCTCCGTTGGTAGGTTTCGACTTCTGTGTGTGTGTGTATGTACAATTTTTTTTACGACTTCCTTCTAATAAAAAATAAAGAGTCCAAGAAACTTTTTTTCTTTTTTTTTTTCTCTTTATTTCGTCAGAAACGGAGAAAATATCGTTTTTTTCCCTCTCTCTCTCTCTCTCCTTCTTATCTGTTACAGAAATCAATTTTTTGTATTGTACATTGTATATACAATAATAATAATAATAAAAAATAAAAATAATAATGACAAAAAAAAAAAGAAGAATGCCAAGAGACTTCTTTCTTACATTTTTTTTTTTTTTTTTACAAATAGGGGTTTGTATCATATAAATATATATACAAAAGTATCTCTCTGACTAATGGTTCGTAAAGGTATGCTGGATATTTTTTGAGTTCTTCCTTCGATTCCAGGTGCTTCATTCATCAGAGATTATTATTATTTCTTTTAAGATCAGCATGTACATAATAGATAATTATATAGTTAGTCCATAGGTAGGTAAATACTGATAAGTAACCAACCCCTGTTACCTCTTTAAATATTACGCAGGATTAAAAATATTGTTGTTTTGACAGTTTTTATTTGAAAGGATCCTTTTTATATATATTCATATATTATAAAGAAACAACTATTTTTAAATATATATATTTTGTGTGTGTCCCCATGGTCCGTTTACCAACTATTATTAGAACCTGATACATATTTAGCCCAGATGTACATACCCATGTACAATTGTACAAAAAATAAGAGGGTGACTTATGCCATTTTAATCATTCCTTTTTCTCTACTTTTCCATAATTGGACTGAATTTCCTTTGATTCTTATAGCGAAGGATGCCCTCCTGGGATTCAATCAGTGATTACTTACATTCCATGCATTCTTTCACCTATGTGTGTGCGTATGTATTCCCTCCTAGGTGCTTCCTTCAATAACAAACTCAAGAAACCATGTTCGTATTTCAATTTTGCTTACATACGTATGTTCACTTAATTCTTCTTATTTCTTTGTTTGTGAAAGGTCCAAATACTCTGTTTTGAAACAAAAGTCTAAAGCAGCGTTTCGCAACAGGTGGGTTGCCGAAACCTGATGAATAATTATCTGTATTCCGGTGCAATATTGAAGGACTATCTTAACATTGATTAAATATAAAGAAAGAAAAACAAAGGAATAATTAATTAAGGGCATTCAATATTTAAAATCACACTAAATAAATTTTGATATCAATCGACATAAAAACTCCAAATGTCAGAGTAAATCCAAAGTCGGCGGTCGATCTCAAAATCACATATATTTGCACGGTATAATGACCATGGTGGGCCTCAGTGCCAAGGCTGTATCCATGGTGCATGGGGAGGGGGGGGGGATCCTTACTCATAAATTTTGTAAATAAATATAAAAATCATAAAGACACAATTTTTGTTTTTTGTCAAAATATTATTCGAAGATTTGACGAGAAATATTTTTTTTTTAAAACAACCAAGTGTGTCAAAGACAATTTTTGTCAAAGAAGAGGGGGGGTGACTCCACCTCTCTTGAGCAAAACCGTCTACATGGACTTGCTCAGTACAAGACCCCTTCAATAACCATTGGTCTAAAGGGTTTTGATGCCTATGTTGGCTATCTCAAAATCTTTTGAATACTTCATTGCCTTTGACTTTTCCAAACGCTTATAGATCTCGTAAGTAAAATATTTTATTCGGCTTAGAGATGGAAATAGTTGTTGTTTTTTTCGCACCTAGTATCTCTTACAGTGAATACTCCTATGTCAAAATGATATATGAATTAAATAATAATAATCATTGTACAAATGTATTTTGATAGAAATAAGGATTTTTCTATTGTATGCGGATTGAAAACATTAATAAGACTTAAGTAAAAAAAAAATCCTAAGAGAACATGTGGAAGAGGCTACCTAGAATAATGTACAATGTACTTCATGGTCCAAACAATGACATCCAAAGTGTGAGCAACAGTTTTTTTTGTTTTGTTTTTTGTTTCCTCCCTCCCATTGAATGAGAAGGACGTAGATTCAATGCCATTCTTTTGCCTGAGCTTTTAATCCCTTGTGATATATCTTTCATTTGATAAGGAACAAAAGTTTTTGAGTCAATCCTCAAAAGAATTCTCCAAGTCCTCATGCGTCACCCCTTTTCCCCCTTCTCCTCTGTCTCGTGTCATTAACATTATTGTCATACGTAATTACAGGGGGATTCTAATGAATGATTTCAAATGTTTCTCCCTTCTGCATATTTCATAGGCACACAGCTTTATCTGAAAAATGAATCTATGTAAGTTTCTTTGGATTCCTACCCTGTTGTTGTTGTTGTTTTTATTGTTTTTATATCATTCTTTTTAATTATTATTATTCTTTCTTTTTTCATGTCAATCAGTCCTTTAAAACAGCGTTCCTCAAATTAATTATTGGGAATGAGAAGGAGAGAAAGTTTATTATCTGACAGTAAAATCGCTCAAATCGATAGGAAAGGAGAAGGTTCTGGCTCAAAAGAATTTGGGTTGAAAAAAACAAAAAAGAAAGAAAAACATGGATGCGGTAACTATGAGCAAGATATAGATGTCGGTGGGTAAATAGGAACAAAGTTAAGACCTGGAAGTTTAAAAATCACTTGTGTATTTTTTTATTATTTTTTTTTTCAATGCTACTTGCGTACGATTTAACAAAGTTTGGAATTTTTGAATGCGAGTGTGATTTTATTGTTGTGTGTCAAGGACCACCACCTTAACCGTGGCCAAGACTTTGAGGGATCTCTAAGGATAGAAAACAAATGAAAACAAATTTCTTTTTTTTTTTTTTTTTAAATAACATCTAATCTAGTTTCATAGATCTTGAAACTGAGATCAATTTAAGGGATTGAAACCGAGAAGAGATAAAGACGGATATCGGGAACCACGTGATCATTCAAGATCACCTAAATTGAGACCAAAATACGATCAATACTTTGAGGGATCGAGACCGAGAAGAGACCAAAACCGATTTTGAGAACCACATCCCTAGTGTGGGTACGAATAAAAATGTGTTAATTGTAGATACTTCAAAGATGTAAATGGAGTACATTTACTGCATTTCAACATGGACTTATGTGTATTGATCAATGCACAGAAGATCCCTTTTGGACATGGATCAACTTTGGGATCATTTTTTGTTTGATTTTATTATCTGCGAGTTTTTTTTTTTTTTTTAAATTGTACCCCGCATTGAATTTTTCTTATGTGAAGAATTTGAGTACATAATATTTGTATTTATGATTACTGATGACTGCTTTCGTCTGCCCTTCCCCCTTCTCCATCATATCCCCTACTAGGGTGGAGAGTGTATTATTACAACTACGTATATTCAAACGTTAATATTTTGTCCATTCTATGTACATACATACATATATTTTTCTATGTATTTTAAAGGAAGGATCTTTTTTTTTTAATGACTACCTGTTGCTACTGTCAACCCTTACATGTTCGTTCCTAGACGGGATTTTTTTTAGAGGAGGGTGGAAACGGAGGAAGAGCTCACAATTCAGATGCCCCTATAATCAGTAGGACAAAAAAAAATCCTATAATTTTTGTTGGTTGACAAATAAATGTAGAATTTTATTTATTAGATTTATAGCAGAGCTCATGACTCATTCTTTTTTAACACTATTAGTATAATACTAATCATCTAAACGGCTAAAAATAACAACAAGAACAGCAACTCAATCCCATTCACGTATGACTCAGTTCATCATGAATTCAATCATCAAAATCATTTCTCAAATGTAATTTTGAAATATACATAATTAATTATTCAAATAATCTCCTTATCTACGATGAATGAAAGAGTTCTCGTCGAGGGGGTGGAGACACCCATGCTTTGAGATTAAATTACATATATAGAAAAATAATAAATAAATCCTTACCCCCCCCCCCCAAAAAAAAAAAAAAAAAAAAAAAAAAAAGTAGCAAGAACCCAAGGATTTGCAGTCTTTATCAATTCCATTCAAACCCCCTATGAGATACATGTATGATTAATATCTATCCACCCATCCTTGAGGGCAAATAAGTCTTCTTCCTCCTCCAAGAGAGAGGATCTCATGAGTAGTAGTAGCAGTAGTAGTAGTAGCTGAACCTTAGTAGCCGTACTCACAACAAACAGCCCCAAAAAGAACAGAACAAAATAAATAAGAGGAACTGAATAAACATCATGGAGGAAAGAGCTGTGAAGGGGGTGAACTGACACACACGAAAACAAAGGGTTTCTTTCCTCTTGAAATATTGATTTTGTATCCTCATACAACGACGTCATCCTTGGATGTATACATACATTCATATATTATACATTATATATTACACAAGGATCTGATATGAGGATTGAGCGTATCAAGTAGCCCCCCCCCCCTCCCTCTCCCTAAAAAAGAGGTTTTCTTCATTTACTAGATATACATACATTTATGTTTTGAAATTAACGAATTATTATTATTTCTTTTTAAATAGAAATACGTTGGTTTGTGAGCATTTGTGAATACTTACCTTCATATATATATGTATATATGTCTCCATGGATTTTCAAATAAAGGACGGAAGAAACTCTTTCAAGACGTATTGGTAGAGACTACATACATTCCCACAACAATGATGATGTATTAAAAAAAAGAAAGAAGAAGGAGGAGAAAGAAAGAAAAATAAGAACCCATGTTCTTGCCTTTGCCTTTCAAATACATAATTCGATCCGTTCCGTTTACGGTTCAATCCCATTTCGATATGCTTGTCCCTCTCTATAGAGAGTATATGTACATATATGAGAAAACTTTTGCATAGTGAGCAAACTTGGAGCAGGAACACGTGTGGTGGCAGCTCATAACGAAGTAACTAAAATGTCTATCAATCAGAATGTCCTTTGATGATTCAGATTCAAGTCTTGGTTGTTTTTTCCCCTCATGTGATTGCTATTTGATGTCAAGTTTCAATGTCAATGATGGGAATCTCTTGTCATTAAAGAAATACTCAGCTAAAATGGAGCTCTTGATACGTAAATAGTAGAGCCAAGGCTTTACACATACTTTAAAGCCTAAAACACATTTATAACCCTCAATAATAATAATCCTCCTCCTCCTCATAATTTGACACCATGAATACGCACATTCAGAGACCAGAAAAAACAACAGCAACTCCAAGATTTCTCTCACTTAGTTGATTGATGAGTTGTAGTAACAGCTGCTGCTATTCCTCCTGATATTCAAAGAGCTCAGTCATCACATCACGACTGAGGAAGGCAGGCAGGCAGTAAGGTTTCCATTATTAATTAAAATATCTTTAGTCTTGTGTGTTTCTCGCCTTCACAATATATGTAAAAAATAAGAAATTTGCAGCAGCTGTGTTATAGTGGTGCGAATAGACCTACAGAGCTACCTACGTACCTATCACCATTCTCAATATTATGTAGATTAATTTGTCCTTTGTTTCTTCAATGGCGTGTGACGATTCAACTCTTGGTCAAAGGCATCCCCCTTTGCCTAAAAAAACAAAAAAACAAAAAAATAATTCAACAGCCATATTTTTTTATCTTTCTTTTTTTTTCACATAGTATAAGAAGCTGTAAATCTTTTTTAATTAATGTCAAGATGCTGAAATTAATGAATTATACTTCACAAGAATTCTCCCTCTCTTCACTGAGGAGTTTGTCTATGTGTCTACTCTATTAGTTCATTCCTCGCTCTTTGTTGACGGAAATTCGAGAAACTCAGAGATAAGAGAAACATAAGGGATACGACTACTACGACTACTAATCATTACAGGCAATTGTTATTTTATTCTTTTAAGTTGCATATATGTATGTATTCTTTAAAAAACAAGGTTCTTCTTCTTCTAATAATAATAATAATAAGAAGAAGAATAAAAATCAATAGAAGATGACTTTGGAGAGATTGATGGAAGTTGTGTGTATAGTTTATTTATAGTCAAGAATTTATAGGTTTTATTTTAACTTTTGGTGGAGTTAAAAACTTGGAATGATTTAATGGGTCAGTGTATGTAACATATACATATATTAATTACTGAATAACGGAAAGTTTTTTTTGTTTTTTTTTCTTTTCTCTCTGTAGGTATTTCTAATCTTGGGGAGCTTATATTGTCAAAGGATCGATTTATTTTAATACAAAAATATATAAATAAATAAATATATTATATGTAAAGAGTTGTGGGGAACTATCTATCTACTTTAATGGATTAGCATTTATACATATGCTAATCAGAGGTAAAAATAATATAATATATGTATTAAGATAGGGTAAGGAGCAGGTGGTCTCCCAGCTCTTTCTTTCATTAACACTTGCCTATTATATTCGTGGATATTATAATTGGGCTCCTTCAATGTTCAACGATTGATTGGAGACATCTATCAATATATATATATATATATATACTTTTAATGAAGTGTCATTTCAATAAACGTATACTATAAGAATGTAAATTTACGTACGTGTATGTATATAGTACATCAGATGCAAAGTCTCCTTTCCTTTTGGCAACTATGTCACTCACCATATAGACTATTATATATATATATACATACATATTAACGTACTCTTGCTTCTTCTAAAGGGAGTCCTCTACAGAGTCCAACTTTGTTTCAAAGCAATTAGTCCATAAAATAAGTTGAACATCGTCGTCTCCTTATCATCATCAACATCATCGAGATACCAGAGTCATAATGATAATAATAACAAGTTCTCCTCTACATACATACTCTTCACCCCAACTGGAGAGTCACATGTTCAGATAACAATAATAATAATAATAATTATAAGTTGTATATTATACTTATATCTATATAAATGAAGGTATAATTAAGTACCTACAATATTTACCTGAGTACAAAGGTGAGGTCAAAACATGATTGCAACCTATACATACATATACTTACGAAAGAGAATTTGATGGCATCTCAAGGATACTTGATCATTTGTTTTTACTTGAAGTGTACATACAATGAAGGAACATTACATATAGTACGTAGCAATTTTCATTGTATCTCTCTTTGGTAAGTGTGTTGTTGGGTATACTGACATTATCTAGAGTCGTACCAGGGTACTGATGCATTTACAATAAACGGTACTATACTAAATTGGCATTGTCCTGCCGATGACATAACAGAAACAAAACGAGAATGAATTTGTTCCCAACAAATTTCTGAGCAACGACATGTAAATTATTGCTTTATATTTTTAGTGGAATCAGAATCAAAGTACCGATACCAACTTTGGTACAAAAATGAGTTGTAATTGATAGTTAACCCATTATTACGTCATTCTCTTCTACTATTGAACTATCTACTATAATCAACTGTAGACAAACAAACAAAATTACATGGAATGCAGAGTCACTATACATAATCTGCAACTTTCGATTCAATTTTGACTCATGGTCAAAATTCAAAGACTCGACTAGATCTTAACTCGAGCTTGTCTTCCAAGACTAGTGACTCAACTCGGGGGAGGAGAGGTTATGTTGATCATTTAGTAATAGCAGTGTTTCTCAAAATCACCTATTTGGACAATAGCTATTCGGTTCTATTATCTATAAGTAAACAAGATAAAAAAATTCTATTCAATGGTGCGCCCCATGGGTTAAGCTATCTCATTATTGTGCCTGGGGATAAAATAGTTTGAGAAGCACTATTTTACAGGGTTACCATATAGTATGGTAAAAATTATATATAGAAGGCTTTTCATGAGAGAGAGAGAGAGAGAGAGAGAGATTAGACGGATTAACCTCCACAAAATAAAAGATTTGGACAAATATTTCTCTGATTTACGACCTCAAGTCTATTTATGTATGTCTCTTCTTGAAAATAGAGGAGAAGGAATGAGTTTGAGAATCATTCAGGTGAGCCTTTATACATATGTATTTATTATTTTTATTATTTTTGACCATGGCTGGGAATAAAGTCTTAGAGTACTGAGAAAAAGATTTTCAATGAAATTCGTAAGCTTATCGTCGGTTCCTCAGGTTTAATATTTTTGTACCTCTCCGTAAATTATACAATATAGGTACATATATTAATGAACTCCATTACAGACATTTTTTCCATCATCGCAGGGGGGGGGGGGGTCAATGCAACAAATGAATACCCAAGTTTCATTGAAAAAACAACAACATATACATACATATACATATAACCTAAATGAATTAAATATAATATTTCAACACACAAATAAATTTTAAAAATAAGTATAATTTATTCTTTCAAGAAGAAAAATGAAATAGGGTTGAAATCCAGGATGAATCACGTCAATTCTCAGACATGTCTATCAACAACATAAATAAATGTACAGTATGTATACAGAATTAAATAAGTAAGTTCATATGTACACACACGTAATCATCAACTATTATTGATGCCATCCCAGGAAATTTTCTTCCTCTTATAACCATGGATAAACATTTAAAAAAAATGTTTTAATGGAATTTTCTTCTGTGATTCGTTTAAAATTTCTCTCTCCAATAGAATCTCTTTTTCATACAATAGAAGCCTTCAAACTATGATTATAATAACTTGCTAAAAAAATAAAAATACATACGTATGTATGCGCTCTAAAAATGATCTAAAACCCACTCCTTTGAATGTGAGAACTTCCAATAATCTTGATAAGGAGAGTTCATTATAGTTAGTGGTGGTGGTGTTGGGGTGAAAAAGGAGAGGAGGTGGTGGGGTTAGTAAAAGACTCAGGATCAAATCAGCTATATGTATAGAGATCCTTATCGTTCCTCAGTGCTAATACTTTTCTTCTTCTTTTTTTTGGACGTTCTAAAAATTCGAATTTTTAAACATTCATATTGTTATGCCAGGAACAAAAATAAACGAAATTATGAAAAATGAAAAAGGGGGAAAAAATGGATTTTTATAAATTCATTTTTTACTTTATAAAAAACAATCACAGAAATAGGTTTAAAATGTATAAAGTCCAGCTCTTTTTTGATCAAATTTCATTTAATGTTGAACTCCGTACTTACTCATTGTAGGGAGGATTAATTGGCCAATTGGGCTTTGAATGTAGTACATTTGATTAATTTCTATTGGGATATTTTCATGACGCTGATCATGGGAGTCCACATTGGGTTATTCGACAAACGTATCTAATACAAACTCAAGAGTATTATTTGTGCAAACATGGAAGAAAGAATAAAAATTATAATAAAATGTTTCTTCTGCAATTCCTGATGAAGGGCTGGCAGAGTTTGTTTCCATTGTTGGATGGTTGATTGACCCTTTCATGTATGTATGTATGTAAGTAGAATTGAAAATGAAAGAATGATCCATTTTGAAAAGGAAAACCACGGGGTTTTAATGGGTAATCGGCTTAGTTATTTAATATGTACACGGCTCGAATAAACTATATTATATAATAATAGTAATAATGATTGTTGTGTATGCTGAGTGACCAGATAATAACAAACTCATACACATACAAAAAGAGGAATAAAGAGACCCATCATGGATTAATTCCCGTGGAGATGTTTTCTTCTTCAAAACATTTTCAAAATGTCTCTTTGCAAACAGAGAGGGCAGATAGTATTGATAGCGTTTTTTGTTTTGTTTTGTTTTTTTTTCAAAAAAAGAAGCTGTAAGCGGAAATACGTTTTGTGTTACAATTATCCAAAATACATGTTGATGCTTGACATATATATATATATATATATATATTATATGGCTGATTGATTACTCCCTAATCATAGGCTACACAACGGTAACTCGGTTCTACCCTACTGAGGAAATGACTCCATAGAAATAAATCGATTCGCTGTGCAGAGACCCTTTAAATTTTTAATAATTGAATACTCTTCAGTGAAACTTGGAGACTCTCTCTGCACCCTCTGCCTCAGTCAGAATATCCCCTTTCTAGGCGACAACACTCACTAGACAAATTGCAGCGCTCTCTCGAAGAGCGATTCTTTCATCATAAACACTTTTTACAGTCACAATAAAAATTGCAATAAGGGGCCATATAAATCATTTTTTTCGTAGGTCCACACTAGGCCATCATTTGAGCAGTACTACTCACGACACAAGGTAATTAATTATTATAGCCCGACTAATATAATTGTGTATTGAATTTCGCTTTTTTTAGAGCACGATACATCTGCAATGTTTTTAAATCCATTTTTTCAATTCAAGCGAATTCAGCTGGAAGCGTGATGAAAGGGAATCTGAGTTGATTTAGCTACATCATCATCATCATTTAGACAATTTGAGTATAAGAATAGGTACCTACTCTAGATCTGGAAGCAAAGACTTTTGACAGATTATAAACAAAATGCAAAAGACTCTTGACGATATCTTTTACCCTCAAAAAGACTTTACGCATCATTGCGTACATCTATGGCCACCTACTTCTTCTTATTGTTATCATTATTATTATTATCAATTTCACCGTGTTATCACTATATGGTAAAGAAGAAGAAGAAAAAAAACAAAAAAACAATGAGTCAGCCAAGAGTGATTTAAAAAGATTGAATTTCTACTTTACCCCCTCTCGTGAAATAAAGCAGGAGGAGCAGAGGGAGAAATACATGGAAAAATAACCCACAGGATGGGCGCATGTTGTATTTATTTACACGCATTTTTCAATTCGCCTTTGTCAATAAAAAAATAAAAAATTAAAAACAACAAGACGATGATGTTTATCCGTCAATTCCTCTCAAATTACTCAAAGCAAGGTAAGAAAAAATACACACATAGAGCAAAAACAACAATATATGAACAATGTATAAAAGGTAAGGAGTATACGTACACAAACTCTTATTTATTTATTTATTTTTTAAAGAGCACAATTACCTTTTGACAATTTTTCATATAAACAAATCCTTCATTGAAATGTCGTAGGATCAGAGTTTACTCAATAGGAAATAATCGAACTAGTCATTGGAATACATTATATTATATTAATGGTTGTAGTATATATGTACATGTACGCTGTTTTCAACCATCATTACCACTGCTTTCTCTCTCTCTCTCTCTCTTTCGTACCCCCTCCTCCTCTTCTTCTTTTACCCATTTATCAGATGGTAGAACACTACTGTGAGATGGAATGAAACAGATGTTTAAAACACACAATTCAGGGCACTGTAATTGTGTCTATAAAGAATTTTTATATTAAAAACCTACTATGTTATGCACCCCCAAGGATTGTACATATTAAACGATGTATGTATGTACCTTCTTGGCTCAGACTACGTATGAGTATCTATCAGTTATCAGTCAATATAGTTTCTATATGTATGTATATAGTAGTAGTGGCATTCTTTGTCAAAATTCATCCCTCTATCAAAATAAATTTAAATCATTTGACAAAATATAAAATAAATTAATATTTATCAAATCATTTTTGAGAGACTTTTTTTCTATGTACAGTATTCAATGAGCTGAAAAACCCTTGTTTCGTAGTCCTCTCAACCAAAAAAAAAAAAAAAAAATTACATACACTGGCTGGCGTGTGCATTATTATTATAATATATATATATATGATGAAAAAAAATGATGAAAAAGAAGAATCCCTCCGCCCCCTTCAACGTAGTCCTCTATGGACTCGACGTTTGTTCATGTTGTTGGATCTAACCACTGCCACCACAGGAGCTCAACCTGATACTTTTTTTTTTCTTAATAAAAGCTAATCTAAAATAAAAATTCATAAAAAATAATATGCTCCTATAATTTCATCAGATCTTTTAGGTTTCATGCGTGAAATCCGTATCGTGAAGCAATAATTCACAAATGAGTTTTTTTTTTTTTTAAATTGATAATTAAATATGGGAACAGCTGGTTTTAAGTTCCTTCTCTCCATATACAAAAAACAAAACTTTGATCCTTGACATAGGTAGAAAGAGGCATAAATGCACAGTATTATACATATGATGAACGTAAGTTGCGCTTTTTCCTTCTTTTAGTCGCATCTATTTTAAAGCGACTAAAAGATGGAAAGAAGCGAAACAACAGTATATAATATTATACAAAAAGAGAGATGAAAATAAAATCTCGGGAAAATCGATTTTTTCCCTTTCTTCTGTGTGACGAAATTTTCTTTTATAATACATATAATACTCGTACATAATATGTATGTATGTATGTGTAATCGTAAGTGTGGCAGCGTAGAGAATATAATATACATTTCATTAGGAATGGATGGAATAAGAGCTTTAGTTGTGAGCATTAGTTATTATTTTTCACTCTCTTCCCATTCTGTTCATGAATCAACTCATGTTTGAGAATATTAATAATAGTATTTTTGAGTTTCATTTCATTGTTTGAGAAGATGAAAATAAAAAAAAATAAAAAAAAAAGAGAGAGAGAGAAAGGAAAAAAAGTAAATCAAAGTTTTGGTTGAGTACAAAATGTTTTGTGAATGCGATAGTTATCAGAAGGAGAAGCAGCAGTGGGTGAAAAAAAATAAAAAGATATCATTAATCATTTTAAATGGAAGGGCGATTCTTGGAAGGAAAGAAAGAAAAAAGAGAGAAAGGTGCGATATGACGACATTCACGAAAAGTGAATAAAAAGTCGTCACTTAAAGAACCATTAAAATGGAATATTAAAAGATTTGAGCAATTTTTTTAACACATAAAAAGGATGCTGAGAGAACAAAATCCTCACATCCTGGATTTAGAGAGGAAACGTTTCAAAGGACAATCGTCATGCAAAATTTGACATCGTCTCAAATATATTATTAATAATATTTGTCAATAGGTCAAATTTTACACCAACACTCGTCAATGTTTTAGGTCACATTAGTTAATACTAATGAATATTAATTTTGAAAAAGTGTCAATATGTGCCCTGAGTCCTAAGATATGGGACAATTTGATCTATGAAGAAATAGAATTGCGTAGGGAAACGCAAACCTATTGAAGAGAATTAGGGTCAAGAGTCTTGAGAAACAAAATAAATATTTATAGCCTAGCGCATTTCCTCAATGTTTGTTTCCCTAGAGGACAAAGCACTATCCATGGGCATTCATGCTATATAATAGTGATCAAATAATGCATGTGTGGAAATAGCGTCAATCATTTCCTGAGGGAATGTTCTATCAGTAGCTTTATTGTTATTAGTGTTATTATTATGGCTATGATTATTTGTTTGTTTGTTCGTTCGTTCGTTCGTTCGTCTTTCTTGTTCTCAGTTTTCAATGAATGATTTATTTCCGTCTTAGTAAGTATGTACATTTACAAAATGTTAAAGACTAACATAGAGAGAAAGAAAGAGAGAGAGAGAGAGTCACTGTCACTTTTATGAGTGAGTGAATGAGTTCGTAGGTCAAACTACTCATAAAAAGCAAGGATCTTCGTGCAATGTTTACATAATGAGAGAAAATCAAATCCACTCAAAGGAAAGAAGGGAAGGTAAACGAGAGAGTGGAAGAAGAAGCACCCTCAATGCACATTAGACAACACCTGTTTCATCTTCATTAACTAGGGAAGTGTATCAGCTAATCAATTTGGGATCATGATAAAGAGGGTAAAATTAGAGTGACGTGAAGAGGTACATACATACATACATTTATTATGTGAGTTGCTCCGTATTCATTGAGTCTCGAAACCTCTTCTCTCAAAAAAGAAAGAAAAGAATGACGGAATCATTTGTTTGAAAGATTCATTTGGTTACATCTTTCATTTAACCAAAAATAGAACAAGGAAACGGTGTTAAATACATTTCTTTCTCATCATTTTTGTATTTACTTTGATCGGAAATGACGGGAATTTTATTTAGAAAAGGACCACTTTCAGGCTATCATTAGGGGTGGAGAAATTGTGGAGGATGAAAGCAGTTATCTGTTTTTTGCACTTGTTTTTTTTTGGCTACACACACACATTTAGAAATGTTTCATCGTCCTTGCTTCTCATCCAATAATTCAATTTCACAGCTCCAAAATCATACAGCAACGATATGTTATTATTATCGCTTAAAAAAAGACGTGGAGTCAATTTTTTGTTTTTTTTTCACATACGCATGTGATTTTAATGACTCCAAATCCCATCAACGACAACAAACTAGAGAGAGATTTCAATCAGGTACGATGCCAAATTATATCAGACATATGATTTATACGTCGGATTTTAGACAGCAAAAAAAAAAATATTTTTTCATTAGACCTTAGTATTTAGTATACAGATTTCGATTACACCTGAGGTAGGTAAATGCTATATAATCATTAGTAATTATGCTCCTTGTTACTCTGGCCCATTTTTCACTCTCTCCATGCCCGATGGGTTATAGGCAGTCACAAATTCCTTTCACTCAAAATATGTATGTGCTTACAATCTTTTTTGTTATAACAAGAGAAACCCAAAATCAACAACAAATTTATACTCTTTTTTATATCAAGTTGATTGTGTGTCTGTGTGACCGGACACGTGTTTCATCACCGTTTTCATCAGCACAATGTATGACTCATTCCTTCTTAGTTCTGGAAAACATTTCCCAATTTTTGTCATCATTTATTTTGAGTCCGAAACTAATTGATTTTCATAAGAGTGTAAAACTCTAATATTTCTACCTAATACATATGACGATGAACCTCTTTTTTCTGAGAGAGCGGCTGTGCTGGTAATAGCAGGTAGAGGAACCGTATTTTTCCTCCCCAAAAAAAATCAATACACATTTATTTATTTTTCAACCTACTTCTTCAAAATACTTGGTAATGTATTTACATACATCTATACATTTATAAAAACCTTATTTTTCTGTCAAGAAAATGAGTAATTTTTTCGCTTTGTAGTCAAAAGAAAATAATAAATGATAAATGATGAGTAGGATATGTAATTGTGGATAGATGTATGTATGTATGTACGGAAAGTGGCCCTAAGAAATTATCAATCTCACTCTTCTCTAATATATGTATGTATGTATGTACAATAGGGGCGTTTATTCCTTTAAGGAGTTTTCTGAGGCGCCCAGACATAAATATTTTGATCTTTAATTTCATAAAGTATTCAATTATAAGGTTATACTTACAGTCAGTATATATGTACACTCAAGTGAAATTACAGGGTCATTGGTGGTTGTGAAGCTAGGAGGGAGAAAAAGGAATGAGGGGACTGGTGAAAAAGTTAATTGGCCATTCTGTTTTAAGGAAAGATTATACAAGTAAAAGTAGCAATATAAATATTTATTTACTTTTTAAAGTAGCCAAATGCTTGTGAGAATTTTTAAATGTATATAGTAATTATTCACAATCTGGGGTTTTTAATAATAATTTATTCTTGTTCATCAGGGTTTTTACCCCTGAACACCCCAAAACCATGGGGGTGCATCATGAAAAATAATTTTTGTCCCTTTTTTTATTTTTAGTAGATGCAAACTAAAATTTATGGTGTATTGATTTGAATGCTCTGCGGCTGCCGTTTGTGCAGCGCCGTTTTCTACCTACATTAGGTGGGCTTTAAAATAATTGTTGGTAAGTACAAAATGTCCATCTTATTATCACTCGGAGGGGTTTGTCTTCTAAAGAAACCATCCTTACAATTTGTTGTCTACATTCTTTAGAGAGAAAAAGAAGAAGAGAGTTTTTAACTTTGAGGCATTTCAGGACGTTCACAAAGAGCTCCCTCCCAACCTCCCTCTGACACACAAATAACTTTGTAGAAGCGAATACTGAAACATGCTTTATGACTCTCGTTTGAAGTCGTAACAACTTGTAGACTTCTATGTATCTACAACCATAAATAGAAGGAAAAAAAAGAACCCTTGAACCACTGGGAGAATATTCCCTGATTTGTATCTCTCTCAAAATCATTAGGCTTTAAAAACCTCTGATAAAGGTAAGAAAAAATAACATAAATAAATAAATAAAATGAGACAATCCCCTTCACAAAGTCATGGAGGTCTTATCAATTGAACACATCGCAGAGAACTCTAAGAAAAGATTTATGTTTTGAAAGACACTCATGGCTTTTAAAGATGATGCCATCTGTGAACCAACCAAAAAGAGACAACAGTGAGACATTCAATTGAACTTCGTTGTCTAAATTAACACTATAAAGTAAAGTGTGTAAATTAAGTTTCTTACAATCCCCTCTGCCAGAAAAAAAATAAAAAAAATGTAGGCGGTTTGCTAGAATATTTGACCTCAATAGTTTTTTTTAGGTTCTTCCTTTTCTTTGTATATGTATAAGAAAATAACATTTTTATGCTCATCTCACATACAAATTTTCTTCTTCTTTTATTTTTATTAACCTTCTTTTTGACAGCTTTTTTTATTATTTATTTCTTGTAGTTTCTTATTTTTATTTTCTCACGGGTTCATTCAATCAAGTTACATAGTTTGAAATAAAAGTGTAGCAACTTTTTAGCATGCTCAAATGACCTCAATGAACAACCTGACGCCCATTTACTTTTAGATATATTTATATAGAAAGGGGCTGAACAAAATATATGTGTTTATTTATTTAAGAATGTTGTTCCCAAGATTGGTTTTGGTCTTGTCTCGGTTTCGACCTCTTCAAAGTCTTGTTTCGGTGTCGGGTGTGATAGGTCTTGACCACAACATTGTCGTAGGTAATAAATAGTATTTTTCTCGTTTTGAAAATATAGGCACAATGACTTCAATCAGGTTTTCCGCTAGAAATAAATTGGCACAAGACAACCTGCACGGGTAGATCTTCAATTTACCTCACAAATGTTTGAAATTCTGATCGCATATTATTTGAACTTAATAAGCTTAAAATGATTATGAAATGATACGCAGGCTATATAAGAATGAAATTAAGGCATGTAAATGTACACTATAATGCTTTTTATAGATAATTCTAGTCTTCTTTCCATGCATTTTTGCTACAGTGAAACTTATTACCTGTAATAGGTTGAAATGACACGTAGAAATTGCTTTTTTAATGCAATTCAAAATGTGTTTAAAGGGATATTTTCACCGGACATTGTGACTGGAGGGATTACAAAATACCGGACATCAGCAGATTTTACCAGCCAAAGTCTACTAAATTTCTGCTAACAGAAACAATGACTTATATATAATTACTTTAAACACATTGTGGCGGCATATTTAGTAGAAGGAACATGAATTAAGAACATTTTTGGCCGATGAATAACCTATCAATAGCTACTATTTGATAATAAAAAACGAAAAAAAAATGACCTTCCTCTAAAAGAGTTTAAATATAATAATAATAATTAACCTTTTGGAATTAAGAATTACTGTCCGTTACTCTATGTAGATTCCGTTTTGTTGAATCTCTGCTTTGTATACGTCAAAGCGCTTAATTATCGACCTCAGTCATTAATATCCATGAACTTTTTTTTTTTGAGAGAGAGAGAGCAAGTTATAATTGACTCTAATATGACAGTTGATTAATTTTACTTTTTACCTTTTGTTGTTGCTTCTGACAAAACGAAAAATAAAAAAATACTTGCCTGGATAAATGGTGTCTGCTTCCTTTGACTCCCGAATTAAATATCTCTTGTCGGAAGTCATTTCGAGTCATTAGTCACCAGTACCTTAAAGTTGTTACAAAGCTTTGCGATGCAATCCTTGAGACATGGGGAGTTGAAGAGATTTATTTAAAAAAAATAATAGGTGTCAAAAAACTGCATTCCGGATCAATTACCGGATAAATAACTCAAATCCAGGCTATGTTAAACGGATGCTTGAAGGGGTTAGGAAGCTTTGAGTAACCCCCTAAAAAATGATCTTTTTTGACTTTTTACTCGGACTTTTCAATAGGAAGTCCGTCTTCCAGTACATCATAAACGTGGTCAGTGTTGAACATATTACTTGGAAAAAGTAATTACTCGTATTTTGGTCAAAAAAGTAATGCAATACAAAATAAAAAAAACAAAGTAAAACAGAAAAATAAGTTTGAATTTAGACCTTTCTAATTTAAAATACTCTAAATTATATTTAAACAAGGTAATGTGTTCACGACATATTATGTATTTCTCTAGTAACGGGGTACTAATCATATTTTGTATAACAGAGTTATTTCTAAAAAAGTAACGCCGTTATTTCCCTCACTAAACTTCATATTCTTTGTTTCCAGGGTTGTTTTTTTTCCTTCGTAAATTGATTCCGGTCATGATATTGGTCCAAAAAAATAAAGTAAAATAAAAAGTTCTTTACATTTTTTTAATGACGCTAATGATTTGGTAGATTTATTTATAGTTTTTCAATCAGTGAGGGGAAATGAGGGTTCAAACTCAATCTAATGGAACTACAATCCATTGTCCATTGTAATGTAAACGTGAATTTTAAATAGTCTTAAGATATTTCATGTAAGTATTTATAAAAAGCCTTTGGGCGACACGTAAGAAGACTTGCATTTCTCGAGTTTAAGGATTTTGATTTTATGTATGTTCGTAAATTCCATGCATTTAGTCTCAAAAACGAATCAATCTATTTACAAGTATAGTTAATTATTAATTCTACTTTGAAAGAGGTTTCTTTTGACTTTTTGGTAATTATAAAGGAAAATCGTGAATTAATTGTATTTGGGTTTTTTATACATATATAACGTATATACGAAAAACAATCCTAGAAAATAAATGTTCATAAATCATTTATAATCACAATTAAAAATCTGTCAAATGATGAGTAGTTTTTGTTTTTTTTTAATATGAATTTTCATCAACACTAACCGCTCAAAGAAAAAAAAAAGAAAGAAAGAAATCCTTTCATTAAGATGAAGAAAACGATTGAATTGGGTCATCATGAGCGAAAAAAATAGTAATAATAATAAATGAATAAAGGAACGGAAATTTTTTTTTTTTTACAAAGGTATGAAAAATGGTTTGAAAAAAAATAATAAAAGATAAAAATCACGCTTTTGAAAGACGAAGGAAAACAAAAGGAGGGTTCTGGGAGCAATGGGGTTGTCTGCACTTATCAAATAAACTTGCAGAATCATCATTACTATTGAAGTAGCATCCTTTTTCATATATGTACATATGTATATCTCTAACGACAAATCTTTATAAGTACCTATGAATGTACATGTATTTATACAATCTCTGTGATTTCTTCAAAATATCCCATTCATTTTTGTTCGAGCTTTTTCTTCACTTCTTATCAATCAAATTAAAAGACTTTAAATTTTGTGAAATTATGTTTGCCTACAAACATACATATATTATATTTTTTTTTTTCCTTTTTCTTTTTAAATCTGTTGAAAGGAAGAATTATAAGTATAAGTATTTTTTTGCTCTTTGTTCTTCTCAAAGAGCTGTACCTATGTAATAACAATTATGATTGTTATGCTGATTTTTGTTATTATTTTCATACCTTCCAGGGATCTATTTTTTATTTTTTTTTCATAATTGTAAATTAACTATGTAGATAACCACATACCTATAACAAAAGAACTATACATACATACATACATACATATATTCAAGTCAATGAAGTCTCCACCAAGAAATAAAAGAATTGAAAATTTGTATTTTCTCTCCCCTTACCAATAAATTTTTTGCCGACTTTCCTTTATATATGCATAATATGTTAATATATACATATAAATGTTATATCAACAAAACCTTTTATCCAGCCCTTGAAGGAAATGTAATAATATTATCTATGTTGGATCTTGACGACAAAATTAAAAATATAATTTGTCAAAGAATTAACTTATTTAAATTTCTACATACATACCTATGTTTTTAAGACATCTATTTAGGTAGGATATTAATGGTGAAATAAGGGATGGGATTTAGTAAAACATTGGGGAAGGGGTTTTTTTTTTTTTTTTGCTTTTGAAATTATGCATATAAAGTGAGAAATAAATATATTTATGTATTATAGTTATAATATGTAAGGATCTATGAGCCAACTGCAGGGGTGAGAAGAGAGAGAGAGAGAGATACTCTAAAAGAAGGGCTAAGAATAAGTTAGTGATGGATGGAAATCTTTTGATCTTGGATCATTATATGTATATGTAGGTAGGCAAAGAAAATCTATTCCTATAAAATATCCTTGATGTTTAAGAGGTGTTTTTGTTATGCGACTCAAAATAGTTAATTCCGTGTATTCATCACTAATGGATGACATCCTTCTCCTCGGGATCTTCTCTAGACCTTACATTACCTCCTCTCTTTCTCTTTCTCTTTTTCAACTTATTTCCCTTCCCCCTTGGGTCCCTAGAGATTATTTTGGCTCCTATTCACTCTATATAAGCCTGTTTCTTCTTCTCCTAGATTCGAATTTCTTTTTCTCTCTGACTGTCAAATATAATCGCATTTTCTACATATTATATATGTATTTTCATAAATATTTAAGAGCTCATATTTGACACTCACAAAAATAACGCACACATGTACTCTACATTTTCTTAAATATTGATCTCTATTTTGTTGTCATAATTGATGAAATAATCTATAAAGGTTCTCATATTCAAGGCCATATATGTATATTGTTTGTTTTCCTCATTGGGGCAAGCCACTTGGATCCCTTAACAACCCCTGGATTCGCATCCCTAATCCGTCAGAACTACATTACTATCATTATAATATTTGAATCAAACATAACAAAGAATATTCTCGATTGTATGTACATATATACATACATATTTATATAATTGCCTTGCTTCTTATTCATATAAAAACTCAGATAAGGATGATAATGACTCAAACACGTGACCTCATTACTGCGAGTTTCTTGTTTTGTATCACCCTTGATGAGACGTTGCACTCTGGAAAATGATTTTTTTATGCGCCACCATTTCCATAAAATAACACTTAAATGCCTCATGGATCTTGAAAAACAACAACAACAACGACAATGGTGCCTTTTGTTGAATCGTGTACACGGTTTCCGGATGAGTAGTATTTACTATGAAAGATGCTCAAATACTCAACTTGCTCAATTGAGAGAGCAAACTGGATTCCATTTTTCAATTAATATTTTTTAGGAAAGGAGCCATTTTGGAGCTTCCAAATTTGTGATGAAATGAAAACTTGGTATAACATTGAATATATTTACACCAGGATTTTCATTAGAACATTTTCTCCCTTAAATTTGCTCTCAACTAAATCAATTGTGTTATAACCTTGTTTACTTCTTTGTTTATTTACTAATTCTTACTATTTCTACGCCCATTCTGCTGCTACTCATGTTTTGTTATTTGTTCATGTCATCTTTGGTGCGTAAATTATTTGACTTAATGTATGAAAAACAAATGATGCCGGTCAAATTTACTGCCATTACCTGCCAGAGACACTGAGAGTTAAGGTACATTTGCCTGGTGTGATAAAAACCCTAATCTAGGGTATATCTGAATAAAGTTAAAAGACCCAGATCTACAAAACTCGTGCTCAGTAATAACTTTTATATAACAACCACTCCCAGATTAGCGGACATTAATGTGAGAAACCATATGTATAGTTGGGTTAGGAAAGGGGGTCACATATTTACTTTAACTCCAAAATGCCTCCCCTAGATTTACTACATTCAAAAAAAAAATTATTTCTGCACACTGTGAGAAATATTCCACACTTTGAAACTAATATACGCCATATAATGCTAGTCAATTAGTCTTTAAGAAGCAAGCCTTGGTCATTTTGGACTCATTCTTACTAGACACACAGTAGATTACTACATTTCTACTTTATCTTACTACATATTCAACTCTGCAGACACATGGGAAAAACTTTGTTTATGGAATACCGTTGTTGTTTTTTGTAGAATTATGCAACTTGAAGGTTCTACAAATGTACATCAAATCAGCACCTTCTGTATTTTTGGTATAATATGTAACTCATTAAGTACTTAATATGGTTTGTTCTGCTAAAACAGACTGCTATAGAAGTTTGTCCAGTATGCATGTGATATCCTGTGACTTGCCTGAAACGGTATCTGGCACAGAAGTTGCACGTAATCGGACAAATAAATTCAACTAATGATAATTTTGAACAGTTTTATTTGTTATTTAGTATGGAGAGTATCTTATTTAGCTCTGTACATATGTACATATTTATAAAGAAAGGACCCATATATGTATACAATATAAGTATGTATGTAGCAATACTATTGTACAAATCAAAAGCGTAGGAAATCAGAATTCGTTTCAAATCATTGATTCCCCCCTTTCTATATACATGAACGTTCATAATTAGATTTAAAGGAGAAGAATATAATACATACATACATACATGGAAGGGAGAGAAAATATCTAATCGGTTCGTCCATCATCGTCATCCCTCTCCATCCCTCCTTAACTCACTACTCCTTGTTCGTTCATATATATATATATATATATAAACATATATGTATTATGATTATTTATTGAATGTATGATCGTCCCCAACCTTTCACAACGATGTTTAAGAAAGCAAATGAAATTAATTTCGACTGAATAAATCGCACACATTATTTTAATTTAATTTTGTGTTTTTTTCTTCATAACAAGATAATATTTTAAAGGAGAGGGAGAGAGAAATAAATATTATTCATCAGCTGACATGAAAAGAGAAGATTAAAAAATATATTATATTCATTTACGCTTTCATGATTTAGTAGGGAATTGAAAAAGCCTCTCTTCGAAATAACAGAGGGGTAACTACAAGGATCGATATAAATCATTGTTTTGATATCCCGAAGTGATACATTTTTATTTTTTTTTTAAGTCGAAACATGATCTCTCTTTTCCTTTTCTCTCTAGGGCTTCATGTTTTTATGTTCTTGTATTTATGTTTATGTGTTTACATACATATTTAAGGCAACACAAAAAGTGCAGTTTTCGTACATGGCACTAATGATTCAGAGCCTATCAACACTGCGGAAGGAGTCCTTTTATTTGTCCAATCTTGAGAACCACATCACTAAGGGTGGCCCCTTCATTGAGTGTATGAAGAGAAGATAGGAGTGAGACTTATGGTACCATTGACTATTAGACCCTTGTTAACATTAGATGCCTTTTCTATGATGGGGAGAGAGAAAAAAAAGTAAGAAGTACACTAAGGAGGAGAAACTTCTACATTTAAAGGACAATTAGATAATTTAATAATTACATGTATGACTTATAATTGTATTATATTTTTTTTTTCATAAAAATGACGATAAAGGTAGGCGAGATTTCTTAAATTCATATTTTAGATGAATTAATGTTTCCACCGCAAAGGTCTAGCAAAACAACAACAACATAATTTCAAAAAAAAAAAAACTATATCAAGTATTTTCCTTTTTTGATCATAAGACTGAAATTTTTCCTTACAAAAGTCCCATTACTACAAGACGCGTATATAAGGATTGGTTGTGTGTGTGTTTTTTTTTTTTTTTTTTTTTAAAGAAACATGTTTATTATTTAGTTTTGAAGTACAAGCACTTCTCTAACATGGATATTACTCGTAATCCGAGGTATTAATGTATTTCCATAAATTTTTTTTCTTCATTCCTCTAATGATAATTATCAACACGAGGCAGGAATCTTATCTCTCTCCTGATCTCCCTAAAGTATTTTTTTTTGAAAGGGAGTGTTTTCTATAAAGTAGTAGTTTATCTTTTCACGAAACTTGCCTTGGGTCTTTTACGTGAAGTGAGTTAGAGAAACACTTACCATTCAGAGAGAAAATAGCTAATATATTGAGATTATTCAAAATCATATGAAGGAAATCCAAAGTTGCCAAAGGTTCAAAATTGATCTGAATGATTAATATAATAATAATAATAATAATAAAAAGAACTCTCTCTGCTGTAATGTAAATCATTCTTTTTCATGAAACTCCCAACAGTTCCCCAATTGCCAAAAAAAAAAAAGTATAATTCTTCAACATCTGTTCCTTGAAATGATTTTGTAGTTGTATACTAGTTGGTAATATATCATTACTTTACCTACATAGTAACGAGTAATCCAGCGGTATTACTTTATCAAAAGAGTAATAAATAATATAACTATATGTATATTACTTGTACAAAGTAGGCTTTTTTTGTCAAAAAGGAATGCATTTTTGTGGTCAAACTCTGTTATATTCAAATGTATTTTACTATATTAAAAAATTGTTCTATTTGTTGTCAATTTTTTTGAAATGATTCACTAATTCATGAGTCCAAGAAAATAAAGGTAATCAAATAAATTAGTAATATTATAAATTTGACTTCTATATTATAATTATAACGGGAGTACTTTTCAATTGAATAAAAAGTAACTTATCCCTCTGCTAAGTTAAATTCTACAGTTTCATTTCTAAGGTTTTTAAATGTATTTACAACTCTTAAATGCAGTGCCAATTCCGGAATATGGAGAGCCCTACCATTTCATGAAAGATGTACACGCTATCAAAATTTGAAAAAATATATTTTTTTATCAATAAACTTGACATTGTATTAGCTCAATTTAAAAATTTTTATTGTGTTAAGAGGTCAGAGCAGGACATTTGTTGTCCCCTAGGTCAAAGTGACAGAGCCTTAAAAAAAATTCCCTTATTATGCAATACAATTTCTCAGAGAAATTTCCTTCCCTGGCACATATATACAGACATAATTTAGTATCTACTCTATGCACCATCAGCTTACATTATTTTTATTTTTTTCTGTGAGTGAGATGGGGAAAGTAGAGCAGCTATTTATTATACATACATATGTACTAAGTAGCTGCTATCCTTTCTCATCTCGTTAGAGGGAATGACGAATAACTTACATTCGGAGGTTCGGAGGTGACAATATCTTTATACATAATACGTTCAGAGCGTAGGTAGGAATCAAAATAGAAAAAATAAATGAATATCATTCCTTTAAATGTAAATATATAAATATATATATATATATTTCATTATTTAATCATTGTATGTTATGTATGAAATACGGGTCTGGTTTTTTTATTTTTTTTATTTTATTAATCATGATAGATATTGTTACAAAAGAAATTGTACATAGAGGGAACAAACAATTCCAGATGATGAAGTACCTATATGGATCACATTCAGTACGAGATTCTTCATAATGTACATATATATATATATATTCTACTTTGATACGCACTAGGGGGAAAGAGATAAAGAGATGAATAAGACAAACTTTTTATTATATCTACCTTCCAACCTAGATACTGTACATATTATTATACACTTACATAATACAAATATAAATATTTTGATCCCAAGAAGGAGATGTTTACATATTGGGATTGTTTGTTTATATTAGGACTCGACGGACTTTTTGGGACACACTATCTGGGTGTTTAAAAATAGCCGATAGCCGATCCGTAGTCTGATTTCTGGTCTATGTATGTACTTCAAAATAACTATCGAGATTTTTGTGAAAATAACGAAGCACTGCTTAAAGTTTTTTGAGTTTTCTTGAATTACATTCAAGAATTTTCACATTTTGGATTCAGTTTTATTTAATTGATGGCCACATTGGACGTCGTGTAGAATTTTATGGAAGTTTTTAATGATAAACGATAGTTAAAAGTGATTTTACATGATTATCAGAGTCAAAACTATGAATTAAGGGTGAAAAAACTTTCAGAAATGACTGCACTGGGTTTTGAGTGGTGACGCAATTAAAAGCTTTTAATTTCATTGTTATTTGAAAAAATTATTAATTTCGCTTTTTACTTTTTAAAAATTGATCCTGTTTATAAGGGTAAAATAAAATATGGGTAATAATAACACTGGTCAACATAAATTCGCTAGAAATATAAGACTCACGGTAGAGCTACTTAAGTAGTAACGTGTAGAAGAATTTCAGCAGGTTTCTTAATCCGTCTGTGCGCTACTACATTTGTAGCTCTACCGGGTGTCATTAATTTCTAGCGAATTTTTGCTCGAAATTGAATGAAAATTTACACACTTAGATGGACGATTTCTTCAAAGTTAAGAACTTTTATAGGGCGCTTGACATTTCGCTTGAAAGCTGTGGGTCTAAGCTCTTTAATGAATTCCTTATTAATCCATTTCATGCAATATTCATGGAGTTATTTACGTACAAAAGATTTGGCCAACTTTTGGGCCTACGCCCCCAAGGAGTCATTTTAGGTCGAAACAAAGACTGGAAATAGAATTTGCATCAAATACACTTAAAATCATCATTTTTTAATGCTCAAAATTTGTAACCTTCAAGGCTTAAATTGAAGTTGAAGTTGGAAATCTAACAAAGTAGGAACCGATTTCTCAAAAACCGTCAGACTCTAGAAAAGAAAGAACTACAGATTTGAAATCAGCGTGCAAAACTGAATAACTTTTATTATAGTTATATCCCTTAGGTTTTTTGAAAGTTTTAATTTGTTGATCAATGTAATCAGCAAATTCCACCAATTACGGATTCATGTAAAACTTTCAAAGATTGGCTGAAATATCGTAGGTAAGTATGGTTCATTATGACTCACTACATACTCAGAAAAAAGAAAAACATTTGCCAAGAAAAATTATACATGTCTTTATCATTTGCCCTTGACACCATTTTTAGCACAAAAGAATACCAACATACTACCACTGATGTCTTTTCTTCATAATATTCTAAAAAGTATTTCTATTTCATATATGTATATATGTACACAGTGAAGAGGTTTGGAGGATTACAAAAAGCCGTCCAATATTTATAAATAGTTGTATGTATTGAAGCGCAATTGCTCTGCATTAATAGAAAATGAATTACTGATCCTTTTTGAAGATACGATTCATGTTTTGATCGATAGATCTTTATTCCAATCAAGAGGAAATGTTTTTCTTGATTGAAGAGGAGTCCCAGAGGATTATTTATCCAGAACAATGTATGCATCTATAAATATATAAATATAACTCGATGTATGTATGAATAATCATCCAAATGATTGTACGTAATTTATTTCTCATTTGTTTACAAAACATTGTGAAAGGTCAAAGATTTGCCTACATCCATATATTTATAAACTCCAGGAGTGGAAAGAGAACATCAAATTTATTATATTATTGATTCGTATAAACATTCTTTACAAATATTGTTATTCAGAATGAATTCTTAGCCGTTACAACTTTATTACAATTTTGAGACTGTATTTTTTTTCTTCTTTTTTTCACACTACGATCTATGTTTATGAATTAGTGATGTATCGAATATACATATCTATTCACATTTGCATCTGCGAATGAAAAACATTTCAACAATGTTCAATTTTGCAAATTTCTAAATGCTTTTGTTTGAATCTCACATCGTTAAATTTTAAAATCTCTACATCCACAGATCCGCATTTGTAGAAATGCGATACATCACCAACATGGAAACTATTATTATTATTTTTCTAAAAAAACAACAACTTATTTTTTCCTTCATATATGGATATTTATAAAATACGTACTCTTATGGACTATTCGTATCCGCAAATTACTAAATTTTGATATATTATTTAGAATTTGATTGAAATATCGGCTGGTTGATAGAACCCATCAATGGCTAATTTAGATCAATAGGTCATTGGCCTAAGTTGCAAATTAATTATTGTTCATATTTTATGTCCTTAAAAAGCAAATAAAACTTTTGTTAAATAAAAATTGCAATAGATAATTTCTTAGAATAAGAAAGGAATAAAAAGTATTTAATTGTTCTTATTTGAAAGTTAATTAGTACTAAATTCATATTTTTATTCCTGATAATTAATAAATTAAATTCAAAGTATGTGACGTCACTTTTAGGTGAAAATACCAAATATGGCCAAACAGGTCATTCAGAAAATATAACATTTCAAACATTCTCTTAAGGAAAATTCTTGGATATCATTCCTCAAGAATTTTGCTAATAATGACTCATCAACTTTGCTAAGGGGATGATAAAAATTATGCAGTGTCCATATTTGGACTTTTGTGTGGTTATTTTTACTCGGGCCTCGAAGATAAATTTGACAAAGAATGAATAAAAAACCGCCGATTAATTAGCTATGGTTTTTTTTAACCCCCTAATGCTGATATCTTCATGTCCACTGTTATAGATATTCAATATATCACTAGTATATATGAAGAGTAGGAATTATGGTTATTCGAGACAATTTTTCAGATTCCGAGTTGATGGAGATGCAATGTCTGCATTTACCACGGATTTTCTCTTGGAGTTTTTGGTTTGCTCACAAAAATATTTTGTGTTACGGGAAATGACACAAAAAACAACAACAACTCAGTATTTATTAATATTTTATCATCTAGTAATATATATGATGTACATTGGTGACAATAAACTACTAAAAAAATCTTTGTGGTTTGTGGGAAACGGTGGCTATTTATTAATTAGTAGGTTCCTACATAATTCTCTTGAGGAAAGATATTTTTGAATATATGTATGTACATTACATAAAGTTTTTTAATTTCAAATCCAATAATGACCATATGAAAACAACTGAATTTCCCCAAATCCGTTCCCTCATACATACCATAATATGTAGGAACATAAAAGAAGTTTATTCCGTTACGAATCTAATATTAATATTTAGTGTAAATCAATAAATGAATTTACTTTTTTGTAATAAATATATTTGTAACTGACGAAATGTATTTAACCGTAAACATCGTTCAATGAGATTCATATTACTTTTTTCGAAACGATCAACATATTTCTGATATAAAAGATCCGAAGCTCTCTACAATTTGTATTTTAAGAAATTCAAGATAATTATCTCAATTCTGCTCATAATCAATGTTAAATTAAATTATGCTTGCATCACTTATCACGTCATTGTGTATTTGTCATTTTTTTCAGAGAAAATCCTTGACGGTGCGAATTTGAAAAAAAAAAAATTCCCAATTTTTTTTGAGAACAAAAGAAAGATTAGACAATTTAAGACATTTTTTAGGCATCGAAAAATTTGATTCATGGTCTCCTTATATGTAAATGTTTGGATTGAAATAAAAAAATAAAAAAAACGATCTGGTTTTTTTTATGAAGTAAAATAAATCAATGAGTTTTTTCCTTTCTTATAAACTGACGTTAAACTCATTTAACGATGCAACACAGCCTATTATGAGAACATAATTAATCTGCAGCATATATTAGTGTAAGTCAAAAACATCAAATTTATACCTACCTATGTGTTTCACTCATACAAGGTATACTAATGTTTAAATTCCATATTTTTAGAGCATATCCCTTTAATATATCACCTGATCCCCCTTAAATGCATATGGATTTGTGTTAGCATTGAAAAAACGTGTTTTGTTTTACTTTGTACACACCAAAATAGAAGAAGCCAGGCTTTAGAGGGAAGAAACAATCTAGTTCCATAAATAGTTCATTAACAGCCCTTGGATTCCAGATAACAGTTTTTAAATTAGATGTATGTACTCCTTTCTATCACTACTGAGCCACTTCTATGTATGATCTCATTGTCGCATCATCAACAACCATCTGGGAAGTAATGGATCAAAGATATGTGACGTCAGAGCAGAGGGGGAAATTAGATTCCTATTCAAATATAAACTACATACATACATGTGTTGAGGAAATCCATCAATTCTACATCATTAGTATTTTTGTGTGTGTCTATTATAGCTAGGATATAATATATGTATGTAGAAGAAAAGAAAGAACGAAAGAAAGAAAGAAGGACGACGACAACCAACTAAAAAAGTTGTACATATGTTGTACTCCTGTTGTTGTTTATTAATGGTTCAGCCTCCTTTTTTTTTTGGTTGTTGGTTGTTGGTAGAAGGAAATAAAGATGTGTAAGAGAGGGAAAAACAGTTCTTGATTGGAGAAGTGTTACTAATTACCCCTTTTCAGCAGTTGTGAGCCGGTAAATTGCTCTCCTTATTTTTTAGTCCCTTATTTTCTCACATGGAATTTTGTACATGTACAGGTGTACCTCGATTAACAAATTAACAAATATATTTGATTAATTAATCACATAAATTACTCCAACTCATCGTCAAGAAATAAACTTTTTCAATAATTCCTTTTATAGCAATACACACGATGTGCCGCATCCTTATTGACTCTCTCAACCTTTCCTCCTTTAAAAAAATAAAGTATCCATATCCCTTGGTACTAGTAAATGTTGCACTATTTTTACTCTATGTGGTTCATTAGAGTGCTTTGTGAATATTTTCTAAACCAAAAACAACGACATGTTAGCTCAAAATTCGTAGCAAGAAATCCCTCCTGTATTTCTTACTCAGCTCTTCTTAACTTTTTCTTGATGCTCCACCTCTAATAGACTCTAATCCCCTCGTAAACAGGGAGTACATATGTACATACATAATAATATATAGGTACCTTCATACATGAATAAGATTTTTCTCCCTACATACAGCTGTTGCATGCTTGTTAAACAAGGGCTTGATAGCTCTCTAATCCTCTTTTTGAATGATGAATGGGGTATGGATTGTGTTGCTTTAATTCCGTCTAATTAATTTGTTTGTTACTTTAACTCTCTTTCAACTCACTCTGGAATCTCATCTCTTGTCCCCCCCCCCTCTCCGCTCAATGTTCAGACATTACGTCATGTACATACATACATCTACCATGATTTGCTATATGTACAAATCAATGCTTCTTCATCCATGCATGCATGAAATGAACATATCCATCACGTCTCAATTCTTCTTCCAATTTTAGAGGGATTTTTTTGTTCATTTCTTTCAATTCTTTTATGATTATTTTGTATATATTTATTTCTGTTTTTTTTTTGTTTTTTTTTAAATATTGTTTTTTTCACTTTCAAAGTGATTGATTCAAACTATTTGAGTTTTTTTGAGTCATTCAAGAATCATATTTTAGGATTTCTTTACCTGCTTCGGTGTCAGGATATGATGTTTTTTATATTTGGTGATTGGGGAATGAATATATATGAATGCACATCAATTATATTTTTTCAATTTTGTACTATATTAGAGATGAAAACGTATAAGAGTTCAATTCTGTTGCATAACAGTCATAGAGGGTATATTTTGATATAAATTAAAATCTGACTAACAAATGTACATCGTTTTATAGCTAGATGCAAATACATATATAGGGAAAGGGAGAAGGAAGATTTACTATGTACACTTTTTGCTTTCTATTACACAAGTATATAAAATACATTCCAATATGCACCATTTCCAAATAAAGTGTCAAAGTGAAGTGTTTATATGTAATTTTACCTTTTTATAATATATTATATATAATAATAATTATTATTTTACTCTTCTAGATAAAAAGTGCCTTTTTCGGCTTGGGATTTTGCTACTTTTGTGCAGCAAGTTGATTGAATTGTACGCTAGCAGCATACTACAGTAAAAACAAAAAAATATTTTTGCTAATTTTATCATCTTTAAAAATTGTTTTTATTGCGTAAGGGGGAGAGTACACCTGTATCAACTCTCCTTTTTTCAATTGTATCAACTCTTCCTTCATTGGCCTAGAATTTTACTTTTTTTAATGTGTTATTACATAGAATAAAAAGTTTCTATTATATCCCAACAATTGTACATAAATAAAAGTTCTTACCTTCTTTTGATTTTTCACTTTTAGAGTTCAAAATCAGTTTTTTAAGAAAATTTGTACTTTTTCTTAATTTATCCATCTCATTGTGATGCACAATGGACTAATACATAATCATCTATCAACGGCTGGATCCACTCATTAAAATATTCATTAATAATAGCTAGAGAAGAGGTGTATCAACTCTCCCTTCCTCTAAAGGGTTTTATATAGACATGTTTTCCCACTCAATAACAGTTTTTTTAAAGATCGTGAAAATAGTTCCATGTGATTCCAAAAATACGTTAGGGCATGATATATCTGTAAGCAGTTCTAGATTCATCTGTAGTCGGACCACACTTCCGATTATTATTATTATTATTAACTATATTTTATTGAACCGTAAAAAAAGCAGGTTTAATTTGTTTATATAAAAAAGAGATCAACAACTTTTTTCATAAAAAATAAATGCAAGTTTTTAAACTAACTGTCACATGTAGCTTAACAAGAGCTAATTCATGTTCAAGCAATCAACGTTTAGGTCACTAATAAAGGGGAAGATATGTAGAAAAATCGACAGCTAACCCAAAAATTACATTGGAGTTGTCCATATTTTGGAGATATCATTGAGAGATGGTTAGAAAACTCTGTTTGTTGTCAAATGAAAACAACATAGAGCAAAGGAACATGGCGTTAGAAAAGGAATGGATTGTCAGCGAGGCTGCTCGACCCATATTTTGTATGTCGACTTCTCTTGTGGGAGGAGCGAGGAGGAAGGAAGAGAACAAAGTATGACCGTAAAAAGAGCCTCATTAACAAAACATCCTCTTTTTTGACCTGAATACAACGCTGTTGTTACCTTTTGTGTGATGAAAGTACTACATCATTGTACATGGTCTAATTTGATTGTCATGTAAATAACCGAGGAAGAGAGATTTGTTTGTACTTACTCATATAATATATATGAAATCATCTTCTTGAGGTTTAATTACAGATATTTAACTATGTATTTACAGTTCTTGGATTATTATTATTATTATTATTTTTGTTATTTTCCTTTGTTTCAAGAAGACTATCAAAGGCCCCTTGAGGCAATTAATGAAAAAAAAGGCCATACAAAAAAAAGGTAGATACCAAATAGTAGTAATAACAAAAAAAGTATGTGCCTTAAACATCATAAAAAAAATCAAGACTACGTTGTATGTACATTTATATAAGTCAAAAACGGATATTAGCCATAAAGGAAGAAATATTTATTTTAGCCTGAAGGCATTTACATACATACATACTAGGTATATAAAAATACTTGAACACACAAAAAAATAATATACATCTTCTTTGCACTGTTATCGTTTCTAACTTTGAAAAAAGAAACAAAAAACATTGCAATTCATACTAATGAATCTTGAATAAATAGTAAATATATATACATACTAAACCAAAAATGTAACCTTTCCTCTAGTATTTAACCCCAAGTATCGAGGTTGTTAAATGAACAGAGAGCACTGATTCAAGTAGTAAACAGTAAACTTAGCAGAGGGAATAAGTTACTTAGTACTCAATTGAAAAGTAGTATCGCTATAATTATATACTATAATTCATGAATTGGTGAGTCATTTCAAAAAAATTGACAACAAATAGAACAATTTCTTAATATAGTAAAATAACTTTGAATATAACAGAGTTTGACCACAAAAATGCATTCCTTTTTGACAAAAAAAGCCTACTTTGTACAAGTAATATAAAGGTATATTACTTATTACTCTTTTGATAAAGTAATATCGTTGGATTACTCGTTACTATGTGGGTAAAGTAATAATATTTAAGCTATACATATGTACATATATTAATATCTAAGACTGGTGGTAAAACCATTGATTTATAGCCAATAAACCATTCAAAGAACGAGAAAGAAAAAAGGTGATGAAATCAATTTATTGTATGACATCACGTACTGACTCCTTGATCAATGATTAATCGTATTGAGAGAGATATATACAAAGGTATATATATATATATTTATATATGTATTTTTGTAGATCCTATTAAGATCTATGGTATATAAAATAGTTAATTTTTTTATATCAACCTACAATTAAACATTACAAATTAAAATTAGTTCTACATAGAGGAGCTACATTCTGCTCGTATACATACATACAAAGGAATCAAAATCTTATTTGACGTACGCACAATTATTACGTGACATCTTTTTTATTTATTTATTTTTTTTTTTGCTCACCACCTGACTGCTTTAACGATATTTATGAATGTGAGTTTTATTTTATTTTTTATTTTTTCTGTTACGTATGAGGATTTGAAATGATTACGGAAGTATCAAAATGTGTCTATAGTGTGTATTTTTTTGATAACATCTATATATATATACAATGCTTCTACATATAATATGTATGAAAGATACAGACGAAAAGGAATGGGTAAGTTAATATCTTTTCTCTTGTTTCTTTTCAAGAAAACAAAAAGAAGTAAATATTTTCATTGCAGGGTTCCAGTGTACATACGTACTGCATTGTTTTCCTCTTCTTCTTCTTCTTGTTTTTATTCTATTCTACAAGTCTCAGAAGAATTGTAAGTAGGTATGTACGACTACATCTTTCTCATGTCTTGATTACTCAGTGAGATCGGAAGACAAATCGGTAATAAATTAGAAACAACAACAACAACAGAATATGGATGATTGTTTATAAGTCCAACTGAGAGAATGGTGAGTCAAGGCGTATACATATATCTATGGAGTCTAAACAAGAAGAAGAAGAAGAAGAAGAAAAGTTTCATTAATGAAGATAATTATGGCCTACCTCCATCATCAATTTATGGTCGAATGTACCTATGTGTAATACATACATTGTCTAGTAATTCATTAAGAGCACAAACATAGTTCTTTTTTTTTCAACCTCATTTCTATACGGATTTAGCTTGGTAATAATTCATTTTGAGTATAGGATACATTTAGGAGCATACTTCAAAAAATAAAAAAAAGTTATCTGAATGAATCATCCTACTTTTTATCCTCAAATCCTTTGTTGGTTTGATTCAGAAGTTCTCTTTTATAAGGGGCAATGGTAATATTTTGTAGCATGGAGTCCCTGGGAAATTTACGATTATATTGATAGGCCTAAAGCTTGGAACGGCAGCTCACATATTAAAATGCTCACATTTTAATATCTTGTATTTGTTTTAAGCATAAATTTCCTATTTTCCCTGCAGGGTGGGGTTATTTCCCCCCGATATTTTATATTGTCCCATTTAACTTTGACATAGCTATCCGGTCAATCTAACAACTGCATTTATTAGGCCAATGGTTAAATTACACTGCTTAGTTCTTGGTTCTTTTTGCTTTTTCAAATGTCATATAAACAACACAGATTTATGTATCAGTTTCATGGTTTCAGTTAAAGGAGAATTGCTGGATTTTGAGTGGTAAAATCTGTTGATGTCCGACTATAATTAGTGTTTGTCATAGGAAGTCTACCAAAACTTCAATGAAAAAACTAATTGTATGCCTTTAGAACAATTGTATCCCAACTAAATTTGTACCTATATTAAGAACAAGAACATTGTTTTATCCTATCTATTTGATAGAAAAGAGTTCAAGAGTTAGAAAGAGGAACGTAATTTGCTAGCAACCAATTAATTTGGATTATTTTTTTCTGACTGGAGAAAAGGCTGAGAGATAGAATCAAAAATGGCTGTGTGATGGTAACCAGTTTCTTTACAAGAGACGTATTTTCTATTAAAAAAGCAATATTTATTTTCCAAAAAAAGTCATATCAAACACAATGTAACCAGGATTTGAAACACTTGTTTGCTATCCCTAGTTTTGTTGTCCGGAATTCCTGCTCAGGGATGGATAAAAATACCTATATTTTGTAGTGCTTCTCAAACTGTGCACCTGAGAGAATGGTTGAGTCTGCATCAAAGTTTATTTCTCTATTATCAATATATGTATAACTTAACAAGATTTGGTTATTTCATGAATGTGCCTTGGAATACACAAAAAAAGTTTGGGAATCACTGATTTAACGACTCAAAAATACCCACACACAATAAGAAGTCATTTTTTGTAATTATAATGAGCACAAAAACAAGAGGAGGCTGTCAAAAAAGGAAAATAACAACAACATTTTGTCATTCTTAGTACTCGTGGATAATTAATTACAGACTGCAGGTTAACCTTAAGAAAACAGGTATAACTTATACTACGAGATATTATTTTGATTAGTGTATGTACATACAAAGTGTCTACGTACCCATGGTCCTTTCAGTCTATATTTTTTCTGTATTTTCCACATTTAGAACCTAAATCAATCAACAAAAGTTCGTAGATTGAGATATGACTGGTTTTTTTTAGTGCCTTTAACAAAAAAATTTATTTGAATGTCGTTATCTTTTCCTTTTATTTTAAGGCACTTTGAAGTAAAAAAAATTCAAGGAATTTTTTTTTCTTTTTTAAGATGACGTCTTATCTCTTTCATTACAGATTTGCTATTTATGTATACATCGTATATGTATATTATCATCTCATTAGAGGCACTTCTTTGGCAGGACACGTATTATTTAGTTCATTTAGACTATATAGAAATTCTTTTAAAAGTAATAGTGTAATTTCATGATGTTTATCAAGAGGAACCTTGGATGATTTTAAGAAGAAGAAGAAGAAGAAGACACGGCCTAAAGTAGAGGATTAAATTTCAACTGTGATCCTTGAGAAGGAAAAAGAGATGATATCAAAGATATCTTATTGTGTAGAGGGGCGGGGGGGGGGGGGGATGAATTCGATAAAAATCGAACTTATGGTTAAAAAGAATAATAAATAAAACTGAGTAATTGGAATTTGATCCACCTATGTTCAATGTTCATCGTAACTTCTAATCTCCGTGTGATCCCATTTGTTCATATCGCTCAATCAACTCTCTTGTAATGAGGATTTGTATTTATGTATGTATACAAATATTTGAGTAATTAACTTTTGTATTTTTGAAATTAGAGACCTAATGTTGAGCATGCATGTAGATTTTTAGAGAATCAATTTCATGATTCATCATTCAATCAGGTTTATGCTTATTTTTGGTTTTTTTTATTCTTATGAAATCTCCCTACAAACTTTTTAATGAGTAAATAAATTACCTTCATGCTGTATATGTACGTATAAAGTTAATTTTTGTAAAGCATTTCCCAAAAAGCATTTCTCCTCATCCTCTGACCTTGAACACATGATTTTCACATGAGGGTCAGCACCATCAATATCCACAGTATTGAATCTGTGGCTATAATTGATGACTTCAAACTCTCTCACTCAATATCCAAGGGATAAGCATGGAGAATTGAACTCTCAAAAAAACAAAGTTATGTATTTAAAAAATATATATAATTAAAAGACTGGGAAATAATTTATCCACCTTTTTTATAACATCATTATTATTATTATTATTCTAACTAAATAAAGATTTAATGAAGAAATGTTAATTTATTATCCTCTCTCTCTACCTTGAGCCGTTCCCCACACACACACGCACGTATGCACATAAACGGTCTCCCTGCTCAAAGTAATAACTTCTTTTTTTTTTTTTTTTTGGTCAACAATAAAAATACTCTGGAATGTCTTCTTCATGATTTTTTTTTATTTTGTTCAAAAAGAAAACAAAAAAAAACCTCCTCCTCCTCCTCTAACTTCTTGGAAATAATATATTATTAAGAAAAACTTAAAAAGACTCTCTTCAAGAGAGAGAATCTTAAAATATGGAAGAGTAGCAACAACAGCTTTTCAATTTTCTTCAAAAAGATCTCATGGGGAAGTTGAAGTTCTCATTTCAAAAATACAAAACTTTTTTTTAACTCCACTCCTTGTGAGAACTTATATATACATATATGTATATATATATTTCACTAATGAGACGTTGTTTTTTCCCTTAATAGTTTTAAATTAAGGATCAATCAACAATTGTAATTTTAAAAGAGGAAAAAAGTTGTATACATATATGTAAAATAAAGGACTCTACATAGATTATAATCATTTTCCAAGAGTCCCCTTCCATTTTGTAGTAAAGGCTCTAAAAATAACTTTTCTCTACCATAAAAACTTTACTATAAAAGTTACAATTTGTAATCTATTTTTTATCGGTAGACATACATCCTTCAAGTAAAATTTGGAACATAATTCTTCCAAGATATGAAGAAGAAAAAAGACGGTAGTTTAACTAGGATTTGACGATTTTAAAAACAAATTATTATCGAGAAACAAACTAAGATTCATACATGTACTAATTATGATTTTAGATAATTTGCATGACGGGCCACTTACTGAAGGAGGAACAGAGATGACTATGATGCATAGTAGCTAATTTCACATTCTCGTTCTTTATAAATAAAATTACCTTACAGTTCATAGTTTTAATTCTATAATTTGAACCAAAGTCTTATTTAAGTCTTACCATTGGGTATTTTAATTACAAACTAATAATAGTTATTGGTGCTTTCATTTTGACTTATTGCTGTTATTTAATATTTATTATATATCGAAATGTGACATCTGAATTTTTCAAATTCGTATGTTGTGGTCAAGAACAGCTCCCCTGAGACATGATTGAGACTTTTAGGGATTGAAACCAAGAGAATATATATTTTTTTTTAATGTAGAAAAAGAAATTATTAGTTTAGTTTCTTTGGTTTTGGTCTTGAGATAAAGACTTTGAAGAGATGAAAACCATGACAGCAAAGACTTTTGAGGTGTAGCCATCGAGATGAGATCCAGACTTTCGAAAGTTAATATCTATATCAAGACTGAATTTAAATGAAATTTTCTAATTGTCATCTGAAAAGTTAGGGATAAACACCATTAACATATGAATGATGTAATGAAATTTTTAATCAGCACATTTTTCCTCACCTAGGTAGATATATAGTAAATCATTCCTTTAAGTACAAAAATCCAACATGAATATAACATATAATTGTTTTTGCTTCAAATTATGTACATCACAGCTACATAGACTCACCTAAGTTCCCGTGCAAGAACTTCATTTAGAGCCTAGGTTTTTTTCGAGTGACACTTTTAATTAACTAAGTACTAAAAAAAAGATAGAAAAGTCAATCACGAGTTCTTTGTTGTTTCTATAATGATGACTTTGTTGAGTGAGAAGGAGGGAGGAAAAGGAAAATTCAAATAGAATTCAAAGATGAAGTAGAGCTTCATTTGTAACTTTTGAAGACTATAGAGAGTTTTCAAGTGACGTCATCACTGTGGAAGTCGACCATATTGATAGGGGCAAAAAAAAAACACACACACACCAAATTTTATAATAATAATAATTAATACCTTTGTTTCCTTCGAATTTGGGAAAATAGTGAATGAATATTGTAAATAAAAGGGCCTTCAACTTTTATCGTCGTCTATCAAAAATATCTCTGTCTCTTTATTATATCTCAGACCCTAATAAAATGTATTAAAAATATGTTATTATATCATTATACATACACAATGACAGTGTGTAGTCAATACATATATCAATTATTCATTTTTAAAAAAATTAGATTTTTCTCCAACTGTCCTACTTTTCCGGTTCATAATGGATCCAGAACAAACTAAATTGTAAAAGTCTTGCCATTTTATAGGGATTTTTAGTGCCTCTTTATTAATTTAATTCTATTCAAATATCACTAAATCTCCCCTTGGCATCAAGTTGTATTCAATTAAGGAGTTTAAAATAGCTTTTTCTTTTTTAAAAAAAGCTATTTGATAATGTAAATAAATATATCAATACCATGCTCACAACAAGGCGTCTCTTCGATTTATTTTACAATCTGTGACGTCAGTTAAAACACTTTATTAAGATTAATGACTGAACTTTTTGAGATAAACAAGAATACAATGTATTCAAAGAGTTACATCAGTTGTTTCTTTTTTATTTTAGGCAACTAACTCTAATTATAATGAACTCAAATATATGATTTTCATATACATATATATTAAATCAAGGATGATTTTTTTAAAATTTTTTTGAATAATACGTCTGTACAAATAAATGATTTTTTTGTACCGGTAAAATTTATCAATGTACTGTAAATCTAAATAACAACTCCTACCAAAGTAAACAGTTAACAACAAGAAATAATAAGGGTTGAGGCTGCAAGTGGGCAAAAGAGGCCGTTGTGGTTTTATCATGTTGTTATTGTAGGTAAGTTGAGATAAAATGTCTATAATTCACAGTTTGAACTCTGTGAATACATATGCAGTTTTAGTTAGTTACGTATATGTCTTCAAGGATATTGACATTTAATATAGCATAGGTATGTATGTTATATTAGATATGACATGTCTTTGTTTACCCTATGACTTAACATATACGTATTAAAATATCACCATTGGGAGGAATTAAATGACCAATTGGTAAAGTGGGAGGAATGGTCTTTGTAGTAGATACATATATAGTACTTCTCAGATGAGACACTAAGATTTTATGACCATAATTTATTTATTTATCCATCTCGTCTAAGCCAACAACATTTCGCCTCTCAGGTTTTTATTTTATTTGAAGTCATTTATCACTGTTTATAAGGAGGACAAAGGACACCCAATCCTCTGTAGGCTTGACAATTTCGGTTGACAGCACGCCATTAACACTGATGGAAATAAAGAAAAAGGAAGGAGAAGTGAGGGAATTGGTTGTTGAAGTAACCTCTCTAGAATCGGAAACATACATGAATGGAATGATAATTAGGTGAAAGGAGGTTTGTTTCATCGCGACTCCAGTTCTAAAAACTTCGAAAAGAAACGCTTGCAGAGATGAAGATGTTAAGCCAAAAATAATAATAAAAGGCTTAACACCTTCATTGATTAATTGTACAATTGATTGAATGATATTAAGATACCATAGATAGGATCAAATTTGCTAGCTAGGAACTTTTCAACATTTCTGATTGCTCCATGAAATTAAAGATTTTGTGGCAAAAAAAAAAGAAAAAAAATCTTCGTAGAAATAATTTATTGCTTCTAGAACCAATTCATTAGTATGGAAGAGTCTCAGATAAAAAAGGACTTTGTATTTTCATTTCTGTGACTTTGTTTTTCAAAAGTGTAGGAGATCAATGTCTCTCTGGTTCACATGACACTGGCTAAATGGAGCATTTGAGCGCAGAATTAGACCAGGGATTGGCAACTGTTATTAAAATTTAAGAATGGTATACTACTATCAATTAATATAAATCATAGGCATGGTTCTTCATTGGAGAACTAAAGGTTATCAACCTCTCAAATAGATCCTAGTCATAATAAGGGGGGGGGGGGTGATTCTTTCCACAAAATCATAATGAAATACTTTGTTGCATTTTTGGCTATTTTTTGTTTTTAAATTTTAAATTGAGCTTCTTTATAAAGCGAGATCTTGAGTGCTTCAAAAAGAAGGGAAAATACGATCAAATATAAGGCACCTGGTCACCCTTGACACAAAGCTCTTGTCTTCTTTGCAGCTACTTTTCCTCAGCTAGAAGAGTGACCTGAGTAATAGCTGAATCTGCTCCATCAATATCTTCATCACCTCTCCATTTTTTAAGGAACTGTTTTACATTATTACATATATTTACATACATACATATATTAAATAGTGTAGCCTATCAAAAGAAAATGAAGATTAGAGAAGACTGATCCTTTTTGTTCGATATTATATATGTACATATATATATGTATATGCATACAAAATTTAACAACAATGGCACAAAGAAAACTAATTACTCGCAACAAAAGAAAAATGAAACCTTGGGTGACTGATTTGATTATGTGTGTGTGTGTGTGTGAGTCCCCACCTCGCCTATTTATGCTGCTGTATTTTCCCTCTCTTATCCATCAATGACAAATCTTTCTTTTTTATATAAATACAAATCTATATGATCCTACACAACATTCATAGAACAAAATATTTTCCCTATTTTTTTAAAAAGAAACCTTAACAAATACTTTGTACAATCATAGACTCTGAGAGTAGTTTTTATAAGGATAAAGATAACAAACAACCACCAGTACACACACATCCACCACCGCAGAACCCAGCAGCTCCAGGACCTTCCTCCCTCCTCTTCAACTGCAATTATCAAAGAAAGAAAAATACACTCTCCTCCCTCTCCACACTGATTATATTAGAGTAGATACACTTAGAAAAACAAAGTATGTAAATAAACAGAATTTACACTTGAAATGATCAAGAAGCAATCGATTTTTACAAAATGTGTGTCCATCAAGGGAGAATGTTGGTTCGTCAACACGTAATCAAACAAAGATGATTTCTCTCAAAAGAAAGCGTCTGGATTACATATTTACTATTTTGTAGTCTCTAAGTAACTACAGTTTGATCATTATATTCCATTTATATTCTTCTGGATACAATGGAACTTTGGAACTCGACCACCTAAGTACTCAATTTTGCTCAAAATACAGTCTGTGCTTCCATAGCATGCCGCTAGTTGGCGTTGATTAGAACTTCATAGCTTCTCACCCACCTTACAGAACGAATTACAGGCGTCGAGTACCGGCTCTTACTGTAAATTATTCGGAATCATTTTGAGACGCCATAAATGGATTCTAAAGGTAATAAAAATTCCATATTACAATTAAAGAAAGGTAAAATGATATATTATATTCATTCCATAGGTCATATCAGTGTCAACTCAGGTCTCATAAACTAAATGAAGGCTCAAGACTATAGCCAAAGTTATTGGGTATCCCATACCATACATTTTAGTATAAAGTCCATAATTGGCCAAAGAAATTCATCTAATGTCTATGAAAATATTTGCGACGTTTATATTTTATAAAGTAAATAAAATGTTCTTGATCTTTGTTTGAGATTGATTTTCTGTTAATGCACCAAAAATCCCTTCATTCCTGCATTTCTCTAACCCAATATATAAACATAAACACCCAATTAATACCCTTTCCATGAAAAGCCTCCAAAAAATTAAAAGCCATAATTCACCCCAATTGTATTTATGAAAGATGATGCTTCTACTATATAAGTATGTTTATGGATACATACATATTAGTGCATGGCATGGAAATGAGTTCGCCAGCACACCCTTTCCCAAAATATATTTATATATTATTATACATATAAGTACAACTTTTTTAGCCCCTCCTGTGACACCCTGACCCCGTAAATCAAGTCTGTTATCTCATAATTAGTAACAAATGTGTGACTTTTTCCATAGAGTTACATCTCCATATGAATGTATTCAGCTACGTTTCAATGGTTCCCAGTAGCAAACAGCATAATGGAGCCAAGGTGAGTTTAGGGGGTTTCTATTATTATAAATATGTATATATTTATGTAGATTTATTTATCGGCCTTGGTCCTATATTGGACAACAAATAAAACATATCTGGGTCTCCATCTCTCAGAATCTTGATCTGCCTTGATCTCAGTTAATGTTGTTTTACCTACAGCACTATGTGTGACTTTTTCATTACTTTTAAAAGGAACTGAGTGTAATGCAGATAACAAGAAACTGGCTAAATGATTTATACAAATTAAGAAACTTCTTGAGCAAAATCCTGATTTGTAAGCTGAATTTGTTCACCTGATGCTCTGGGATCTGTTACTATGCAAATCTATCTGAGAAAGATTTAATACTCCAAGTATTTTCACATTACAAATTTACTCCCCAACGCCTCCCAAGTGAGTGTAAAAAAAATCCATGTATGTTCACTTAATTAGTTCTAATAGCTAAATATAAGTATATAAGTATAAATGCGTAGAGCTACAGGGTTATTCATATCTCAATAAATGCATTTTCAAGGTCGTCTCTCATTTCGTGATCAAGCTTTTTTATAGTTGTAAGTAGATATATATATATTTAAGTAACTTGAAGTCAATGAGACAATATTATACGGTATAAAAAGCGGTTATTTTATTCGTCTTGTAATAGGAGATCATACATTGAGATAAAATATTGCTTAATAATTTTGCCGTAATTTGCAACGAATTATATACAAGAAATCATAATAACAGCAAACGCCTTGGAAACTCAAATATGATCGAGTATAAAAAAATGAGGGTTTTTTTTCGAATAATTGAAAACATCTCTTATAAAAGACATGAGTGTATGGGATACTAACACATTTAAAACGATACTGTACTAAATTGATATTGAAATTGGTACTTGCAGCGCCATTAGTTCAGAAAAAAAATATATATATGGGGGTCGCGGATGACGTGACCAAAAAACCAATAATTATCTATATAGAAAGTCATCCAACTTCTGAACTATCACTAAACTATATTTATTTTTTTTTACATTATTAGTCGTTAAAGATATTGAAATACTGATAATAATTTTGATACCGGAACCGGTTCAAAAATATAGATATCGTCGTGACAATACTAGTATAATATATTGAGCAACATCCCTGGAATCCACTGAAAATAATATTCGTATGATGCTCAAAGGAAAAGGTTAACTGAATCTTCAATCAAACGAGGTAGGTACAAACCTATATCCTGAGGCATTAGACATAGTGTGTATTTATCTATATATGTACATTTATATAGGTACATATTTGTGACTAAGTGTTTACTCCTCATGAAGACCCTACACTGAGGAACATACAATTATTTGATAATATATATATGTATACAACATATATTTCAAGTATTTGAATAAATAAATAAATAAAATTCCTGGATTTGACAACCTAGACAAGCGAGCGAGTGAGCGAGCGTGAGCAAGGCTCTGATGTCTGTAGTTAGCATCTTCAATGGGGGAGAACAGAAATCGTGGATATTGATTTTTTTTTTTTTTCATCCTTACCATTTCTGTCTCCCCAAAGCTGAGCAAGAGAGTGGCTGAGACTCCTCCTCCGTCGTGGATCGATAATCGAATTAAAAGTATTCGTAACACGTGTTTTATATTTCATCCGTTCATTTAAGGGATTTAAACCGTTCTTGCATAAGAGGGTGGAATACATATGTACATATGTACATTTATCATCATTCTCCCTTATGGTGTCCTTTCCTTCATATTTTGTTATAAATCCTTTTTAGATTCCAGTCAAATAGATAGACAGATAGAGCATTCAGGACCTTATCAAAAGTATACATGATCTTGACATATATGTACACGTATGTTTTGATTGTAAAGAATGTATTCTATTAATGGATTAGAAATCATTTGACTTTCGATTTGAGAAATGGAATTACTATGTAGGTATTTATTATCACTCTTATCCTCGAATGGATCGAGAGATAGATGAGTTATATGTATATGTTATATAATGATAAGAAGATGTATTGATCATATTAATAATATATATATATATATTATGACATTTTTGACATTTTTTCCTCTTAGAGCTATGCATTTCAATGATGCTATATGTACATACATGTATAAATACAAACATAAAAAACGAGCTCTTTATCCATTTTTTCTTCTTTCTTTTTTTATTCATTGAGTGAAAAAGAATCCTTCTTCAAAGACTCTCAAAGATCTCCTCTTTATCCGTGATTAATTTGTCAGCATGCCTACTCTATCCATGTCCCCTTTCGTTCCACAATGATTCATCTATGTATAAAATCATGTTTGTTATAATCATTCAAAAGAGCATTGATTCTCTATGGTGGTCCGAGTCTGTCATCTCATATTAATGTTATTATGTAGTAGCATGCTTGTCTTACACAATCTAATAACTTAATCGAGTATCATTTACTCTGAGGTGGCCCTTCATAGGAATGATTCTTTATTTTTTTTTTTTTTTTTTTTTTTACACTATGATCAAATGAAAGACGAAGCATCTATATTTTGACTCATTTATTGGGTACATACAATGTTTTTATACATTTTTAACACGAGAGGAAATTGGGGTGTGATTTGGACTCAAAGTTATTTTCATATCTCTTCCAAAAGATCCATTCAAAGTTGTAGATAGATAACGTAAATATATATATATAATGATATAGGGAATGACTTTGAGAGTCGGCTTACTATATGTATACATAAATGTAAAAAACTCTCAGTAACGTTTCGTTTTCTTTTTGACACCAGCTAGAATTGAACTTTAATATGAAGAATCTAATGGAAATGACTTTTGTGTTGTGGATTTGTGAAACCATGGAGGAATGGGTCAGCAGGTTATAAGAAAGGAAGCCTGGATGTGAGGAAACGCCAGGATTGTATTAATATACATATAACATATACGTATATGTAATTTATAATATTTATTGGAAGTATCAAAGGAATTCCCCTCGACGTGATCCCATAATGATAAGTTGGTTAATTCACCCAGAGAACATGTAACATTCGGGGTATGGGACACATAGAGCCGACCTAACGACTTTATCATTGAAGCCCCCGTGGAGCGATTTCCATTTTTTTATCATATCTCATTGAACAACATGTACATACATCGTTAGTGAATGTTAATTTACAATATATGTCTGTATGTACGTATCTACTTCTCCCTTCAAATCATATGTTATTCATTAATTAGAAAAATCACATGACATCAGACATATGTACATGTCCCAGAGGTTCGAATTTCAAAGTTTTTCTTTTCAAGAGAGCCAAAATTTGACTTGTGGGAAGGAGCCTCAATTCAAGGAGAACTTGCAATTTTGTGTATATATTGTACATATTATAAAGAAAAGATGAGGGCTTTTTCTTACATCTTAGCTGATGTTTTTAGTTAGTTTGTATGTAATGAGTTAAAGGTACTTTATTTGATGTTTGAATATGCAGAATTTAAAGGAATATGGAAGAGGCATTCAGGCTGTAATGACACCATAGTTGGGTTTAAAAATACACGTAGCCTTCTTCTAATTACTGTTTGAAAGGAGGCAAAAGTAAATGTCTAATAGTGTTGGGAATATGTCCGATACTTCCTTTTTTTCGGTTTGATTTTAAGGTGACTTTTTATAGGCTAATATTTCAGTCGATACCGTGAATTGAAAATTAAAGCATTCTCTAAACGTAGATCTATATTTTATTGAAAATAATATTATAGTAATTTAGCACTGATCTCTTTGTAAAAATTTGTAAGACGTCATCATCATAGCAATGCTTCCTTATTTCAAATCACAATTGACGTCATCAACAGTTAATAAAAAAATTGGTCTAGGCCAAATTTTAAGATAAGATCGATCCATACCGAACCTCTTCGGTAGACTTGTACTTAGACCGAATTATGTCGGTTCGAAAAAAAATATATTGGTCTTGGATCGGTCCATAATTTTCAAAGCAAACTGCAACAAATGCAGATACTAGTGTTGTGGTAACCAAGACTTAAAGGGATCGAGACCAAGATGACTAAAATCAAATGAGTTGGGAGCCCTAAGTGATATAGAAGACCCAGTATCATTTTGTACGAAATTATTCCTTTTGTTGAATTGTTGTACAAACGTCCTTTTCTTCATCTTGGATCTTTTTTATTTATTTATTATTATGTTGGTGCGGAAGAAAAGCCATAGTGTAATGTAATCAAATACATACAAGAGCACACTCAACTCACTGATATCTCGTTTTCCATCATCCATGTGTAGTATGTAGAAACATCCACCAAAGGAGAAAGAGGGAAAATATAAATATGAAAAGGAGCTCACAGTTCACTCACAATACAATAACAACAGTAGATATTATACATATACACACACACAGTAAACGACATTTAATATTTATTATTATTTTCTCATTGTAAGTGAAATGAGAGAGAGAGAGAGAGAGAAAGAAATCGATGGCTGAAAAGAAGCGAATTCCAGATGCTGAGTTTCCATCAATATAAATTACAAGAACGAGAAGAGAAAGAGGAGGAGTTGAATCATGTTCATCTTCTTCTTCTTCTTCTTCATCCTTCTCTCAATGGATCACAACAATTCTTCATCATCATCATCAAAATAATAATAAATATTCATTAATTATTCATTAAAAACCTCCCGGTTTTTAATTTCACCAAACTCCACCAGTTTATTTTGACTCTCATCCCCTTTTCTCTTTTGACTGACGTACTTTTAAATAATAATAATAATTATTGTTAGTAATGTGTATTAGTAAAAAGTATATCAATGGATTCAACTACTACATACATGCAACTAAAACAAAAAGGTAAAGGGCTACACCTGTTTTTATAATGAAGGTTATTGCCATTTTTTTGACTGATAATATCGATCAATTTTTTCAGCACAGTTAATAAAAATAGGAGCTTGTTATGAACGTAGAACCATGTTAGTAAAAAAAAACCAAAATAAAAATGGGAATCGCTATTATTCTGTCTTATTTTCCTGCTGGTCATGGCCATTTTATTTTTCCTTTTTTTTTACAACAAAAAAGGAGAAGAAAAAGAAGAATTTGACCGAAAAAAAAAAAGAATATTTAAGTTCTTTTCTTTTTCAAATTATAAAAAGGAATTTATGTACCTCACCCAGCAATTATCGAATCGAAACATAGCGCAATGAAAAATAAATAATTTTGTGGGTGATTGTAAAGTAATTTACTTTGGACTTTATAATTGGTTTATAATCTTCTTCTTCTTCTCCCCCCCCCCCGTTCCCCTCCCTTCCCCCTTTTCCTTTCAGATAAATACAATGCTCTACGTATGTATGTATGTACATATGAAAGAAAAATTCCAAGGGGACCACTGACGTCACATCTGTGCGCTCAAAATAGATTTATGGCTTTTAAGTTATAAGAAGAAAAAAAATATGAAGTGTCACTCCACCAAATGAGGGTTATTTTGATATATGTATGTATGTATGAATGTACGAACATTCTCTACATACATACATATCGTAATAAGTTAGACATAGTCTTTCAACGTTATTGTGCTCGACTAATTGGAAATTAGATGCTTTATTGGAGGGAGGTTGCGTGAGTCATATATATATATATATATTTATAATTAAATATAGGAGTAATTAAGGGTTAAAATATTTGTGAATTTTCTATGTACAAATTAGGCCTTATGCGCTGGTATTCGGATTATTTAGCATCATGTTCCTTTAAGCAAAGTAGTTTGTTTATGGAGTAAATAATTTCTTTCTGGGGATATGTTGCCCTCAAACGAATTTTGCTCTTATCCGGATTTGACTGTAAGAATGAAGAAAGTATTAGCCTTTAGCTATTCAATATTTTTTCACTTTCTTATCATCCAAGAAGCTCCCTTGATTGCCTCCTCACCCTAAAAAAAGTGCCTGGCTAATTTATTTCTAATCTCATGATTTATGGCCCATCCCCAAAAGAGGAGAACTCACATCTCAATATCCTTTTTTCATCCGTCTTTCCTCTTGAGCCATTCATATGTATGTATGTATGTGTATGTACGTAAATAGTTATTCAAAATGAATTCCTTCTCTTTTGAACTTATGTACTTCTTTACTACACATTATATTATTTATTTATTTTTTCGTTTGATCCATATAAAATTGTTCATCACTGTTTTTATGTTCATAATGATATGTGGGTAAAAATACGACTCAAATTAATATACAGTGAGATTGAAAATAATCTTCTAGTGTATGTATGTATATAGATATAATCCACATTTGCTACCACTGCTGCCATGGTTGTATGTACATACGTAGTTGACAGGAGTACCACACAGTAAAACAGAAAATAATACTAAGAAAAAAGAATAAAAAAACAAGAATCGATTTTGTCCCCCTTTTTTCCCTCTCTCTCTCTCTTTTCCTTCTCCTTTTTTTTTTCTTTTTGTCAGCTGTTGTGAATAAAAGAAGAACTGTGAGTGACATAAAAAATCCTAGATATTATTCTATTATACACACGACAGGGTACACACATATACACACAATAATCTTGATTTTGACCATCCTAATTTTCTAAAACAACTTCTTCTTATTGTTTGTTGAATTTACTTCCTTCCTTCCGACATTTTATTTTCCTTTTGTAGAAATAATTATGTGGACACATTCTACCTCATAGTTTCCTTGGTTGGTTTTTATTATTCTATGCCTGTGGTTAACCATTTTAAAATCCTTTATTTATCTCTCTCTCTCTCTCTTTCCCTCTCTCTCTGTGGATTCCAACAATGCTGTGGGGGATACTATGAGAAGAGGAGAGGAGAGTGCCACTAATGAGCTCTCATTATGGTAATGACTCTTACAAAGTAAGTAAGGAATGTACAAATGACGTTTGTACAAAGGATGGAAATTTTATTTTAGTAGTGATGATCTTTCTATCAAGATTAAAGCTTTTTCTTCTTTTGTGATGATGTCATGTTTTGATACGAGCTTCATTTATTATTATTATTTAAAATGCGCTGCTTCATTTTGAAAGGTAGACGACAACGACGACTCATGTTGTTATTGATAAACAAAAAAAAAAAAACTTCATTTTTGACATTTTCTAAAGGTCTCTTCTCAAACTGTAGATGCGTCTTCTAGGAAATATATGAGGAGTGACTGGATCCCATTCCACGAAAACTCATTCAAAAATATTGATCTCTCTTTCTCAAATAATAATATTAATAATAATAATATAAGCCATTATTGGATTTTTTTAGGAAATGTTTTGTTAATACATTCAGTTCAGTG